>OX637398.1:5387500-6587500 GCA_951799425.1 Ilex aquifolium | reverse complement strand
GCCACATCATTAGGTCCTCAAATAAGGTCTCTATAGCTTTACTCTAAAAAAATTAATTTTGGATGTGTAAAGCGGACCCATTAATCTACGTGCAACTCTTTTTCTAAACAACTGGCACTGAAATTTAAGAGCAATGCTATGCACACAAAAAATGTACACCAAATCATATGTAACCATCGGATCAGTGAGCTCCATAACTGATCCAACAGCTGTAGATAATTAAGTGCACATTTTGGTACACATAGTTTTATCCGAAATTTAATCGTGGTAGCTCAAAAAGAACAGCTAATGATGCCAACCTCTCATGTTGAGTATTAAGACTTAAAAATCTCACTTAATTTGTTGATTTAATGATATAGTTATTAGTATAATTATTAAATTTATACTAAATTTTAATGTTTAATGAGACTAACAGTTAATTCAAGAGTTTATAATAAATTAAATTAACAAATTATATCAATAAATTATGTCTCGATATCATTGGTGTCACACGTTATAATATGAACAGCAGTGTATAAGGGACCATTTACCGCTAGTAAAGGGTTTTGAATATTGAATTGGGACACGTTCTGCATGGATTTGTCTTGTCAGTGCTCTTAAATTATGAATTTACTTGCCCACCCACACACTTACAGCTAGCTGGAGAGAGACAGAGACGTGCATGCTTCACCAATTACTATACTACGAATCTGTGTACTCACCAAATATAACCAAGAAAAAATGACGCAGATTTAACTGTTACTGTAGAGCACGGTTGTGAATCAGTCTTGTCATGTCGTAAAATTATATCGTGCTAAAATTTATATTAACTTGTATTCAATTTATTCATAATCAAGTTTGTATTGGGTGTTTAATCAAATTCGTGACAATTTATTCATCAAACAAGGTTATCAGGTCTTTACAATCCAAATCTATTAAGATTATACTCACGTATTGAAAGGAGAAATCATGTTATATTGACAATTAGGGTTGTGAATCATTGCTATTTCTACTCACCCTAAAATATAAAATAAGGACAGAAACACAAGTAGTGCACCCAAGAACAGTCTTTTGTATATATTTTGATTCATTTATAGGGTTTTACAAATGATACATACATACATAATATTTATTGATGGGTTTCTCAGAAAATTACAGTTTTTAGGGCACAACAATAAATATCTTATGACACAGAACTAAATGCAATGCAGAATTTTCTCACACCACATTTGGCAGATCGAAATAACTAATTAACAAACAACTACATACCAACAGCAATAACTATGAACCCTACCAATACCCATTTAAAAAACTTCATAGCTTCACAATCTCTGGGATGTGAACTGGGTACCTATCAATGCAGTCTTGCCATGGTCCATCAATTGGTGCTCTAATGGTGCGATTACACTTCCAAACTGCACTGTTACACTTAAACCCACTTCCAAAAGCTATCTGCCAAACCCTATCTCCTTTCTTCATCCTTCCCTTGGACTCGATATAGTTCATTTCATACCATAATGAAGAAGAAGAAGTGTTACCGAATCGGTGCAGTGTCATTCTTGAGGCCTCAACGTGTTCAGCAGACAACTGGAGGTTCTTCTGGAGCTCGTCGATCACAGCTCTCCCTCCGGCATGGATGCAGAAGTGTTCAAAAGCTTGTTTGAAGTCAGGAATGTAGGGTTTCCATTTGGGGTTGAAGATTTTCCGGCCGATGAGTGTGAAGAGGAAGAGGAGTTGCTCCGACGCCGGAAGCACTAGAGGTCCGATCGTGGTGATGTTGGACTTCAAAGCTTCGCCGGCGATGACCATTAGGTCTTTTGAGAGATTGATCCCAACTTTTCCTTGTGGGTCTTCTTCTTCATAAACACACCGGAAGGACTTATCGTCTGCACCTTTGTGGGTTCTAACCACATGGACTAATCGGTACTTGGCTCGAGTCCTTTCACGCCTCTTGTTTGATAACAACATCGCAGCACCTCCCATCCGAAAAAGACAATTTGGAAGAAGCATAGCTCTTTCTTTTCCTTGATAATAGTTGGGTGTGATGATCTCAGTACTAACAACAAGAGCATACGAATTTGGATGAACTTGAAGAAGGTCTCTGGCCAAATCCATGGAGATCAAGCCAGCACTACAACCCATACCAGAAAGATTATAACTCTTTATATTACTCCTCAGCTTGTACTTGTTCACCACCATTGCTGACAAGGAAGGAGTTGGTGAAAACAGACTACAATTCACTATCAAAATATCGATGTCTTTCGGTTTAAGACCAGTTTTCTCCAGCAGAGAATCAATAGCGGAGAAAATAACAAGCTCTGCTTCACCTCTAGCTGCTTCCATGGTGGGTTTTGGAGGGATATAGTGAATCGCCGGAGGCAAACATGTCTCTTCTCCAAGCCCTGAACGTTCAAGAATTCTCATTTGAAAGTCTACACTTTTCGGGTTGTCTATAAGGTTCAACCTCGAGTGTTCCATGAACGTTGAGAATGGTACGCGACAAGTGACTGGAGGCTTGTAACAGGCGTAGTCGACGAGGTAGATTGAACGAGGTTTGGACATGAAGTACACAGTGGCTATGAAGACGATAAGGAAAGAAGAACATAAGACCTGGACTAGGTCGAAATGGAGGGAGTTCCATATGTTTTTTATTTCTTCTGGACCTAACCGGAGCACCTCGACAACAATAGCGGCCATGATGGGTATGAGCAAGAAGGTGAGAATGTGGTTGACAAGGTACTGATACCCAAGCTTGACATACTTGAGCTTGACAGAGCTTGAGAAATCTGGTAAGATTTGTGGCATTTTCAGCTGCAGAGAGAGAGAAAGAGAGAAAGACAGAGAGAAGAAGGGAATGGAGATGAGGAAGGAGGAGGAGGAGGAGGAGGAGGAGCATATGGGGGTTGAGAGAGGAAGGGAAGGTGGGGGATTTAAAGGCTAAAATTGGATCAGTGAGCAATCAATTAATGGAGGCAGATGAGAGGATTAAATGATCAACTTCACGTCACACAACGCTCTCTTAGCTGGACCTTTTTTTTTTTAATGTACTAACCCCCTCAAATAATTAATCTTCCAATTCGTGCTGTCCTTTATTTTTCTTCGTTACACTTCCCTTTATTCTTTATTATATTTTATAATTGGCATCGTTAATATGACCATTCAATATTTTGTTTCTATTTGGAAAAAGAAAAAGGTCGGAAGTTGAGGTTTTGCTTCATCCCATCTTTTATAGACCAATAGTACCTAATTTGTTGATTGACCTAATCATTCAGAACTATTGGTTTAATAATGATCCCAAAAATTTATTACCACTCATAATCAATTCATTCAATGATTGTGATGAATTATAAGTGAGTAGATGTCAACCTAGTTAGGATGTATTCATTCTATTGGATGTAGTTCATCCTCTAATCAAAAATAAAATTATTCATTATTTCATTTTTATTCATTTTAACTCTACTTTTGATTCAAAAATATAATTTACACAAATATTAAGTTACAAATATATTCATTATTTTTAAATGAAGTTGTATATAAAAAAGCCCGCGAGTAGGCCCTCCCAGCAAGCTCGCTCAATAGGCTCACGAGTTGGACTGCGGGTAGTCTACCCCTATCCGAAATCCAGCCCGGCCAGCCCAATAACTCACTTGGGTAAGAGCTTGGGCCTACACTATCCAGACCTGACCCAAAAAAAATTTGCGGGCTTGACCCGGCCAATAGACACCCCTAAACCCATATATGTACAAGGTTTTGGGGGTGGGGGGTAGCAATCCTAATTAAAATTTATGGGATGACCAATTTCCTAGAGATGTAGCTTCAATTAAGAAATTAAGGGTATTCCAAAAAATAGTGTATAAACAAGAAACAAGGGTCCCCTCCCCTCCCCTCCCGGTTTTAGAGCTCTTTTCATAGCCCTTGTCATTAAAAATGAAGCGTTTGTTGCTTTGCACTGATGATGATCGAAGTCTTATAAATCAAATCATGTAATCTCTCTCGTGTTCTGTAGTTTTCTATTTTATTTTCTCACGTACTAAGGAAGCTTTTATTTTATCCCCCAACCATATGGACAATAATTGTTCGATGTGGACAAAGCAGCAATAGAGAAGTTGGGGGTGTCAACAATGGAGTTGACTAAGTTTAGGTTATCCCAAGTATAGTGATTAAGGGAGTATTATTATTATTGTATATAATGAAACGATATGCAAATCCCATAAGACCATCTGCCAACCGTCTTTTCTTAAATACGATGGTGGCTTTTGGTGACTTGATGTTGACACTCGCAATAAGGACTTGTTCATTAAATTCTAAATCAACCAAACCTAATCTACAAGTTTATATTTTTACATGTGTAATATGTAAAGGTAAGAAGGTCATAGAGACTCGATATTAAAGGTCGGTAATCCATCGCTGAAACTCGGAATAACTCTTCACATGCTCTAAGGAGGTTGGCCATTGAGGAGTTCAATTTTCACTCCACTAAATAACTGAGGAGTAGGGGTGTTCACCCTACCCTACGGGTAGGAAATATGCTCTTCCGTCTTCCTACCCGATACTTTGCGGAAGAATTTTTTCTTGGCCTACCCTACCCGACAGGTGTGGTATTCCTACCCGATTAATCGGGTAGGAAATCGGGTAAACACTTTTGTAACTATTAATTTTTGAATGCACCAATTTAACAACACAATAAATCAATAACACTAAAATCTAAAACAACTACAACAACAATTATAATAAAACACAAGAAAGTATGAACATCAATCTATCATAATTGTTACACAAATACAATAACAATTAATTTAAATTTAAACCATATGAAATAAATTAAAATCATATTAATTAATTAATGCGGGTAGGGTAGGGTAGGAATGCAGAAATGGATAGCTCTTCCGCATTCCTACCCGATTTAATCGGAAGACTAAAAACTCTTCCGCATTTCTACCTGATTTTTGCGGCTAACCGTTCCGTAGGGTAGGGTAGGGTCGGGTAGGGTAGAAACTTGCGGCTAGTCGGAAATTTGAACACCCCTACCGAGGAGGGTGAATCAAAGTCACAAGACGATCCTTAGTCCTATGAGATTCAGGTGTGTTATGAATGGGATGAATTTTCTCTACAAATAAAAACGCCATTCTTTTGCAAAGATGTTCAAAGTGAACATAAATTGAAAATTTTCTCTTCAAAAAATTACGATAGATGATAAAAACTAGAAATAATGAATTGCCTTCTAAATAAGGGTATTTTTTCAGTCACAAGAAAAAAGAGCGAAAAAAAAATAAAAATTTTAATGAATAGTAGTCATAGTTTAGTTGCTAGGGGCACGTTGACGGTTGGGGTAGTTGTGAGCTAGGGTTGTCACCAAAATTCATAATTTTATTATGAAGGCTACGAGCCACTTATTGTTTTTTTTTTTTATCTTTCTTATTTATTTCTATTGTTCCCCTGATGGGACTGGTCTCTTAAATTTTCAACAGAACAATGCCATGACTCACCACATGAAAAAAACATAGACTTGACTATCATCCCGACAAAAAAAAAATTGGATATCGTATTTTTAAAATTTATTATTTTAATAGATTTTTTTATAATTTTTATAGATCATTTTATAATTAAAAAATTTATCATTTGTATGGATGATTTACCATTTTTATAGGTGTTTTTACCACTTTTCTTTAGTATAAAAAAATTATAGTTTTTGTGGGTGATTTACCACATTTGTGGTTATTTTTACCACAGTTGTTGTTTTTATCACTGTTGTGGTAACTATTTTTACTATTTTTGTAAGGACCACAATAATGATAAAAACAACCACAAATGTGATAAATGGAGGTATGAAAACCAAAAAAAGAAATGAATTGCATTTATTTCTTATAAAAATGGAATAAATAAGTTTAATTATGATCTTAGTCCTTTTTTCTCCTAAATACTATGTGCGTAGAGAAAAACTCAATAATCGCTCAAGAAACAAATTTAGAAGACATGTTATTATTAACTTTTGATTTTCTACTTGTAACACATAATATGATAAGAGAAATGTTTTGCTTATCAAATTATTTATCAAATTTTATATTTTAAATAAATTTGAACAGCACAATTTTATCCATTTGATAATTCTGGAGAAAGAATGGCTAGAGATTGTCATAAAACATGTAGGGTTCAAGATGAAGCACTTAGACCCATCAAGCCACTACACTTACAATCACAATATACCCAAAAGAATGGGAACACAAGGAAGTTCCACAATCATTGGAGCAAAGAGTCTCCTCATTGGCCTGTCTTCACCTAAATGACTACTCATTCCTTGTGGATATATTACAGCTCTGACTTCTTACTCTTTTTATTGTTTCTTTGCTTTCCATTTCCTTTTCTTTTACTTTTTTCTCGAGGAATAATCCATTTTCTTGATCATCAAACAGACGGAAGAAAAAAACAAAAAACAAAAAATTCATTAATTGCTCAAAGAGCAAATTGCAGATAACGTGGTAAAGATAGCAATAGAGGGTGGATAGAAAGTAGTGGAATAGTTTTTGGAAATGACTTTTTCATCTCACAAAATGTAACATCAATCCCTTCATATGTCCATTTCATAGTATCAAGACCAAGAGTATTATCTTGGCTCGGGTTGGTAAAGTATACATGAAGTGATTAATCATATGAACCTAGTTTAAAGTGGACAATGTTATACAATGTAAGTCTTGAGCAGTCTAATTGGTATCAAAACTATTGACCCTTGTCGTGTAAAAATTATGAAGTTTATGCAGTCCTTATGCACTCCAATCCGGCGGAGCAGAGGCTTGGAGTAGTAACAGTTAGAGTATGGAATCTGCACGGGATAATTCCTGCAATCAATATTGAGTAGTGGATGAGCTGATAGCGGACCCTGAAACAATCACAAGGTTAGGAAAAAGGGAGCCAGGCGCAAGCCCGGCTTGTCCCCTCCGAAGCTTAAGTCAGTAAGAATGGGGGGAAAGCTCTTTTTCTATGAATTCTGGGTTGATTTTGCGTACCTTTGCTCATTTTCCTGAGGGGTATTTATACATGGACTCGTAATGATTGTTCTGACACAATGGTCACCTCAACAATCAATACTTTTTGCCATTACCCATGTGTAATGAGTGATTTCTATCTGGATTCCCGTGTTATTAATGCTCGGCGGGGAAAAATCAGTCCTCGGGGCTACGCCGAGAACATAAACCTATCTGAGTACTTGAGTGCCTATGAACGGTGTCTGACACCTACTATCGGTACTCGGCGTTTAGGGGGCACTCGGCCCTATGTCTGAACTCGGCGTCACAGTCATCAATGCATGTACTCATGACTGTCAGTTTGAGTCTTCGAGGGTGCAGAGGCGCATTAAATGCTGTCTCAGTCACTCATGTCTTCATAAATGCTGGGTCACATCGCATTAATTGCTATAGTCAGAGGTTCACACTTGGCTCCATGAGACTGCGTTTCTTCTTCGGCTCTCCGTTTCGTCTTCGGCGCTAGTTTACCTCTCGGAGTCGGCTCATCCACTCGGCATCGGCTTCATGGCTTCGTAACGGCTTCGCATGTACACGTGTCGTCTTAAGGCCTGTGGAGCCGTCTTAAGTCCCTCCAACTGCCCCCCAGCCTCCACTTCCTTTGCAGCGTGCGACAGGTGGCGCAAGGGGAGCGGGGGCTAGCCTGTCACGTCGTTTTTAAAGAGGGGCGGTTACTTGCACGTTTCGAGCCGCCTTTTTCAAATCTGCTAATGATGAGTGTCTCCTCGATTCCCGCTCTCCCATCTGCCTATAAATAAGGGAAGTCTTGGCCATTTGAGAACTTTGCAATCTCGTCATTCTCTTAAGCGATTTAGCAGCCGAGTACTCCTTCGTCTTCCCCCGAGAACTCCTCTGCGAAGAGAATCCTGTAAGTACTCTCACCATATCTCTTCTTCTTCTTCCAAGCTCTTTACCACCTCCATCCATGGCTAGGAGCCGTAGTAGCCAAGCTAGGAATCCCTCTTCATCCACAACCAAGCGATTGAAGAAAACCGTAGTAAATGAGGACAACATAGGGGCCTTCAGGGCCAAGTACCGAATACCAGAGAGAGTCCTGACCTTTCCTTTCCACTCCTCACGACACAGTAGGGAACGTGGGTGCGTTGAGATGATGCCCTTTTATACTAAGGCCATCATGGAAGGTGGCTTGACTTTCCCTCTACCCCCTCTGGTACTGAGGGTGCTGATGCAGCTTCGGCTGTTCCCTCTCCAGTGTGGGGTAAACTTTTTTAGGATAGTTATGGGAGTAATTGCCCTGAACGCTCGACTGGGGGTTAACTTAGGAGTAGATGAAATCATGTTCTGCTATGACCTCAGACTAGTCGGGGGGGAAGGTACTACCTCAAAGCCCGGGACACCTCTATGTACCTAGTCACACACATGCCGAACTCGGACAAGGGGTATTTTGATGATTTGATCATGCTCGGCGGAAGCTGGGAGAGGGGCACCGGACCCGAGTATGACGGATTGTTCTGCCCCAAAGTGCCGAGGGATGAAGGTGTGTTGTATAGTTTAAATGCCTACTCGGCTCATAGGTAGCTTTTCTTCTAACCTCATTTCTCATTTGTACAGAAGGATACCGGCGTGACGCAGCTCAACCCCACAGATCTCAAGTTAGATTCGACGACCTGTTGAAGGTGTGGTCCTCTGACCCGGCAAACGAATACTCCCGAGCAGCGCACGTGCTCCTTGGTTACCACCCGTCTTACAGCCGATTCTCCCAAATCCCCCCTCCTTTCGATCCCAAACGGTGGGAGGACCTCTCTTCATCCGAAGACGACGCCGACAGAACCCCTTCTCCTCAAGCTCCTCCTTCCCCCTCTGAAGACATGTTCAACGTCCCTGCGATCTCAGCTGCCGCCATGGAAGCCGTTGCTTCCCGGGTCAGAGCCAGGGCTTCGGGACAGGGGGTCCCCCCGAGCACAGGACCCACTCCAGCTTCTACCACTCAACAGGATGTGCCCCCTCCTCCGCCACGAACTCGGCAGGTAGTGGAACCAGTCATTCCGCCGAGTGACCCAACTCCAACTCCATCCCACCAAGTCCCTCCTACTGGCGGTCGGCAATCAGGCCGAAGGGGTCGGGACCCCGAGGTTCACGGAGAGCATCCACAAGCCGAAGAGCGCCGGCAAAAGCGCCGCTATGACACCCCGGGCGCAACCACTTCAGCTCCTGCACCAGGTTCCCCCGCCGCCTGGGTTGCCCAAGCCGAGAGGAGAGGGGGCCAACTTGTCCTGGAGTCAGACTCCATTCTAAAGGACAGGGAGGTGGCCTTTGCCGTGGCTTCAACCCTCCAATTCAACGCAGACATGTGCATTCACACCGCCCAGTCTGACAATGCGCTCCTCTTGAGCGCCATCCAGAACAACTTAGTGGTAAGTGCTCTGTTGATTTTTCCTCCCTGTACTCGGCTGTTGTCTAACTAGTACTCTTACCAACTTGCAGATCAACCAACAACTGGGGGTCATCACTGATCGTTTCTGGGAGTATAAACAGGCGGCGAAGGGCGCCCAAAAGGTGATCGATGCCAAAGACGCGCATATCAAAGGCGTTGAGGCTGTCCTCGCCGATCAGAAGAAACATATCACCAACTTAATGGTCGAACGCAACTCGCTGGACGCCGAACTGCAGAAGCTGAGGGCGAGCGAGGCGACGACAATGAAGAAGGTGGAGGTGTATGAGCTGAAGATCTCGGCAGCCGAGAACAAAGCTCTGGACTCCGAGGGCCTGGTCAGGGAGTTAACCGCCGAGGTGGACTCATTGACGACAGAGAAGGCAGGGGAGCCACAAAGGCTCCAAAAGGAGTGTGAGAGGGTCTTCTTGGAGACTCAAGAGCAGATGGTCCCTGCCTTCGAAGAGGCCAAGGTCACTGCCTATCGGCGGGGGTGGGTGGAAGCTCTGCATGCCGCTGGGGTGGATCCGGCGAGTGAGCTTTTCCAAAGGCATAGCTCTCTTGCCGGGTTCGAAGCCGGGGATCTTGCAGTGGAGCAGCCAGACGCCGATGCCGTTGAAGCAACCGAGGGGGCCACGGCAGCCATTACTGTAAGTGACGGTTCTGATGGCCTCTCTCCCCTTATCAGCGGACAGGAGTCCGAGCTCCCCCCTTCTCCTGTTGACGACCTAACTGTCCATGATCCGAGATAAACCTGGCGGCGGTCTTTTCTGTTCTTTGCCTTCCCTAACTGTCCATGATCTGTTTTTTTTTTTTTTTTTTGTTCTTCCTATATATGTAAGCCATTGGGGATGCAAAGCCCCGTTTTTGGACTGCAATGAACTCTTCGATAAATTAAAGAACTCTTTCCATCGTTTTGTTTTGTGTTTGAGCTGTGAATGTACTCCACCTCTACATTGGCATTTCCTCTTCATGCGTGTTTCTTCATTTTTTCTTGTACTCTGACTAGCTTTAGGTTAACCGTTGACTTGACTCGGTCATTGCGATGACCGCTTAAGTTGAACTGATTTCACCACTTAAGTCGAGCAACCTTTGAAACCATAAGGGAAATAAGAAACGATTAAACCCTTACGCCCTAGAGCTCGTCTCGTTTTTGAGAGCATTGCTTCCTTGAAGAGGTCTTACACCCCTCGGGGCCATGCCCCTAACGACCGAGGGCTCGTCTCGTGTTGTCTTTGAGAGCGTGGCCTCCTGGAGGAGGTCTTACACCTCTCGGGGCCATGCCCCTAACGATCGAGAGCTGGTCTCGTGTTGTTTTTTAGAGCGTTGCCTCCTGGATGAGGTCTTACACCCCTCGGGGCCATGCCCCTAACGACCAAGAGCTTGTCTCGTGTTGTTTTTTAGAGCGTTGCCTCCTGGATGAGGTCTTACACCCCTGGGGGCCATGCCCCTAACGACCGAGAGCTGGTCTCGTGTTGTTTTTGAGAGCGTTGCCTCCTGGATGAGGTCTTACACCCCTCGGGGCCATGCCCCTAACGACCGAGAGCTTGTCTCGTGTTATTTTTTAGAGCGTTGCCTCCTGGAGGAGGTCTTACACCCCTCGGGGCCATGCCCCTAACGACCGAGAGTTTGTCTCGTGTTGTTTTTGAGAGCGTTGCCTCCTGGAGGAGGTCTTACACCCCTCGGGGCCATGCCCCTAACGACCGAGAGCTTGTCTCGTGTTGTTTTTGAGAGCGTTGCCTCCTGGAGGAGGTCTTACACCCCTCGGGGCCATGCCCCTAACGACCGAGAGCTTGTCTCGTGTTGTTTTTGAGAGCGTTGCCTCTTGGAGGAGGTCTTACACCCCTCGGGGCCATGCCCCTAACGACCGAGAGCTTGTCTCGTGTTGTTTTTGAAAGCGTTGCCTCCTGGATGAGGTCTTACACCCCTCGGGGCCATGCCCCTAACGACCGAGAGCTTGTCTCGTGTTGTTTTTGAGAGCGTTGCCTCCTGGATGAGGTCTTACACCCCTCGGGGCCATGCCCCTAACGACCGAGAGCTTGTCTCGTATTGTTTTTGAAAGCGTTGCCTCCTGGATGAGGTCTTACACCCCTCGGGGCCATGCCCCTAACGACCGAGAGCTTGTCTCGTATTGTTTTTGAAAGCGTTGCCTCCTGGATGAGGTCTTACACCCCTCGGGGCCATGCCCCTAACGACCGAGAGCTGGTCTCGTGTTCACAATAAAATCATAGGAATATTCTCCTGGTATTAACAAAAATATCTTTTCAGATTTGATACGTTCCAGGGTCGGATTACATCATTGTCATTCATGTTCTGTAACCGGTATGCCCCGGTGCCCCCTACTGCAATCACTTTGTAAGGGCCTTCCCAGTTAGGTCCGAGTTTCCCTTCCGTGAGTTCCCGAGCAGCGCCCATTACCTTTCTAAGCACCAAGTCCCCCACCCTGAAATCCCTTGTTCAGATTTTCTTGTGATGCTGTCTTGATAATTCCCCTTGGTACTTGGCTAACTTGATGGACGCTAATTCTCTCCTTTCCTCGGCTAAGTCAAGATCTCTGGCAAGCATCTGCTCGTTATTCCCTAAATCGAACGCTTGACTTCTGATGGTCGGGAGGCCGACTTCCAGCGGGATGACAGCCTCCATCCCGTATGTTAAGGCGAACGGCGTTTATCCCGTTGATGTCCTCGGGGTAGTCCTGTACGCCCATAATACGTTCAGCAGCTCGTCGGTCCATTTCCCTTTTGCTTTTTCCAGCCTCTTCTTGATTCCTGCCAACACTGTCTTGTTAGAAACTTCCGCTTGTCCATTGCTCTGGGGGTAGGCCGGCGTGGAATAATGGTTGCGTATTCCGAACCCTAAGCAAAACTCCCTGAAGGGACCACTGTTGAACTGGGTGCCATTATTTGAGATGATCGCTCTGGGAATTCCAAACCGGGTTATTATGTTCTGCCACACGAATTTCTTTGTCTCGGTGTCCCGAATGCGGCTCAAGGGTTCGGCCTCAATCCATTTGGTGAAGTAATCAGTAGCCACCAATAAGAATTTTTTGCTTAGAGGGGCCCTTGGGAGCGGACCCACGATATCAATCCCCCATTGAGAGAACGGCCAGGGACTAGTTAGTAAATTCAGATCCCCAGCTGGTTGTCAGATAATAGGAGCGAACTTCTGACACTTGTCACATTTCCGAACGTAACTCTTTGCGTCTTTTTGCATATAAGGCCACCAATACCCCTGCGTCATCGCTCGATGTGCCAGGGATCTGGCTCCTGTGTGGCTGCCGCATACGCCCTCGTGAATTTCGTAGAGCAGGGATTCCTCTTTGTCCTCGGGGACACAAAGTAGGTGGGGTCCGGAGAAAGACCTCCTATACAATTGCTGATCGGCGGATATCCAGAACCTTGGGGCCTTGAGCCTGATCTTCCTGGCTTCTTTGGCATCCTCGGGAAGTATGCCCTCCGTTAGGTATGCAACAATGGGTTTCATCCAACCCGGTGCCGATTGCGTTTGCACCGGCAGTACTTGCTGGGAACATGTTTCTTGTATACTTGGTTTCTCTCGGTTCTCAATGATGATACGCCGGGTTACTTCCAAGGCCAACGCCGAGGCAAGGGATGCCAAGGCGTCGGCATGGGTGTTTTGGTCCCTTGAAATCTGAGAGACTTCGATTTTATCAAATTTATGTATCTTGGCTTTCACCTTCTGATAGTAAGCCTTCATCCTGGTGTCTCGGACTTCAAAGTCGCCATTTATCTGATTCACTACTAGTTGGGAGTTGCAAAAGGCATGCAGGTGTCGGACCCCAACCGAGTAAGCTATATCAAGTCCCGCCAGCAGTGCCTCATACTCGGCTTCGTTGTTAGATGCTTTAAACCCCAATCTAATAGCTCGCTCAATCGTAAATCCTTCTGAACTGGCCAGTACTACCCCTACTCCTGCCCCCCTTGCGTTTGAGGACCCGTCGACGTGAAGATTCCAGTCAACACCAAGAGCGGCGACTTCCGGCAGGGGCTCGGGCGCAGAGAACTCGGCAATGAAATCAGCAAGAACCTGCCCCTTAATCGAAGTACGAGGCTTGTAGTTTATCTCGAATTCCCCAAGCTCCACAGCCCATTTAGCAACCCTTCCTGACATATCGGCTCTCTGAAGAATCGGCCTGAGAGGACGGTCAGTCAACACCTCAATGGTGTGTGCCTGAAAATAATGCCTAAGCTTCCTCGCCGAGACGACTAGAGCAAGGACCAATTTTTCCATCGGCAAATACCTGGTCTCGGCGTCAAGCAGGGTTTTGCTCACGAAATAGACAGGCCTTTGTGCCCCCTCGTACTCCCGTACCAGGGCACCACTGACAGCTTCCTCCGACACAGACAAGTAAAGATACAGAGCTTCTCCTGACCCTGGTACAGACAGCGTCGGAGGACGTTTCAGATATTCTTTAATTCCTTCAAGTGCCCAGCCGCACTCCTTGTCCCACATCCCTTTTGCCGCCCCTTTGAGTTTGGCAAAGAACGCTTTGCATCTATCAGAGGATTTGGAAATGAACCGGTTCAGCGCCGCAAGCATCCCGGTTAACTTTTGGATGTCTTTGATAGTCCTAGGTGCCTGAATGTTCTGGACCGCCTGAATCTGCTCGGGATTAGCCTCAATCCCTCTGTTGGTCACCAGATATCCCAAAAACTTTCCCGAGCTCACGCCGAAGGCGCATTTGGAGGCATTCAGCTTTAAGCGGTAGCGTCTGAGAATGGCGAATGTAGTGCCGAGATCGGCAAGGTGATCGGCGGTCTCCTTGCTTTTTACTAGCATATCATCGATGTACACCTCCATGGTGGCGCCGAGAAGGTGTTTGAACATTTTGTTCATCAGCCGCTGGTAGGTGGCACCGGCGTTCTTCAATCCGAAAGGCATTACGGTGTAACAATAGATTCCTCGGGGCGTGATGAACGCCGTTTTCTCTTGATCCGACTCCTCCAAAGGGATTTGATGATATCCAGCCCGAGCATCCATGAAGGAAATGCGCTTGAGACCCGCGGTCGCATCCACCAGCTGATCAACTTTAGGGAGCGGGTATCCGTCCTTGGGGCACGCCTTATTCAAGTCGGTGAAGTCTACGCAAACCCGCCACTTGTCTTCCTTCTTTTTGGCGCACACCGTGTTAGACAACCACTCGGGGAATTGGACCTCCCGAATGGTGCCCGCCTCCAGCAACTTATCTACTTCTTCATCGACGGCCTTTGCGTGATGCGGGGCCGTCCTTCGTGCCTTCTGCTTCACCGGTTTGAAATTCGGATTAGCATGAAGCCGATGGGTCGCAACTTCAGGGCTGATTCCTGTCATCTCGGCATGCGTCCAGGCGAAAACGTCGGCGTTTCGGCGCAGGAAAGAAGTCATTTCCCTACTCTCGGTGTCATCTAGTGAGGATCCTATCAAAAAGTACCTGTCCTCATCATCGGGCCTCAACATGACCTTAATCAGTGGCTCGGTGGAGCGGTCGGCTGGTTCCACCGCAGGCTCATCTATCCCCAGCCGACCATACTGTGATTGCTATTTAGCCACAACCTCCTCGGGGTCGCGGTCTCCACCCCGGGTACCAAGTCCTGTCTTCATAGCGGCATAGAAACAGTTTTTAGCCGCCAACTGGTCACCCCGGATTTCCATGATGCCGCGCGGGGTAGGGAACTTCATTTTCTGATGGTAGCTGGAGTGGACCGCCCTCATGGCATGCAGCCACGTTCTCCCCATTATGGCATTATATGGGGAGTCAGAATCTATCACCAAAAACTCCACCGGGATCGTGACGATCGCCGCCTGAACCATTAATGTGATTTTGCCGAGTGGCAGGGCACTCGAACCGTTGAAACCGACAAGGGGGGTCTGCACAGGCTTCAAGTCCCTGCGGGTCAATCCCAACTTCCGGAAGAGGTCGTCGTACATCACCTCGGACGAACTATCAGAATCCACCAGGATCCTTCTCACATCAAATTTGTCGACCCGTAAGGTGATCACGAGCGCATCATCATGCGGCAAGGCCACCCCTCCCAAATCAGCGTCAGAGAAACTGATAACCTCGTGATCCAGACGGGGTTTCTTAGAGGATTGCCCTGCCCATTCAGCCTCCTCGACTTGCAACGCCTGCGAGACTCTCTTGCGCTCCGCTCGGAGGACATTATACGTTGGCCTTTCCACCGTGCTGGCGTGTATGACATTAATAACCGGAACCACTTCCCGGGGTGATTCCGGCCGTTCCTCCACCGCTCTACACCTTGGTCTTCGGTCAATGAACTCCCCCAAGTGCCCATCCCGGACCAGCTGTTCGAGGAAGGATTTGTATGCCTTACAATCTTCTGTCATGTGGCCATAATCCCTATGAAAGGAACATCTGACGGTAGTATCTCTCGTAGCCGGGTCGCCCAACATCTTCGGGGGCCACCTGAAATACGGTTCATACTTTATCTTGTTGAGCATCCTATAAATAGGCTCCTTAAAGACGGTGTTGACTCCTTGGAAGGATAGACGGTTTGGTGGCGGGGCCGGCGCATTCCCGCGGGGTGCCTGCTCCCTCTCCCTCTTTCTCGGCACCGTTGTTCTGTTCTCGGGGACTGCGGTTTCTTCCTCAACTCGCGCGTACTTATTTATGCGCGCCATCAGGTCCTTCATGTCGCCAGGAATCTTCTTAGTAAGGGACCGGTAGAGGCCGCTTTCCCGGGATAGTCCCAGCCGAAAAGACGCTGCAGCCATTGCCTCCGTGCACGCGTCCACTTCGTTAACCTCCTCCCAGTACCGGATTGCGTACTGCCGAAGGGATTCCCCGTTCTTCCTTCTAAGCGTCAGCAAGGCACCGATATCTTTCGGCCTCCTAGTGCTGGTGATGAACCGTGCTTTGAACAGCTCGGCCATTTGTCTCCAACACCCGATGCTCTCCGGGGCCAAGTTTTCGTACCACTTCATGGCGGTATCCTCCAGGCTCATGGGGAAAACCCGGCATAACACCCCCTGGTGGGTGTCATAGATTGACATTAGTTGCTTGTAATGCCGTAGGTGACTCTCGGGATCGGTCCTCCCATCATACGCCTTGAATCGGGGGACGGCGAATTTCTTAGGCATCTCAGTCTCCCTAATGGACCGCACGAAAGGAGAGGTGACCTGTCCATCCTCCGAGGTTTGTGGTTCTCGGCGTGTGTTGCCCATATGCTCCTGTGGGTATCTAGCTTCCCTTGGCCCCCTTGCGGTAGATTCCGCCCGGGATCCCGCGGATATGGCGTCTCGGGGGATCCCACGGCGGAGGTCCCACCACGATAGGCTGTCTCTGCGGAGATCTCCCCTGGCCCCTTCAGCGGCTGCATGCTTCCTACGGTTTCGTGGATTTTGCCTCTCGGCTGAGCGGCCGCGCCGATTCCCCTCTAGAGTCTCGGGTCTCGTCTCCCTAGACTCTCCTCGACTGGGACTCCGCTCCATCGGTTCTCGTGTGCGCCGGTTAGCATTTGCCGACTGCTCGAACTCTCTTAACCTACGCCGTACTCTGGCGTTGTCTCTTTCAAGCTCCCTCATGCGTTCCCCCATACGTTCCTCCACCATTTCTACGATGTCACGGGCCGAGGGGATGATCCCCCCTGGCCCCTGATTCATGAGGAAGGTCCGTTGGGAAGAACGCTCAACCCCAGCTGACTGACGCGCTGGGCTTACTTCTCTAACCGACGGGAGGCGTATAGCCCCTACGTTCCTCGTGTGCAAACTCCCTATCCCTTCCCCTTGGGATCGTGTGTTCACCATGATGTAACCGCTACAAAAGAAAGGTTGTTTGTTCCCACAGACGGCGCCAAATTGCACGGGATAATTCCTGCAATCAATATTGAGTAGCGGATGGGCTGATAGCGGACCCTGAAACAATCACAAGGTTAGGAAAAAGGGAGCCAGGTGCAAGCCCGGCTTGTCCCCTCCGAAGCTTAAGTCAGTAAGAGTGGGGGGAAAGCTCTTTTTCTATGAATTCTGGGTTGATTTTGCGTACCTTTGCTCATTTTCCTGAGGGGTATTTATACATGGACTCGTAATGATTGTTCTGACACAATGGTCACCTCAGCAATCAATACTTTTCGCCATTACCCATGTGTAATGAGTGATTTCTATCTAGATTCCCGTGTTATTAATGCTCGGCGGGGAAAAATCAGTCCTCGGGGCTACGCCGAGAACATAAACCTATCTGAGTACTTGAGTGCCTATGAACGGTGTCTGACACCTACTATCGGTACTCGGCGTTTAGGGGGCACTCGGCCCTATGTCTGAACTCGGCGTCACAGTCATCAATGCATGTACTCATGACTGTCAGTTTGAGTCTTCGAGGGTGCAGAGGCGCATTAAATGCTGTCTCAGTCACTCATGTCTTCATAAATGCTGGGTCACATCGCATTAATTGCTATAGTCAGAGGTTCACACTTGGCTCCATGAGACTGCGTTTCTTCTTCGGCTCTCTGTTTCGTCTTCGGCGCTCGTTTACCTCTCGGAGTCGGCTCATCCACTCGGCATCGGCTTCATGGCTTCGTAACGGCTTCGCATGTACACGTGTCGTCTTAGGGCCTGTGGAGCCGTCTTAAGTCCCTCCAGAATCATCCTACGAAATCCCACATAGTCCCATCTAGCCCTAGGGGGATGAATTTTAGTGACTCGGCCATATATCGTGTGTAGGTTGAGTGCTTCATAAGTATAAATTTTGAACTTTCAGTATGCAAGGCATTTTAAAATCGCACCTACTAGTAACAGCATTGATAACCAAATTAAGAGCATTAGTACTCAACTGATATCACACTCGGGAATTCTATTCTTGTGAAAGGCTAGGGGTTGGAATGTTAGGTCCCCAACTTATGATGAGGGGGTTAGGTCAACTGAGATTCTTGCTAAATTAAAAGGGCAAATGGCAGTTTGCACCCCCAAAAGATTAAAAAAAATTCAGTTTACACCCTCACAGATCAATTATTTCAAATTGCACCCTCAATTAAATTAGTTGATAGCAATGTGACCCCAATCATAACGCCGGTTGCGATTTTCATCAAATTGACAGTTATGTGAGACGTACGTGAAAAGGGGAATGATCATAATCTAACAAAAGTCATCTCGTGCATTTCACGTGGCTGTCAATTTGACGAAAATCGTAATCCCAACCATAACGTTCGTGACGATTTTTATTGGATTGATAAGAATGTGAGACGTATGTGAAAATGGGAAGTGCAATAATCTGAAGAAAAAAAATCATCACGTACATTTAACGTGGCTGACAATTTGATGAAAATCACAATGAACATTATAGTTGGAGTCACACACATTGCTACTGATTAATTTAATTGAGGGTGCAATTTAAAACAATTGATCTTTGATGGTGCAAATTGAAATTTTTTTATTCTTTTCGGGTGCAAACTGCTATTTACCATAATTAAAAACGAAAAAAAAAAAACCCAAAATAAAAAATGACCTTGAGAATAATGGAAAAATGTAGGCCAGTATTTGAAAACTTCACCTAGTAATTACCAGAAATTCTAGCTGTAGTACAACTCATTGATCTTCTTAAAAGAAAGGGAATAATACCAGATTTAGTTTCTCTCTTAAAATGAGATGTAAGGTATGCCATCTATATATCTAGTTGATGAAAATTGTCGACCAGTGATTACAGTTGACTTCGTGACACGAATCAAAAAACGACACAACTTATTGACATGAATTTTAAAAAAATTAAATGTTAGATTTGGTTGAGAAACAATCCGAACATGCATAATAATGCATATGTCGGGTTAGTGTCATCGTATTTGTATTTAATACGAACAAAAAATAACCCCTCTTGGATTGTGACTTTAGTACTACCCCTACTGTCTCATCCGTAGTGGGTAACATTTTTACTCCAAAGTTTTCCTATTGGCACGACTCATTTCAAAGGATACAAAGGTATAGTAATATCATTCCTCTTTAAAAAAGCATTTTAAAGTTTTATTTAGTTTTCTAATCTGAGCAAACCAAAATTTGATACTAAAAAGTAATGGGTCCCATTAGAAGAAAACTACTGATGCAAGCATTAAGTACATGCTGTTTCTTGCTGTACAAGTTAGCTTTTGCGTGGGGTGGGGTTTATTTACTTAAAACACATGGGTTTGTCTACACACTAATACAAAGATGGGTCCAAGTTTAAGAACCCTTTCAAACCTATTCAGGTCAAGTTAATTTTTTCTTTTATTTTCCTTTTTGCAGTAATTATTAACGCATTCAACCCATATTGTAAGTAGGTCTATCAACGAATCGGGTTTGAATTGGATTCTGATTGATCCGAATCAGATAATTTGATAAATTTTATTTTTGTGCTTCATATTGGAATCCGTTAACAATCTGATAATCCAGTTTGATCTGAACAATTTTATTAACTTAATTTTAATAAATTATACCTAACTTTTAACTAATTTTTTTTTAAATAATCACTTAAACTCTTTAATAATTTTATAAAAAAAATATAAATAAATCAAATAGAATCATAATCAGATCGAATATAGATATATCCAAATCCAAATTCTTGAAATATAAGATATCGAATTCGAGTTCGAATTATGGGATCATTTCATTGATAGACCTAATTGTAAGCGATGAGACTGTGGTACCAAAATTTTGTTCACTGAAAAATAATTCTTGGCGGCTGAAAAGAGAGTGATGGTATTAAAATGTAACTTTTGGATTGTGTATAGTTGGAGGGGTTAGGTAGGAGTAGGAGTCCATATATTCATCACAAGGGGGCTTGATCTCTGCACCCTGCCTACACGCCAGCCATGCGAGGATGTGTTGTCTCTCATACACGCAAACATACAGACACGACATGATCGCAAGATTCAAGGTTACTCTAAGCTCCAACCTAAATATAATGTTCACATACTAGTCAACGTGCATTATAAAGAGTGAGAATAGATGTACTTGTATTGTATGTCATGGTTACTGATGATACTAGGAATAACTATCAAAAATAATTAGAAAAATATCTTCATATTTTACTTGCAGAAAGATTTAATATTTAGTTCGTCCATGCTCAGACAATCATAACCAGATCGTTAATATCATTACACGAGGAAAGTCGATGTTTTAACTCAAGTCAAGAGTTTGAATCGCACTCTTTTATTTACGAGCTGATTAAAAGAATAATAAGTCATCCCAAACATTATTACCTCACCGTACAACCTCACAATACAACTTGTCATAAATATGGAAGACTACAACGTTTCCAAGCTCGAAAATAGGCCACAATGTCATCTCATCATGTTTTAGAAAAGTCACGTCACACATAGAGAATGTAGTCTCTAACGATTAAATATTCTCTCAACGAAACCCTAACAAACTTGGAGACCATGTGATGATGACGTGAGGATCACCACACCTGTGAGTATAAATACGAAGGGCACTCCCTCACATAGGACACACCAATTGTAATCTCTGTAAATGTAACATTTATCTTCTTCTCTAATGAGCAAGAGACTCCATTAGAGTGAATTATTAATACTCTTCAGCTGATGAACTACAATAATATGTGTGCTCTTCCTTATCTTCTAACTCTTACCTCTATTCTGTATTACTGTAACATCTAACAAAACCACCAAACTTACCCATAGATCGATTTCTTCTAAACTGTTTATTTACATGTTACTGTGCCTAAGTCTTGAGCTCTTTGTCTTGTTTAATTGGATGTAGTTCAAGTGTCTCTCTCACTAATTATTGAAGACAAATGGTGGACACTTGATGTCTTTCGTTAAATATTGTGTAAAACACACATTTATTTATGCTTTGACCACCCCCAGCTTCCCAACTACACCATATATATGGTGACAGGCAAGTTCTACCAACTGATCATACCCTTCATTTTTTTCTAAGTGGTCCTTTTTTTTTTTATTTCCTCTTGGATTTTCATTTTATTATTATTTAATTGTTCGCAAATTTCGGACATTACAGTAAACCAAGCTCTCTTGTATGACTCGAACTTAGGACTTGAATTAATGTGAAAATCCTGAAACCTTTTTATCCGAATTACTTGGCAAATTGATAATTATTCCTTTTACGTATGAATTATTTGTGGTTAAACTGGCCTATTCTAATTTGTAAATGATTTAATTGAGGTTTGTTGAACTTTCAATCACGTAATGGCAACTATGAGAGAAAACGAACCAAATCGAGTTAAGTACAACATTGTTTAGACACTTATCGTGAATTGTAATAATAGTACTCGACATCAATTTGGGATCGTGACAAGTTTCAACAATCTTATTTAGATTCGGTTCAATCTTTTTTTATAAATTCAAACTTGGTCCAACTCATTTGATTGAATGAACAAGGTTCAAAGTTATGTACAAATTTAAACTCGATTTCATACTCCTGTTCAAGATTAAACTCGCTTTGTTAAAATATACATGTGTACATACATACATATATTTATACATGTCTAATAAATGAAGAAGGTATGTATGTTGTGTTTGCATGAAAGAAAAGCTTGGAATAAAAAAAACAATGCATTGTGACAATGGCCATTGTTTTCTCTTACTCATCTTTCTTTCTTTCTTTCCTAATACTTCTGTCTCCCTTTCTCCTTCTTCTAAGAAAAGCTTTGAACGTCATGACAAGTACCGTCGGAGGCGGCCCAAGGTAAAGCGGGGTCCTAGGCAAAATTTTCATACGAGACCCTGTTAATATTTTGTTTATTAATATATTTTATTTTTAATTATTATAATTTTTTTATGTTGTAAAAAATTATTTTTTATTTTTTAAAAAATTTAAAATATGGATCAAATTTTTATACTCAAGTTTTGACAATAATTTTTTTAATAAATAATATTGTTAATTCATTCACTCTTAGTTGATTATAAATAAAATTTTATTAATTTAAGTTTTCAACAAGTAATTTAATAATAGAATATGTGAACAAAAAATAATTTTAAGATAACAAAGAATCATTCTTTACCCATGAATAATATGCACGCATGAAGTACAAAACTTTTATTACCTCAATGTTTATGTTTTTTTTCCATATAATTTTATTTTTCTCTTTCTTTTTGTTTTGTGTTTTCTTTTGAGATGGTAACCTAACAATTCTATAAGAAACAATAAAAAATTCTTTAACTTCACATCAGTTCGGACATAGTCCAAAACTTGGTTGGACACAAATTCCGTTTCAAAGTTGCTTCCAAGCTCGTGCTGAACCTTCTCCTTTGTTTGGATGATAAATATAAAAAAAGCAGACCCATGACAGTCTCACCATCACGGTTTCAGAAAAAAAGTCAAAAATACACAGTCTTATTCTTGCATGTAGAAATTAGAAAGATTGTTTGTGTGATTTAAACTTTTAACATTCAAATCAAAATAGAGTAAACACAATAAAAAATAAATTATATTTTTATTTTTCAAACTCATTGTTACATTGTAAAT
This sequence comes from Ilex aquifolium, assembly GCA_951799425.1. Lineage (NCBI taxonomy): Eukaryota > Viridiplantae > Streptophyta > Magnoliopsida > Aquifoliales > Aquifoliaceae > Ilex > Ilex aquifolium. Next base: position 6,564,691 of record OX637398.1, on the reverse strand, counting down.
TCATATACACCTAAACCACGTGAGACACATACTAGTCTAACCACCAAGGTGGTAGCCTAGTTGGCTTTAATAGAAGGTGAAAGTTTCGCCATTTTTTAGTGGTCATGGTTTTGAATTCGTCTGTACTAATAGTCCTTGTAAACCAAATATTGTTGTACGGGCTGAATGTCTATCTTGTCTTTGGTAGTGCTGTGGTGACATGCTTAACCGTCCTAGATCAATAATTATGGTTCAAATTAAACATTCTACAACTAGTGAAAACTTTAAGATAACTTAAATTAAACATTCTACTAGTGAAAACTTTAAGATAATGTCTTTTGGGTTACTGTATCTGGTTGCCATGGACCACCCTTCTAATCAGACAAAAAACACACACTAGTCTATTAAATTTGAATTGTAAATCTATAAGAAACACTCAACCTCAAGATATTCGAGTTTATTATTTTGTCCCTTATTGGATTACTCAGTCAATGAGATCATATGGGTCATTCCCTTCCCAAGTTGCCTTGTTGTTTTCAGCAATAAACGTGCAAGAAAAATACTAAACACAATCAAATGAACAAGTTAAAGTTAAAAAAAAGAAAGGGACCCCAGAGGAGGGGAGTTGGGGTACTAGTGAGTTATAAATGCAGTTACATGTGGGTGTACCAAACCAGGCCAACCGAGCCGACTCTTAACTGTCGGGAGTTCAAAGGACTTGACGTGTCAAAGCCGATTGGTCAACAATAAAACACGTCAACGCTTGTGATTTAATGTGGGTTTTTTTTGATAAGAGGAGGAGGAGGAGGAGGAGGAGGTGGTGGTGGTGTATCAACTCTTCAACTCCCAACCACTTAACGTGATCTTTATAAAGCTCTTATTTATATTTATATACACACTACGGATAATTCATGCAGATACAGTGTAATCTAAATAATTTTGAGAAGAATATCAATGATCGTTAGATAAATCTATTTGAGACAATCGTGTGTATATATATATATATATATATACTCCTCCTTCCTCTTAGATGCACAACAAATAGAATGTGATCACTATAATTAGTCACATCCATATCTATCAATTAAGACTTAAAATTTATATTCGAATTTAATCTTTTATATCATGTTTTTTTTAATTCATCATGACTTTATATATTTAAATTTAAATTTATCAATATCACATATGAATATTATTCAATTAGAATTACATATACATATATAAATACATGATGAAATTAAGTGATTATTACATAAAAATAAGATATAATTTGGTAAAATTTAGCTCTAATTATGTTATTCGGACCCGATTGAATTTTCGGATTCGATTTTTCAGATGGGATTCTGAGTTTTAAACATATTCGAGTACCATGTAGTTTTAGATATGAATTTTAAAAAATAATCTATAGGGTAATTAGATCAAATTGGAACCATCTATTTAATTAGAATTTTGACTACCGCCAAACCACAACCCCCCAGTCCTTCTCTCAACCCCAAAATTGGGAAGTTGGGTGAATTGACGCGCATTTTTGACTATATTGTATGTATTGAATAATGGTATGTACTTGTCATGTGAATTAAAAGGTTTGTTTTTGTTAGGTTCATATGTGATTGTTCTATGTGTGTTAGGAGCTCTTTCTGCCCCGGAAGGGGCTAGTCACAACCCAAAGTAACTCAAGTGATAATAGAGACGAGTTGTAAATTCAAATGTCTTGAGTTCGAATCTTGACAATTTCTTGAGGTCAGATCATAAGGGATTTATCCCTTATGAATATCCTAGTCTCGGTGTGGATTATCTGTTTTTTGACTAAATTGGAAAGTAAATTAGTCGAGGTGCGCATAAGTTGACACAAACATCTCTGACTGTTAAACCAAAAACAAAGAAAGAGCTAGTCACATTTGGGTGGGTTACGGTTCACATTAAGTATAAGATTAGATTAGATCTTCGTGTACCAAATCACTAATGCCACATGACAATGCCCTTTACTTGTTTTGATGCCTATTATCATGTGTCAATTTCGCATGAAAAGAGCTTAACCATGTTTGTATTCTCAAATTCTCATTATAAGTGCAACTTGGGCAAGATTGAGATTGATCGAGGTAGGTAATTGACCTAATTTAGTTTATCATCCTTCATACTCTCAACCGACGTTGGGGGATTAATTTCTTGCTAAAGACAGGTTGAACTTAAATGTGTTTCTCTCTTTGGAAGTTGTAACGTACTCTTTTTTAAAGATTTTGTTTGACTTTTTTCAGACTTCTAATTCATTTAGACTTTATTTTAATAATTATATATGAAACTAATAATAGTGATCAATCATTATACATGAAAAAGATACAACTACAGTCCAATCTAAACTATAAAATTTTGTGAAATTAATTTAAAATTACTTTCAAGGTCTTTAAGATTTCTATAATTGAACAGAATAATACTATTAAGGATATTTTGGGATTTAAAAAAATAGTTGACTTAAGTACTTATTAATAAGATAAAAAACGGATTTATCAACAAATAAATTTTTTTGACAAACTGAAGTTATTAAAAGTCCATTCAAGAGAACTCAGTCCCAATTTTTCCTAAAAAAAAAAAGGGTTTTTTAGGTGTGGGTACAATTTTTTAGACTTATTTAAGCAAAAGTGTATAGACAAGTTATTTACTCTATTAAGTACAATTTTTATAAAACTTTTTGTGTTTAGGTACAAAATTCAAAATGAATTAAAATCATTTTTACCTAAACACCCTTCCTTAATTTATGTAGTCATCATTGACACTTATTTGAGGAAATAAATAAATATATATATATATATATATATATATATATATATATATATATATATATATATATATATATATATATAAAGTGAAACAAACTGATCACACACACACACACACACACACACACATATATATATATATATATATATATATATATATATATATATATATATATGTTGTCTCATGTCACCAACCTTGTTTCCACGTCATCTGACCAAAAAGAATAAAGTCTTTTACTATGATGATTGATCAAACCCTGAATTTTCTCCCAAAAAAAGAGAGAATCGATCAAGATATTTTTTTAGATATTATGTATTGTTTGTTGTTGGGATGTAGGAAAAAAAAGATCTTTTTTTTTTTAATGGGTGTAACTGTTTTTTAATGGGTGTAACTTTTTTTTTAATGGGTGTAACAATCACACTTTCATGCAATTGTTAAGACATGATGGTGTAACGATACCACAATACTAAATGGTGCAACTATTTAGTTTATGTAAACAACTGAATGACAAATTGAGTTGATGTCATAATTTTGTGTAATTGTTTTGTGTTTAGTTTATTAGAATGCATGAATAACTGTTTGGTGTATTATATGACAATTGTAACTGATTGATGTAACTGATTAGTGTAATTGTGTTGTTGTAATATTAATATAAATAAAGTAAGAGAAAATAGGAAGAGAGAGAGAGAGAGAGAGAAATTGTTAGAAAAAAAATATGTTCCTATTTTACCTCTCATTACTTGATTGTAGCCAAAAAAAATGGAAAGAATACAAAATGATTTCTATCCATATACTGTTTACTAGTGGCAATAGTGGCATTTTTAAAAAATATGCACTTTATCCCAAATAAGTTTTTGACTTATACTTTTGCCTAAATAAGTCTAAAAAATTGTACCGACTTCTAAATTTCCCAAAAAAAAAAAGGCAAACTTGCCGCTGCCTTCCCATAAGGGGGCTGCCCTGTGGTGGCCCAATAGCCGCTTGGTCCGACAATGAGCCCATCGGATTTGTCTGACCCAAATCTGGCCCATGTTCCCGGCTGTCTAAACCCGCCAGTCAACCTGCCCAATTTTTAATGTTTTTGTTGTAAGTTTTGAGTTGTAATTCATAAATTATATATAAGTTGTAAATTTTTTACTCCTAAATTATACCTCTTAAGGTAAGAGTAATAATTAATTTCAATCATTTTAATTGAAATACCCGACTCGAGATTCAATTCAGTCCAGTCCGCCAAAGAACTCACCCCCAACTGATAATCAAGCCGAAGTTTACGAATTCGAGCTGAACCTGTCAAACTCATTTTTTGAAACAAACTTAAAAAAATATTCAAGTTCGGGTTATTTTCTAAAACGAGCCAAACCCGAATACCTCAATTATTTTATATATAAAAGGATCAAACTTTACGAACTTGAGTCGAACTTTTTAGACTTATTTTTCTAAATGAGCTTAAAAAATTGTTCAAGCTCTAAACGAGCCGAGCCTAAAATAAGTCAAACCCGAGCCGAACCCCAAATAACATGACTCGATTATCAACCCTACCCAACACCAGTCATGGGCTATGGATCAGGCTGCCGTATGAACAAAGAAAAATATATTCGGATCTAATGCGTTAATTTGCTAAAATTTAAAAGATGACAAGAAGAAAATTTTCATTGATTGCCACCAATATGGGTTTTCCTAGAAGTTGGTTCAAGACCCAACTACTTAGGATAAAAATGAGAACAACGTAAAATGAAAATCATTTAGTCTGCGTTGCGTTTTGTGATCCTTCAATTCAGTCTGCATTTTTTGAATTGCAGGAATCCGACGTTGATTTCCGATTGAAATGTCAACTTCAAGTTTTGGGACGCCCATTTGGTTAGTTCAGCTATCACTGCTAGAAGTCCCTGCGATTGTTCGGCTGTGTACTCCCTGTCCACGTATCTCACACCCTCATAAAAATATATTTATGCATGTGTGTGTACGCGCACGCGCGAATCTTACAATGTATCATGTGCAGTTAAATCATAGTATGTCATGCCTGCCTTCATATGCTCATGCACCCTCAGGATTCTCACAACCCATAAAGGAAACTTTGGCTGCTTAGGGACCATGTTTGCTGAACCATTGAAGGCAGACATGTAGAAACAGTTGCAGCAAGATTAAGAAGCTTCAACGATTATGTGGTGAACAATCTCTTCCACTTCACAAGAACTGAAGTGATGCACCAAAAATAAGCCACCTAATCCTTGTATATACCGCTCTCAAAAGGAGCTAGACAAGCGAGTAGCTGTTATTAAGAAGAAAACAGACCAAATGTATCATAATACATTCTTCTTTAGACCTAGAAATACATCATAAAAATTAGACCAGTTAAAAATCACAACAATTAGGTCTAGGATTACCAAAAACAAAAAATCAGGTGACATTGGTGTAGGTGCCTTTGTTAGTTCTTCTATTTCCTCTCATTGGCTAGCGGGGTACGAGTCTTTTCTCTTTCATAGATAGAAATCTTCCCGCTCTTCTTTCCTTGGTACTTCATTTCAGCAAGTACTTTTCTAAGTCAACGCCAAAGTGAATGAGTGAATCTTGATTTGTATTCCTGATCTACGACCACAGAATAAGGATATAATTTTGAATAAATGATTCCTCTCTTCATAACTCGTTTAATTTTGATAGGAAACAAACCTTCTTTATTGATAAAAAAGAAGGGTATATCAAAGAGGTTGGAGAAGGAATCCAACCAAAAGAAAATAAAAGAGAAATAGGACAGATACAAAAAAAAAACAATGGAAGCCTATAAATCACATGATTCTCTCCATCCCATTTGAATAGAAAAAAGTGGAATTCTTTTAAACTCCTTCGTAACCGAGGCCCCAAAAGACGATAAGAAGTGAATGCGAACCCATAACCCATCCAAGCAATCTCCTCGATCCTCAAAGATACTTGCATTTCTTTCCTTCGTAACTTGTTTAATGCCTCGCGAAAAGTAGCTAGACCAGTCGAAAAGTAGCTAAAACAAAGGTGCTTCTGTTGACTGCTTTCATTTCGAATCCCACTTCAACAAAATTAGGACAAAAGAAGAAGAAAATTGAGGTGAAAGGAGAATAAGACAAGAAAATAAAGAACTAGAGATGCAATGATCTTGTTATTGTTTGCTTACACACAAGAGTGATCAATACCGGCCAATAAAAAACAAAGGATTGAAACAAGCAAATAAAGGATACAACGAATGGACGTAACAACATATTAGCTGTGAATCCCGGGGAGAACATACAGTAACTGTGCTCCCACTGACAGCGCAAGCAAAGTTACTCCTCCTGATTGATAGGGATCATTTGATGAAATATTGAAAATGCCATTGAACGACAAACAATCAACAACGGAGATAATCATAAGAAGCACCCAGAATGCGATTGAAACCAGGGCAGCTAGTAATCGAAATTAATTGTAAACCACTGTGATTACTCCAAATTTCTCAAGCTACATAATGCTCGGTCTCCTCTAGATCTCAAATTATATGTACCTTTCCATTTGATTAAATTTTCAAAATGCATATGTTTTAGAATGTTTACCTTTACGACAGCTATATGCTATGATCAAAAGCTTGACTAACAATCATAGCCCGAAATTAATATCTGCAAGTAACAATGTGTGCCGCTTTCTTGGAAATGGCAAGTATATTGCATTGTACGCCAACACATAGCCCTGAAACCAGTTGTCCACGGCTAGTAAATGAAATTACTAGATTACAGTAAAAGTGAGGCAAATCATTCTCCCTTCAAGTGCACAACCAATGCAATTGTTGACTAGCACCAAAAAAATGATGATTAAGAGCACCAAAAACTAAAAGTACCAATGGCCAAACACCTATAATATAACCAGCACAAAAAATTTCCTTTTTGCTCTTTTCTTAATTGGCATATAAAGTGACTCCTATTCTTCAAGAACTCATATTGTGTCTTGAGTTGTCTCATCTTATCTTATGGTTGGTCTATTCACCACCTACAGCACACAGTTCAGAGAAGTTTTCTATGCCCTCAAACAAGATCATAAGCATAATTCAGTTCTGATTTCCATGTCCCCCAATTTTTCTTTTGTAGGCCTCCTGTCTACCAGACCTTAAAAAGCATTGGCAGCATCTTACAAGGTGTCCAACATGCTAACTACTTTTGGAGCTATTGGATACCATTGTTTAGCTGGAAGGTTGAGTGTGATCTCCATTCTCCATCCAATGCCCCTGTGCGTCATAGTCTCCGTATAAGGGTGGAGTGAGACAAAGACTCCCACCAGAAGTGCAAAGACACTTGCGCAGTTACGCAGAGAAAGGAAGTTATAATGCCCTTTTGAACCAGCCACCAACAGATGTCATCTTCGCCTTCGTTGGTCTTCTTCTCTTCGCCATATCCGTTTCTTTTTTTTTTTTTTGTTTGGAGGCAAGTATTTGCATATCCGGAGGAGGAATGGGTGTAACCCAACCAGTCATGGTTGTGGGTTTTTTTGTCGGATCTCAATCAGCCAATCATATCAAAAGTGATGGATTTCAATTTGCCGACATTTGAAATGAAATTTTTTTATGTTAACGGTTGATCTAATGGCTACTATTGTTGAATCTTATGCTCCATTTGGTACGATAGAAAAATGGAAGGATGAAAAATTAGAAGGATGAAAAGTGGGATGAATAGATAAAACATTATGTTTGGTAAGGAAAGAAAGTAAGAATGATGGAAAAGTAAATGGATTAACTTTCTTTCCAACTCACCAAAATTAATCCTTCCAAAATAAGAAGGAAAGTGGATGGAAAGTTAATTATTTGTGTTGAAATGTATCTTATTTGTCTATATATCTTTTAATATATACATATATTATATATACATTAATTTCATATAAAAATACAATGATAAAATATGTATTTATATATATATTTTTTTTAAAAATTTAAAAATAAAAAAAAAAATAAACAGGTCAACTCGCAACTCGACACGACACAATTAGTTAAATGAGTTGAGTTAAGTTTGACTAATATTCGACACAAACCCGTAATGACTCAACACGAATCTGACACGACACGACTCGATTGTCACACCTAATCTTAGCCAGCAAAAAAAAAAAAAAAATTAGTCATTTTTATTTTCTATCCATCCAACCAAATACAAAGGAAAGAAAGTGTATTATTCTTACTTTCTTTCCTTGAAAGATAGAAAGTGTATCCCTCTTACTTTCTATCATTCCTACTTTCCATCCTTTCTAGCAAACGGAACATTAAAGTCGCAAGTTCGAACTTCATCGTTTTTTTAATAAAAAATTAGTTAATTTAAAATCGATTGAGAAAATATGTACATACGGAGAGAGAAAATCAAGGCTTATTAAGAACATTTCATTAACGTATAACCCGGTCCGGTACACGGCGGCCAAGTCATCTCGGTGCCCCCACTAGTCATTGACTAATATATGCAGCTTTGAACCTTTTGTGTGCCTCTGCTAATATTTTTGTGCACCGTCCGAAATTTCCAGTAAGATGCCATGCTTGGACAGATGTTCTACAGAGGTTTAACGCGCAAATGAACTGCTTCCAAAACACCTAGTGCATGTACCTCCAGCCAGCCATGGTGGAGGGAGCATTGGGTTGAATTGGCATGACAATTAAGGCTGACAATGGCCTTGCCGTGTCGGATTTGCATCATATGCAAATTTAGTCATTTTTAAAATTTGTTTCAACTCATTCCCGACTTATTTATAATTGTGTATATTCGGCTTTGTTTTGACAAATTCGTATCGACTTTGATGAATCAAATGGGTGTCTACAGTTTTATTACCCAAATCCATTAAAACTAAATTTAAATCTAAATCCAGTGAATCGATATTGATTTCTTGACTGGGCTCACGTATGAATATTGTGATTTGCTTCAATACCTATGAAAAGTCCTGGACTCAGAAGATCAAGTTTCTGGACATCTTCTAGAAAGATAGAAGCCACCATGCATTGACTACACTTGTGGGCTAATTCAAAAGAGAAAAGATGAAAGTTTCGCGATCCCTTACCTTATGTAAACCTTGGCGACTCCAGCAAACTACGCCAAGAATAAACAGCACCTTAGAAGCCGGAAAGTACTTTGAAGAGTAAACAGCAAGATCGTCCTGCAGATGGTTCTTCCGCCTCTAACGAACAATCATCTATATTATCTGTCAGAAATTACAATTCAACAGACTTAACTGCAAGCGAGATAAAATAAATCGCAGCTGGGCTCTAGACCTTGCTGTGGGAGAGTTAATCTGTCTCTAACAAGAATAAAGGAGGTTTTTTGGACAAGAAAAGAAAGGTACTTGGTCTTTTGACACTAATTGCCGTTGAATTAGTCTGTTTTTCTAAATTGCATGTAACAGGCACGGAGACCCCTCTGCTCCTGGCGGGCAGATGGAGATATCTTACTCCAATTCAACAACTTGTTTGGCAGAGGTCAATAGAACAGTCCTGCAGAACGTTCTCCTGTCTCTGATGACTATTGATATATTTACCTGTAAAAAATTGCAATTCATGACAGGTAAGGAGGCTATCCTTTGAAGAGTAAACAGTGAGTGAAACAGTCCTGCACAAGGTTCCCCCATACATTCATTAAATATAAAAAGCCTCCAGGCTTCTTCAGGAGTTCTTGTGGTGCTTCAGACCAGTGAAAAGCAGCACAAGCTATGATGGGCAAGAAACTGAATGCTCTGCTAGGAAGAAAATCCAAGACATTGGAACTCAAACCCCTGGCTAATCTTGCTATCTCAAGGATTGCCATTTTCAAGAAACATAGCCATGTTCGATGTTCAAATGCTGAGTCCAATGTCATTCAGCTGCTCAACCTCAGTCATCAAGAGCAGGCTCTCCTTCGTGTAAGTTTTTGTTCATTTAGTCTCTCTCTCTCATTTACACAAGTGCACACATGAAACACATAAATTTGTATATAACTGACCCGTTTTCTTCATAGGTTGAGCATGTGATCAAGGAGCATAACATGTTGGATGTGTTTGCAATGATAGAAAACTACTGCTATCGTCTCATCGAGGGACTTGTGCTCCTTCAGAAGACCAGGTTAGTTTGCATGTGTATGGTTCTTGTACATTTTGATTAGTTCCAAAATGCTTATATAACCCTTGGAGCAGTTTTTAAGTTCTTTTTACAAATGCAAATCCTATGTAGGGAATGCCCTGACGAGCTCAAGGAGACAATATCCAGCTTAATTTTTGCGTCTTCAAGAATTGGAGAATTCCCAGAGCTACAACAGATTCGCGAAATTTTCGTTTCAAGGTTTGGGAAAGAATTTGCCGCTCGTGCTGTTGAGTTAAGAAACAACTGCGGAGTAAATCCTAAGGTAAGAGTTTGGTTTTCACTTTTCATGGATGAGGATGACCCAACATATATTTCTCACAAAAGTTTCTCTCCTGATAACTGTCTGTAGATGATACAGAAGCTTTCAACACGACAAGCAAGCCTGGAAAGCAGATTGAAAGTGCTAAAGCAAATTGCTTTGGATAATGGGATCGCCTTCCATCTTGAGGACAACACTCCTGTGACTATGAAGGTAAAACTATGACAGCAGCAACAATAAACGATGATGATGATGACCATGATGCTGATATTAGTAGTCAGACCATTAAAAGTAATACAACTGAAATGAGATCACCATTTGATGATTGCAGGAGAAACAAGATGTCAATCAGAAACAGCAGCAGTTTGAGCCGATAGAAGATGCCATCTTAAATGATCCCAAGGTAGGAATAGTTGCACAAGATTTGTCAGAGTCAATCACAAAGGACAAAAAATATTCTGAATCGATGAAGGCAAGAATGTACAGAGATGCGGCTGCTGCAGCACAAGATGCTTTTGAATCAGCCACCTATGCTGCAGCAGCAGCGAGAGCTGCAGTTGAGCTATCTCGAATTGAATCATGGGATGAAGATTCAGATGAACGTCCCGGTTTTCATCATCAAGGAATCCCGAAACTCTGATGGTTCATCAAAATCTAAAGTTCAAATCAATAAGGATGCCAATTCAAAAGATGTCCTTGACATCTAGAAGGGACTGGGTTTCAAGTGAGACATTTTGGCCCAGGCATGCTATTCATTGTAAGTACCAATTTCTTTTCTCATTTAATAAACTCATACATTACTGGCAATTAACCTCGCGGTATGAATGAATGAGAAAATTTGAGGTCATGGAACATGCTTCCTTTCCTTTACGAGTATGTACACAGAAATAGATTTTCTTGATTAATAGTACACATCAAACCATTTGGGGATTCAAGTTTGATTCTTCTTTCAAATGCACATTACGTGCTTATGTTCATGAAATGCTAATCATGATAATAGCAAAATGAAAATAATGACTTACTCTCAAACCTCGTGATAATGCTCAATCATAAAGCCTTTTCTTCGATCAAAGAACATGCTATGAATATGCTGATGTGGAATAGGTGATCATTCTTAAGCAAGCAACTCACTAGCCTAACAAGTACGAAACTCAAAGCATTTAGAAAGGTGGGGAGACCCAAAAAAAAAAGATAACGTCACAAGTGTCCTAATTCTCTAAAATAATTGTGATTTGAAAAGCTAAAGTAAAGAGGAGACCAAGATTTGGGAAGAACGAAAAAGTAAAGAAACCTAGACTTTTTTTACCAGAGCTCCCCTGTGTTCCAAAAGCAAGCACTTTCTCTATGTAAAAATTCAGGCCTTGGAAGTTTAACCATTGAAACAACCTCATTTATACTTTACCAAATGACAACCATAAGTTATTTCAATAGCACTTTCCATTCTTCCTTCCATTTGAGGTACTTTTTCTTATAAGTTATGTTTCAAACACTGTTGTTAAGTGAGATTAACAGAGAAGGATGCATCTTTGAATGGGTAACAAAGTAACAAGATCTTCAGTGAAAATTAGTCAGCAATGTACCATTTCAGAAGTTAATACACAAATATTGGTCCAGTCATCAAGAAAAAAGCATGGTATATAAGGTCGAAATAAATGAACTATAGCCAACAAAAACAGAAGTAGAATTTCAAATCAACACATAGTTTGAGGGGGAAAAAGATATGACATTCCATCATATAGCAGTCGGAACAAGTCAAGCAGTTTCAAGAACTCTGTATTACAAGAAGTTACAAAAACAATAATTTTCAATCCATAACATGCAAGACTGAAATTAAAAATTCCCCTAGATGCATAAAAGCTTACGCTAAATCGCCACCACTCTGTTGCCACAAATTGATGATATCAGTGGCCTGATTGAGAAGAATAATCATCTGCTTCTGGGATATCCAGGGCTTACTCTCAAGCATCACTTTAAGCTCTTCCCAAGCATCTTTCCTCGGCCAAAAGTAATATGGACTCAGAGGAATTGTGCCGTGTCCCTGAATCGTTTGGTCCAGTGCAAGACCTAAGTTCTTCTCCATCCAAATGAACTTCAACACGAGCCTCGGTTTCTCCATTGGCTTCACTACCACTCGAAGTTTTTGCTATAAAACAATCAAATTGAAGAATTCAATAACCAAAAACGTTTGCATCCACAAACCCATATAAACATTGAGAGAGAGAGAGAGGGCACCTCTGTTTCAGGTGAAGAGGCTGAGCTATCGGGGGATGTTTCTTCAGTAATTGCTTCGGCGGCGGCAACTGAAGAAGCGGAGAGATTGATGTTTCTAGCGCTGCGTCTGAATTTCAACTCAGAAAGCTTCAAGGACTGAAAAGAAGAGGAATAAGGCTTCACACTGATCGAGTCTCCGAAGGGTTTCAGTGCCGGTTTTGGAATGAGAACTATGGATGAGGACGACGGTCTGAAAGAACAATTAACACTCGGTTGTATCGCCATTGATAACATCTTGAGAGAGAGAGAGAGAGAGAGAGAGAGAGAGAGAGAGAGAGATTATAAGGGTCTGGGAGAAGGAAACATGTTCGTTTCCTCTGGTTTGGGTTTCGCAAGTTTGCTCGTTCGGCGAGTGAGGAACAAGATAAGGAGAGCCGCCAGTTTATTTGTCCCGCAATGCTTGCTTTTACTATACTTAATCTAAAAATAATTTTAATTTTTTTTTTTGGTCGAAATATAATTTTAATTCAAAAAAAATAAATAAATAAAAACTCGCATATGTACTCTTATATCCTACATATAAAAAAATTAAGGATAATCCATGCCTTCATAATATGAATGGTTTTAATGGGAATATTGGTGGTCGTTGAATACATCTATTTGAGATCGTTATATTTTATATTATAGATGTAGATTAAGAAAAAATTTCAACTACACTCCTTCTAATTTATTATATCTTCAAAAACACTCTCTCTACTATTCAAAACATCACTAACCCCTTCTTAGTTTATATTTAAACATCACTGATACCCCTACCATTAAACCAATTATTTCTAACAAAAAAATTCATCTAAAATATCAAAATTGTCCTTACATAAACCTCAAACAATTTTTCTACATAAAATTTGATTAAAATTTGAGCTGATTAAAATTCGATTCGAATTGATTAACTTTTATTGTGTTTACGTATTAAAGTTCGAGCCTATTAAATTTTTTTTAAACATATTAAAATTTGATGAGCTCAATCTGAGCAGTTAGCACCAATTAAAATTTGATTCGATTCGAGTCGATTAAAATTTATATTATTTTTATTTATTAAAATTTGTGCAAATTAAAATTTGATTCAAGTTGATTAAAATACATTTTTTAAGTATTAAAATTTATTTTTTAAGTATTAAAATTTGAGTCGCTTAAAATTTATATTTTTTTATTTATTAAAATTCGGATAGATTAAAATTCAATGCAAGTTGATTAAAATTTAATTCGAGCCGATTAAAATTGCCCGAATTTTAATAAGTAAAAAAATTCATAAAATAAAGGAATCTCATTGGAGATATGTTTATCTATATGAGGTATGGATGAAGTTTTTCCTAAAATATATCATGGACAATTTAGTAAACTTGTATTCTAATTAAGACCTTTAATCTAATAGGAGTGTCAGGTTCAAAAAATAAAGGGGTATCCTTGAGAATATGATAAACTAGAAGGGGTGTGGCTAAAGTTTTCTCAAAAACTAATTAATAATATGTGTTTGAACACACTTTACTACTGTAATCCAAACCTATTCAGATACAACTTAATCTTTATGTTTCCTATCATATGTCTAATATTCATTTACAATACAAAAAAATATATATATATTAATTGTACAATTTTTTATATTTTAAATAATAAATTATTATTTTACTATACAATTTAAATTTAAAATGAATAAATAGAAAAGGAGAGAAATGTATGGGAGAGAGAAGAAAGAAATAAGTGAGAATTAGTATGAGTAGTCTACATTAAGAAGCGTGTTGATTGAGTAATTTGACAGTAAATAGCTGCAGAGAAGATATTTTTTAGCAAAAATATATATATACTAGTTATTGTCTGTGCCTGAAGGCACAATGTAATAAAAAATGATAAACAATAAATATATCTGTATTCATATCCAAAATCAAATCACAAATATAGAGAAGATGTATAGGAATTTAAGTATCGATTTGTAGTGGGGGTGAGAGGTGGTGGGCGGCAGTGGTGGTGGTAAGAGACGATGATGGTTGTGGTGGGTGGCAATAACTGTGATGGCGAGGGCAGTGGTGGTGGCGGCGGCGGTGACGGTGGTGGTGGCGGCGGCGACAGTGGTGACAACGGTGGCGGTGGCCACGACGACGACGACGATGGTGGCGGCGACGGTGGTGGCGGCGACGGCTGTAGTGGCAGTGGTGGCGGCGGCGGTGGTGGTGGTAGAGGTAGTAGTGGAGCGGTTTCAAACACTATTAATTTTTTTAAAGTATTTATGAAAAATAATTTTTAGAAGTACTTTTAAAAAATCACTCAAAACACACCCTTAGGAGCCAATTTTTCCTATTAAATTTAGGGTGTTAATATTAGCTATTAGATTAACTTTAAAGTAAAATTTAAAGCAATCTCAACCGCGAATAGCAAAAGTCATTTTGTTTATCTTTTGAAATTTGAATTGTAATCTACTTTATTATATAGACTAATTATAGCATGTGCCTGAAGGCACAGTGTAATAAAAAATGGTAAACAATAAACATATTTGTATTCATATCCAAAATTCAATCACAAACATAGAGAAAAGATAAAAGAATTTAAGCATCGGTTTGTAGTGGGGGTGAGAGGTGGTGGGCGGCAGTGGTGGTGGTAAGAGTCGGTGATGGTTGTGGTGGGTGACAATGACTGTGGTGGCGGTGATGGTGGTGGTAGTGGTGGCGGCAATGGTGGTGGGGTGGCAATGGTGGCCGTGGTGGTGGTCGTGTGGCGACGGTGGTGATGGTGGCGGCGGCGACGGTGGTGGTGGTGGGGGTAGAGGTAGTGGTGAGGCGGTTTCAAACACTATTATTTTTTTTAAAATTATTTATGATAAATATTTTATATAAATACTTTTAAAAAATCACTTCAAACACACATTTAGGGCCCTATTTTTCCTATTAAATTTAGGGTGTTAATATTAGCCGTTAGATTAACTTTAAAGTAAAATTTAAAGCAATCTCAACCGCAAATAGCAAAAGTCATTTTGTTTATCTTTTGAGATTTGAATTGTAAGCTACTTTATTATATAGATATTTCAAGATAAATTTTATAATATTAGATAAAAGTTGGTTAAAATTAGATCAATCTTAATGATTGTTATATTTTTATAAATTGAAAATTTAATTTCTTAACTGTAATAGTAAATAGATTATTTATGCGGCTCAAAATCGATTACTATTGCACCAAGGTTAAGGGTCAAGATGGTAGTTTTTGTTACATCTCCCCCTCCCGGAGCCCAAGTTTCATATACACACACCCACAATTAAATGCCTTGAAAATTCGCTACATTAAGACCGTTATATTTATGACTCGTTGCGAGCTATAGAAACAGAATAAGAACTAATAGACAAACAAGGATTGAATGTGTCAGACATTACAAAGTCGGGATCCTCCTCAATCGATCCATACTACAATCTGAAATCTTACATCTCAAATGGCATAATATTGGCATATCTCAACAAAATACATTTCTTTCACCCCTAACCGTTAAACCTAAAAAAAACAAAAAAATAAAATGTGTATCTCGTTCAAACATCAATTTTTCTCCCGAGAAGGAAGCGGCATCTTTTTCTTTCACGTCTGAATTTGCATACAAGGTGATGATGTATGTCACACAAATGCACATAGCTAACGATAGCTAAGGACTAAAGGGTCACTGAATAGCTCAGTCGAAGTTCATAGGCTCTTAAGAATTTGAACAGGGGAAAGGAAAATTGTACACAAAGAGTTTATAGTGGTTCACCAGTTCGGAAGTTCGACTAATCTACTTTGAAGGGAGTCTCTTACTCCTTAAGATATTATTGATGATGGGGAAGATTACACAAGTTATCTATTTAGGTTAGAGTTGTTTGTCCATTGTTGTGAGGGATATGACTCGTATTTATAGTCTTTAGAGGTCTTGCATGACCCTGAGCATAATCTTTGCCCTCTTCTTGTAACGGTTGCACATTTCACGCGACCGTCATGGATACTGATGAGGAGGTTATGATTTTTTTTGCCCAGATGCACGGTCGTTACATTATGTATGGTGTTTGGGTGGAAATCAATTGTCTTCGGTGCTATTCCTACGGAGGTGTAATTGCTGGGGAGGAAGTACCGACCTCAAGTTCCCTGGTCAACCAAAATGGGCCGAGTGTCCTGAGCTTAGACGGCCCGAACTAAATACCCGAGCTCAACCTTTGGCATATTTAGAGTATCATCACAAGAAAAACAGGCTAATTGTACATATTGTCCAACTGTGACATAGTGAATAACAATCAACAGAGCCATCAAGATCAGAAAAAAAGAGTAGAAGAGTAATTTCACTTAATGAGAACAATGACATTCATATTTAGCTCATTGTACCTTCTAGTAGGGTACAACGTACAACTTCTGGAGTTGAACATCAATTCGGGTCATATTTTGAAATCAATCATGGACCATTCGACATCCAAAGCCATACACTCACAAACTTGTACGGTTGAGTAGAGCTCTTTTTGCTCAAACTATTCAACTATCCAAAGCACCGCTATGGTACCAATTGGACCAAGAAATAAAGAATGGGCTGTTATTCGAACTCACTATAGATTAAGATTTAAGAGTCCTATCAACCAAAAAAAAAAAAGAACCTTTAGAACAAGCAGTTAAAAGCAATTCTGCAGTGATAACAGCCAGCCCTCAATTCCCTCTCCCAGGCAGCCATGTCATATACAAGCATCCAGAGTGTCAATTCGATGGAGACTACCTTGAGGCCATGCCAAAATTTAATATTCTCCATTGCTTGGAGTAACAGCACGCCACCTAAACAAATTTATACAGTCAACACGACAAACACTTGGTTTATCGTTGTCATCTTGGCGTTATTTCTGAACCAATGCCACTTCCTCATGTGGCCTAGTGAGTGCTCTCATCAGTCATCAATGTCTTCATCAACTCCAAATTATGTACTGTATGTCCTTCATTCTCTGCCTTTCCAGAAGACTATTCGAGTGGTAAAGGACCTGAGGCAAGTTGGAGATCATCTATTTCAGCAGGGCTCTCCTTGCTCTGCTCAGTATTGTCAGGTATTTTGACTGGTACTAACCCTATAACTTCTTCCACAGATTGAAGATTACACATGGATTGATCATTGTCCAGGCTTGGGACTTCTTTATCTCTCTCCTGATGGTGATCATTAAATGGCTCAGTATGTTTTGATGCAACTTCAATGGGTTGAAGATCAGACAAGGCCTGTTCATTTTCATTGTGTAACATTGCTCTGGTTTTGTCACTGTGCTCATCACATGACTCACTGGATACTATTGCAACTTGAACATGTTGAAGATCAGACAAGGCCTGATCACTTTCATGGCTTGGCACTGCTCCAATTTTCTCATCAGGAAGACCAGCACAAGGACCACTGTTTGCTTCTGCAACTTCCACAGATTGAATATCAAACAAGGTTTGATTATTTTCATGACTTGGCACCTCTCCATCCCTGTCCTGAGTGTGGCCATCGCATTGCTCGGTATCATGGCTACTACCTTGTGAACCCTGAAGCTCAATTATCTGAAAACTGCCACCTACTGCATCAAGTGTTGTTTCCTCTTCAATCGCCTCTCGACTTGTGTTAGTGATTTCCCCTACCTTGCTTAGAGGCAGGGAACTAGAGTTTTCTATGGGAACATTATTTACAGTACTGGAACCTGAAAAAGAGGAGTCTCCAGTCAAGATAGGTTCTTCTGCAGCACTTCCTACATTTGAACTCGAAGAAACTTCGTTTGTAGAGGCAGGAAAAGACTGGAAAGCATCCCAATCATCTTCCTCTTCCTCGTCATCGTTATCAGACTGTGTTCTGGGGGTTGGAAGGGAATTTCTCTCTTTACTTTCCTCTGTTTGTGCTGGTATCTTTATCACTAAAGGTGGGAGTACTGATTTCATATGTGTGGGATTCTGATCTTGCGTCACTGAAGCACGGAATATACCCTGAAAGTACAAAATTTGTTAAAACTTAACTTCCTTAATTAGCATTAATAAACAGATTTCTCACTTACATCATAACGACTCAACCAGGGAATTTGCTTACAGCTAATAAGCTTTCTCCCACTTTCACCCTTGCTGAAGCTCTCTAAAATATAAAGTCATAAACTTTACGAAGAACAAAAGGAAGTGAGGAACTTACAGGGTCATTGTTGCATAAAAACAACCCGTGTATCCCGGAACAATAAATAGTATGTTCTTAGGTCTTGACAGGTTTGTCTATCAAAGGATAGTAGACTGTTTGACTGAGGGACTTTAGCTGTTACCAATTAAAAAGCTCACAATATAGATGGAAACAACTTTTCATAATGGCTCTAGAGTTTCGAGAAACCAGCTCCTAACCCAAGCAAGGATCAAAATTTCGTTTCAGTGCATTGTTTCGGTTACTCAAAAAACGAAAACATTTCGACGCGTTTCGGAAACATTTCGACGCGTTTCGGAAACGTTTCGACCCGTTTCAGAAACGGAACAAAAAAATAAAAAATTTAAGAATTATTTTTCTAAAACATTGGTTGAAATATACTAAAATATCTTGAAATAACTTCAAACATTGCAAAATAATTGTGCAAATGTATTGAAACATTACAAAACATCTCGAAACACCTCGAAGTATTAGCATTTCGATTCTATTACTAATTCGTTCCGGTCTCCTTGGAAACAGAAACATTTCGGACTCCTTAGAAAATGAAACGTTTCGGACATTTCGACCATTTCGAAACGAAATTTTGATCCTTGAACCCAAGGTAACTGAGATAATGGAAGTTCCGACTATAAAGGGCAAAGATCCAATATGGCTTTTGATAAGGGAAATGAAGAGTCTCAACCATAAAAATAACAGAAAGATTGGAAAGTTCTTGCTTATACATAAACAGGAAGAATGCTGCCATTGGATTATATGGAATGATGATGGCAATAAAGCTATTAGGACTCAAGTCACACAGCATGGGTGTAACAGGAGACAAAAGTCCAACATTGTCAAGATGCAGCCTCAATGGAACATCAAAATTACTAGTGCTCTAAATTAAGGGTCTGGGGACAAAATAAGGAGATTGCAAATTTTATTCAAATGTGATATAGAAAGAAAAGCACCTGAAGTTGCTGCCTCTGTGTCATAGGCATTGTTAACAATACATCCTTAAAACAAACTGCTGAGGAAGGAATTTGAGCAAGTTGAGATACAAGCTTTATGGCTGTGCTTCTTAAATCATTGACTTCCTGTCATTAACATGGGCAATCAACATTAGGCTTAGAACAAACAAACCAGTTTCACATTCAATTTCCAGGCCTGGCATTACCTGAGAAAGACTGCCTTCTGATGTTGAAAAGATAGAGACAATGACTTCCAAAAGCAGATGCATAAGACCTTTCTGACATTCGTTATCTTGTGACATTGTTTGCGAAAACATTAAGATTTTCAAACACTCTCCAGCAATAGCCACTGCTTCCCTGTTTATGGGTTTCTGTAATGCACTGCTACTTTAGAGTGATGTCAATGTTGAACTTCTACAATGAGAAAAAATACCTTTAAAACCATTAAAAAAAAAGAAAAAGCACCTTTAAAACCATTTGGATTACGGTGAGTACATCTCTAAGACTCTCCCCAACAAAGAATATTAGGAAAAAGTTCTTTTCTGCATTGGTGCCTCTTTGTAGCATGTTCTTTAGCACTTGCAACCCAATTGCTTGAACCTGCACACAAATTCCCACCAGATGTACGTCTATGCTTGATGAATAGTATGTGACAGGGCCTTAATAGTGCAAGCGTTAATATCTTAATACCTGTATGTCATAATCAGTAAGAACAACCTGGATACATCGAGTGCAAAGTTGTAGCACAGCAAAAAAGATGGGCCTACTATTTTGGTTCTCTCCAAGACGTGGAAGTTCATAAGCCAACTTAGCAAATGAAGAAATTTGTTCAAGAGAGAGAGCTAGTTTCCTTAGCAGCACTTTACATAAGTTGGACCTCTTATCCTCCAATTGATGAATGCTCCTAATACAATTCTTCATTAAATCAGCTATCACATTAATGCACACTCTGATTGTTGTTGTCAAGTAGCTAACTCCATCATCACCAAGTTCAGATATATCTGCAATGAAACATTCCATCAGCTTTCTACTTAGCATATCTCACTAAAGACAATGTCAAACTAATTGGAAGAAGCTGATACAACAGTATAGCACAGGAAGCTGCCAAGGAAACTGTTTTTTTTTCCCTCTCTAATTCATATACTTCCATTCCATATGATATATCAGTATATAACTCACAAACATAGTTGTTAGTATCTTACGATATAGGATACGCACCCTATGATACATTTTGATACAGTGGAAAAACAATATGTATCAGCAAGTTGTATCATTTTTTTACTGTATCATACCACACGCGATTCGTAAGGTATGATCCGTTTCAATACAGTGAAACCAATACACACAATACCATTTTCTAATTTGATTCTGTCATGAAGATGTAAGGTTGTCTCCCTTTTGATCTTTGTTGCAAATGCAAACATGTATCGTACCAAATGATAAGTGAGTTAAGGCAATATTTGTATTATTTTGGACATTAAATATTCTATATATATTTTTTTATTTAGTTTTAAAATTGAGCATATCTTACGATAGAAGATATGCCAGATATATTATTTTTAAGGAAAATTACACTTTGATCCCTCAACTATGACCCTTTTCTCACATTTTACCTTCAATTATGTTATTAGTTTCACATTGCCCCAATTATTAACATCCATTACAAATTTGGTGACAAATTATTTCATTTTGCCCCTCAATTCTATGTTTTGTTTCACTTTGCCTTTGACACGTAATTTTCATTTACAAGATGACTGATGTTTGTGTTTGGGACAATGTGAAATGAATTCAAGTAGTTAAGGAGGCAATGTAATTTAATAGTTCAAGGGGCAAAGTGAAACTAAGTCTATAGTTAAAGGGGTCAAAGTGTAATTTACCTTTATTTTGAAAATGTGATACGCGTTACGATACACATTAAAGCATCTAACCCACAACTAATTAGCAATGAACTAACCTTGAGGGGTCCTGATCATTCAATGTGGAATTCATGTTCTCTTTACATTGACAATCTTGCCCTTAGACATCAAACCATGACTGGATATGTCGTAGTGTAAAATGAATTTTCTTTTAGATAATGATGGCGTGTGCAAACTATAACTAAAACAATGATGATTAACAGGTGCATATGATATATAAGTATTCCTGATCAATTCTCTTGTTAGAATATAGGTTTTACAAATAATAAAAATATATAACTAGCTAAGGGATGACAACTCCTAGAAAAGTGGCCAAAATAAGGAACAAAAAGAACAAGCAAAAGAGCACATCAGTAAGTCATATTGGCAAGTCTCTTTGCTACAGGAGAACATCATCATCAGCATGATGGCTTTTTGCTGAGAAATTAAGCCCGTTTTGGATGAGCTCAGTCAGTTCTATGCTCGCAAGCTTCTATTGAACCGAGCTTGAGCCGAATCGGATCACGTCCAAGCCAAATCTCAGCATACTCAAACCTGACAATCTCGGCTCCACTAACACCACCAGATTCATTCAAACAGATGGTTCCAGTAAAAGAAAAAGTCTATGGGTCAGTCTCAGGTCTACAGTACTTCCTTTTTTCTTTTTGCTGGGGTGTTCCCACTTGTATTGCTGAGAAAATGTCAGATATACACAAAATGTATCATGCAGAAAAAAGAAACAACTAACACATTTGTAATGAAGGATGCTCTTTGCTAAAACCGATTGTATCATGAAATTATTAAAGTCATGTCCCCAAATAATATTTCAATCAAAGCCAAAACTCATGTTCACTTCCCAATTCATTTTTCGATTTCACCTTCCTGCCAAAAGTCAAGCTCCAGATTCAACTTTGAACACTGTAACAGGATTTAGTAATGGTACGCTACCATTGGTAGCCTGGGGGATCTGGCGCAGCTTTCAGAATTTAGTAATCTGATTGATCCGTAAAGCACAATAGTCTAATGCACAACTGAACTGGTAAAAGCTCACCATATCATGTGATGGTCTAATGACCGTAGTAATCAAAATTGTACAATTCACGATTCGATTCATACGATTCGGTTCGATACAGGTACAAAACGATTCGTATCTTATATGAGAATCGTTTTAGAGTTGAATCGCACCTGAATCGTACGATTCGTACGATTCGATTCGTATCTCACAAATTACACGATTCAATTACTTTTTTTAAAACCCAATTTTTTTACAAAACGACGTCGTTTTATTTGCATAGGAACCCACGCCCTAATAAAAACTCAACATCTTTATTCATTCTCTTTCTGACGTCGTCTAAAACTCGTCTTGCGTTGTCTAAAGTTAAATGTCACGGCTAACGCTCTCTCATCATCGGTTGATTTTTGCTTTCAATTTTTTTATGGGTAGTTTGTTAGGTTCTAATTTGTTGTTTCAAAATGTTGGCATATATGTTTTCTCCCAATCAATTTTCTTATTTGTTCTTTTTCCATTCAAGTTTGTAACATAATCTATATTGGGTGTCACTATTTTGGTTCTTGAATAACCATGGTTCTTTAATGAATTTTTTTTTTTTTCAAGTTGTTGAATTTGAAAATGATTAAGTAAAAGATAGAAATGAAGCAAAAGACTAGCGTCTTTCCATTTAGACAACGTGATTATGTCAATTGATTATTTTTAGAATGCAATAATGTTCAATATTCAATATTTTGTCTATTTTAAATAAGTAGTATTATTTTTTATTTTTGTTCAAATTTTGCTTATGATTTACGATTCGATAAGATTTACGATTCTCAAATTTAGGATTCCGATACACGAATCGCGATTTGACAACTATTATAATGACTATTCTAATAGCTAAAAGTAAACTAAAGCTATCTTCAAAGAACAAACAAGTTCTAGAATTTAGTTTCTGCAGTTGTAATGCCTACATTTTAACCATTCTAATTTTGACTCTGATTCCAAGTCCATTTCTAACTTATGCGGCCACACAATAGGTGGATATGATATCATCAGTTTATAAGTATCCATATTCCAGAAGGGCTCATTTACCATGTCATACTTCATTTTCTTTTTGCCACCTAAATACCAATAAAAGCTTTCTTCCCAGTCTACCTCTCCCAACACCCTCATTAATGAGGACCAAACTGATAATGGCCACTCTAGACATACATATGTTTTAAAATTCCAAGGTTACAACACCACCACAAAAAGATCAATGCAAAGGATTCCGAATTAAAGAATAGTAAATGATGCATTTCAACTTCGAGGAACATATTCAAGGTGTTGAGACTTCAATATTGCATTATTTTATAACTTAACATATTCACTTTAGACTTGTTAATGTACTGATTCACTTTACTTGGTACAATTTGCATATTAAGCCTTAATTCTGGCATTTGCTGGTAAATTGGATGTAAAGGTTGAGTTTAAGCATTAAAAATATGGTAAGAGACAAATTGAGATTGAGTTTACTCGAGTAGAGATGAAGCCGGGAGTCTTAGAAGCAAATTGGAAGAAAAGAGGAGTTCTACCAGTAGGAAGACATGAGAATGAAGGTTCTATCGGTAGAAGATCAGCTCTACCGGTAGTCTGAGCTACAGAAGATTGGTGCAAAAGTCCTATCGGTAGATGGATCACGTTCTACCGGTAGCAAAACTCACAGTACTTTGCACTTTTTCATCAAATAAATCCTACCGGTAGGTGGATCATGTTCTACCGATAGCAAAGCTTACAGTACTTTTATCAGAGACGTTCTATTGTTAGCAAATGTCACAAAAGTTTCAGAGAATTCATCTAATAGAGTTCTACCGGTGGGTAAAATATGTGCTACCGGTAGATCGAGACAGATTTTCACGGGAAGCTTAATTAAAAATCAAATCTCGCCATATCTTTTGGGGATTCTCAATCAATCAAAAAAGAGATAATTTTGGTATGAATATAGGTCAAAGATCTAAAGATTTTCCTTCCAACTAATATAAATAGAGACCCTTTGGGCAATCAAGAAAGAAGGCTAGAGAATACGTGTTAGGAGTTTTATTTTACTTTTCTTGTTAGAGAATTTTGGGGTTTATTCTACAGAATTTTACTTAAAAGTTTAATTCTTTTCTTTTATTTGTTCAAGCAATATTTAGTTTCAATCGTCTTTACTTTCAAAACTTTGTTATTTACATTTAGTTTTTCAATACAAGCAATCAATTTCAGTTCAGTCTTTATTTTTTTGCATTCAATTATGTCTTCTTTCAAGCTTTACGTTATTTCCGTTCTCATCCGTTCTCATGACTCATGAGTGAATAGTCTTCTCTAGATGATCTGTAGAAGGAGTCCCAAATCTATGAAGTAGGGTTTATGCCTTAACCTAGAGTTTTAACGTTTATGTGATTGATTGAATAGGTTATACTTTTGAAAACCTAATTGGTTTGCATACTTCCCTGTTATTTGTATGCAATTTGGCTTGGTACAAATAATTATAGTGTTTGATGCCATTTTTAGAGTACCGATTCTTTCATCATAAACCATCTTCCAATTACTACATTAGTTCTTTTCAAGGTTTTAGTTGAATATCATTCGTCTGTAGTAGTTTGAATACGAAAGCAGATGATTTTTAAATTTAAGGTATAAACTCTTATTCATAGGTGGGACGAATTCTAAAGATTATTCAGTTTTCCATTTATTGAATTTCAATTTCATTAGTAATAACTCTCAAACTTCTCAACTTCAAAAAGCTTTTTTCATTTTATTTTTCATCACACTAGATTTCAATTCTTTCCCTCAAGAGACGGCCTTGGACTTTTGTTCAAATTACTATACGATACTTTTCTCTTACGCTTGGAGCTTTCGTAAAAATACAACCCTTTTGGAGGGCAAGCACAAGACATCATAGGTGAACAACTCATTACCCTAATTTGACAAATTTCTCATAGAAGTAAGAAGAACTGCATGTAACTTGATCCAATACGGTATGCTGGCAGCCAGGGTAGGACTTAGATAGTACTACTATATAGATTAAATGCTATGATATCAAAGGAAACGAAATAAATTGGCTGCTAAAAGATCCAGATGCTGATCAATTGTAAAAAAAAGGGAGGGGAAAAAATACTACTCCTATGCATCATAAAAATGACTACTTAGCAGGGAAAATAGAATAGTGCTGATATCAACTCCAACTTGTAAGTGCTCACCATCAATGTGCTTCTTCAATAAAGCACTGATACACTGGACAAAATCATTCGCTTTTGAAAAGAGTAACTCAGTTGAATCTCCCCCAATGCACTTGTAACCAATTAAGAGAAATGCCAGCATCAATTTTAATTGCATCTGCATGGACATGCAAATACCTTTAGTTGGCAGATCACGCATAATTTTGAGATAGTTAAGCACAGTGAATGTAAAGCCAAATGCTACTTTTTTAATGTGGCACGCAAATAAAATCCCCAGAATGCTAGGCCAAAACGAAAATTGTATCAGACAAGTACAAGAAACGCTGGGTTATGAGCTCATTTGATCAATTACAAAGACATATTGGATTCACCAAACAACAGATGAATGTAATCACCTTAGGTTCAAAACGTCTCAAGAGGGTTGTCCCTGTAACAAATGCCACAGAAATCATATCCTCCAAGTTCGGATGATAGGGAGAAATTGCATCAGTGCTGAACACAACAGGGGGAAACTATTAGTTGGATATTGATTCTTGGAATACTTCATGAAAGAAGCAGTGGTGCAAATGGATTCAATATTCATAAACAGAGCGGGTACCTCTGGAAGAATTTAAAGAGGAAAGCCAAACAAAGTTCCATTGCCAGATACGCAAAATTTTCTGTTTCAAGGAAATCTTTGGGGCAGTTCTGCACAATCTGTAAACCCACTCAAAAGAATAAAAAACAAAAAAAGTATAATGCTACAATGTTAATGCTTCATGTGTATACACACTTCTTCATGTGGGAAGAAGCTTTATGTGCTAGAAAGAACAACATGAATGCAAAACAGCAGGACTTTTTTTCTCAAGGTATGCACATAAAAATAATAAGCAGATCTAAATATAGCAACAATCACGCCAATAATCAATAAACAGGAAAAAAATAAAACAGTAAGTGCCTATTATTAAGAGCTGATATCGTAAGACATCATTCTAAACAAACATATTAAATCTCTATCTTCACTTTCCGGAAATCTCTATATTCTGTACCCTTCAAATCAACCATAAAAACAGTCTAGAGTTGGAAAACATATATTGTTTAATAATGTTCACCACAGCTGAATTTGTTCAAAAAGAATAAGATATTACCTGTAATAGAACAGAGATTGCAAGACTATCCCATGGATCTTCCATGAAGATAGAAAATGAGAAAACCTACATCCATAAAATTTGATCAAATGATTAACAAACAACTACAGAATCATGTCGAAAAGTGGGACATCATACGAAAATACCACTACAATTGGAGATTTAAATTATCGGCATCCTAGCAGTCAGATCAGAGCAATTTGAATTTTAATGTCATTGAGATCATATCAGATGTATGGGACGGGCCATTGTCAGCACGAATGGTCGACACTAAGTCCATTTATCCAAATACACAATCAAAAAAACTCTATGAAGTGAATGAATAATGCAGTAAGAACAAATCAGCATTTGTTAACAAATTTATGACGTGGTTACATCATGGCAGTATCTAATTTTTGGTTATTCTGAAATGTTACGTGCTGTATGACAGCAGTTGAATCTGATAAGCCAGCCTGTCAAAACTTGTGGGCGTAATACAAGTGATTGCTGATACATGTTCCTGAATGAAACAATCTTGGTAAATATTAATATACATATATAGATATCTACATACACACAAATTGATATATGTGCTATTTTTCCCCGTACTAACTTGAGACCAAGACCTTTGTAGTACAACTCAAACTTTAGCCATCTTAATTACAAAAAAGTAATGAACCACGTCACCAAGCAATGTACACCTACAGATGATAAGTTATTAAGAAACAAATTTAGCAGGTGGTACCACATCCATCCATCCTGACACTCTTCATTAAGAGTCTTCAGACATAACTGGGTGATGGCCCTTCTTTCATGTATGCATATATATCATGGTGATTTTCAGCTAGGGAAGTTTAAATTCTGAAAATACATCTAAGCCTTTACAAGAAAAACTTGAGCTTTCTTTCTCTCCTCTATCTGTGAAGGGAAAAGAACAAGGCCAGACTTTGCAATTGATGTTTATGGGGAAGACCTGACAAACTATAAAGTGAAGTTCTGGCCAGCACATTAGCTCGTGTATATAAGCAATTTCGGAAGTCTCTATGAGGCACTCTTTGGGTTATGCGCAGAAGCTCCGAACCCATAAGCTGTATGATTATCTCTGTCAATGGTTTCTAAAAAATCAACAACCTTAAAACATTCACCTAATCTAAATTGACAACCAACATAGGACATTAGAGACCTACAATGAACCCAACGAAAAAGATACATATTAAAGAAAACATGAACTGAAAAGGAATAGATGTAGAACACCACCTGCAGCAATTCTCTGCAGATATCTATGGTAAGAAATCCCATGCTGAAGAACCTTTCTGTGGAGAGAAACTGAAACACTGGTAATACAATTTCATATAACTTCAAAGCTAAAGAATTTGTATCTTCAACTGGAGAGTCACCACCGAATTTGGATTTAACAGAATCCACTGGTACTTTATATTCATTAGGAATTGCATCTTGCCCTTGAAATAGAAAAAGCAGAGCAAAGCCCCACAGAAACCGAAATTCTTCTGGTTGTAACTCAACCATGCTGCACCCAGAAAGGAAGATACTTTTTGACATGTTTTCAATTGAGTTCAAAGATCCATCCACATCATAATTAGCAGGAACTGCATCAAGCACAAGCGCTTGCAGGATTACTGGACAGGCTTCTTTTAAACAAAGCTGCAGCCTTGATGAAACTAACGGCGATTGAATTCCTTCAAGAAATGGTTTCCACTGTATCTAGCACACAAAATATGTAAGTAGGGATTAGCAGAGGAATACCTACAACTTTGGTGCATGTTCTTACAGATTCTTAAAGAAAGAAAATAGCCACA
The DNA here is from genome assembly GCA_951799425.1 of Ilex aquifolium. Lineage (NCBI taxonomy): Eukaryota > Viridiplantae > Streptophyta > Magnoliopsida > Aquifoliales > Aquifoliaceae > Ilex > Ilex aquifolium. The sequence goes on along the minus strand of OX637398.1, from coordinate 6,536,258 downwards.
GAAATAATAGTAAAAGGCCTTTTGAACATTGAGCTCACGTTTCTCTTGGGATGCAAGCGGAACCAGATATAAGTGTAGTCCTTCAAAGTGCAGAGCCAGTACTTCCCCAGAACACTCGAGCTTTTTGAAAATAATGGTAACAGTGCTAGATATTCATCTGGAGTCTCACATTGTTGTCTCCTCAATAAGGCATAAGTGTAACATTTGAGAGAAGCATGGGCAGTTAGAAGTCTTATTTTGATCTAGAAAGAAAAAAGGGAAAAGTATAAGCATGTGATAAAAGCCACCTTGAACTTCTTTTCAAACACCCCCCCCCCCCTCCCCAAACCCCAAAAAAACACATACACAAAAAAAAAACAAAGAAAAAACCTGCACGCCAATAAATGCGAACAAGAGGACCAGAATAGTTCCTGGAATTAGCCCCTCAGTGTAAATCAGATGACTGGGAGAACAGCGAATAATGTACCTTGCAGGACACCCACTCTGCGAATGATGGATAGTACATATCCTTGAAGTCGTTCAGTGGACGTGAGATCAATGAAAATATTCGCTTCACCGCAACATGATCTCCACTAATTATTCCGCTTGTCAATATCTGAAATTTTCACTTGTCATGCCACACGCATTCACAATTACTATACATCAGTTCACTGGGACAAAAAGAAGACAGATAGAGATCAGTATTCTGAACCTTAGTAGCCAGCTGCAAGCCTGTGTCCAAAAGAACAGGGCCGGAAGATGTGTCTAACGCAGTGCGAACCGCAGACACTAGCTGGGCCTGAATTCCATGCAGAACGAATTAATTGACTTTTAATAGGACTAAAGATTGGAAGTTCATATCAAGAGTTAAACTTTCACAAAAACTCGCAATAGAACTTCAAAACATGTTAAGCAACTAAAAATCTATTGATTTCTTTTTTTGGTGCTAATAAATCATTGATTTTGAGGCTAAAGCCAAGTCTATAGGCAAACCTGATACTGTTCCAGTAGGAGGTGTCCAGGAAGCTCAGGGTCTGATATCGTTCCAAACTGAAACTCAAAGCAACAGCATAAAGTATCATTGCAAATCAACTTTGGAAATGCATAATATAAAAAAAAATATGAGAAATAATTAGCTAAGCAACTCTGAATGTATCTAACAGGAGAGAAACAGAGGAAACACAATCTGAGAAAAGCACTAGAATTTGTTCCCACTACCAAGGGCTACCAAGCATGTAAAGGGACAAAAAACATCAGAAAATACCAACTCGCCAAATTACATAATTGTAACAATCCATCAAGAAGCATATTAGTCCTCCACCTCTGGTATTTATTATATTAATTATTAGCAATCATTTGCCTTGTAGCAAAAATTAGGTAAATGTTTAGTTCTCAGCTTGATATAATGCTCAAAACATGAGGATGATTAATCTATTGCTGATAGCTAATTTTTCTCCATCTTAGGACTCTTTGGAACAATTATTATGGATGGCCAAGTAGTCAAGTTTTACAAAGGAATTTGCGGAAAAAAAATTGGAACAACTAGATGAAAAGACGTCAATCAGAATAGCGAAAAAATTTGCACATCAACAGCCAGACTTCAGCTGAAGTGTTAGGAGCTTTAAGTATTTATGTTTAGCTGATTTTGCAAGACTTAGTTTGTTAACAAGTGGTGCAAGATGAAGAAATGCAAAAGCAAAAAAAGCACATAAATTGCAGAGTCTAATCCATGATATGAGAGGCATTACATAATAAGTAGAAGGTACCTTGTCCATAATGGTACTTAGAAGTCCCACGCCAATGGGCCGCATGTTCTCAAACTGAATTGTGCTTACCTGAACAATTGAAATGTGAGAGATGTCCACTGTACAAGGAATTCCATGGATGGAGAATGATTTAACATGTGAATAGTTAAGTTATAACTGTTTCAATTTCTTTTCAGAAGGTATAACTGTTTCAATTTCACCACCTGATAAGCAAGTGAAATTAGCTCTTGCAGTTGCAGAACTAGCCAGTCCCCAGAAGCCAGACCATTAGCAGGGTGTCTTTTTGCTAAGGAAATATCAAAATGAGCAGAATTCTTTCCAACAGCTCCAGGCAGATGACTCAAGCATCTATATTGCAACCAATAACTTGGTTAAGATAAATTCGTGATGGAAATACTATTCAATTAAGAAAATAAGTAGGAGTTACAGTAATGCTTAATGGTAGAAGAGGCATGAGAGGGTCCTTCCTCAAAATATAGTTCAAAGAGAGGCTATGTTTGTGGCACATCGTGTGACTCATTCCACAGGTCGATACCCATCTCATGATGCAAAGTAATATTTTTTATGTTATCGTTTCACGCAGAACAACAAAGACCTGGGAAATAGATTTAATTTTTATAGTAGTATGGTACCCAAACTAATGTGTCTGGCCTTGCTCGTAACTACATAAGGCAAGATAAATCCATTATATAATTGCATCCTAACACTTTCATTAATCTATAATGCTTCCATCATTTCTACTAAATTTTTTTAATTTGGGGGGATATATAAATAAATGGATATTTTAAACTGTCCGAGCAAAGGTGGACAAGTCGCACAACCCTTCAGAAACCCAAAATCAGAAACAAAGGTACACAGCAAAACAACTACCAAAAGCATACACTGACGGCGAACTGAGTCTAAGAAGGATTTCCATACGATGCAGTCCAACTCGTAGTAATACAAAATAAGGACATTCTCAATATCCTACCACCTATGTCATAGATGCCAAAATGAGGCTAATAAATAGACCCAATCCCACTATCCTTCCACCACTTACTTTTTACCTTCAAAAATTCTCGAATTCCTTTCCAACCAAATAACCGAGACAATGGCTAGAAAAGCATATTGCCAAAGAGTACCACCACTCAACCTTCTGAAATCCAAGAAAAACCTGGATGAAATAGATCGTGGGCTGCCAACAATGCTCTACCAACACATTATCCCTTTAAAAAAAAGCAATAGGAGAAAGAAAGGATAAATAGTCTACCATTTTACAATTTCCTCTACACATTGTATACCCTTGCGGGCAAAGACTAGTATAAGGCCTCCTCCTTTGGAGCATATCATGAGTATTGATCTTCATATATATATAGATGCACACAGATAGACATATAAAGTCATTCATTATTGTTTTTAAATTTTTGATAAGAAACAAATAATTTTATTAAATAAGCATCAGGACATCAAACAAAGATGGTGGACAAGAAGTCCAGCCACTCTCAAACAAAACAGAAAACAGAAAACTAGAAGTCATTCATTATCCTGACCTCATCTAGATGAAAAAACAATATGATGGAAAAATGATAGAAACAACCTAAATGAGAACAAAATATAAAATATACCTTAGAGAACATATTGTCCACTAAATCAAAATGAGAAAAGTTAACGAGGAATTATCCAGGAGAATACTTGGGTGTAGCATATAATTCAGTTGTATTAGTTGATAGAAGAAAAAGGCAAAAGCAGGCTCACGTACTCGGCAGCAAAAACCCGTGTTCGATATCTGAGGTGCTTATCTCTTCTAGGATTAACACTGTAAAAATTAAATGTGTAACCCTGAATGGACGAGCTTTTAGAGCTAGAAACCATGTTCTCATCATCTTCTCCAAAATTCCCTCTAGTTTCGCCATTTGGATCATTTGAAGGATCATTGCCCAAGTTGTTATTGGTCCTGGCATCCCTTCCTGATGATGTAGCAAGAATCTGAAAAAGAAATTATCCAGAAGGGATTGCCATGACTAACATTGATTTACAACGAATCTTTCATTGCCCAAATGAATCATCTTTACCATTGACATAAGTAATCAAGGGACTACATCCATAAAAGGGAAACAACTTATACTAAGCAAAAAATAAAATATGTACCTTGTATATAACATGTAAAGGTACGCAAGCCACAAATATGCGACATCACATATCATACGTAGAAAAACAAGATCTACCATAATTATGAGTATCCCGTGCAAGGTACGAGAACCACAGAACAAGCTAGATATAAATAAACTCATGACTACATACACAATGAAATAATATTTACAAGTGACGAGATTTCCAGACATCTGTCATTTACATGTGCAGTGAAGAATTCAACAAAACTATCAACTTTAGAATAAATAATAGGCTAATAGCAAACAGTTCCACTCATCATTAAACCATGATTTTACAATTCACATACCATCACATGACTCCAACTTGTAGCACGTCTTGGAGAGATAGCTGTAGGCAGCCTTACCTCCATTTACAGGTTGATTCCTAAACTCAAACATGTAACCTGAACTTGCGTGAATGAGTATTTGTTATTGATCCAAGTCCGACCGCATTAAAAATTTTGGTTGGTCAGTGACCCAGATTCGAACAGGCTTTGGATAAAAAAAAATTTTAAAAATGACCATTTAGGGTCCATTTTGAGCAATAATCATGATTATTTCACTTTAGTTGAACTATTAGTATTTTGCAATTTTATTATGCTTTTGAATATGTTAGCATTTCTCTTCAGTCTTATTATGATTCTCCTGGTATTATACTGCTTGTGGTTGTACTCCTAAACAAATGACTATACAGAAGGCGAAAATAAACATCATCTTGACGTTGCTAGAACTCTCTTATGATTCTGACGAATGTGTTAGAATCCTTAATCTCATTTTTGTGTTACCATATTGTTAGGAATGAAGCTCTGTCTGCACCACCTCCTTCCTCATCTAGTTCGCTTGACTTGAGGTCTCCAGCATATTTTCTGCATCCACTTTTTCTGATATTCCTCTTGCGCACAAGAATGGTACTCGTAGTTGCACCACATCCTATTTATAAGGAAGTTGTTTTTCTCTCGGGTATCTCATTATAGTTCTTTTGCTAGTACTTTGTGCTTTGTTTCTGTTACTAGCTCCAAGGATGAAAAGTCCATATCATTTCCACTAGGCAGTCGAAAAGTTTTAGTTTCCATGGAAACTGACACCAAACAATAATTGAATATCGAAATTCTTGGTTTCGATCAATGTTTCAAAAACAAACCCTTTTTTTTCTATTTCCATTTAGTTTCTGAAATATTTCTAAAACATTTCTGTTTCTAAGAAAACCGAATCTATGTACAAAAGTAAATTTTGATCCTTGACTGGTTCAAAACACCAACTTCTCTTGACTGGAAGAGTGCTATGGATGAGGAGATATCTGCATCACATAAGAATGTTACATGGGAGTCAACTAACTTGTCCCCAGCAACACATGCAAGGTGGTTAAATATCATTTTGGTGTTACTGCTAAGAGATTAAAGGGCCACATAATGGCTAAGGGACACATACACCCAAGCTTTCGGTGTTGATTACTTCAAAACTTTTTCCTCTCATGGCCCACCTTAAGTCTATTTGGATCATGTTATTTGTCCTCATTGTGAGGAATTGGTCCCTTTATTGGGCTGCACTAAAATGCCCTTCACAAGGAGTTGTACATGGAGCAACTTCCAGAATTCGTTGTTCAAGGGAATCTACCTAAGGTATACAAGTTGAAGAGAACAATTTATGGACTTAAACAATCTCCTACAACTTCGTTTGATAAATTTAGTCCAGTAGTAGCTACTTATTGGTTGAAATGAATTATGTGGGATCATCTTGTGCTCGTAAGAAACAGCGAGAATGACACCACTATTCTTCTCACCTATTAGATGATATATTGTTTACCAGTGTAATACCAACAATATACATTTGCTAAAACTTCATTTAAACAAAGATTTTTAGAAATTCAGCAATAGACTTTGGAAAAGCTACATCATTTTTTGGGTATTAAAGTCGTGTCTAAGGAAATGATATCACAGTAACAAAGGAAGTATTATTTTGATCTTCTCAATGAAACAGGTACGATGGGGGTCAACCCAGTTGATCCTTCAATGGATCAGAGTACCACGTTCAATAGAGATGAAGGAGAAACTTTTGAGGATACAACATACAAGGAGATATAGAAGACTTCTGGGTAAAAACTATGATTGTCACATGTCCATACGTTACTTTATGGTTGCCACACTTCGACATATTTGAAGAATGTTGTTGAAAAGGATTTAGTTCTAAAACCTTTTTATAATTTATAGACGTAAGTTTTTCCGAGGCAAATTGGGCAGGTGGTCATCTATATTCAAGGTCTTTGTCAGGGTTCTACTCTTTTATTGGTGGCAACCTTGTCCAATATAAGAGTAAGAAACAAAATGTGACAGCCAAGAACAAGGTTGTCGAAACATGTGCAGAAGGCATATTGATTTTCAAAAATAGTATATTGTGTATCGTAACATTTCATGTATCGTAAGATACGCCGCAATTTTAAAGAGTATATTAATCAATATATTTACCTTTGAAAAAAATCATTATAATATTTTAGTTCATAATATTCCACCAACTACTCAAGCCAACATAGGTGCAATGGATGAGAAGAAATTTCTCAAACTTTACACGTTAGGTGCATATTTCGCGAACAAGACGAGGCAACATCGAACTAGCAAATAAAGGCTTGATCTCTGTGACGGCAGGTGCGAAGTATTCCAGATCTTGTTTAACCCAATTTGTGAACCCCAAAAGCCAAGTGAAATAGACCAACGAGAGAGCAGAAAGCATCTAATAGTTCATTGTGACTTTGTCCAATATAGAGTGATGCGGAAGCATATTATTACATCCTTTCTTAGGTTAAATGCTTAATTAAAATCTAGGAAACACGGATACTTCCGGGAGGGTGCCATGACAGTGTCGGACACGGCTAGACACGTGTCCGACACAATTAGAAGTGTTTAGAATAGTGAACTCAGTCAGACACGACTAGGATATGGTAAGAATATGGCCAGCACACAGCCAAGTTGTTTTTTAAAAAAATGACTGTTAAATATTAAAAAGGGTGTGATTTCTTTATTTTTTTTTTTTGTGTATTTTTGTAATGTAATTTATAGACTATGAATGTTAATAAATCTAATGATATTTGATGAATATTGTGGATTTTTATTTTAATTTATTTCAATTTTAATTAAAAAATTAATATTTGTTAGGTCTTATTATTAATATTGTTATAAAATATGTTTTGTTTTTAATATATTATAGTTTTATTATTATCTAAAATATATATCAAATTATTTCAATTAGTTGTATCCTTGTCGTAAGCGCGTCCTATATTTTTGAACTTTATCGTATCTCTGTGTCCGTATCGTCTCGGATATGCCACCTATGTTCGTATCTGTACTTCCTAGATTAAAATTTATATTTAGCAAGTTTTTACATAAAAAAGAGCTAGGCATGATTGATATGAGTGGCAATACCATATCTTGTGGGGATGTGTATTAGAGCAACTAGACTTTGGGTATTTTGTAACTTCTTGTTCATTAATGTATGTAGGGTTGTTAATCGTACTCTATGACAATGTAATCACTTTCCTTCTTCCATCTCCCTATCAAAACAAATACACAAAATAAGAGATAGAAAGGTCAGAAGATGTTTAAAAGGCACTGAAATAATGTTTCCTATCATAGTTTAGCATGTTTATCAAAGCTCAAGGTCTAGAACATAAACCGGGTTTGCACAAAAGGGCAAATAAAGCAGGGTGAGCTAGGGCCAGGAAAATTCAAGCTCAGTTTAGGCTGACCTCTATTAAGCCTTTGAGCTCATTAAACTGATTGATAATTTTCTTGTGAAGCGAATTATAACACATTGAAAAATTATGTAGACCCAAAGTTATTATATTTGAGGGGTCACTCCAGCTATTGCTAATTGATTTTGGGTCAAATACTCTAACATGGTATCAGAGCTAGGCCTTGAGTGGTTGGAGAGCTAAGTCTTTCACTTAGTTGAGTTCTCCAATCTATTATTTTCAATTTGGTTTGTTCGCCCACATGCGAGTCCACGTAACGCTTGAGGGAAAATGTAAAGAGAGCTACCCCACATTGAGAAATCAATTAAACCCAAGGTTGGTTTATATTAGAGTTGTCAACGGATCAGATCTTGTTCTGTTCAGATTTGAATCCAATAAAAAATTTGAGTTCTAAATCCGAATCTGATAAAAAATCCAAGTTCCAAATCCGATCCGTTTACTTGACGAATTTTAAAATTTTAATCCATATTCGTATCTGTTAATAATCAATACCCAATCCGATCTAAAAATTTGAATCTCAACAAAATTTCATAAAAAAATTAATAATTTCACTAAATTGAAGTTAACTTTCAACCTATAATCAACCAATCATTTTATTCAATAATTTTCATTTAATTTCATGTCAATTTCATCAATAATTTACCTAAGTATGTATGTATATATAATAATTTCTCAAAATTAAATATGTATGTGTGTGTGTATATATAAACCGGATCGAATTTCTATTAGATAGAATTTACATATATCCAAATTCAAATCCGTTTAAAGAAACTTAATCGGATTCGGGTAAACAGATTAAAATATTAATCCATGTCCGGTTAAATGGAATCAGATTCAGATTAAAATCCACTACATTGATCGACCTAATTTATACACTTGAGTGGTATTCTACCCATTGTCAATTGGTTTTGGATTGGATGTTCTAGCAATTTTCAAAGCAAAGTACTAACTTATAGAGAAAGAGAGAATGAAATTACCATGCCACGACATATTGATAGCCAATGAGACGGACATGAAGGGCATGATGCATAGAGCAATCTCATGATTGTGGTACGCACCAAACTCCCAATCCTACAAGAATGGAACAAATTCAAATGTTAAGTGTTACCAAATAGAAGAAAGTACATGGATATTAAAGGTCCCAACTGTAGCAACTTGTCATCAAAAATAGAAAGCTATATGCAGTATACGTATCAAATAAGCAGTATAGAATTCAGCACAAATGTAGCATATCTAAAAGTAAAGATAATGCAAACTTGCAATACAGATACAATTTTACTAATAAATTACAGCAACTAACTAGTGAGCAAGCTAGACAGTAAAATTAAGTAATAATGACAGAAGCAGACCGTTGTGAGTTGTAATAGTATGGTTAGGGCAGACTGGAAATCTGAATGTAAGATGTAATATGCATTTTAATTTTATTTTCTCTTGTTTTCATTATTGGTGGACTACTCGTCCCTCTTTTACTGTTTTCCTACTATTAATGAAGTCGTGTTATTGCTGATAGAAAAAACATGACAAAAGAAGACCATAAAAACATCCAATCAGTCTAAACAGACGAATCACCACAACCAATACATTGCCACTCACTGTGGTGGAAACACTTACGAAACAGGGTCAATTTCATCAAAAAACATCAATTTCCAATATGTTTTCCTCAGTAGGCTTGGGCATACAGAGATAGGAAAATCAAAAACTTTGTAAGTTGACCAAGGAAAACATAGATAGTTTGAATTAGAACAGCCACCTTCTCTTATTGAAATTCCATATTGCACTTTTTTATTCACAAATAATCCATGGAGATTTTCATCTTTTTTTTCTGGCAATATATGCCTAGTTTAGCTTCTTACCCCCACAAACTGCTTTTAGAAACTAAAGCAACTTACTCCACTTCCCTTACACGTGTGAACAAAATTCCGCATAGAAATACTCAAGCAAAGGAAGGTCCTCTGCAGCTGCCAAAAATACACCTCACAATATCCTTAAATATAACCAATAGAACTCACAAGTCAATTTAACATTCTGAAATCCAGTTGTAGGCTCTAAAAAAGTCTTCATGACAAAACTTTGTCAAAAAGAAAAGAAAGCACACACTCTTTTTCGTAAGCTAACATTCAGTAAATAAATTATAAGATTTGCTACCTTAAATTAATAATCATAGTCCCATTTTCTGTCACAGTCGTTACCTACCCTACACCATTACAGAGAATGCACCATCACATTGCCCCCATAGTGTTCCAAAAGTTGACACGCAGTTCCTCAAAAATACAGATATACAATTGGGTGGACACACCAATTCAGGCACAAAAGGATTCTCCAACACCTGTATGATCACTCTGGCCCAGTAGATCCATATACGTACCATCCATTACCCAAATTTTTACATAATCCCAAAAGATAACTGATGTCCTGGCATAAAAAGAAACCATATATGTGTACAATCAGTTTGGCCTAGAAAAACTCCAACAGGACTTAGTGAGAACAACGCCGTCCGTAGGCATAGACCATTAAGGCCGCCGCCTAGGGCCCCCAATTTAATACATATATTTGGGGCCCCCAAAAAAAATTAGGGCCTCTAATTTTAATACAATTTTAGGTATGAAGTGCAAATTCAATAAGAAATCAATACAAAAATAACGAGCTTGGATTTATCCTTAATAGAAACGGGTGATAAACAAATGAACTTAATAGGTCTCTCAAATAAGCAAGTCAACATAAATCCGACTAAATACGAAATAAATCTAATAAACACGACTTATATATAGTACAAAGTTGACTATACAAGATTATAAATAGAACGGGTATAAATTGAGTCAATTTTGATACAGCACAACTAAATGAATGTTTTTTATTATCTTTATTTTTTCAGTCTTACCTATTTTTTATGTAAATACTGAAAGAATGAGTTATCTCAACACACAATACCTTATATTAAGTGAGACTTTTGTAACATCCCGTCTTTTTGAAAATTCCAAACAACCTTTGGATGAGTTCTTTAATTTTAAAACCCCTTGAAAGAATATTCTAGAAGATACTAAAAAAAATTTCTTATTTAAACCTTCTTCAAGTAACATTCTAGATTATACAAAGAATATAAGAAGAAGTATGAGAGAGACCTAAAATGTTCTTATGACATTGGGTGGTGAGCAGAAGTTTGGTTTCCCTTTCCCCCACCTTTTAGCGTTTGACTCCCCCGAAAAATGAAAAAAAAGGGGCTTTGCATCTTGACGTTTTTGTGCAATAGACCCCTCCTGCCAAAGACTAGTGATAGGTGGTCCCGCGTTGCTTTCAGAAAAGGTAACCTAGTGTGTAAGCACATGAATGAACAGTGACAAACCCTCAGACAACCTATCTAAGAATAGGGGGAAGATCCTCAACTATGGTGACCCCAAGCAGTGTTATTAAAAGCGCGCCTAGGCGCTCGCCTAGGCGAGAGGCGAGGCGAGGCGAGGCAATCTCGCCTGGAAGACCCCAGGCGAAGCGACCTTCAGCGAAGCGAGAAAAAAGCGATCAAGGCGTTCGCTTTTCGCTTAAGCTCCAGGCGAAAAAGCGTTCGCTTCAAAAAATTGAGGCGAAATTTTTTTTTTTATAATTTGGACCGTTTGATTGGGCAATTGAAAAAAAAATTATAAGAGGTGTGATACACCGAATTATTCCCTTATTCCATAAATACAAATTCCAAACCCTAAATTAAAGACAATTGGAAAGAAAATTGGGTTTCTTCGCTGGACAAAACACAGACATCACGTTGCTTCCTACGCGATCGGTGGACAGCCTGGGTTTCTTCGCTGGACTCCTTGACGATCGACGGACTTCTTCGCTGGGTTTCTTCGCTGGGTTTCTTCGCTGGGCTCCTTGACGATCGACAGAGACGATCGACAGAGGCTATCTTCCTCACTGTTCTCACTGCTGCACAGTTGCTCCTCCTCTCTGCACAGTTGCTCCTTCCTCTCTGCACAGGTAAGTCTTCTCTTTTCTTTTTCTCTCTTCTATTTCTCTTTTTCTTCTCTTTCCTGGTTCTGGATCTTCTTCCTTGCTGCACAAATTCTGCTCTTTTTTTTTTTTTTTCTGATTCTGCTCGTTTTTTTTTTTTATCTGATTCTGCTCTTTTTATTTTTTTTCTTCCTGATTCTGATTCTGCTCGTTTTTTTTTTTTTATCTGATTGTGGTCCTGTATATTATGCTGCCTGATTGTGCTTCTGATTGTGCTACTGCTTCACTGGTTTTGCTATTTTTTGCTCATGCTATTTTGTGCTCCTGAATCTGATGCTGCTTGTTTTTTTTTTAATCTGATTGTGGTCCTGTTACTCCTGTATATTATGCTTCTGTTCTGATTGTGCTTCTTGATTGTGCTTCACTGGTTTTCCTATTTTGTTCTCCTGATTGTGCTCCTGTTCTGGTTTTGCTATTTTTTGCTCCTGCTATTTTGTGCTCCTGATTGTGCTCCTATTATGGTTTTGCTATTTTGTGCTCCTGCTATTTTGTGCTTCCTGATTGTGCTCCTCCTGTTCTGGTTTTGATATTTTGTTGTTCTGTTTTGCTGTCCTGAAATGTGATAAAAATAGATATACTTTAACAAAAACACATTTGAAAATATACTTTAAAAATAGATTCAGATTCAGTACATGGCATGCTATTTTGGCTTATTTTTTGGACTGTTTTGTTCCTTTGATTGTAGTGTGATAGTGTCCTCATTCATAAACAAATAAATGGCATCGTCATCCGAAGGGAACAAAAAAGATCCGGCATGGAAATATGCACACTTGGTAAACCCCCAAAACCCAAACAAGTTCAAATGCAATTTTTGTGGAAAAGAGTCAAATGGAGGTGTCTATCGGGTCAAGCAACACCTTGCGGGGAACTCTACAAGTGTTATTACTTGTCCAAAATGCCCTCCTCATGTTAGGGAGGAGATTAGAGAATACATGGTTAAAAAAAAGGAAGAGAAGAATCTAATGAACATGGTTCCCGACTTTGATGAGATGCCTAATGACTTGGAGGAGGATGAAGATGATATTGTAGAGATTGTTGCGCATCGTAAAAAATCCATGGCTACTTCTAGTCAAGGTTCTACACAAGCCACATCCAGACCAAAAATGCCAAGACAAAAAGGGCCTATGGATGTATACTTCACCCCCGATCCGAATGTTGCGGTGCAAAATCGAAAAACTAAGGGGAGACAAATGAATATTGATGCCAACGATCCTTTTAGAAAGGAAATGAGAGCAAGAGCCATTACAGCATTTGCTCGATGAATGTATGACACGGGAATTCCCTTTAATGTTGTGAATTATGAAAGTTTTGCAGCAATGTTTGAAGCCATTGGACAGTATGGTCCTGGTTTGAAACCCCCTTCTTATCATGAGATTCGGGTCCCATTGCTCAACAAAGAAGTAGGGCATATCAAGTCATTGATGAAAGATCACCAAGAGGATTGGGGAAAATATGGATGTTCCATAATGGCCGATGGATGGACTGACAAGAGAGGGAGAACCTTGATTAATTTCTTAGTGAATTGTCCAAAAGGGACGATGTTCTTTGAATCCGTTGATGCTTCTTCATACTCAAAGGATGGGCAAAAGATGTATGAATTGCTTGATAATTTTGTGGAGCGTATTGGTGAACCTAATGTGATTCAAATTGTCACTGACAGTGCGGCAGCAAATGTGTTAGCAGGTATGAGCTTCTTGAAAAAGAAAGATAACTACTTGTTATATTGAATTTTGTTATGCATACTAGTTGATGAAAAATCTTTATTTAATAGGTAAGTTTTTGGAGGCAAAACGACCCAACCTATATTGGACACCATGTGCTGCCCACTGCTTGGACTTGATGTTGGAAGATATCTTCAAGTTGCCAAACTTCAAGAGAACATTTGAGAGAGGAATAGCATTGCACGGTTATATTTATAACCGTCCAACTCTGTTAAATATGATGAGAAGATTTACCCAATCAAAGGAGTTGATTAAGCCCGCAAAAACTAGATTTGCTACGGCTTTTCTTACTCTAACAAGGATCAACCAACAAAAAGGTAACTTGAGAAAAATGTTCACTTCAGAGGAATGGACTACAAGCAAATGGGCAAAAGAGCAACAAGGCAAAAGGACATCACAAATCATTTTAATGCCTTCATTTTGGAGCAATGTTGTCTACTCTCTTAAGCTTACTGGCCCTCTTGTTCGTGTGCTTCGATTGGTTGATGGTGAGAAGAAGCCTCCCATGGGGTACATTTATGAAGCTATGGACCGGGCTAAAGAAGCGATTGCTAATTCTTTTAATGGCAATGAAGAGAAGTACAAACACATCTTTGAAATTATTGACCGAAGGTGGGAAGTTCAATTGCATCGGCCTTTGCATGCAGCTGGGTATTTTTTGAATCCAGAGTTTTTCTATTCTAATCCAGAGGTTGAGAAAGATCAAGAAGTCATGAATGGCTTATATAAATGTTTGGAAAGGTTGGTCCCAAATCCTGCGATTCAAGATAAAATTGGTCAAGAGTTGAGTATTTACATGAAATGTGAAAACCTCTTTAAGTTGCCCATGGCAATTAGACAAAGAACAACGAGGGCACCAGGTAATCTATGTTATCCCACAAACTTATTTCATTATCATTGCTTAAAGATGGTAGTTAATTAATTGTTATTCATTATTCACAGCTGATTGGTGGAGTGCATATGGGTCTGCAACTCCAAATTTGCAAAGCTTTGCAAAAAAAGTTCTAAGTCTTACTTGTAGTGCATCCGGTTGTGAGCGAAATTGGAGTGTGTTTGAGCATGTGAGTATCATCCTCAAACCTCTTCAATTACATTTTTTTTTATCTTATTATAAATTTTAATGCATTGTTAATAAATTATTGCAGATACACACCAAAAAAAGAAATAGACTAGCTCAATCCCGTCTCAATGATTTGGTGTATGTTAAGTATAATAGAGCTTTGAGACGCCGATACGATTCCCGTGACACAATTGATCCAATATCTTTGAAGGATATTGATGAGAGCAATGAGTGGTTGATGGGGAGAATGGATGCAGACACAGATGAAGATAATGAGCTTGTGTTTGGTGATGATACTTTGACTTGGGGTGAAGTTGCTCGAGCTTCTGGAGTTACGGAAAGTAGCCAACGGACTAGATCAACACCGTCTACTAGGGTAACACCAAGGTTTACAAGATCGACGACTGGACTCATAGATGAGGAAGACATAATTTCAGATGAGGCAGAGGAGGAGGATACTGAGGGATATGAATCGAAGGATAATGAAGAAGATGGGTTTTTTAGTGATGAAGATTGATTTCTAAGTCCTTGAGATAGTTTCTTTAGTTGCTTGAATTGTGTGTCTTATGTTTTTAACTATTAGGATTTGGGATATTATTAGTGTTTGTTTGAATTTAAGTGTTTAAGTTATGACTGTTATTAAGATTTAAGATATTATTAGTGTTTGTTTTAATTTAAATGTTTGTGGTTTTACTTGCATTTCAATATTTAGTATATATAAAATTAGAACTTAGATGTGTATAAGTAATTAAACTAAAATATTTACTTTTTTTTTAATTGTTCGCTTCGCTTCGGTAAAGCGTTTCGCTTCGCTTCTCGCTTCTCGCCTAGGCGTTAGGAGCCTTGGTCGCTTCGGTTCGCTTTACGCCTTAAATAACACTGACCCCAAGGTCATAGCACCAAAATATTAAACCTTTGATGATTGGTCTTTTCGAGCCTGCCTAAAACACATGGCAAAAGGATTAAGGAAACTCTTAATGGGAATTCAGAAGTCCACTCATCACTCCAGATTTAGGAGTTAAGAATCAATAAGGTAAGACATTTATACCTCACATGAAACGCTAGAACCCATCATCCAAACCAAACAAACCCCACCAAGCCTCGTTTCAATTATTTGAAGCCTGTTGCATGATTTTTTTTTTTTGCTACTAAACTCCGTAAAAAGTTTTATGTTAGTGTAAATTACAAAAAATAAAATAAAATATCCGTTTTCACTATATCTTTCCATGTTAATCTTGATCTTCCCCTTCCACTAAAATTTTCGCCCCGGTAATGTCACTCTTCTTGTGCATATGTGGGTTTTCATTGTGCATGTCCAACCCATCTTAATATGTACTCTCTCAACTTCTCTTTAATTGGTGCTACTCTTTGTTAAGAGAACTTGTATGCCACATCGAATAATTAGTAGGACCACCAAAGTTGATTTATATACTTAAGAAGTCACTCCACCCATTGCTAATTGGTTTTGGGTTGGATGTTTTAACCTATCAGAGCTAGGCCTTAAGTGGTCAGTAGGTCAAGTCTCTTGCCCATTTGAATTTTCCAATATGCATAATTGTCTGTTTGTTTGTTAAACCCCACATGCAAGCCCGAGTCCCATGTGAGAGAGGATCTTAAGAGAGCTTGTATCTCAGATCGAATAATTAGAACCACAAGGTTAGTTTATATATTTGAGGGGTCACTCCACCCATTACCGCTTGGTTTTGGGTTGGATTCTCTAACACTCCAATCGTCTTAATTATGTCTCACAGCTGTACTTGGGACATGTGTTGTTGACAACAGTGGAAACTATGTAGACTTTATGTCTTCGTACAAAATTTTAAAGGCTGCCTATGGAAATAAAATAAGTAAAAGAAGAATCAAAGGATTTTAAAGCTCAGACCCCCAACTTCCATAGATTTTTCCTTAAAGATTAACTAAATAACAATAGTTACCAGGAAATACAAATATAATATAATATATCATAAAAAGAAAACCAATACCTAACACCAAAATGTAGAGGAAAACCCCAACATTTAAAGCATTTAAACATTTGCAGTAAGGGATATATATAGAGACAGTTGAGAGCATTTTACTGCAACAATCACAGCAACGAGACCATTGACCAACAGGAAACAGCAGCATAAGGAACTACAAAAAAAACTTACTCAGTATCAGTTTCCTCATCAAGCATATGGAACAAGGCATCTTCAATTTGTTCATCTATAATGGAAACCTGTAAACAATATCATCAGCATATGGATCTGAAAACAAGTAGTGATATATCTAAGAATTTTTTTTTTTTTTAAACAAAAGAAGAATATTATTAACGTCGATGGAAAAACTACAAAATATTCTTTGGTTCGAAACTCTAGAACCAAATTTTGTTTCACCGATATTATCTTTGAAAAAGGTAATGCCAATAAAGGACCAAAATCTGTTGATCATTAAAGACAGCATTTCAATTTATATGGAACAAGGATCATTGCCTAGTGCAGTCATAAAAGCTTAGGCTGAAACCAGGAGACTGCATATTCAAATTTGAGTGCAGCCCTGTTTGATTGAATTTTATTTTATTTTTGTTGTTTCCATTTGATTTCTATGTGTGGCTTTCTTGTCCACCTTCTTTGTACCTCTTTCTTTTTTCAATGAAAGTTTTGTTTCTTATCAAAAAGTTCAGGGAAGCTACTTTCTGCAAATAATGTCAAAGATTAGATCTGTAATCAATCCTCCTTTCCCAAGAGCCACCCAAGGGAGCCTGAATCCTGCCCATCCCTAGGGGGAGCATACGTGGGCCTGCTGCACTATCAAGCACAAGGTGGCCTTGTTGTAAGTTATTATCTTACAAATGTCAAAAACAGTAAGATAAAGTCAAACCAATAAAACCTATAGATAATTAGAACCATAAAAAACATAAGGATCTCACCTATTAATTAGCAGTGTAGAAGAATAAAGTCATATTTATAAAAGAAATCCAAAAAAAATCCAGATATAAACTTGAGACTACTAAATCCAAAACGACATGTGTGCACAGACACGCACAAAAACTAATTATGCAGCATTATTGCAGTCTCAAATTAGGATAAGGCTTTGTTTACATGAACAACTTTAAGAAGGCAAAGATAAAAAGGAAAATAACACTTAAAGGCTAACCGGATCCTTTTCTATGAGATGTCGTAGAGTGGACACGGCTAGATGCCTCAGAGCTGGCTGCGCAAAGGAAATTAATATGTTTTAGAGCCATATAAATTATACTAAGGACCAGTTAGCACACAGCAAAAGACATACCTGTCTTGAGGACAGAGTTGGGAGAAGAATTTGCACATGGGAATGAACCGTAACAGCTTGTGGGGCAAAAAGAACAAGTTGTTGTGTAAATCGGACACTCCTGACAAAGTGACAAGTAAACTATTCATTCTAACGGTATTTATCTCATATTGTAAGATAAGGGTCAGAAACAGAAGCTATTGTAGAGACTATGAAAAAGAAAATCATCACAATAGCAGAAATAATAACAAAAAACTGAGTACAGGCACATTTTTGAATATTGGGCCAATGCAACAACACCAACTATAATATGATGTAAAAATGAGCTGACATACTCAAGAAGTGTCGATGGTTCTTGTCTGGAGCTTATCTCTGCAACAACAGACTGAATACAAAAGAAACATAGATGTGAAATTCAATAAACTAAACAAGCAATAAAACAAAGGATTAAAAAAAGAGTTTTTCCAGGAAAATTGTATTATAAGTATTATCAAATAATAGCAAGAGAGTCAGACAATTATCAAATTCTTCAATAGAAAGTACTCCCAACATATGTCAGTTCCAAGGGTCGGGAAAACTGTAAAATAACGAGACCTTGCAGCGCGAAAAGAAAATGCTGCCAGGGGAAAGTTCAGGACCAAGAACAGCAACACTAGCATTTATAAGGCGGCCAACTCCCTGTTGAAGGTTAACCCATCCATTCTCTTCGGACAAAAGAATATCCATGGCAAGGCCAAGGGTTGCCTGCAAAGAAGGGGCATGCATAATATGAGTCAATGGACAAAAAATATCTTTCAGTGTACTCAAAATCGTAATAATGGATATAATAACGAACACTTGCCAAGCATCCATCTAACCATCACACAATAGAAATTAATAGCAGCTACAAGAACAGCATAAAAACTCAATCAAATTACCATTGTGGGCAAAGAAGCTTTACAGCTATAGAATTGCAAAGGATAAAAATTTCGTTTCGGTGCATTGTTTCGGTTATCTAAGAAACAGAAATGTTTCGACGTGTTTCGGAAACAAAATGAAAAAAATAAAATAATTCAGAATTATTTTTCTAAAAAATTGGTCGAAATATACCAAAATATCTTGAAATACCTTGAAACATTTCAAAATAATTGTGCAAATACATTGAAATATTACAAAATATCTCGAAACATTATGGAACACCTCGAAGTATTAGAATTTCGATTCCATCACTGATTCTTTTCAGTCTCCTTGGAAATGGAAACGTTTATGATGTTTTGACTGTTTCGAAACAAAATTTTGATCCTTGACTATTCCTACTGTTAGAGTTCTTATTTTATATATTAGACATAAGTTAGTGTGTGTTAAGTAATATTGTAATTACTCTAATATTACATAGTTATAAATAAGAGAGTGTAGGACAACCTAAACCTACACACCTAATTATTCTCCTATTTCTCTAATTCTCTTCTCCTATTTCCTCTTTCCTCTGTCTTTCTCTTAATCAGTTTAACCCTAATATAATATTGCTTTCACTGTTTCAACTCCTATTGAATCGATTAACAACGCAGATCATATTTGGAAAGAGAAAGTGAATTCAGGTAACGCCACTCAATCGTAATTCTTTAGAGCAAATATTTAATCTGACGTCCGATTCATGGCATCATATAGAAATTGCAGTAAGTCTGCGATTTTACAAGCTGGACAAGTTTGTCAATTTTCTATGTTCTTCTTGCTTGTCCAAAATGTCGTTTTGAGCATTCAAGTACGTAAAGGCCTTTATAACTTACCGCAGTCTTAAGAAGGTGACAACATCAATGTCCAAATACCACAATTGACATATTTTACAGTGTTTACAGAAGCTATATCGAGTTTTAAAAGGTATCGCATGTCAAGATTTCAAACTGTAAATAAGTGAAAGGGCAAGCACGTAAACCAAATCAAACTGCCTCTCATAGGGCTTGTGCGCCGTAATGGTGCACATACATGAATACCTGTACATGAGATACATAGGACAAGCCAGCAGCTTCAATGGTCAAAAGAAGCCCATGCAAAGACCAAATCTGTAAACCAGCGATTGAACTTCTAGCAAGGGCAGAGATAGAGTTCACAGTTGCAGGTACTAAACTTGACAATGCCATTCCTCCTGCACTGAAAGCAAGACAGATAACATTAAACCCTCTAGGGTATATACAAAGAAAACAAGTATCGCATTAACTTCCAAGCATTGTAATGCAGATATTATCATTCATTTTTTTTTCCACTTTAAATGAGCTGAAGGAAAATAAAAAAAAGCACCTATATGATCTTTCCAATCTTATAGTGAATATTTAGTGCATTGGGCACCATAAGATATCACATCAACAACACTTGTGCAAGCATAATGATGATAAGTTCAACTTCACTACTAGGTATTTAAGCAATGATAGTTCATTTTTTCTCAGCTAAACAGGCTTAACGATGGCTGCTAAGTTTCATAATTGTCACAATGACTTCATGGTGACTTGGATCACTGGCCCCCTCTCTGTTTGTCAGCTTTTGATGCATATGTTGAAAGGCAGAGGTTAGAGTCAGAGGGCTAGTCTTGGTACTAAAAAATGACAGAAGTAGTGAAGAACAAAATATCAACACATTAGTCACATAAACAACCCAAATAATAAACACAGGAGATAGATTCAATATTGGGAATTCAAACATCAATGCAACTCCCTCTATTTACCATATAACCTAAGCAACACTGAGTAGACCACATATGAGAGGGAATGTATAAAGGCAAATGCCACAAATCTTACTCTCAAAGTGTTGGATCCAAATAACTGAGTATGCAGTTCCTCATCCAATTTGATTTGGAAGTTCCAAGTAATGTGCAGCATTAAACAGGGAAAAATCATCAAAAGGCTAAACAAAGAAAATACAGAATCCGCAAATGCTTTTCAGAAAAATCTTACTGATGCATAAAGAGACACTATTGATAAGATGAAACAAACAGCTTCACAAGTCATAAACAGTTGCACAGAGAAAGCGGAGAAATCCATCTTCATGTATTGATAAATATATTAGGTGCAAGCTTCATAATTTACCTGCGATGAATACAGCCAAGTGCAAGAGCAATTGATCCAGCATAGTGCGAATCTGTAGCCCCGGTTACATCACCAAGGAGCAACCTCGTCTGTTCATCACAGGAACTAGATAAGATCAGGACAGGAATATAGCCCCATGAAAGATGGAAAGAGAAGGTGGAGAAAAAGGAGGAAAAGCACGCACACGAGAAAAGGGGTGAGGGAGTGTATGAGTTTGTACTTGTTAAGAGTATCCAACTCAAAACCAATTGGCAATGAGTGGAATAGCCCCTCGAGTATATAAACCAACCTGGGTGATCTTAATCATTCAATGTGGGATACAAGATCTCTTTACATCCTCCCTCACGTGGGACTCGGACTCACATGTGGAACTAACAAACAACTATGCTGGAAAATTCAAATGAGAAAGAAGCTTGGCCCACTGATTACCGAAGGCCCAGCTCTGATACTATGCTAGAGCATCTACCTCAAAACCAATTGGCAATAAGTGGAGTAGCCCCTCAAGTATATAAACCAACATGGATGATCCTAATCATTCGATTTGGGATACTAGATATCGTTACTGTATCTACCACCAAGCTTTAGCATGGCAAAGATTTAAGAGAGATTGATTTCTCAAAACCTAATAGATATAAAACTAAGCCAGCCTGATATTTACCCTATCCTACCAAGGGAATGCAGGGGTTTGGTGTCAAACATAGTTTCAGTATGGGAACGGTTCCCATATGATCCTTACGCCTGATACAGCTTGCCACATGAAATAATAGCAAACTTCAGTCCACCGGTAACTGTATAATAATTTTTAATAACTGGAACAAAGGAGGGTAAGGTAGGATGACGAAAGAAGCACACATGCATGGTGCATGCACATTCTCTAGCTACATAAGGGCAAGAGAAGCAAAAGTGATACAAGAGACACCACAAGATGAAACTGACCAATCTGGCAGTAAAGATATCGTTTCCAAGGCGAGCTAATAGACCAAGACCCTCTGATGATGCTCGGCGTTGCGAAGCACAAATATCACCTTCAGCCAGAATATTCTGTCAAAGGAGAAAAATAAAGTATAAAAAACAGGAGAGACAACAATAACAATAAAGGATGGAAGCAATAGCAAAGAAAAGGAGCACTGAAACCTGAAAGATAGCCTGTGCCGCACTCAATACCTCCAATACCAGTGGTTGGGGACGTAAAGCAAGCAAAGCCTGTGGAGAAGCATGGATAAGTGAGCCAAATGTAAGGGACATCAAAATTACATGCAGTATATGCAGATCCAAAGATAATAGGAGCACCTTCAAGCCAGCAAGTAAACCCACACAGATGTTGGTGACACTAGCTGTGTGCCAAGGTTGTTTTTTACCAACTTTCAGGCACTGGTCAATCATGCCAAGAAGCGACAGCATCCCACCACTATCCTGGGATTAAAAAAAATTAAAGATTAGTTTAACATTTACATATCTCCACCTAATACAAAGGAAACCTAAAGCTACCCCATCATCTGCATTCACCTACCTGAGAAGCAAACATGGTCCCGAAGCAGAGGAGCATCTGATTCACCAACATCTTGCTAATGGTCTCCGGCTTCATATGATCAATTCCGAACATTAGGGTTTGTATTCAAGGGGGAAAAAAAAAAGACATACATGCAGAAATTTTCCATTTTTTTAACGTCCCACCTAGCATTGAATTTTTATTTATTTATTTTTGCATTTAGCTTCAATGTCATTTTTATTTATTTTTATTGTGCTCTTCGATGAAGATCACAATTCTTAACATTTTCCTTTAAGAACCACTAGAACTATTTCGATACAATAAAAATAGGAGAACCAATCATGAAACTCGTAAAAACACAAGAACATGATGGTTGATTACTAAATATGAAAGTGCTTGCATGCAAAAGCTTTAGCTACTAAACTTAAAGCAATAGACAATGGAAATATATCCAGCTAACGAATAATGACATGAACTTGAAATACCTGAGGAAAACTAGGTGGCTCATTCTCCCATACACAAGGCAAAACACCATCCCTTCCACCTTGAAATGCACGAAGTTCGTCTTCAAACCAATCCCTGGACAATCAAAATCAACAAGAATATAAAACCTTTAAGATTTCATGAAGAATTGAAATTCATCAAAAAGGATTGTGTAAATATTTGGTGCAATGTCACGAAATTTGATGGAGAGCTAATGCTTGTTGGGTATTTTGGTCTAACATTGCTTCCCAGTTCACACCCAAAAAGATAGACTACAAACTAGAACCATCTGATTTGATCTGCTCTCAACAACCATAAGTTGATCATCGCACCAATTATGATCATAACAGCAAATAAAGAAGATGAAGTTACAAGATAATAAAAATATCCATTCAAATAAAAGCAATAATTTTATGATTTAAGAGGTAGACACCTTCCAGGAATCCAAGGACCCAAACATGCATCTCTCTTGTCTAACAGCATCCTCAAGCATGAGCTCTCCTCACATCTTGATGCATCCCTGTTTTTCCACCCAAAATGAAGAAACAAAAAATAAAATGCCTTCCAAAAAAGGGAGAAATTCTAAATTCAATGAGTTTGCATGTCAGAAAAGGAGTGGATATTCTAGTATTATCGTTACCCCTCACCGTAAAGTTAAAGAACTAGTTATCTCATTAGCTTTGTGATACTGGATATGGGCCCTTCAGTTTTGGCCATTTTATTAATTGCTGTTTATGCCTGGGGTATAACCCCTCTACCCTTGTAACTCCTCTTTTTATGCCTGGGGTAAAACCCTTATACACTGCCACTGATACTCCTCTTTTCGGTTAATGATACAAACAACTTACCTACCTAAAGAAAATTTAAATAAAATAGAAAAATGAGACAGCGACATATATTATATATAGTTATAGA
This sequence comes from Ilex aquifolium, assembly GCA_951799425.1. Lineage (NCBI taxonomy): Eukaryota > Viridiplantae > Streptophyta > Magnoliopsida > Aquifoliales > Aquifoliaceae > Ilex > Ilex aquifolium. The sequence goes on along the minus strand of OX637398.1, from coordinate 6,512,676 downwards.
TATATGCAGCTAATCATTACCTAAAAGGAGTTGTGCATATTTGAATAATCTGGGCGTGGTCGCTCTTATATGCAAATGGATCTGAAAGTGACTGGTAAGCTACCAATGCTCTGATGACAAATATGTCCATTGCCGGCTTCACGTTTGGTTCATCCTTCGTTGCTATCAACGATATATAGGATAAAGCCCTGCTTTACATCAAATATGTGGATTTGAAATGTTCATGAAGCAAGTTCTTTTAATGAAAGTGAAATGAACTATAACAAATAAAAAGGATGTTAACCACACAAACAAAATTAGAATATTTTATTTACAAGTATCCATACCGACTAAGGTATAGTAATACTGGTTGAAGTAAAATGCCTTTGTTCACAGCATCGGGAGAAACAAAACATCTTACAAATGCTGTGAGTGCATCAACTGCAGCAGACCAAACACTACAAAAGAAACAAAAGGTTCACGGATTAACATTTCATCACAAAACATTTCTAGCAATCAGATATATTCCAGCAACACTTTACATTGTAGCTAAATGACAACCACAAGTTAGAAGAAAGTACGAAACCTGCAATGAACAAATAACATACATTGAGAAAATCAATTGCTAAGTCTCACCATCAATACAAATAGTCCCATTGACAAGACCAGTAAGTAGATTGGGGGATACTCAATCCACAGCAATAGGTGACATTAGCCTTCTCCACAAATTTCATTGGTAATAATTATGTCTTTTCGGATTGTTTTATCTTCCCCAAGTTAATACATCTCAGGAACTTATCCTAACCTTTTGGTTTCAATAACTTCATTGAGGTTTTTTTTTTTTTTTTTTTTAGGGGGGGGGTGGTTGGGGGGGTCATTCAGTTTCAAAATATTTCAGGTGTGTCTAAAAGCGTCAGGTCTAGGTCAACGTTGCTAGTGACACCTAAGGGAGTCAGATCCAGGCCACCATCTCCGTCAACCCAACACCATGATCACCAATGTTGCTGCCATCAAACCCCTCCACAGGTAACACAATACCCAATACAGAAATGGAAAAACTGAATCTAAAACTGAAACATTGGGCTTGACCCCATTACCCTGTAAGAGTATTCAATCCAAATCCAATTGGCAATGGATGGAGTGACCCCTCAAGTGTATAAACCAACCTTGGTAGTCTTTACATTCGATGTAGGATACAAGCTCTCTCAACACCCTCCCTCACGTGAGACTCGGGCTCGCACGTGGGTTCGACCAACAAACAAACAAACACCTATGCATACCAAGAAATTCAAATGGATAAGAGGCTTCGCCCACTATCCACCTAAGGTCCAGCTCTGATAACATGTTAGATCAACCAACCCAAAATCAATTGGCGGTGGATGGAGTGGCCCTTCAAGTATATAAACTAACTTTGGTGGTCCTAATATTCGATGTGGTACACAAGCTCTCTTAACATACCCTACTAAGAATACGTTGATTTTGGTCAAAACATAAGTTAGGAAAAGAGAGGGAGATTTTCAAGAATACTGACCACTAACTAGTTCATTGCACAAACAAGGAGGAGGAGAATATGACAATCAAGAAACCAAAAAGAAATATTAAGAGGAGGGGAAAAGGAGGAAGGAAAAGACATAAAAACACTAATGCAATCCATAAGATGCTTAATGAAATACAAATTCAAAGACATGATAGAGCCCCACATAGAATCTTGCATAGTTTTGTTTGAATCTAGTTTGAATCTTAGTTACTTTACATTGGTTTGCTAGTAGTATCATTTCATGTGTCCTTTTGAAATTTTTATAGTCAAGGATATTTTTAAATTTCTCAATTCATGGGAATAGACGATAGCATGACAAATGGTTGTCTTTCGGGTCAAATGTTAGTATAGGGCTTTAAGTATCTAGAGTGGGTCCAAGATCTAGTCTATATAAGTTTTCTGGTCAATCTGTTTTTTGACAGTCTAAATCTTTTTAGGATTGCGAAGTACTTGGAAGTATATAGAGCCATGTAATGTCTTCAATAAGTAGAGAAAGAGAGAGAATATATTCCAAAGATGTCTCAGCAACTATATGATTCGAGAATTATGAAATGTGATTCAAAACCCAATATGTGATGCCTAAGCAACCCCAGAAAAGATGCCCAGTTTCTTCTTCTTTTATTTTTCTCCTTTTTTCTATTTTTCTGCAATTATATAAGCTCTACCATAATTCAAATCTAACATACGCGTCTTTACATCCTTAAATGGCACCTACAAAACCCTAATCATTTCTCTTTCAATCCATCAAACCCTAATCATCAAATTGTCACAATCAGCCCCGAAATTTCTGTTCACAACTTTTGAACAGGGCTATTTTTTTGGTTTCTCAATTGTCCTACATCAAGCACTTCAAGATATTTCACAAAAGGCTCGCATCACCCAATCATCAAGGACGTTTTGCATTCTCCTTAGTTAAATTTAGATCCAGCAATATTGTAGATTCTGAGTCCATTACAATTTATAGCCATGAGTTAAAACATAGAGAAAACAAACAAAATATTGCACGAAACTCGATGGCTAAGTTCTGCCATCAATGTAAAAAGTGCTAATGATAAGACCAGCAGACATTTTTCAAATACATTGTTATTGTCAAACCACCAACTACACTAAAAGCTTAAGCTCCGAGAGAGGTGCAACATAACTATATATATACTTCAACAAATTCCCTCACTTGTGGGCTAGATTTTGGGTCAAGCACGTGCAAGTCTTCCAATTCTCAGGGTAGTCTAATTATTAATAGAGATATATTTTACAAGTATTAAACCATGAAGCATTTTGCAAGGGCTTGCAAAATTAAGCAAAAATTTCATTCTTTTTTCAACTGATCCCTGTTTTGCCTTATGGAGAATTGAGTGTGATCCTAACCATAGCTCAATTGCAGGTAGGTAGTGCAAATTTCAACTGAAAAGTACTTTTAACATTTGATCCTTGAATTCAGCTAAAGCTAGCCCAAGGTAATGCCGTAAAAGAACTTCAAGTTCAAAGGTTTAGAACCTGTTGGGGATGGTCATTGCGGAATGAAATCACACTAATTCATCCCACTGTTTTTTCACTCACAATTCTTTTCTAAGATGAATTCAATGCAATTTCTACATTTTTAAGAAAGCAAGCTCTACTTGTGTCCTCCCTGGTAAAGATCTTCCATTCCTACATGTTTCTTTCAATATCTCTACCTTTCTCTCTTTTATTGTCTCTCCATATTTGAGACTGCCATATTTGTTCATGTGAAATAAAGAATGTGTTATTGTTCCCAATGCAATTTTTCCCAAAGTAGAAAGAGAGCACAGTCTAATGTAGGGAAAGAATGCATGTCTAACACAATGTTACTTGACAAATTGACTAACCATATTCTAGATATCAGATCTTCTGTGTGATTAATTGCAGATTCTAGATTTCCACTAAAAAGAGCAGCCCATAAAGAGAGAATATCAAAGACTTGATCATGAAGCTCCTGCATCCATTAAAAAAAAGCACCTTAAGAAACAAAATTGTTAATAACAACAAAAAAAGTAATAATCATGTCTGAATACCTCCTTTGGCATGGAAGCCAATAGTGATGATAGAAGTACCCATCCAGCTTCTTTTTCAACAGCAGCCACCACAGAGTTCCGACTAGATTCTGTCAGCATTTTCTTAGAAACTTCAAAAACTGATATGGGCAACCTGAACGCAAAGGGCGGGTAGATCAATATTTAAAAGTGCAATAGCATCAAAGATTTTATTCTCTTTCTTCCATAAGTCAGATATTTTTGTCGCTTCACGGCAAAGAATCAGTATTACCAAATCCAGGAACTACACCGGAAAAGCTCCATTAAAAACCAAGATGATAAAAAGACATCTTTACCCAAAGAAGAAAGGGGGTGTTTCTAATCCACCTATTATTCCCATATGGACATTAAGTATGGCTCAAATTCTAAATACATTTTGTGTTTATCTCTCAATAAAATCATAACGATTACTCATACAAAATACCCAAACCGCTTATGTGTTTATTACTCGCACAAGTTGTCGCATCCAAATTTGGTCCAGTATTGAATTTGTCGACATTAGAAGTATATCAGATTGATTCAAAACTTTTCACTTTTCCAAGTTGTAGTAAGTTTTCACGACTTCAAGTATAAAAAGAGATGGATCACAGTTCTTATCATCCAATACTGATTCAGCACTTCCAATTACGAATATTCAATAATAATTTGGAATGTCATCAGAGAATAGCAACCTACATCAGTGCCATCACCATTGTTGGGGGGGGGGGGGGGGGGGGGGAGGGCACTCAGATGAATAAACAAAATGACTTTCTTTCAAGCATCTAACTTTGTTGGCACTTAAGTTTCAACAGAAACACAAATCATGTAAGAAAGGGGTCTGCATCATTCTAGGCCAAAGAAAATCACAAAGGTAAGTACCCAAGAGCTGCCAAGTTCAAAATGCATTGATTGCCCAAATATATTATGGCTAGTCGTGGTCTTGAATCCTAGAAGACATCCAGAAACTCATTGGGCCAAAAAGCTTGGAGTCAGTTCGGGAGATTGCACAACTATCATGAAGCCAGTTCAAAAGGCTGGCTGGGTCTTTTCAGAACCTTGGCAAGGAAGCCCAAGGAAACTGAACCTGTCATCATCGTGGATTCTGAAGCAAGTCAAGACCCACATGGTCCAGATAATAAGGAGTACATGATAATTTCAACTCCTAAAAAGGAGGGAAGATTTGAAGCTATGTATTCAAAATGGAGATAAAGTTCTCCATTTACGGGCCTATGGTAACAGCATTATCCTGGCCGAATAATTTTTCGGACAAACCTCAATCAAAAGAAGGTCCTTCACAAGCAAAAGGGACCGGTTTCAGAAACTTTTTTCTTGGGAGACTTTTTTCCAAAGCATCTTGTCCAGATGGAACAAAGCTCCACCCTTTGACACCACCATTCTACCCTGCCATCTAAAAAGTACCACCACACAATACTATCACTCACATTTAAACTAAAGTATAAACCCCTTCACTCTCTTGAAGCAAGAAGAAACACAAGAGCTTACCAGTTAAAGGGTTCCAACAGCACATCGTAAAAGAATCGTAAAAAAGGAACTTAAATCCCTTTCAACAAAATTTATTTTGTGTGCTATTGTTATAATTTTTTTATTAATTTCTTAGAAGTCGGAAGTTTTCTTTGATGTTGTAAACAATATTAGTTTTCTAAGATCGGAGAGGCGAACTAACACATCAACCAATCAACATTGATAATATTTTTTTTTATGATCAAGTGTTTAAACGTCCGGTCTATTTTCCTTAAATTTTTCAAACATTTCAAAATCTGTGTCACCAGCCAGTTCTATACAATAAATATTTAGCCAATGATTTTTATGTCAACTTCTGCAACCCAATCCCCAATCCCCACCCCCCAGCAGACCAAACAAGAAAGACTGGTTTGTTATTTCAAAATCTTCAGAAAGTTCAAAACATTATCGAAATCAGAAAGATAGAGATAGCGTACTAGTATTATATTTAAAATTAAGTGTGGGCAATGAAATTCTACAAAATCACTCCCACCAGAGCCATAACTTTTGTGAACCAGACTCTATGGTTATAGATACAAAGAATGTCAAGTAAAACAATTTGAAATGCTTACACAAGTTGAAACAACAAAACACGGTAAGTATAACAGGTGATGGCAAAAATGGAAACTAGAAAGGACAAGGCTTCTGAAAGAACAAAACAATCTCATACAGTACAGAAATCAAAACACAAAGTAGAACACGACCAGTACCTAGCTGGATAACCAAGAGGTAACTTTGGCGAAATGGACACTAGTGCTGCTAGAACAGTAGCTTGCCCATGTAAAGAATCAAGCTCAACTTTCAAATTGCTTCCCTAGACAACAGGCAAAGAAAACAGTCCATAAACCAAATAAGTAAATTACATTTAGGACAAAGCACACCTCAAGCAAAACCAAAAAATGAAATAGGAATCTCTATATATCCCTTGCACACAACGTGTGCAGCTTGGTAAGTTCAGTTATTGGTGTACCAGAACGACTTTTACAAGAAAAATCGATGCAAAACATAATCGATTCATATCCAAGCTGTTACTGTCATCACAAGCAAAGGATCCGTCATCGGTACTATCAGTTAGACCCGGAGATTCGTGACAGAAGTTCCACCAGAATTTAATGTATATAACACTTCAGCCTAAAAGATAAATGCTACATCAAACATATCTTACCACAACTACCATGCATTTTGTTGTGGGTGTCTTGTATTCTAGTTCTAGTAAGAAACTTATTTGAACTTTATTCTCTTTAGGGAATTAAAAAGGTGGATGTCTTAGAATTCCACTTCAAGTAAAAGACCAATTCGAAACCCTATTGTATTAGGAGACAAAGTATTTTGGATCTATAAATAGATATAGACCACTAAGTTTCTTTTGGGGGTTTTGGCCCCCAATTTTTGGGCATCCATGTTTGGTTCTATTCTTTAGGTTACGGAATTTTGTGTAATCTCCCTTTGTTGATAGTGAAATTTTGTTGTTGTGCTTCACCCGTAGAGTAGGCTTTTAAGTTGATCCACATAAATTTGTGTTCTGTATTTTTTTATTTCGTTTTGATTATTTGTTTGTGGCATTTGTTCATAACACATTTGCATCATGATACGAGAACAGCAGAGATTTGTTTGCCCAATAAGGCATATTATTGCATGCATGAATTACCATTCATAAAACTATTTGAGATTTGCATGCTCTAATAAAAAGTACATGCTAGAAAGCTTCTGCTCCACCCGGAGACATGGCTTTGACAGAAAGAAGTGAAACAAGATCTCAGTTGCCCAACCCATATAATCCAGATAGTTTGATAAGGCACCATGTACAATGGGAAGATAAAGCAAGAGATGAGTCACCAAAACCATAGGTCTTAAAGAAAGGGGTAGGAGGGGAACTTAACCATCACCAAGCCAAAACATTAAATAGATCCCGCCATAAACGATCTCATCCCAAACAAAATGTAATTTCGAGCAAAAATAATAAGTGACCTTAGAAAGGAAGAAAACCATAATACATATTATGAGCCTAAATGCTTCTCATACATTACCTTCTCAAATAAAACATTTTCCCTTAATGCACGAAGTGTAGTCACCCCATAAGAAATCAAACCACCAACACAAGTCGGATCAACTTCACCCAGTGCACGCAATGTTAAAGAGGCCTCAACTCGTACCTGGAAACCATTTTTTCGGTCAATATTATATCATAAGAAAAGCATACTAGTCACAAAATTGAAGAACTAGAAGCCGGGACAGCATAAGACCTAAAGTTTAAAAATAAAAAGTAACTTCAAATTTCTATATTCTAGATTCTATGTAGAATTTGATACCAATGTCATCGAAATTATAAAAAAAAAAAGATCACAAGATCAGCTCACTAGTTCCAAACCTCCTTTTATAGTCGAAGAAATAGGAAGAATAGAAATGACAACAAAATTTTAGCTTAAAAAGGCCCAAAACAAAGCAATGAGTATAACAAAAATATAAGTCCAAAAGGGTGCCCAAACATTCCAATAAACTCATTCCCATAACCCTTCGAGACTGGTATAATTGACATGTAAAAATCTCCTAAGGCATGTCTCCTGCCCCCCCCCCCTAAAAAAAAGGCTAGAACCCCAGTCCGCTCTCCTCAATAGATGCATCATGTTGCCTTATTATTGGCCACTCTAGATATCTAAGAAATCTTCGGACTTCTTAGCCCATCTTACCAAGGTAAAACAAATGCAGCCCATGCAAATCACACTGTGCTATTTAGTTACGTTCCTTCGAATCACCCTATTGTAGCCCCCACACTGCTCTTTGCCGCCTCAGTACCACAACCTTTCCCTGTTTCCGCCTACGTATATAGGATAGTTTAAGAAGTGAACATAGTTCCTCTCAGTCAAACAATGATGAAGTCCTAGAGAGAAGGGTTCTAGAAGATCAACAAAAGAGCTAAAACTTGTTTGATATTAGGGGTACCATTAAAGTCCCCCTAAAAGTTCTAATGCGGAAAGGACCAATAACCATACTTCAGACCACAAAAGCAGGAGCTAATTACTTGCAGATCCATAAATAAATTAAAGCTGCCCCTTGTAATTCCACGGTTACTAAAGCCCAAAAAGAGGTCAAGAAACACACTTTGTAACTCTGTCACTCATCTGCTTGTCAACAATTTGCATTCTAGGACCAACAATAGGACCACACTTCATAGCACAAAAATAATTACTTGCAGATTTGTACATAAATTAAGGATACCCCTTGTAATTCCTAAGTTACTAAATCCCAAAAAAGGCCAAGAAGCACACTTTGTAACTCCCGTCACTCATTTGCTTGTCAAAAAGTTTTGTTCTGGCAATCCAAACAGCCCAAAGCAAAGCACAACTTGCGCCAAAAAAAAAAAAAAAAGAGCTCAAAGGAAAACCATGACGACAGTAGGTATGAAGGAGCAATTATGTCAGCATAATGCAATAGAAATACATTTCCAAACAATAAAGGTGCATTTCGATGTCTTTCTTAAAAGTGAGCATGGGTTCCGCATGAGACAATTTCTGATGATTTACGTGAGCACTCACATCCATAATAACTCCAAACCATCTTAGACATGAATGGAGCTCAATTCAAAATATCGATAAAGCGAAATAGTACATTAGGCATCCAAACACATCCTAAGTAGCTTAAATAATTACGCTTCAAGGACAAGCATCATAAACAAAACCTTACAAGTGGTGAAGAAAGAGAAAGTGCCACAACAACAGTGTCATCAAGAACCTCCTTTAACTCATGTGGAACCTGCAAATGAACAGATTAAAGCACCACCCTCAAAAGACCATTGCAATGACAAAAAGCCGTTAAGTCTAAACACACAATTCGGCCCTTGGAACACAATAAAATATAACTAATTCTCTGCCAAAACCACAAACAATCCGATACCAGAAACAAAAGGTGCAAAAGCCAAACAATGGTGTTTATTAGCATCTCTTATGCTAGTCCACAAGTTTTGGACAATTTTCTTATTGTACATATTGGTACAAACATTTACTAATTACTTAACGCATGCAATCAACTTTGAAAAAAAGTGAACTTTGAATTACAAAGGAAGCAATTTAAAAGTAAAATGGACACATAGAAACATTTTTTTTTTTAAAAAACAATAAAACTAAGTTGACAGAAATCTTTGAATGATAGAAAGCTTTTGTGAAAGAATGGGCACAGGGATTTTTTTAGAAACTAGGGAAGCTAAGGACTAATCAGAAAGTCGCGTCCTATTAGGCAATTTATACAGCTTGTCCATAAGCTTAGCAATTATGGGCTTTTAAGAGCCAACGGCTAGTGACAGTCCAATGATTTAAAACACAATAACAACCCTTCAAAAAGGACTGAATGTAACTTACCAACAAAATCAATGAAAATTTATAATCCAATAACCATGCTGTACAAAAAAAAGGTTCCAGATAAATCAAGCAGTAAAGATAAAAGATGTAGAAGAGGCAACAGCCAGAGCATTCACCTGTAATCAGGGGGAAACACAGTGGGCCAAAGGGGGTCATATCCCCTCCCCCCTTTTAAAAAATTGGTTTTTCAAAAGTTTACATAATCGACTCTGCAGTTACTTTTACATATAACACTTTGGAGTTTGGACTTCATAGCTTGGCCCGTCAACAAGTAGTCTACAATCTAAATTTTCATTACATCACCCCAACTCTTTATATTTCTGATTCTCACACCCTTAAGAATTACTTGTTGACCCTTTCTCATAACTGAATGCCATTAATTGCTTCTATTGCTTGGTAATCTAGTGGGGTGGACTAAGAAGGGAGGTCGATTAAAGGGATGGAATTTTTGTTAATTCTGCTATACCACATTTACTTTGGTCTAGTTGCATATATCGCTTTGGTCCTATCCAGCGAGCATATATGGTATAATAGAGACGGAAATAGTCGTGCAACAATACATAAACCACCACAAAATCATCTCACCTCTCCTAGTGTTTTCAAAGCATAGGATAAAGTCCGTAAAGCAGCAATTTGCATAGAAGGACTGGCATCAGGAGACTGAAGCTGCAGCAGGATATTCTAGTTGTGTCATTCACAATAATACAATATGGAAGATTCAACCAAAGACAGAAACAAACTTCATCTTCAACAAGAAGTGATGAAATATGAGGCATTCTAGCAAACCTGCTTGCCTAGAAGAACCAAAAAGCCCCTCTGAGTAGGTTCAGTCATTTGGTCAGTTACACCCACCCGAAGTATATACAATACACATGCCTTCAAACAACCAAGAGAAGCATTTTTAGTGAATAGCTTGATTCCATAGAACATTAAAACAACAAGATGCATAAACATGTTTAGCAAGCAATGAAGAAAGTAGAGACACATAAAATGCAAGCTTTTATATGATTGAATCAATGCATTTTCAATATCTACAACAATGATTTAAGAATTATGAATATACCAATGTAGATTGGCTGCATAATCCTAATTGGCTATAAACAACCTTAAATTCCGAAACCAATTAAGAAAAAGATGAGAAAATCCTTTTTTCTGAGGAATTTTCTATTTGACAAGTTCAACTTTTTTATTAAGGAGGGCCAACATAAGGGCAGAATGGAGTATACGAAAGGACCACCAAAAAATTATTTATTACACTCCCATCAAAAGTTGCCCTGAAAATCATAAAAGAAACTACAACACCCAGGTGACACCTCATTAAGGCAAAAGAAAAGAGGCCACAACAAATAAATACGGACCTTAAACATGGTGCTCCAACCCCTCAATTGATTGTCTACTACTCCAGAAGCTTTCCCTAACTGGAGACCCCTCCAGCAGCATAATAAGTCCCCAACTCACCTCGGGACCAGCCACACCATCCCAAACAAAGCACACCAAAACTCTCTAGACACCTCATAGTGAAGAAGCAAATGGTCCACAGTCTCTTCATCCCTTTCACTCATAATTTAAAATAAAGTTGCTATGCCTCCTGAGATTACCAAGGGTCAAGATATCATCCAATGCTGTCTTCCATAGAAAAAAGAAAACCACAGCCAAATACCCATCCAAGGGAAACCAGTAATTTCATATACTCCTTCGCTAGGCTTTACCCACCAAAGAAATGTCCACCTTAATAAATTTTCTTCATAAATGGTAGGTGTAGGGCATTTCAATGCAGTCAATATTCAGGGAGAAATTACTTAACAAAACAAAAATACCTTGGTTGAATTAATATTTAGTATCCTAAATTTTGGTTATTTTCTGATCCCATGAGATTAAGTTAAGAGCATCAACCCCACCCCCCAAACAAAGGAAGACGGCTATCTTATCCCACTTTACACAAGATGATTCCACTTCAGCGTATCCAGCACTCTCAAACATCAGATAAGATCATAAGAGTTACCCTGCTCGATCATCCAGCACACAAATGCAGCCTTATTAGGTCTATTAGCACCATTTCACCATAGGAATACTATCAATGACGAAATGTCATACTGCAGAATACGGCACATTGACCTTTTTCTTTTTCTTTTTCTTTTTTCTCTTCTTTTTTCTTGTAAGTAATGAAATCAAAAGTCAAAATGTTTTAAATGGAACCTAAAAAGGAAGTGAAATCCAGGTACTAGTGGAGAATACAATGGCAAGGCAAACTCGCATTGTAACACAAAATAACAATAGGAGTACAAAGAATTCATCCTCTACTTCCCAATCTTCATCATCTTTGGACTTTGAATTATATTAAGTATTTTCTTCTTGCTGGTACCTTTCATCTTTCTCATTTTCTTTTATAGAACCACAGTGATAGTTCACCTGATCATTAGATATATCACCTCCTCATCAATTTAAGGAAAAAGATAAAAAGTCTAGCTGCAAATTTGATAACAATACCAGTGTTTGTGCATCCACAGTAGTATCCCCCCGAAGCAAGTCCATAACCTGCATCCCGAAGTTCTGCAGCTCGCTATCTGGGTGCAGATACTTCAGACGAATGGCCTGCCAGATGAAAATATTAATAAAAAAGAAAATGATGAAAGGAAACAGAAATAAATGAATGCCATATGACTAATATAACAGAACAATCTGACAATGTCTCATGTGAAAATGTGAATCCAGAATCAATGCCTGCCAGCAACAATAATCTTTCGAAAAAAATAAAAAGCTTTCCTTCTTGAAAAAGGAGATCTATTTCATATAATTCTAACAAGGAACAAGCAAGCAATTTCCAAGAGCTGATTGACGCAGCAAAATGTTACAGAATAAGTCTAAGCCCAAAACAATACACTTCCAGCCAAAGCAATCTCGAAATCCAAAATAAGAGCAAAAAAAAAAAAAGAAAGAAAGAACAACAACAACCAAAAACTAATGACAGTTTACATATTTCTTCTGAAGCTGGCAAGGCATACAACAATTTAACAAAAGCAATGTTTTCTCATCTCACACAAATCAGCAATATATAACGTACATAAGGTTCTCATCCAGAAGAGATATATTTCTTGTATGGTGGGAGAATTTCTTTCCCCTTTCTCCGGGGAGGGGGGGTTGTTTGAATTCAGAAGCTACCTGTAAAAAGAATACCCATGACAGGGTGAGGCCAATCCGCAAGTCCTTTGACCGAGATCCACTAGCTGCAATTTAAGAAACTTATCAGTACTAGGTGAATGACAATCAGTAGCCTCAAGATATTAAAATTGAAAAGATAAAGACACTTGTGCAGCCATTTTTTTCTTTTAATAATTAAAATTGCATTAATGGAGGCTAAGGAAACATCACCCTCTGACAGTTAAAAAACACACAGTTTAGTCCCCAGTAATGCAACTCTGAGAGGGGTAGATTGGGTATAGATCTAATTTTGATATCATTTGCACAAAGTTTAGACACCATTAATGGGGTCTGGCAGGGGTAAATTGGGTACAGATCAAACCTTTTGAAATGATTTACACAAAGTGGTTGTCCACCTATTCGAATCCACACCTTCAAGGTTATTGGGCTGAATTTTAACCACTACACCAGCGTCACCCTCTTACAGCATATAACCAAAATCTGTACAAGAATCCACCATTGTGACTAAGCCCAACAGGGTAATAGCCCTTCATCCGAAATATAAAAGTAAAAAACCTATCTATGGACTTCTATACTGCCTTAAAAATCCTTTTACTCTTCTTCTTCCATACACACCAAAATAATGCTAATAGTATCAAACACAAAACTCCTGCAACCTCTTCCTCAAGAATCAGACATACACATGCCACGTCAACCAATGAGAATATCAACGACCACAACTCGGACAAAACAAAAGAATGTCGCTCATGGACACCCATTTGAACAAACATAGAGCAACTATTCGGGAGTTCAAAGCCCCTCCTTAAGTTATCCAAAGTTAGAATGAACTCCATGTCATCATCCATACAAAAAAAGCACATTCGAAGGAGCCTTAGGCTTCCAAATCCCTACTGAAGGAAAGATACAATCACCCCCTGCCCAATATGTTGTTATATTGACCTCACTCTGTATCTCCCACTTCTCTCAACAGGCCATCACACCGTGTCGCCCTTAGGCCACCCCACTTCCACCCTCGCAAATAATCTAGAAGTTCCACCACTCTCTGAAGCTCCCAATCATACAACTCTCCTAAAGCTGGGATGTCCCATCATTGTACCACCACCCTCTGAAAGACACTCCTAAACAGAAGCCTCCGTATTGGAGACCAACCCAAAAAGGGTCAAGAATCTATCCGTTGTGTTGGCAAAGCCAACTTTTTTGCAGGTAGACAAAAGCAGAGGGCAGGCCTTCTCTACACTGCCTATTTCGCCAAAATATCACTCTTCTCCCTTACCCCAAACGAAATGTAAATCCATAAGTCCTCAATGAATCCCATAATACTCCCTAACATCCCTACTCCATCAGCCCCCAACGTCACCCCTGAATACCACCCACGCACCACATTCATACTTCAATGTCACCACCCTCCTCCATAGTACTCTCCCCTCCACTACGAATCTCCGTAGCCAATTGCCAAGCACAGCTTGGTCGAAGGTTCATAGCTCGAAAAGACTGATGACTCTTGGAAGCAAGTTCTGAAACATGGCAGGCTTTTCTTCCCATTATTCTTGCAACTAAGTAGGACACTTCTGTTCTAACACACTAAATTTTGATATTCACCAACCTTCTTTCTATATCTTCTACCCCTTTTGTTCCTCATAAGATGGATCAGAAAAGTAACTCATAATGATAAAGTGCATGCTAATTATCATAAATAGTAATCTATAAGGAGAACTCCTGGTAAAAAATACGACAGGTGCAATCCTTCAAGCAGCATGGACATCCAAGCATGCCACATCACAATACCTTTCATAAATGGCAGAGCCAAATGCCTTTGCAAACACCCTTCAAGTTTCTTTGGAGTAAAATGGCCCTTGCCCCTTGGTTGCACCTGGTAAGAAAAATAAACGAATGAGATTGAGGCAAAAAAATAATAATTCGATCTGACACTGAGAGATGGATACCTGTGCCTCAGGATTCATTCCAAGAGCAAGCAATGCTCCCAAGGCTTCAGCAAAAGCATCTCTAACAGATGATATAGGATCTTCAAGGGCCTAATAAGATGCAGCATTGCAGCTTCAAAGACTGAACTCTTCAGAAAAAGGACAAGAAGAAAATGCAAGAAAAATATTGCCTACCTTGACACAATAAGAGGAAGAATTGTCAAGCTCCCCAACTCCTAAGCCTGGTCCTCCAATGTTTGCAAAAGCCTTCAGACAACTAGCAGCGGCTATTCTAACATTAAATGATTTATCCCCAACAGCCAACCGCATTATGAGACGGAACGCCTCTGTATAAGCTGCAGAAGCACCGCTGCCACAAGTACCTTCCAAAGCATTCTGAAGCATATGTAATGCTTCTTGCCTCACAAAATCCTGAAATGACAAAGTAATTAGGTATGAATGTAATAATAATTGCATTGTAATAATCTATCCCAGAATGAAAGAGAACACTTTTTGAGGCGAAATCTGACCAGTGCATCAAATAATTTTTTTTCCCTGATCAGTAGTACATCAAATAATTCTTTCCCTGATTATTACCCATCCCCCAAACTGCTATATTTTTCAAAAAGAAGATGACGTAACAACCTTCATTGGATCGTACAAACTATAGACGCTATCATTGCAGATAAAAATTATTTGCCGACAGAGATTCCTACTAATCACGTCTCTCTCTTCTTCTTTTCTTTTTTCCTTTTTTTTGGCTAGTCTTGATCCCATTCGGCGTAGTATACTATAGGATACCTCTTATGAATGGAGTGTACAATTATCCTTTGTGAAGAATATACTAAAAGTCAATAGATGTATCTCATAGAGTTTTACACTCTAGATTCTACAGATTAATGGAAACTCTATCCACAAAAAAACTACAGTCAGATATACATATTCTGAGGCACAACCGTTAATAGCACAGCATAAGAGATCAATTAAAAAGCTTCAACATTTCTATCTGCAGCATTTCAATTAATCCTTTATTGTATGGGATAGATTTGCCACGTGAGCTATTACCAAACACTACTCGTGTTACGGCAAATAACACAATAAGGATAGCATTGCTCTACACTGCTCAAAGACCCAATAAAGGTCCTTGTAAGTTCAACTGGGTCAAACAAAAAAGATAGGCAAGTTTTAATAAATAAAGCCTTCGCTAGAAAACATGCTAACGACTAACGAGATGACTGATGTAACAACCCATAAACGAAGAAACTTTCCAAACAAAACAAATTCTTACAACTTTCTCTCTTTTATCACGATACTAAAACAATTTTCTTACCACCTTCAGTCTCTTTCAGCATACTTAAAGTTAATTTTTTAAGATATTTGCTAAACATAAGAATGTTGTGTACAAAAATTAAGTTGAGGGATTCGACCATCATATGCCAATGATAGAAGAAGTGTCATAACAGTAAAAAAATTAAATATGAAGAAAGCTGTGATATTTATTGGACCACCTCATTAAATTTCATGAGTTTTGCCACAATAATAGTTGTTTCAAGTAAACCAGAAGTAATTCGTCTCCCAAAATGGCGATATAATTCTCCCAAGCATTGCGCAGCACCTGTAAATTTGTTGCCAGAAAATTATATACATTAGATATTGAGATAAATTGCATAAATACATCAGAATTAGTAAGGCAGGAAGAAGGATCATATTATAGATCATCCATTTTCAGTCACAATAAACCAAAAGGTAGGATGAGAATATCCATTTAAAGCACTGTTTCCAGATGAGAGACACAAAAATAAAGCTCAAAAGACAGTCCACACACTACAGAACGACTCTCCACATTAATCAGCAAAGGCTGTTATTCACATGACGAGATATTGTATGACTGAGTTTGACAGGGACCCTATAACCTCCACCACCTATCCTTACTAAGATGCTATTAAGACACACAAACAGCTAGGCGTGTCATCATCAGTTTTCACCATCTAAATGCATCAAAGAAGAGCTACCACGCCCAAATATCCAAAAGAAGTCATCCTCAAAAATATTTAAGCTCATAGAAGGCCCTTAAATATCTTCCTTCTTAAATGGCCCCCATTGGACCAGGAAACAGTTCGGAAAACCCTACTACTGGTAGGTCTCTTGATTCACCATGCACATTGCGGGCAGGTCATGGTTCAACTTTCAACATATTATTCCACTCATTTAAGCCTTTGTCCTGCCTTTTAGAGTAATCAAGTATATTAGTATTAGGAGTAGTTTAGTCATCTGTGTTATTGTGTTTTGACCTACTATATAAGACTATTATGGTGTAGTTTTCTTTTCAAGTTGTGTAATACAAACTTAGAATACAATAATGAAAATCTCTTTCACTTTCTAAAAAAAAAAAAAGACAACTACACAATAACAGTCATATATAATAGGGCAAAATAGAATAACATGAATGACTAAACTATTCCTAATATACCAAATTACTCTGACACTAACTACTTAAGGCGGAGCTATATGAATCCATTTTGTTTTCCAACTCTATCTAGGGCCATATACTTTGTTAAATCTTGTTCATCTCCTTTCTCACAAACAAAACCTGCATTCTATGAGCCTTCATCTTCCTGATATCCTTTGGACACTTTTGTCCCACAATCCATAATCTTTTGGCCACCTTCATCTTGGATGTAGCCCTTCTTCCATGTCAGTGCCCCCACTAGCCTTTATCAAACGGCAAAACCATCTTTCATGTGCACTTCATTTTTGCATTATCTTATCCTAGATTAGTGCCTCGGCTAAAGTCCATGAGCGCTTCATTTCTAATATTACCTTTTCACTCCTGAAAGTGCGAAGCAGCGCACATCGAGGATAAGGTGGTGGAAAGTCAGGTTTTGACACCGTTCTATAACTGATGATGAAGTCCATGAATGGGAATCGGTTGTATAGATGAAGACATCACAATGCAACGGCATGCATCAAAAGCAAAAAATTTAATGCTATAGACCAACCAGCAACTCGCTGTGGCTCGATCTTCTTCCCATCAGATAAAAATCCCTGGAGGCTGCTCGCTCTTGAATATATCGAAATGCCATCCCCCTTTGATATGATCCTCGCCATGGCCACTGATGCCAGGTGACGCACTGGCCGCCGAGCACCAAGAACAAGCAGAGAGTAAAGCGCATCCTCGCATTTTCTTTGCCACAAGAGTATAGATTCCTGAAATCTCCCCATGCAAAACGTCCATAAATTTCTTTTTTGCCAAAACCAAATTAATTGTTGAAATTTACCAACCCCATTAAAAAACAACACAGTTCAAATAAAAAGATAGCCATCAATGTATATATAACCAGCACCACCCATATTTCGTAAGATTTTGTTATAACAAAGTTCACATAGGGAAAAAACAATACTATAAGTTTTCTTTAAAAAATCCAACAATTTCATCAACTTCTAAAAAGGTCGAGAACCAACGTTTAAAAAAATGTAATTTCCTAAATTAATTGTTGAAATTTACCAACCCCATTAAAAAACAACACAATTCAAATAAAAAGATAGCCATCAATGTATATATATCCAGCACAACCCATATTTCGTAAGATTTTGTTATAACAAAGTTCACATAGGGAAAAAACAATAATATAAGGGGTTGTTTGTTTACTGTTTTTGTCTTGTATTTTGTGTTTTTGTTTTCAATTTTTGTCAAAAATGAAAATAAGAATATGTTTGAGTAATGTTTTTGTTCTTGTTTTATATTAGTTGTTTTGGAGACAAAGACAAAAAAATGGGAACAAAAAATTTGTGTTCCTGGAAACAAGCAAAACAAAAACACGCGCTAAAGGGAATTAATGAGATCCAAGTTTCGAACTTCCTTCGCAGCAAAAATATTCTTTTTTCGTGAAGCTATTTAAACCCACCTCATTTTCTCTTCCTTACTCTCACTGCCTCACTCTCTCCATTCTCTCACCGTCACCGACGACGACGAGGAGCAACGATCTCCTCTCCTCTCCTCTCCTCTCTCTCACAGACGGAGAGGTAAGCCCCTTCTCTTTCTCCCTCTCTCATCTCATCTCCTCGCTCTCTCTATGTATATACACACAGATCTCTGTGTGTTGGGTGTGTGTGTTCCATGTGTTGTATGTGTGTGTATTTTGTGTGCTTGGTGTGTGTGTCTGTGTTCTGTGTGCTGGGTGTGTGTGTCTGTGCGTTGTGTTCTGTGTGTGTGTGTGTTGTGTGTTGTGTTTGTGATTGAATTGAGATTGAGATTGTGATTGAATTGTCATTTACTTTAGGATTGAATTAGGGGTGGGATTAAATTGGGATTGATTTTGGGTATGTCTATGCTTCTGCAATTATGGGTATGAATTTGCATATTTGATTTCCATAAGCTGAAATCTATGTAAATCACCTTTTGACTTCACTCTCTCTCTCTCGTCGCTCTCTCAACGATTCTTTTGGTCTTTGATGATCATGGTTGACTGAGCTGGAGTATGATGCTGCACTGAGGATGCTAAGGTGTGAATGAGGTTGGGTTGCAAGGAGATGAATTCTGGGAGAAAGGTTGCTGCCATGGAAGTAATGAAGATTTTTTTGGTTTTTTTGTTGAAGGATTAAAGCCTTGGATTGTATTTTTGGTTTTCCAAAATTCTTGTAATTCTTTGTTGTTTATTGCTGCTGTGTTGAGCTTGTTGTTTGTTGTTGTTGTATTGAGCTTGCTGGTTTCTTTTTGATCTTTTTAGAATATGAAATTACAATGTATTCTTTTGCTATGGGATGAAAGATCTTCTATTCTTTTATTTCAGAAGATCAACCATCCCTTGGAAAAAATTGTGTATGTGAATTTTGATAAATTAGTGGATATGTTGGGTTAAAGAATTTTTGGATTTGTATTTTGTTGTATGAGATATTATAAAGCATATTTAGGATAAAACTTGAAATAGTTACCAAACATGTTTTTTGTTTTTATTCTCATAATTTGATAGACAAAAATGACTCTCAAACATGTTTTCTGTTTCAATGTTTATCACAAAACAGAGACAATTTTTTGTCTCTGTTTTTTATTTTTTTTAAGACACAAAAACAAAAACGTTACCAAACGACCCCTAAGTTTTTTTTTTTAAAATCCAACAATTTCATCAACTTCTAAAACAGTTGAAAACCAAACGCTTAAAAAAATGTAATTTCCTAAAATTTAATGAAATGCATAATCCGAATCAAATGCCCAAACCAGCTCTCAATCGGAAGACTTGCTAAACAAACCAATTCTAAATCCAATGTGAAAAAAGAAAATATGAATAAAAATAATAGCAATATCAAAACCAACGAAACTCAATCGGAAGACTTGCTAAACAAACCAATTCTAAAATATATATATATATAAAGATAAGAGCAAAATCAAAACCAATGAAACTCAATCGGAAGACTTGATAAAACAACCCAATTCTAAATCCAATGTGAACAAGAATATATGAATAAAGATATTAGCGGAGCACCGACATAGTGAGGACACCGTTTACGATCTAAAGAAGTGAAAGAAACATGAGGAAAGAGAAAGATAATGTGACCTTGGGCTCCTCGTCGATGGCGGAGATGAGATCGGATAGAAGATCGAAGCAGAGGATTGGATCAGGGGACTTGTGGGCTGCGGAGGCAACTATGGACTCTAACTGTGCAACCAAGACGCCGAATCTTGATAGGGGTACGTTCTCTCTCACGTAATTCTTCGCCATGAGAGAGAGAGAAAGACGACTACCTGAGAGAGAACTGAATAACACAAAGGCAGAAATAAAAGTGTAAAACGGCTAGTGTTGTTTTAAATAACCATTGTTTCTTAATTTCGTCGCTGTAAATTGCGGTTGTAATATTCTCAATCAGGGTTTCTAAATTTTCAATATTCTCAAAAAAAAAATTTTTTTTTTTTTTAACTGCATTCAATATTCTCAATTGAGTCCAACCATATCGTCCTTTGGTAGTGGGTCTAATATTTTAAGCACTTATTTAAATTTAAATTTAAGTAAAAATAATTTCCAGTCTTTTACTAAAATTCGTATCAAATAAAGGAAAATCTAAATTTTATTAAAATTTCTTTACTCAAATCTCTAATTGAATGGTTATAGTTTTAAGTCGGTGGTTACTAAGATGTTCAAAAAAGGGTCGAGAGAAATTGTTGTTTTTTAAATTTTCAGTTATGTAAAATGGCATAAAAGTCTTTTTTTTTTTTGTAAATATATGTTAGAGATTTGATTAATTGCTAAGATTTAACTAGAGGAAGGGGACACAATGTAATCTCGAATCCCCTCCTCCCATATAAGCCCGCTTTCGATAATAGAGACAAATCTTACTAATTATTTCACGATCGTTTTATCATATATACCTCAAATGATCGAAAATTATGTAGAATACATCTAATGTCTGCAATAATAAGAGCCAAGGGGATTAAATTCACACTCCTTATCCGTGAGTAGCTTTATCACGTTGGAAGCATCCCTTTCCATAATTAATTCTTTGGCAGCCCTGTTGTTTGGTGAAATGGACAGCCTCTCTAGCTGCAAGGACCTCAACTATGCACCTCGCATGGAGAAATTAATTTCTTTGTCATACCAACAACGAACCTGCCCGCTTAATCTCTTATGATCGCTCCAGCTCCAATTGCTCATTCCACCTCAAACACCACCCCATCAAAATTGGCTTTTAGAAATACTAGTTGCACATGAGGCATTTTGAATTATAATATTATTTTTATATTTGCTAAAATTATGTAACAACTATGTTATCAAATATATACTTACTAGTTATTGTCTGTGTTTGAAAACACAGAGTAATAAAAAAAATGTTCAACAATAAATATATTTGTATTCACACCCAAAATCAAATCATAATCATAAACATAGATGAGAGATAAAAGAATTTAAGCACAGATTATAGTGGATATGAACAGTGGTAGTGGTGGTGGGCGGTAGTTGTAGTGGTAGGAGACGGTGATGGTTGGGGTGGGTGGCGACGACCATGGTGATGGCGACAATCGTGGGCGACAACAGTGATGGTGGTAGTGGGTTTTGTGTGACGATAATAATAATGGCAGCCATTTGGTGACGGCGGTGGTGGTGGGTGTGGGTGACGGTGATGATGATTGTGGTTGGCAATGGTGGTGGGTTGTAGTGGTGGGCGGTGAACTATGGTGGTGGTGGGCGACGACAGGTGCTTATGGGCAACAGTGTGGTAGGTGGTGGCAAACAGCGGTGATGGTGCTGGGAGTAAATGTGGTAGGAGTGAGTAACAGTAGCTGGCGGCGATGGTAGGTGACAACGGGTGGTGATGGGTTATAGTAGTGGGAGACAATGGGTGGTGGTGGGCAACAATGGTGATGGTGGTGCTGAAGATGGCGCGATTGTGGTAGTGGTAATAAATATAAGAATGAGACAACGATGGTGATGAATGGTGGCGGTGGACGACGGTAGCAACAATAGGTGGTGGGGCAGTGGCGACGGTGGGGTGGGGGGTGGTGGCGGTGCGGTGGGATGTGGGTGGTGGTGGGGCAGTGGCAGTGGTGATGGGGTGGCGGCAATGGTGATGAGGGCGGAGGAGGTGGTGGGACAGTGACGGTGGTAGTAGGGTGGCGGCAGTAGTGGTGGTGATGTTAAGGTGGCGATGGTGGGGGTGGGAGTGGTTGTAGTGGGAATGGGGGTGAGGGCGGTGGGGGTAGTTGTGGTGGGGGTGGTGGAGCGGTTTTAAACACTAATTTTTTTAAAAAAATTATTTATTAGAAATTATAAGTTCTAGAAGTACTTTTAAAAAGTCATCTCAAAATGCACTATTTAGGGGCATATTTTCCCTATTAAATTTGGGGTGTTAATATTAACCATCAGATTAACTTTAAGTAAAATTTAAAGAGATCTCAACCACGAAAAACAAAAGTCATTTTGTTTATCTTTTGATATTTGAATTATATTGTACTTTATTATATAGATGAATCAAGATATATAATTACAATCCAACTTCTAACTTATGTTTTAAAAAATATCAAACATAATATTTGGAATGTAATAAAATGAAGTTTCTAGCTAATATGATGGGAGTATGTTATTCTAGAACTATCTCTATGTAATGTTATTTACTGTAGTTATATATGTAATATATTGTCTTATTATAACAAAAAAATAAAAAGAATCAAGGTACAGACAATAAAAATAGGTTTATCTTACCTACATATATTTTTCTATATATTCAATTGCCTACTTTATTTTGTTTTAAAAAATAGCCTACTTTATGATTTATTACTTCATAAAATGGAGAAATAGATAAAGTGACCTAGTTTCAGAAGCATTCGATAGTGGTTCAGTAAACACTGATGCATGCTAACAAATTATGACCATGATTATATTTGTACAGCCTCACAAGCTCATGATGTCAAGAGGTTTATGTGTAACTAATATTTTTCACCCCACTAAGAAAATGAATAGTTTAAGATCAACAAAAGAAACACAACAGGTTTTAGTGTTAATCACATCCACAAATCCACTTACCTGCCAAATGAATGATTTTAATTATAAATACACAACAAAACCAAGCGAACCATTGTAGGGAATTTATGGTTTTCACCTGAAATTTTACTGGCAATATACTAATAGCATATATAAGTTTTGGTATACATCGAAACAAGAAATATCAATAAGAGTGCCCACATCTCTTGCATGGGTAAAAATGACACAAATTCTTTAAGATTTTACATGGAAACCACGAGAAACATGTATTCGCGTATCCATATCTCATCTCAAGTCAGTTTCAAGACACTCCAAGCTAAGCATATTGGAGTAGAGGAAAATCCTTTTCAAGGATGTGACCCTCAGATACTGTGATCCTGACATTTATACAAAAAAAATAAAAATAAAGAGAATACATATATACTACTATAATTTTTTTTTTTTTTATCTCAATCAGGTCGAAGATGAGGAAGGGTAGAAAGCTAAGACAACCAATGATGATTCATTTCTCCTATATTACTTTCATATTCTTTTGGGAGTTTGGTTAATAAATTGATGCAAAATGAGAATAGATAAAGAGAGACACTTGTGAAAGAGAAAAACAAAAGGTCACTGATTGTAGGTTTTAAAAGTGAGTATGTGAAAAAAATAATGATATTTTAATTATTCATTATGATATTAAAATGCTACTAACCCAATGATCAAGATTGTTTATCCAAAACTTAAATAGTAGCTAACAATAAAATAATTGTGACAATTATTATGATATAATAATTTTATCAATTATAAAAAGGTAGGATAGACATTTGTTAATGTCATTTTGGTACAATAAATGTTTTTCACTTTTGTTAACATTTAGAAAATAGTATAGATATAGATATAGATATAGATTAGACTAACGCAGCCCAAAGAGTTGTTACACTTTTTTCTGTTGCTACTACGGAATTCGATTCAAACGCCGGCTCATATTGCGTGAGAAGAACTTTCGAATCTTGGCTCAACAATGCAAGATCCTGCCTCAGATTCTGGAATAAAGTTTTATTTTGATTCGTCCAAATTAACTAACAGTGGACCAAAAAAGGCTAAATTGTTGTTTGGTCATCTGCTCGAACATTTACACCCCAGTGAGCTAACCTCCCATGACGCGTTGGCCCAAGAGCATTCATTCACCATATGTAAAAGCAGATTCCACCTCCTTACCACAAAAACATCGTATACATCATTCGTTCGAATACCCTTACGTTTTAATAAGCTTGAACAAGTGACATTATCTGAAACAAATATGACAATTAGTGTGAGGGTTATATGAATTCAACGTGTAAACTTCAGGGATTAGATTGAGATCCTTTAAGAGACACCAATAGCAAGTTTTAGAGGTAAATAGTATAATGAACCCTTCAAGATATATTGTTTGAGATTTGACTTCATCATTCGATGCTACAAAATAAATCAATTTCATTTAGGAATGTCAATTGTTAGAATATTTTAACTAAAATAGTGTTTTTTATGTGTGGAAACTCAATCCCACGTCGACTAAATATCCAAAAGTATTTGAGTATATATATATATATTAGTGTTATCTAGTCTTTCAATTAAAGAGAGATCTTGAGACTCTCACGTGGGCAGGGGTGCGACTAGCAGAGGAGATACGGATTTCTAAAATGAAATAAAATATTAACTAGTACTAAACCCACTTTTTAATATTTTGTTTAATTATTTTCTGTCATTACTTCTATATTAAAATTTCAGTTGCTGAATACCAAAAACCTCCAACGGTTAGTATTCCAACAGTCATATTTTTTAAGTTATTATCCAATTAAATATAGAAGTAATTACAGCTTATTAAACACATATATTATTTGTATATATATACACATATTTTCAGTATAGAGATACAATCTGATATCAACTATCTTCTTACTATATAAATTTTTGGGCAATATTTAAAGGTGTGTGTAAAATTTATGCTTTATTCGATTGTGCAGATCTGAGTGAAGCAACAGACAATAGGCTGAGTTGTTGTATCCTGAGAATAACGCGTTACTGTCTTCTGCGCTGTGATTCTTTCATAAAGGGGAGCGAATCGTCTTAAGAGAGCGACCTAGTCCGCGCCTCATCCTGCCATTCACTTTATTTGCATCCAATTTTTCCAACATCAATAGATCAATTTTTTTGTAATTCAATCTCAATTTGACCAATCGACTGACCAGTAACTCAAACTGATTACATTATATTTCACATATTCAAACATTGATATTCAATTATAGTTGAATATTCGATATTTAACAAATTTATATATGAAGTATGAGATACGTTATTCAAATAAACAAAATTTAGAGTACAATTTGGATTAGTTAGAATTGGATAAAAATCGAAGAAAATAAAAAATGGGTACTCGCATTTGAAGAATTAAAATATTGTTTATCTTTTTATTATTTGTTTAGAAAAGAGTATAACAGATCTTCTATTTTCAAATTGATTGCAAATGACGGTACATTTTTTTGTGAATGAGACTTTATATTCTAAAAGATTTACATTATACTCTCGATCCAATAGAAAGACAGTAATAAGATCAAAAGGTAAATATTTATCATATTTTTTGACATTTTTTTGTTGTATTATTCTATTTTTATACACAATTTAAAGTATTTTACATGAAAAATTTGTACTATATTATAAATTTTATTAAAATATAATACATTTCATAATTTTATTTTATTAATGATAGAATATAAGTATTTTAATTTTGAATGCATAAATTGAGCATTTAAAGATTTTGCAGGGTTTCAAGTGTCATTTTCCCAAACATAAAATAACCCTTCCGGAAAGCCCTAAACCCATCTCAGTCCAGAAACTACTCTCTCTTCCCCTCCAACCCCGACGCAGCCAACTTCTGTTCTTCTAGTTCGATCTCCTCACTATCGCGCTCTCCAAATCCACGATCAACTCTCCATTTAACTCACACAGGTAATCGATTTCTCTCTCCATATCCGTATGTATCTATCTTTCAATATGTGTATAGATTTGCCCATATATGTGCGTGTTTGTGTTTAATCAGTGACTTAGGTGCATTGCAGAAGCGAATATGTCACTGCGAATGCTGAATCCGAATGCGGAAGTACTTAACAAATCGGCAGCTCTTCACATGAGCATCAATGCGGCCAAGGGTTTGCAAGATGTTCTCAAGAGCAACCTCGGCCCCAAAGGCACCATCAAGATGTGAGTGTTTATGCTCATATTACTCTTCATTAGCATTTCTAGTTTAAAACTCCCCTACTTTTCTCATTTTCTAGGCTTGTTGGTGGTGCTGGTGATATTAAACTCACTAAGGATGGCAACACTCTGTTGAAAGAGATGGTTCGTTCACTTTCTGGCTCTTTGATACTATGGCCTGTTCCTTTTCTTCTGATTTTGTGGACAGTTATTTCTCATATTTGTCGTGTTTTGCTGCTAATATTTTGTGCCATGGACTGTTGAGGTGATACAGTGGTATTTGCACCTGCACAACAAATTTTAAAACATTTATGGGAAATAATGATCACTTGCCATTGTGGAGTATAATACCTATAATGTTAATTGGTGATTATGATCTACCATGGACAATGTTAATGTTAATTGCTACGGTGTTTGACAAACAGTGGATCCTAGATTTGCAATTGACATGTTTTATGGTTGCAACTATACAATGGCTTGTTCTCTAGTAAGATGATGTGGCTTAGAGAGATCAAAGTGGAATCACAAAACTTCATATAGCTGACTTGAAGTGACGGGGGCGAGGTTTCTTTTATTTGAGTAATAAGATGCTAACTTCTACTTATGCCACGTTGCGGGGGTTTTAGAAGTGATACTGGCTGCCTCTAGTTGAATATTAACGGTGGTAGCAAGCTCTTTAAGTGACCAGGACATAAATTTCGCTACTAGATAAAGGGGAGAAAACAGTTCCATTTGAGAAAAGAAAACTACCCATTTTATATTTGCTATTGGTGCAGTTATATCATCTATTTTAGTGAAGCTTCTTGCTAGTGTACTACGATTGACTTCTTGTTTATGGTTGCAGCAAATTCAAAATCCAACTGCAATTATGATTGCAAGGACAGCTGTTGCTCAAGATGATATAAGTGGGGATGGAACCACATCTACTGTGATCTTTATTGGCGAGCTTATGAAACAATCAGAACGTTATATTAACGAAGGTTTGGCGTGTTTACTTCCAATAAACCGTAGGCTTTAAGAGTCATTTTGTAATTCCATTTTGATATTTTTTAGCAGGTGGCTATTACAGTGTTATGGGTTGTAATGTTTATTCTAAATTGATGAAATTTCTATATTTTTTTTGGTTTAAATGTTATGTGAATTGAATTAATGTTGCTTGGCTTTAGTTTGTCTGCCCTTTCCTATATGTTTTCTTTTTGGGTGGGTGGGTGGGTGAGTGGGATTTGGATGTTTCTTTATTTTTTTTTTAACCCAAAAGTAGATGGACACACAAACATGTTATTAGAAGTCTTTATAATTTACGAATTTTGTGACTTTGCATGCACGATCTACTCCATGGTAGATACTTTGAAGGGTAATGACATAACCTCCTTGTCATCCTGTCTTTGCAAATATGTTGGATCTTATTTTCTTAATTTCTTTTCCATATTGGGATCAGTTACCAGCATGTCAATGCAAATACTTTGATGCCATATGCCTTGAGGTCGTTCTTGCTTGCCTTTGTTAAATTATTCATCTAAACATTATGTGTTCCTCTTCTTCCAGGGATGCATCCAAGAGTTTTAGTTGATGGTTTTGAAATTGCCAAAAGAGCGACACTACAATTCCTTGACAAATTTAAGACTCCTGTTGTGATGGGTGCTGAACCTGACAAAGAGATACTGAAGATGGTAGCAAGAACAACATTAAGAACAAAGGTTCTAAACTTTCTCCTCTTACATTCCTTCAAATATATCATCATCTCTCATATTCTGATGTATGGTGTTTGATTACAGTTCCTGTTTACTTCTGCAGTTGTATGAAGCATTGGCAGACCAGTTGACGGACATAGTTGTAAACGCGGTCAGTGCCTTGAAGTTCTTGAGTAGATGTGTTGATGTTTCATTTATATAGATCCAGTCAATTTGAAAATAAATTACTTCAACCAGAATTAAGTTTGAGTTTTTTTTGTTGGTATCTACTCTTTCTATGACGTTCACTTAGCATATTTAACATACATTATTGGTTACCTTTGTCTCATTTTAACTTGCAATTATCAATGCTTGGATCTGACAGGTGCTCTGCATTCGCAAGCCTGAAGAAGGAATTGATCTGTTCATGGTTGAGATTATGCACATGCGCCAGAAGTTCGATGTTGATACACGTTTGGTATGTCAATGGATTTTTCTTACATTTCTCAAATTTTTTTGTAGTACATATAGAGTGGTAATACATATTTCATTTTTAGGTTTGCAAAATTCAGAGTAGCAGTATCATTCAGGAGTATTTTATTGCCTGTTATTCAATGCTTGAGCCCTTTGACTTAGTAGCTATTGTACGTCTTGCTTCTGTTGCCATAGGGTTTCCTAATGATTTTCAGTGTTTGTTTTCAAGATTGGTTGATATTTTGTGGAATTTGTTTCTTGACGAATTTCTTAGCAGTCTGTTAACAGCTTAGGCCCAGAGATTTGCACCTTTATTCTTTTTGGAGGGGGGATTAGATATCTTTTGTGTAGTAGGAACTCTTGAACCTTTTTTCCATCTATATTATTTCTCAAGTTACTTCACAGTGATCACGCAAATATATATGTGAAATGAAAGGGTGCCTTTGTCGTACTTTTTCCCACACCTCCTCCTTTCTTTATTCATGCTTTTTGAATCTTTTAATTTCACGACATTCTTGGGACTTATTTCAGCTAAGTCCTTCAGTTAAGCAAGCTTTACAAAATTCTTTTCTGAATCTTGAAGTGGATCAATGGAGAAAATGTTGAAAGGCTACTAGCTAAAGTTCCAAATATGAAAAAACACTGAATTGATCAAATTACCACCTTGCAGTATTCCTGGTAGACATGTTGAGCAAATTCTCAATCGATTTTTTTTTTCTTTTGGTTTTGACTTGTGATTTTCAAGTAACAAACCAATACTAGGCAGTGGTGTTGCCCAAGAGTCTGAAAGGTTCCTGCAGTGTGCTTAGTGTGAGATGATTCTTTTAATTTCCTATGCTCTTTTTATAGCTGGTAGGATTTTTAAGAGAAAGTTCAGAAGTTGGTTGACAGCATGTATGCTTCAGTGGGGGGGTTATTTTTGGCAGGTTTTATTTGACGACCTACCTGCACGCCAAATTTTGTGTGCTGCATGCGTGGTTACATTTGCTTTCATGCACATGGCTGTATTTTGATTGGAGAGAGAGACAAAGAGAGAGAGATTCAACGAGTTACCATTTCATACCCCCAAATAACCACCTCTTGCACATGTTGTACATCGGTTGTTTTGTAGGTTGAGGGTCTAGTCCTTGATCATGGCTCAAGACATCCAGACATGAAGCGGCGAGCAGAGAACTGTTACATTTTGAATTGCAATGTATCATTGGAGTATGAGAAAAGGTAAAACATAGATAAATAATTTTTTTTTTTTGATGGTTGAGATAAATATACTTTGCTAGGTCAGTAATAGCTAAATTTAAATCAATGATGATTTTGGTCCCGAGGTTCATCGTGGCATATATGCACTCCCCTCATACCAACCAAAGAATATCACTCTTTGAATATTGCAAGTCAAAATACTTGTTTATGGATCCACGAAACAGGACCATGACTTCTTCACTAGGGGAATTATGGGGTGCCACACTAGATGGAATTTTCGTGGAAGGTTCCCTATATGGTATTTAAACATTTGATAACAGTAACTTGATACTAACTTACGTTTTCCCTCTCAGTGAAATAAATGCAGGCTTTTTCTACTCAAATGCAGAGCAGAGAGAGGCAATGGTTGCAGCAGAAAGGCGTTCGGTTGACGAGAGGGTGAAAAAGATTATTGATCTAAAGAATAAGGTACTGAATTGAGGAGTCATCATTGTAAATACATGTTATTTGTGCTGAGAGTGGTTTTTGTATTTTAGTGTTTATATTCGTCGTTTACGTGTGCCATTGTCTGCAGGTTTGCTCGGGTAATGAAAACAATTTTCTTGTTATCAATCAAAAAGGTATTGATCCTCCATCGCTGGACCTTCTCGCTAGGGCAGGGGTAAGTTATGCCTAATCTTATAGTCATCGTTTGTGCATTTCTTCCTGCTGCTCCAAGTCATAACTATATTTTTGCCAGACAAACTTAAGCCATATCGTAGTTTGAGCCATCAAATTTATGTTTGTTGAGTCTTATGCTTGCTTCAGATTCCTCACAATTTTCAGCAGCTTGAAGACGTCATATTATGTAGTTATGTTATGTTTCCACAGTATTGTTGTTTAACAATATGGTTGCATTGTTTACATCATCAAATAGTTGTTATGAAATATGCAAACCGTTTTTTTTTTTTGTCCCCTTCTCTCAATCAAAGAGAGAAAGTGCTAACTAAAATCTAAAAGATTAGAATGTTAATTGTGAAGTTTTAATGAAAGGAAAAAACATTAATGAAAAGTTGTGATGTGATTAATAGTTTATTGTGGTTGCTTACTGATGTTGAAATTTGCTTTAAACATTCTTTATGCATTATTGGATGTCAATTTCCTTCTCATGTAGTCGTCCATTGGTATGTTTGTGATCTTCAGTTTTTTTCTTTTTATTTCCAATTCCATTTGGATCGGGTTCTACTTAAATAAGAATATTTTTTTTTCTTTTGTCACAGAAATAAATCCTTTTGCACATGCGCTTCACACATTTATCAGTTTATTTTGATAGTTTTCTTTTGTGGTTTAATCAATTGGGGTGCTCGTGTTGCTTTAGAATACAAATTATTTAAAGGGAGAAGAATAAACAAAATTGTGGAAGTGAAAGAATAAAATAAGGAGGGGATGGATTTCTAAGAAGAATAAACAAAATTGTGGATATAAGTATAGCTCACATGAACAGCTGCCATAATGGTCTACCAAACTTTCATATCATATTTACATGTGAAACACTCCCCAGAGTCTTTTTCCAGTATGTTGGTACCTTACTTTCATTGCACGTGCTATGTTTTTGATTTTTTCCTGGTTTTTATTTTGATAGATAATTGCCCTTCGAAGAGCAAAGAAGAGAAATATGGAAAGATTGGTTTTGGCTTGTGGTGGAGAGGCTGTTCATTCTGTTGATGACATAACTCCTGACAGCCTTGGTTGGGCTGGACTTGTATATGAACATGTTCTTGGAGAGGAGAAATATACATTTGTGGAAAATGTAAAGAATCCTAACTCATGCACAATCCTTATAAAAGGTATCTTGAAAGACTTTCACTCTTGGTTGGAACCTTCAATTCTAGTCATGCTTAGGGACATGCATCATTCCATTGCTATTGCATTGCTAGTGTAAAATCCAAGTGTGATCTAATGCTATTGCTATCTTGGATTTCTCAGGGCCTAATGACCACACCATTGCCCAAATTAAGGATGCTGTTCGTGATGGCCTGAGAGCAGTGAAAAATACTATTGAAGATGAATCAGTTGTACTAGTAAGTTTTGCTTCTAAATCTGTATCCCTAATCTGAAGATGAATCACTTGTACCAGTAAGTTTTGCTTCTGAATCTGTATTGATGCTTGTGCATCGTATGTGGGATTTTGAGTGTAAGGTAGCCTTTTTGCATAATATTGTTTAATTGCACTACATTTTCAGTTTCTGTGCTTCTACTTATAAAACTAATGATAGCCATTATTAGCTGTCAGCAGAGTGCTGGACTAGTTGGTTGATAGAACAGCTAAAATTTATTGAACTTAATGGTTTCTTATCTTCAGAAGATGATTCCTTTTTTTTTTTTTTAATTCTTGTTAAAGAATTGAGCTTCTGGCCTGTGTTCAAATTCAATGTCAAATCTGATGGATTAGAGTCAGAATCTCAGATTCTGCTGTTTCCGGCTACATTGCTTTACAACATCCCTTCCCTGTCTGTAAATCAGGTCTTTTGCTGTGTTTCAGGGGGCAGGGGCTTTTGAAGTCGCAGCAAGACAATACTTAATCAATGAAGTAAAGAGAACGGTTCAGGGGGTATGAATTCTTATTCCTCGCCTTCTTGCTGCAGATATACTGTAGCCCTTGTTTATTTTTTTTTAAAATTTAATTGGGGTGTATGAACTCTGAACAGCGTGCCCAACTCGGAGTTGAAGCTTTTGCTGATGCTCTTCTTGTGGTGCCCAAGACACTTGCTGAAAATTCTGGACTGGACACCCAAGATGTGATCATTTCTCTCACGGTATGTCTTTAGTGGCTGCTGTGAATTTTATGGGAAAGTAAATTATTTTGCTTGTGAAGATAATTTCATTCGACTTTGTCTTGCTGGTGTTCAGGGAGAGCATGACAGGGGGAATGTTGTGGGGCTAAACCAGCACACGGGTGAACCTATCGACCCTCAAATGGAGGGTATTTTTGACAACTATTCTGTGAAGCGGCAAATCATAAACTCAGTGTATGTAGAATTTGGAGGTTCACCTCCTTAAAAGAACTGTTCTTTTTCTTATCTTTGCTGCATATGATATTCAAGTACATCAAGGAGACAGCTCCAATGTGCAGCTTCTGATGTGTGTGTGCTTGTATATATGTA
Organism: Ilex aquifolium; assembly: GCA_951799425.1. NCBI lineage: Eukaryota > Viridiplantae > Streptophyta > Magnoliopsida > Aquifoliales > Aquifoliaceae > Ilex > Ilex aquifolium. The sequence goes on along the minus strand of OX637398.1, from coordinate 6,480,014 downwards.
GTTTTATACAAAATGTACATGTAATAGCGTGTCTTCTCTGAAGAAAAAACTGATTTCATACCATCGCTACCATCTCAATGGCAATTCTACCTTCCCATGAAAAATAATGGCCGGCACCTTTTCCTGGCTTTTCATCAAATACCTGCTAGTATTAAAATCTTTATTTTTTCCTCTCAGATGTTCTTTTGTCGATGTTTTCATCTTGTCACCATTTTGCTTTAATGTCTTGCAGCCCAGTAATTGCATCCCAGTTGCTACTGGTAGACGAAGTCATTCGTGCGGGGCGTAACATGCGGAAGCCAAATTAGAACTTTTGCTCTAAGCATGTCCGTGCATGCTTTCATCAGCCTGAGTGTAGAAAAAGATGGTTTTAGTTCCATAGAGGGTTCTTGTGCTTTGGCCTCTGAAAGTTTTGTCAAGAACGAACCACCTTTGATGTTTCCAATATTCGAACTTTGATTTCTCGAGACTATCAGGCAGCATCTTTCTCACAAAACTTTGATATTTTGTTCTGTTTGAATGCACGCTGTATGGCCCTTTAATTGTGTCCTGATTTTGCCCTCGCGGCCCTTGTTTTGCTTGCTTTATTTGCTGTCTTCGTCCTTGGTTTTACTCTAATTGGGTAGCATTCCCAATATATGGCTTGTCTGCTTCACTGTTGAATCAGAGACTAATGTTATACATGCCTCTTAAGCTGGCTATTTGTTCAGCCCTTGTCATGGCAATTGTAAATATGTATATTTATAATCCAGTCCGTTAGATCGGGTGCAGGGATATATGGCGTGGTTAAATAGGAATTGATGACTTCAGCAATGTACTAAAACGATCTATGTCTATTGGTGGGGCGAGTTCGGCTTGAGTTTGACTTATTTTTGGCTCCTTCAAGCTTGACCCATTTGAAAAACGAGCCTGAGTTTTTTAGACTCAGACTGTGCTCGTTCGACTGTCTGTCCTACCCATTGGAGACGGGAGCCTCATCAGCAGGGGCCTATACTTTGGCAGCTAGTGGAGCCTAGTAGCATAATCCTATAATGCGTAGTCTTCAACAAGTCCTATATCTGAGGTTATTTGGTGGACTCGGCTCGTTTTTAGAGATCGTATCTGAGTCCTGTGTCTAAGCCTTTCCAGAGAGCTTCACAGGGGGTGAAGCCTGTTATCAAGGACTGCATGGCTTGAAAATCAAACAGTACTTAGGTTTATAGCCGAGAACAGACTTGGGTGGAAACCCCAGGAATGCTACACTTATTATAAGCTTGAATTAGATGTTGATTAGCCAACTATATATTTTCTTACACAGTCCCACAGCTAGGATTGTAATTTAGTTGAGCTATTTTGGCTCCACTCGAACAAGACTCAACTCAAGTTCGGCTCATGTTATATATAATTGAACAAATTTTTAGACTCGTTCAAAAAATTAGCCTAAAAAGCTCAACTCGAGCCAACAAAATTTGTCTTCTTTATATGTAAAATAATCAAACTATTCGAGTTTGGCTCAGCCCAACTTTTACAATTATTTAGGCTCATTTAAAAAAACGAATTCAACATATTCAGCTCGAACTTGAAAAACTCGGCTCGATTATCTTTCAATTTAGAGCGAAATTCAAACAAATTCTGAAAAGCATGTAATAATCCAACAGAAATATTTAGTGAGCTACAAAATAATACAAATAGTCAATAGTCTAAAAATACCACCAAAATTCAAGATGTTTTGCCAATGGCAATCTAACTCCATCCCCAAAGAACTGGTAGAGAAAGGTCGCAACTGGTAGCAGGTGTGTACTACTCAAGAAGAAGGACTTGAACTAAACTCTTAGAGATTCCTTCCCTTCTTGTTGAAGCATGTATTCTTTCTTCATTTCTTCCAAAGCTGAGTCATTGGTGCTGCAAGAAAAAAGATAGCAATGTTATGCTATTCTGTCAAATAGGGTAATCTAACTAAATTGCAGCATTTCTCGTGCTTTTCGACCCTCCAAGTCAAATTTCTTACAACTTTTTCAAGGAAATGGAACATTTTTTCTTTATTCAATGTGACAACCCATCCAGTTTTAAATCGGGCCCGTATTGGTAGTCATATATTTTGTGGCACTTGTCAACACTACACACCTGTGCCCAAAAGACTTGGAAACCCGCACCTACAACTTTGGCGGTGGCAGGCGATACCATCTAAGCTAATAGCAGGGTAGTAACTTGACTCTTCAGGTGAGTTCAACCTTCTTTTAATCATTAAAAACTGCTATTTTTGCTATACCTGTACTTCATCGGCTTGACAAAAGCATGTTGCAAAGCAAAGCTTAAAAGCATATAAGGAAGCAGTAAGCTAGTATATGCAACAAAATATTATTGCAAATATGATAGATTTTCAGCTTAATTCCAATTTCCTACGCTGTAGCTAGCTTCACAACTCCAAGAAAACATGCCTATACCTAAACAAAATTGTAAAGAAACAAACAGAAGCAGAAACCAGATAGATAAGTATAATCAACTTACTACTGATGAAGGCACTCGTTCAATTCTTTAGCTTGTTCGCGACATTTCCAAACAACTGATAGTGTTCTTCCTACAGCACATTCAGCATATTTTGCAGTGTACTGATCACACGTTTTTAGAGCCTTCTCCTTCATTTTGCTGCGTAAAGCTGCAATTTGATGTATTACTATTTCTATTTTATGCATACACAGATCATAAAAGAAATAAAATTGAGAATTAAAACTCAATCAGAATATGTGATATTCAAAAACTGAAAAACAGTCATCACATAAGAGACCAAATGCATAAGAATAATGTTTTTCAATGACTTAGGCATCAGAGAGAAAGAAGCTTAAGAAATGAACTATTAGCCTCCATGATAAAGTGAAAGTCTCCATAAAAATCAAAGTAAAGAAAGCCAACAAGGTAAATGATTATACATGACTATCAAAGGCATTAAAGGGTCACTTCACATCAAAGACAATGCAAGTCCTTTCCAGATATTGCCAAGATTGATACGAGACAAACTCAAAAAATGAACAAATTAGATTCGCCAAGTCTAAAGAGCCAGCAACGAAATGTCTAAAGCATCTTTGCACATTGTAAGCCACGTTGAACACAAACAAGCAAAGCAATAGCACAAAAAAATAGCACAGAAGTCATAGGAACAATAAAGTTAGAATTTGAGCACAAAGTAGAAGATGATCCATAGAATTGTAGTTTCAGTTGCCCAATAGACATCTAATGTTCACTTCCTTGCCATCATATGATCACTCACAAAGATATTGCCTAAACCCTAACCATGTGGACTTTACTTAAATGGAGCCATGAGCCATATTTGGGTGTATTGTCAAAGTAGAATAATTCACACCATTTCTCCAATCAATAATCTAAAGAATGAGCAGATATGAAGAAAATCTAGCTTACAAAAGCAGAACTATTCTTTTTATCCTTGCAGTTGGGTGAATTTTGAACCATGATATATTATAAAGATAACTTTGAGTCCATCATCTTCCTCCTGAACATAGTAGAACATACTGTTGGGAACCTCAACCAATTTTATTCTTCTCTTCTCTGGGGTTTTGCTGGAATAAGTGTAATCCAGGAAAAAATTAACGCATACCAAAGCCATGGTGAAACTAGTGTAACAATGAGTCCTAAACAAGATCTCATTCCAAAACCTCTCCCGTTTTCCCCACAAGAAGGAGAATTCAGCAGTACTCTTCCAATGATAAATCACCCAACATTCATATTCCAGACCCAAACTCCACATATTCCACTTCAAATCTTTAAGCCCACAGACCTGATTATGTTTTTATTCATATCCCAATAATCCAAGCAAAATGAATGACTAGACCAAGTCTATCTTCGCCATAATAGATACATACTTCAATACCCAAATGATATCAATCCCTTTGCACACTATATGGTCAAAGTTGAAAAGCTCTATTCAGTTAAATTAGTGTCTCAACCTGAAAACGGCCACTAACACTAAGTATCGTCGTGTTGCAAAGGATATAACACTATAATTAGCGCATAGAGACTGAAAGTCCACATGGAAAACATATATCACTACATAAAATGTATTTCTTAGCATCATCCCCAGCTAAAATTCATATATTTGGCATAAACTTCCGACTGATTTTTCGTTGTGAATTAAAATAATGGTAGCTAGAAACATCACAGGCAAATGTGCAAAACTGATTGAATAGTTTCTAATCTGCAAACCCAGTTCATATCATACTATAAAACGTTGATTTCTGTTTATATAACATGCATAGATGAAAGCGTCTAGTAGGGTTTAAGGTGAGGTTTAACGAATACTATACCTTCTTCGACTTTCTTCTTGACGTGATTTTCTCTGGCTTCTTGTACGTATCCCATGATGCTCTTCGCCTCTTGCGACCCCCCACGACCTTACAAGGCTTCTCTGTAAATGGAACACTCGTAGATCGACCGAGCCAGTCTCAGTCACTTTTGTTTTGATTGGAGCAACATTGGGAGATTTCTCGAGAATCCCAGCTTTTGATACAGTAGTGTCTCACCTTGGGGGAATTGAGTTCAGTACACCCATATTCTGCTCTAGCCACGTGTCTAATGTAATATTACCATGTCAATGTCAAAAGAAACAAAATAAAAATAAAAATAAACAAATTACACATCCATTCTCATATCCCATGCTTTCTCAAATGTCATATTTATCTAACTAGTCGTAAACGCGATACAACATAAAATTTAAGTGTCCAAAAAATTGATCTTATTATATGAAATAATTTTTTTTTTCTTCTCTTTTTTTTTAAATAATTTTTTTAAAAAATTTACCCATTCTTTTTTAAAAAAAATTGATTTTTTAAAAAAAAAATACATGACCTCAATAAAATGGACGGTGTGATAGAAATGTATTGAGCCACGATCTTTGAAAAACATTTGTATTGAATCACAAATTAATCAAAATGAAATGATTTAATTTGTGACAAAAATTGGCGATATGATAGAAATTGACGAAAAAATATATATGGGGATAAAATTCAACCCTTAATATATAAATTGTAGCTCCAATTACATCTATTAACTCTTTATGATCCCAATTGAAAGTACCTATTATAAATGAGGACCACTACAATATCCATTGAGGTATCGTACTGAAGTGTATAATATTTTGAGGTTAAGTTATAAATTATCGAGGGACTAAGTTATAATTCATAGAGTAATGACTGATATAAAATTTGTGATTTGTCATGAATAAATATAATATTCAATGGTCAAATCACACATTTTAAAAGTAAAATTACAACAAATTAAGATTATTCATAATTGATCATGAAATTATAAAATGTGGTTATTGATCATGAATAGTTGTGATTTGTCATTTACAAGGTATAATTTGACCTTCAACAGTTGAATTTCTTAATGCCATTTTCTCACATTTTCGATACTAAAGTCATTGTCATTATAATTCAGATGGATAGTTTGTGTTATTTGGTCACTTAAACTATTTTATTTTTGTTTCATTTTGCTTTGATATGATAAAATGAAAATATTTTCCATCTAAAACAAATCAAATGTTTAGCTTTGAGAGGATATGAGATTAATTTTTATATTTGAGGTGAGAATTAGGATGACAGTGGGCCGGGTAAAAATAGGTATTCGTCCAAACCTATTCCATTTGGATCAGGGATGGATCATACGTATTGGACGGTGGACATATACGGGGATACCCGTATAAACCCGTGCGAGAATGAAGGCGAGGATGGACTGACACTTACCCCCGCCCCGCTTTATCCGTTATTATTATTATTATTATACATATATATGCTGTGAATACAAATCTACATATTATTGAATAATTTTTTTTTTTGAAAATTGTTTTGTTTTTTGATTTTTTTTTTTTTTAATAGTTTTGACTTGTAAAAGTATAGATCTTTGTGTTTTTATATTTTTTTATGTTAGATTATGTTATGTTACATTATGTTGTGTTGCATGATATTGTATTGGATTTACAAGGGAGATAAACTTTTAATTATATTATGTTGTAAATAGGGATGACAGTGGACCGGGGAAAAACGGGTATTCGTCCAAACCCGCCCCTTTTGGATCGGGGATAGACTATACGTATTGGACGGTGAACGTATACGGAATACCCGTATAAACCTGTGCGGGGATGGAGGCGGGAATAGACTTACCCTTACCCTTACCCCCACCCCGTCCCCGTTACTCGTTAAAAAAAATATATATATATAAATACTCCCAGTCAGTTAAAGGCTTAAAGCCCTAATTTATTCACCTATTCCTCTTATCAGCCTTCAGCCACCCGCCTCCCTCCATATCTCTCTCTCTCTCTCACGCACACACGGTGAACACCCATCGCTGTACTCAACAGCTCCTCACAGCCGTTGGTTCTGCTCATCAGACACCCATCACGCACACACAGTGAACCAAGCTTTGGTTCTGCTCATCAGACACCCATCAGACTGACTCTGTATTTGTAGCTCGGTGAAGGCATGAATTGTGTTCTTTATTTGGATTGATTTGCAAAATTGATTTTGCCTGATATTATATCTCTCTCTGACCTGATTTTATATCTCTCTTCTTACCTATTTTGCAGAGGGTTGCTATTGCTAGGGCTCTGCTCAAGAATCCCCCGATCCTGATACTAGATGAGGTATGGTTTTAGTTTGATTCTCGTGGCATCTGAATATTTTAAGAGGTTCTTATTCCAATAAAATATAAGAGGTTCCTCTGTAAAGTGCAACACTGGGTTGGCTGCCGTCTGTTTTAAACAGTAAGGCTTAGGGATCTTTTTCAAGGAAAAAGCCTTCTCTTGATTCTTATGTGCTGCTTTTTCCTTTAGGGATTCTGTTTTTTCTCTTACTAGATTGTTCGTTGAGGTTCTTTATTGGAATGTCTTGTTTTTTATTTGTTATATAAAATATTTTCATTTTGGTTAGTCTATGTCATTTTATGTTTCTCAGTGTAATGTACATTGGAAAAAGAATTTTTTGATACAAAGTGGTAAATAATTTAAAATTTTGGGTTATGTTGGCTTGGACTTAGGCTTGGACTTGGGCTTGGGCTTAGGCTTGGGCGGGTACGGGGGCGGGGATTAGAAATTTACCCGCGGACGGGGATGGGGATGGGGATGAAAACTATACCCGCTAATGGGGGTAGACCGGGGATGAACATAGTTTTTTTAAGCGGGTACGGGGATGGAGACTACACCCCCCGCCCCCGCTTCGATCCACTGACATCCCTAGTTGTAAATGACAAACTTTTAATTATGTTATGATATTTTATAATTATGTTGGATTATTTAAAATGTTAGATTTATTTAGAATTTTGGATTATGTTTGCTTGGGCTTGAGCTTGGGCTTGGGCTTGGGCTTGGATGAGTAAGGTGGACGGAGTTGGGGGTGGAGGTGAAGGCGGGGAAGGGGATTACAAATTTATCCGCGGACGGGGATGGGGTTGAAAATTATACCCGTTAACGGGAGTGGATCGGGGATGGACAAAATTTTTTTAAGCTGGTACGAGGATGGAGACTATACCCCCCCGCCTCCGTTTCGGTCCACTGTCATCCCTAGTGAGAATGTGAGAAACGTAATATTAAAAATAACAAAATAAATTTTAAATAATACTTTAAAGCATACAAAACATAAATTGGAAAACAAAATAAAAAAAAAAAGTAAATCAACAAAAATTCCCTAATTAATTGCGGTTGGGGTGCCAATCAAATTTGCAACTATCGATTTGCACTTTTATTCAATCTTTAAAGTTGAAGTCACATGAGGTTCATACCATGCCGCTCTAAATCATTTGACATTCAATCTTGTCATTTCGTTTTTTGTGTCGTATTATGTGATATTTGAAAAAGGATTTCATTGAATTAAAAGAATTCATAATGTTAAATAATTCATTTGATTCTTAGACATCTGATATAATATATTAAAACCCAAAATTCAAAATAAAGAATAATACTAATAAATAATTAATTTATCTCTAATACTAGCCTAATTTATATTTCATTTATCTCTAATACTAGCCTAATTTATATAATTAATTAATTATAAGGCCTAACATGCCCCTTTCCAAAACCGTGACACCTGCCGCGCCTCACCAAACGGAAATTGACAAAAGGAGGCCTTTGACGGTTACCGCCAGCGTGGTACCATCCGTGTTCGAAACTCATAAAACTATCCGCCAACACCCACCATCTGTCGCCTTCCCATTGGCCCAGTCCGTCCCTGCCTCACTCTCACCATGATATGACAACCCCCCTCTCTTTTCGGTCCACTTCGTCTTCACAATCACGAGAGAGAGAGAGAGAGAGAGAGAGAGAGAGAGAGAGAAACCAGTTCGCTGGATCAAAGTAGGTAAGCATCGATTCTCTTTACTCTTAGGACTAGGTGTTCGATCTTTTGGATTAACTGTTTGCTTTTTGTAGATCTGTGATACTTGATTTGTATTTACCTGTGGATTTGATTGTCATATAGTAAGGTTACTTTATTTGTGCTTCGATCTGTTTGATTTCAAGCTCTGATGTTATGTTTGGTCGGTAGAAATTCTATGCAAGGAAAAATAAAATAAAATAAATTAACCTTCTGAATTATTAGATTTTGTTTTGCTTGTTTAGCTGGAAATTATTTTTCGAACAAACGTCGAAGGATAATGTTTCAATTTGTTTGAGGAAAACCTGAACAACATGTAGCCTTATGCTTGTAACTATTTGTATTATGCTTAGATTTCTCAGTACCCAAATAGAATGTTGGATCCTCGGTTTGATTGCTGAGAAATTGAACAAAACGGGACCAATGACGATTTTTGTTCTTGGATGTTAAGTATTTGTGAATTGTGATCGTAGAGAATAAATCTTTTTATCAGGTCAAGCGTGTCTGTTTTATAAGATATTTAAGCAAACCTTAGAGAGGATTAGATCAGAACCAAGCTGGTGAATGGATGCAAGTTATAAGCTTTTTTAATAACCTGGTGCTTAAAAGTTATATTTGTCTTTGGAAGAATAATAACATAAATGAGCTACCTCACAGGATTAGTTCATAACCCCGTTGCAAACATTTTTCTAGATTGATGGCATTTTCTGATATTTGGTTCGGAGTATTTGTGTGTTTCACATTATTTTAATGATGAATGTGTTTAAAACTTGTGAAGATTTAGGTAATAGTCGACTGTAACCAAGATGTCGCCTACTGAGACGTCCCGTGAGGATAATGTGTACATGGCCAAGCTGGCCGAACAGGCTGAACGATATGAGGAAATGGTTGAGTTCATGGAGAAAGTTGCAAAGACTCTGGATGTCGAGGAGCTGACAGTGGAGGAAAGAAACCTCCTCTCTGTTGCTTACAAGAATGTGATTGGTGCTAGGAGGGCTTCGTGGAGGATCATCTCTTCCATTGAGCAGAAGGAGGAGAGCCGTGGAAATGAGGACCATGTTAAACTCATTAAGGAGTATAGGGCTAAGATTGAGGCTGAGCTATGCAAGATCTGTGATGGGATTTTGAACCTTCTCGAGTCCCATCTTGTTCCCTCAGCTTCCTCTGCTGAGTCCAAGGTTTTTTACTTGAAGATGAAAGGTGATTACCATAGGTACCTGGCTGAGTTTAAGACTGGGACAGAGAGGAAGGAAGCGGCTGAGAGCACTTTGTTAGCTTACAAGTCTGCCCAGGTTGGTGGAATATTGTGCTACCTTGTGACTCGTTTTGCTAAATAAACCAATCTTCTGAGTTATTTTTGTTTTCAATGGTATAGGATATTGCTTTGTCTGAACTGGCTCCCACTCACCCAATAAGGCTGGGACTTGCACTTAATTTCTCTGTGTTCTATTATGAAATCCTTAACTCACCTGATCGTGCCTGCAACCTTGCAAAACAGGTACTTTTATACTCGTTGATTTATTTACTTGATTCAACTATTTGGTTGTGGCCTGATAGATAATTTGTATATGCTATTTGTCCATGAATGAAGTTGGATATCTTGGCCAATAATATTGTGAAAGCAAATTATAATATTGAATTTGGGTTCTCTCTCATCAAGTAGGATTCTAGTAGCAGTCTTTGTTTAGTCATGAATGGACCATTTACATGTGGATATCTGTTTACGTGTTTGTAGCCATCTTATGAAACAAATCCTCCTTTCAAGTAGCATCTGTAGAAGAATGATACGTCAGTAGTATTTGAATGATACTAATGGTATTATGGCATGAAATTAGACTATGCTGATACACATAGAAAACTTGTTTCGTTCTTTGGGACTGATGCAGAAGTCCATCTCTCTGCATATGTTGATCGAGGACATGTTGAATATTCCAGTAATGGGTCTATGCATATGACGGTGTTACAGTTGCACTTCTAACTTTTGACAGTTATGATGCTTTGCTTTCTGTTGGCAGGAAGACCGAAAATGCCGGTCTACATCCCTTGAGCCCTGGCATTATGATTTTATTTCTAATTTTTTCTCACTCTGTTGTCAAAACCATGTTTGTCTGGCAGGCTTTTGATGAAGCTATCTCTGAACTGGATACATTGGGTGAGGAATCATACAAGGACAGCACATTGATCATGCAACTCCTCCGAGACAACTTGACCCTGTGGACATCTGATATTGCGGTCTCTCTCTCTCTCTCTGTAGTTCAGTCTTGCTTTCTGTTTTGAACTTATGTCCATTGCCCTTGCACCCATTAATACAACTTGGTCTGATGTTAAACCTGTTTTGCCCAGAGTCGAGGCATCAAGTGGAATGATCTAATCTGAGCTTAGAAGTTTCATTTTAGACCTGAGCTAAACACTTAATTTCAAAAGAAACATGGTCACAATATCACCTTTCTCAATGCTAATTGACTTGTATGTATGATTTCACTATATCAGAGTTCTCAAATCCCAGCTGCTTGTTCAGCACATCTTTTAGCCTGAGTCAAGTGTATGTTGGTGTAAACTCTGAAGAAATAAACCAACTTGGGGCCAGTGCATGTGGAATCAGTAAAAGTACTACAATTTTCAACCAAAAAAGAGGTTTTGAAAGAATGTTACTGTGCTGCCCAATCCTCATGTCCTTGTTCTCTACCTTATTAGCCCTTGAGTGGACGATTATGCATGTCAACTGACTAGTGCTTTTGCTCATGTTGAACATCTTTCCAAATCTTCTTCCTTCATGGTGTTAGTGTTTCTTGATCAGTGTCATGTATTACAGGATGAAGCTGGGGATGAGATCAAGGAAGGGTCGAAACGTGAGTCAGGCGGGGGGCAATAGTCATGAGCTCATTGAATTACCTCTGTACTTCTGTTTGTGCCTTAATATATATTTCATTTGGGTAGTTGCAGTACGACTTGATGGACTTGAAGTACTTCGACTGCTACTTTGGTGCTCAGTGTTAGAATCTTATTTATTATTAGGTTGTTTTAGTGATGTTTGATGTTTATGTTGTTAGGGATGATGGCTTTTTTTTGGTCTTCTTGGTCTGGGTATGACAGGTTGGGGTGATTGCTTTGGTTGTTTTGTTTCTTAATGCTATTGTTCTTTTCAAAAGTAGTTTGCTGTCATTGGGGTCACCACGAATTGCATTGCTCCAAAACCTACGTAACAAGCTTTACCGCTAACCTTTGGGAAATTCTGAAGGATCAAACTTATTGTACTTGAGGAATGGTATGAAAAAGGAGGGGTGAAAAATATTTCATTAAAAACAAGTAAAGAAAAATGACGTAGAACTTAGAAGAACCCATATTTCAATTGAATGAATTCAACTCTAAAAACGATCTTTCTAAGTCCCGTAGAATGGGGGGCAAAGGAATTGATTGAGAAATTTCTCTTATTCTTGGTGTAAATTATTTTTATTATAAAGTTATGATTGGATTTGCATGTGTTTAGATTGTAATTGAATCTAAATTATGTTGGGTAACGAATATAATCTTCGCTTCTACTTCTCTTCTAATAATAATATAAACAAAATTGAAAAATTTCGATTGAAAGACGGAATTTGATAATAGTCAAAAAATAGAAAAGAAAAAAAGGAAACTGTTTCAATTTGAACATGATGGAGCTCGGAAATGATAGCCTAAGTCCAGAACCACAATCCGTTGGCCCAGAGAGCGGATAGAGTGGAAATATGAGTTGGAAATGGATAAAACTGCGAGAGAAAGACAAAGACACTATGTAAGTGATTCACCTTAGCCGAGAGACTAAGGCTATGTCCAATGTAAGGGAGTCTCTTGTTCCTTAGGGGTGTATACTGCTTGAAGAATGTTATTATAGTGATTCTTTTGGCTTAGAGCCTTTACAAGAAATGCTTAGAGAATACAAGCTTATCTGTGTGGTCCATGGTGTAGACAATGAGGAAGATGATGATCGTGTCCCTTCTGTAGTGTAACAATGTCCTATTTATACAAGTAATTCTTCTCGGATTTCCTGCGGCTCCTTCTTCATTTTTGCTGATTCTGTGGTCCTTTATTCTTTTGTCCTGTAGTGACTTTTGTCATATGATGTCACTGTGTCCACATCCCTTGAGCGGTTATGCGCACAAATATTCTCCTTGGCAGATAATACGTGTTCGTTATGGGTGTCAGAAGTCATCCCCTTGCCCTCTGGACACGTGGCACAATGAGAGTGATTTAGGATCGACAAGGAGGCTGAACTCCTTGTTCCTGAGCTGGCCTTCTGCTGAGATGGATTTGGGACTGGTCTGGGTTTCAAGCCTTCAAACACTGTTGGGCTTCATCTTTCGGGCGCGACCCACTTTGATTTCGGCTTGGACAAGCTATAAGTGAACTGTTTGGGCCATTCTGTAAATAGAGGCCTATTGAACGTATTGGGCTCTTAACAAGGGCGACCATACCTAAAATCCCATCATTATCAGAACATAAAACCATGATTAAATTTGGTCTTAGTTACTCCTCCACAGGGTAGAAACCATGTGCCAAGAAGCAACCTACAAGGAACATGAAAGATTACCAAGCCCAAAAAATAAAATAAACAGTTTCTGCCCCATGTTTTTAAATGACCTGTTTTCATAAGCATTCAAAAGAACATATCATCTAATTGATATCTTTGAGTATAGGGTACTACCTACAATCATACAATTGACTATCATTCTCATTGTGACGTCTGGGCTAAACCTTCATGAATCATGAGTTCCACACTCGTCATTCGTATTTGGCTTGTGGGTTTGCTAGAAAACTAGGCTCATATGACTTGGGGAAGGGTCTTGAAGTTGCGATTGTCAAACTGCCCACAAGCAAGCCCCAACTTGGTGCCACCAGCAATCCCTCACGAGAAGTTTACTTTAGTCGTGAGGAATTTATCTTTTATGAATATTCAAGTTTCGACATGAATGATCTGTTTTTGACCAGACCAGAGAAGAAACTAATCGAGGTATGCACAAGTTGACCTAAACACCTTTAACTGTTAAACCAAAAAACAAAACTGCCCACCACTACCAGCAAGACCAAACTTGGTGCCTCTTTTTCCTCTCTCTCTCTGGACTTTCACAACCTCAGTGGGAATATAAGTCCCATAGAGTTTTGATAATAACTTTAGGTTGAATGTCCCCATTACACATGCTTCATAGAAGCTTAACATGAGTAGTCAATTCATACCCTCATAAATTCAAACACTAGCATCTCAACCTGGTTTTATGATTTAGACATCGAGTGACCAATTTTGAAGAAAAAAAGAATACTCTAGGGCGAGGGGACGGTGGTGGTGCCTTTTTTGTTCCCCTGGGATGTGAGTGAAGTTTTTTTTCTTTCTTTCCTTGCCTTCTTTGTGAGACAAAAATGCAAAATAGAGTAACTAGTTGTCTCAAATATGAATAACAAACCAAATCAATGTGGTGTGACTATACCCAAAAATAACCGAACAGTTCAAAAGTCTTAGCATGTTCCAATGCTAGGCTTTAGGGTACACTGCCCTTCCCTAGGCATCCATGTTCCCAATTTCTTTGAAAAAAAAAAAAAGATTCTTAGCTTAACATGCACATCTCAATCCATGTCCTCCCTCTCCCATCCTTTTTGACTGATTCAGTCAACAATTCCCATTCCATTCTTTACATGAATAACATGGGTATTTTACACATTAGCACATGATGATTCTCTCTCCTCTTTCCGTCTTTGATGACATTTTTTTTTCTCTCTCTCTGTTTTTAAACCCAAATCTTTCATATGAATCTTCTTTTTTTTGAAGAAAAGTAACTTGTTTGGGTCTTTTACTAGAGCAAAAGCACCGACTTAGTAATCTTTGCCATTAGATTAGAACACTGCATTTCAGTGGAATATATCCCACAACTGATACAAGAACAACATCCTTTTCAACTGATTCTAAGTTCTAACTACCAGGTTTTTTTATAGCTAGGTATTTCAGCCCTTTAGGCTATGGCCCATTTTCACCGAAAGTTAATCTTCCCCCAAGATTCTTCTGTCCTATTTGAGCATCCCAAAATTATATTTGGGTATAATATTTTTTTGGATAAATACATTTTTAGTCTTTAAAATATGTATTTAGTATCTATTTGGTCCATAATTTTTTAATTGTGTCTATTTGGTCTTTAAGATTCCTAATTTACATCTATGTGCTTCAATCCCAAACGTCCATAAAAAAATCGTTAACGTCTCTAGTCATTCACCAACACGTGGGACCAAATAGATTTAAATTAGGAACTTTAGGGACTAAATAAACAAAAAATTAAGAACTTTAGGGATTAAATAGACACAAAATGAGAAACCACGTGATTGGTGCATGACCAGAGACGTTAAAATTTTTTTTACGTACGTTTAGGATTAGACCACATAGATACAAAATAAGAATCTTAGGAACCAAATAAACACAATTGAAAGATTGAAGTCCAAATAGACACTAAATGCATACTTTGAAAATTAAAAGTATATTTTACCTTTTTTTTTTGGTCCAATATAACATGAATGACGGAATTTTTTTTCTAACTAAAAATAAATGAAAATGAAAATTACAATATGAAATGTAGATTTTTCGATACCACAGTCGTGTCGGTAACTCTTAATCCAACATGGGTAGGCGCCATGTTCTAAAGGAAATATGGAAGACTTTGGGGTCCCTAAAAATGGGAGGAAAAGCATGAATCTTTTTTTTTTTTCCTGCTGATAAGCGAACTTTCCAAAGATGACAGCAATACGAAAGAGAAGTGGGTGTTCAAAATGTTATACTACAGTAAACGGGTGCTAGGTCCTTTGGTGGATACGTTTTTTGTTTTTGGTCTATTGAGATTTCCTAGCTTTTCGGCCGACTATTCCCCTATACAGCATATTCCACAAAAGTTAACACTTGGGATAAGTCCTTTATAGCCTAATCTCAAAAAATTATAAAAATTCAAACTCAAGACATTTGAATTACAACTCGTCCCCGTTACCAAGTTATGAGATGACGGGAAACCTTCCCTGATTAAGAGTCTCTTAATATTGGTAACTGCCTTATATTTGGCTTAGAACTGCTTAGTTACTTTACCTGCTAGTTAGTTAATGCTACTTTAATTCGGTCACTAACCGTTATTTTCAAAAGCAAAGAAAAATAATTCTGAAAAAAGGAAGACTATTGACGAGGTAAACGTTTGAGATGTGGTTAATAAGTCTCTACATGTCCACCTCCAATTAGCAATTAGTTTGGTACTTCGATTGACGAAGAGTTGGACCCGTCTCTTAGTTTGAATCACCGACAGTTTGGACAACTTTGTAGGTTATTTTTGGAATCACCGACGGTGTCAAATAGACTAATTTAACGGTCACCAATATCTCTTTCAAAATTATTCACATTCCACCGCCGTACTTTCAGGCACGAAATACTCCTAGTCATTAACAAAGAAAGCAACAAGCGCTTATTTCATATAGGATATTGGCTTATTCTTCTTCATAATCATGTGGCAAAGTTGACAACCGCTCAAATTGTCTAATGGATTGGATTATATACGAATTTAATTTTTTGTATTATAATTCAACTAAGTTAAATGTTGGATGCGTAAAAGTTAATTAAAAACTTAAAATCTTAGAGAAAATATTGTATAATAAGTCTGTCTGAAGCTGGTTTTTTTAGGTGAAAAGTTACGATTAAAAAGTTTCGTAAAAAAATTCACTCAAACCGTTTGGTGTGTTATTAAATCCTCATCACTGAGACAACTGGGAGTCGACGCCGCACAGCAAGTCAGGTCGGCTTGATCTCGACGAGCCCTTTTTCTAGGAGTTGGGGGCGGAGCCGGTTTGGATCTCTTAGTTTTTGGTGCAACAAAAGAAACGGGGGGATAGGATGATAAATGACGAGCTTCTTCTATGAGGACGGATCCGGAGGCAGAAACTCCAAGAGCAGACCCAGACACGGCCCTATCAACAGAACTACCACTCTGAGAACCTGAGGTACTTGCCTCGACCTCTTCGCCTACTTGGTCTTCGGAATCCGATTCGGAGGAGGAAACGACCCGTCTCCCCATCAAAGGACCAAACCTTAGGCTGGAACGGAGGGAAGGCAAATGTAAATCACAGTCCATCAAAAAGGGAGGTCTTAGACACCAACCTCGAAGGAAGGACACCCTAAGCGAGGTAGGATGGTCCACAAAACCCGAGAGGGGAGAAAGGTCGTCGGAACGATTCCTAAAATAGCTAAACCTTCATATCAAGAAACGAAACCCAAAACCCCACCAAGGAGGGTTGAAGGGATCCAGGTCAAACAAGAGTAAAGAAAGAAAGAGAGGCGTACCTAGACAAGGCGCTAGAAGCAGAAGAGAACCGGAAACGCAGAACCCCTAAAGGCCGCCTGAAAGTCTGAAACGAAGCGCTTCGTAAGCCCAAGGGAGGTGAGGGAAGCACGAGGAGATTCAAAAGACTCAAAAAGCAACTCAGGCGAGGGGATTCCCTCGCTTTTATATAAGACATTTAATGTCCTGAGAAATGAGACGGCAGGACGCGTCTCCAGAACCGTATCGGATGGGATCATCCCACGGTGACACGTGTAAAAAACCATCCCATTACAGCCGGCAAAATACCAAATCAACCCTAAACAGCGCAAAGCCGCCTGGCCACACATTCCCCCACGTATGGAGACCGCGAAGACCTCAGGAAAAGGCATTACTTATCCCCAGGTCAGAGAAGACGTCATTCTCGTGACCAGGGGCTGGGGGGCAGCTGATGAGGATAGGTTTTTTGGGCCTGGGCTGCCATTACGACCGGGCCCAAAGACCTCTAAACTGAGTAAGAGCTCCGAAGCCCAAAAGGGAGTGGCCCCAATCGGCCCAAGTTCGATCCTTAGCCCACGACCCAAGTTGGAGCTTGTTGCACCACGCGCTCCAAGGACAAGGAAAACCGGCTCTGATTTCTCAGAGTTACTCCCTGCAAAAACAGAGAGATGGTGCCGAACGAACCCAGACAATCGTGGGCACAGAGTCGCCGGCGGTCAGAGTGGCTCGCAGAGAAAGGACGAACGGTCCTCACAAGATCAAGAAAAGGAAGAATAGGGGCAGAAAACCCTAGGAATAGACACCATATAAATAGAACAGTAAGAGGAGGGAAAGAGGGATCGAATTCCTGAGTCTTCTCTCTCGCCCTCTAGCTGGTGTTTTCGCCAAGAACCCTAGAACAGTCTCAACAGAGAGCATCGTTTATGGCCCTGAGCCAATATTTTCCCTGTAATCAGTTGAAATCAATATACTCAACCCAGGAGCAAGAGCCTCCATTACAGTGGACGTAGCCCAAGTCATCTGACTAGGGTGAACCACTTATATTTGCTTGTTTGTCATTGCCTAACCTCAATTTCCTTAAAACCCATTTCATAAAACCCAAGAAGGGCCAAATCAACCCGGGCCTGGGGGATTCTTTCTGAGGAACCCATCAGTTTGGTACTTCGATTGACGAAGAGTTGGACCCGTCTCTTAGTTTGAATCACCGACAGTTTGGACAACTTTGTAGGTTATTTTTGGAATCACCGACGGTCTCAAATAGACTAATTTAACGGTCACCAATATCTCTTTCAAAATTATTCACATTCCACCGCCGTACTTTCAGGCACGAAATACTCCTAGTCATTAACAAAGAAAGCAACAATCATTAACAAAGAAAGCAACAAGCGCTTATTTCATATAGGATATTGGCTTATTCTTCTTCATAATCATGTGGCAAAGTTGACAAAAGCTCAAATTGTCTAATGGATTGGATTATATACGAATTTAATTTTTTGTATTATAATTCAACTAAGTTAAATGTTGGATGCGTAAAAGTTAATTAAAAACTTAAAATCTTAGAGAAAATATTGTATAATAAGTCTGTTTGAAGCTGGTTTTTTTAGGTGAAAAGTTACGATTAAAAAGTTTCGTAAAAAAATTCACTCAAACCGTTTGGTGTGTTATTAAAAAGTTCGAAGGAGTAACTTTCTAGTTTTTTTGTGTCAAAATAAAAAAAATAATTACATATATGTATAGATTATGTATAATAGTTTTCAAATTTTTTAATGAATATAATAAATTTTAAAAATTATGTGGGACCCACAAAAAAACCCCAAAAAATAGGGAAAAAAAAACTAACAAAATTAACTTCTGAATCAACCTAAATAAGCATTTTTAAGTCCAAAAAACTGTTGTATAAGTTGAAAAAAAAGTCAAGGTCCAAACGGACCTGGTTTATTTTATTCCAAATTCCTTAAAAATTACCTATTTAAGTTAACTCCAAATAAGTCCAATGTTAATTAATTAGAAAACTAGTGGGCAAAGTGCACGTGAATTTTCATTGAGAAAGTAATACATAAGGTGGCTGCTTCTATATAAGGTTATTATATTAGATATTGCGTGAAACCTTATGTGATTAGAATCAATGTGCATAGAACTTTACGTGCATAATTATATAGAATTTGTGTCACTACTCTTGAAAGAAAATCAATTTTAAACATCCATTCAAGCCCAAACATCATGAATCAACACTATTGTTTAGAATCAAGATATTGTAAATTAGTTCGAATTCCCACTAATCTACGCAACTAATTATGAGGTCAATGCCACTCAAAGTCAAAGGGCACCTCATTGCACCCAAAGGCCACTATCAATAGATTTTTTTTTTTTTTTTGGTTCAACGATCAGAGATATTCGGATCAATTTACGCACACATCAATTAATCTTTTTTTTTTGGTCTGGTCAAAAGCATACCATCTACGCTAGCCAGGACTAGAACATTCATGAAGGATAAATTCTTCATAGCTTGGGTTCAAGAGATTACCAAGATTCAAACTCAGGGCGTGTGAGTTTATAACTCGTCCTTATTATCACTTGAGTTACTCTTGAAATTTAACAATAGATTCCACAAGCCCATAATTTATCAGTGTTTCCATATACCATTTGTTCCACTTATAAATATAATAGAGTTGTGAACTTCTGATATGGCATTAAAAATTTATTTTTGGTACCATAGTTTTTATTTTTGAAGGGTGCGTTTGGTAACGTTTTCGTTTTTATGTTTTTAAAAAGATAAAAAACAGAATCAATGTTTTGTTTTTTTTGTGGTTAAAAGTTAAAACAAAAAATGTGTTTGGATGTAGCTGTTATTTTACAAAATCTAAAAACTAAAACAGAAAATATGTTTGGTGACTATTTTATTTTATGTCATATATTTTATATTTATTTTAATTCTTGATAAACCATATCTACATGATTATATATATATTTTTACAAAAAAGAAAAAAATTATTTCAAAGAATCAAAAAAATTACAAGAAACAAATATTACAAACATACTAACATCAAGCCCTATTGACTTTAATCCTTCAAAATGCCATATTACCAATAGCATGACACCAATAGCCTTCCAAAATCAACAGTCTAACATCAAACCCTATATACATGCAGTAAACTGAAATCCAATGTCTTCAAATGGTGCAAAATTTGTCCCAATAAACATCAAATTTTCCCATGAAACCCAATGTCTTTTCCTCACAGCAACCTTACCTACCCATAAAACCATTATGTGCCAATACATATATTAACTTATAAAACAGTGCATAATACATCAACCCAAAATAAAAGTTGTTAAACATCCAATATATCTTGATACATAAAGATATTGTTAATATTCTAACAATTACACAATTACACAAATACACCATAATTACTTTACCAAAATCTCAATAAGTAATACAAATATTAAGAACAATAATGCACAACACACGATGAAATTGCATCCACAACACATAAAAAGTGTGACCCATTTCTTCTCTCTCCTTCCTAAATTGGCATGTGGGATCACAAGTTCTGATTCATCTCTGCGTGTATCGTACTCATCAACCCAAATGAAACAATTGGTGTCATTGTATGAGTCCTGTTTCAACAACATTAATTATGACAAATTAGACATAACAATTTGTTCAATATAATATTAGAAGTTAAGAAAAAAGTATAATACCATTCTAAGTAAGACATATTAATGATGAGTTGATGCCCACAATTGATCCGCAATGCCATCTCTAACATGAGCCATTTCACGCAACTGACTCGGTGTTATATCTATTTCAATTGGTGCTTGTGAACTAGATCCTGCACCACCTCTACCATCATCAACATCCTCCATTCGTTCATAGTCAATAAACAACTGATCTTGTGGAGAGTGACTTCTAATGAAGTTATGGATTGTACAACAAGCTGTGGGCAGATATTTTTGTGTGGTTATGGGATAAGGTGGCATTAATTTGAGAATGGGAAAACGAGCCTTCAAAACTCCAAAACAACGTTCAATTACATTTCGAAGTGATGAGTGACGGTAATTGAACAACTCCTCTTTGTCAGTTGGTTGTCGACCCCTACCTCTATAATCACGTAAGTGATATCTCTCACCGCGATAAGGGGACAAAAAACCTGGCATGTTTGTATAACCCGAATCTACAACATAGTATTTATCTGAAAAAATAAATATCATAGTAAGACAAAGTATTGAATTTGTACAAATTACTTATCTGAAATACGTGAAAAATTTTACCTCTTGGCGGCATTGGAAACTTGTTTGCTGGATTAGTGACACACTCTATAAAAACTCTTGAGTCATGTGCTGTACCTTCCCACCCACTTAAGACAAACGTAAAGCGCATGTCAAATGAACATGCACACATAACGTTCTGAGTTGGTACAGTTTGCTTTCCACGGTATGGTACTTGTTGGTCTACTGGAACACGTGCATCAACATGGGTACCATCAATTGCACCAACACAATTCTAGCATGACAAACATATATCCCAAATGTCATCAATTGAACCAAAACATATATTTTGTAATTCATATGAAAATACAATAATACTTTCAATTACCCTAAAAAATGGAAAATATTGGGGATTGAATCTGATCTGTGGTTGAATGACTTCAAAATTCGGTGGTTGTATGATATCCATTCCAAGCCTACAAACTGCCTTCAATACACGCTTGAAATATTTGGAGATTGTTTCACCCGAATGCTGAAACCTTTCAGCGACTATGCGATTTCGTTCATTATGGCATACAGTGAGCATGAATATAGCAACTTGCTCTTGAACAGTGAGGTATCTAGAATATTGTAATCCTCTATTTTTTAGCTCTTCGCAAAACAAGACAAAGACTGGTGGATCCATTCTAAATTGGTCGAAACACCTATTTTCATGGCCATTAATTAATTCCAATACATATTCATGCCCCCTAAGTTTAGATGTTCTACATGGACGTGGTCCTGAATTTTGACTAGAATAACGATCAACTGCTATTTCAGTTATAACAATACCCATCTCATCATCACTATCAAATATCAATTCCTCATCTGAATCCATTAGTGTCCAAGCACCTATAACACATAATAAGCATAAGTATGCAAAAACATCTATGCCGTTAAACTTACAAAAGCATCCATACCGTTAAACTTACAAAAGCATCCATGTCGTTAAACTTACAAAAGCATCCCAACTTTGAAACATAAGACAAAAAGAGACACGGATCTACGACAGTTATAAAACAACAAACATCCTAACGTTCTACAGTTAAATACAAATACATAACTACATACATAAAAAGTAAGCATAAACATCACAGGTGCATAACCCAATCTCGCTTCCTATGGTCCGGCATAGCTAGGAATATCTTCCTCCAAGTCATACCCTCGCTAAATTTTGTTATGGCTCTTGAATAACTGTCACCATCAATGTCCTCCATAGCATTCAAAGCACTCATACATTCATCTACCAAATCATTCTTATTGGCATTAACATCACTATCTCCATAAGAAGATGTTGCCCCCGTTGACTGTGACATCTTGTACTCTAAATACTCATTTTTTTTCTTTGAGTTTTCAACCAATACATTACAACTGCCCTTAATTTATTGGTTGAAAACTCAAAACACTTCCACGACCCCCTGTCCTTGGCCTTCCATCATGGTCCGCCTAACCAGATGATTATGAATTACTTCTAGTTAATATTCTATTAAATAAGTTTTAATAGATAGAATATTAAACTTGGTAAAATAAAAAGAGAAAATCTCAAATCACGGAGTTGCGCGAAATCCATGCTATTTTCATATTTTTCGTAAGTACTTTAAAAAAAAAATAGTGTTTGGAACCGTCCCACCACTACCCCACCTTACCACCACCAGCACCACCACCACCGTCGCCGTTACCACCACCTTACCACCACTTCCATTGCCCCACCATCACCATAACTACTACCACAATCGCCCACCACTACCACCACCATCAGCACGACCACTATCACCACCGTCCCACCATCACCATCACTTCCACCGCCCCACCACCACCATCCCCACTATCACCACTGTCGCACCCTACCATCATCACCACTGCTGTCGCACCTTACCACCACCGCTATTGTCCCACCATCACCCCTACCACCCCCATTGCCCATCACCACCGCCACCCCGATGACCATCAAAACTACCACCACCATCGCCACTGCCCCACCTCCACCCCTACCCCACCACCACCATTGCCACCCACCACCAATTGCTACCATCGTCGTCCATGGCCATCACCCACCACCATTGTCATCTTATTCTTATATTTATTATCATTACCACCATCATCCCACTACCACTGTCGCCCACCGTCAGCACCTACCACCACCAACCACTATCACCTATCCCACCATACCTACCACCACCAACCACCACCACCTGTCATTGCCCACCACTGCAGCCACCCGCTGTCACCTACCTCCGCCACGCTTACCATCGCTGCCATTCACCACCACCCAACACACTGTCGCCTAGAAGTACCCATCGTCACCCACCACCACCATCATCACTGCCCACCACCACCGTTGTCGTCCCACCACCACTGCCAACCACCATCACCGTCGTCCACCACCACCCACACCCACCACCACCATCGTTGCCACCCACGGCTGCCAATACCATCATCGTCACTCAAAACCCACCACCACCACCACCATTGCCATCCACGGTTGCTACCACCACCACGGTCGTCGTCTTACCCACCACAATCATCACCGTCTCCCATCATCACCACTGTAGCCCACCACCGCTCACCCCTACTACAATCGGGCTTAATGTTTTTTATCTCTCCTCTATGTTTGTGATTTGATTTTAGGTGTGAATACAAATATGTTGATCATTTTTTTTATTACTCCGTACCTTCAAGTACGGGGAATAACTAGTATATATATATATAACACAAGAACAAGAATATGTGGTGGGGGCATAGGGTTTAATTGGGGAAAAGGGTGCAAAGATAACATGGGGGGAATGGCCAGAATGCAGAAATTCTGCTCTACATTTATCAATCCATTTTAAACTTGTCTGTATAGGGAAGGGAACCGCTTACATGCAGTCTCAAAGTGTATCTGCACAACAAACCACATACAGCACACACAAGTCAGTAATCATTTATCGGTGCATGTGGCCTTGTTATTCAAAGCCATGGAGGGTCCTCAATGACTCCAAAGTAAAGAATCAACTAAAACTAAAGGCCATTTTGTCAGAGAGAAATAGCAATTTTCTTCTGGTTTCTGTAACTTTTTTTTTCCAAAAATGAAATGGTACCGAGTAGGAATGAAGACAGATGTAAATCCCCATCAATTAATACATGTTATGAACAACGTTGATACCCTTACCAAAACTTTTATTAAATTTTACTTACGAATATCAATATGAATTATTGGATCAATGAGTTCCATTTAGTTTTTCCGATACGACTTATTGATCCAACCATCTGAATTTATTTGATAAAGAATTTGGTAAGTATATCTTTACACTGTTGTGAATGTGCAGTACAGTGAACAATCAAGAGTAAAGCATACGAGATTTATGTGATTTAGTGTAAATTCTACCTATGTCAAGGAAAATCCTTTTTCCACTATATCAGAATCGTAATAGAATTACAACTATTTGTAAACATTATTTAATAACTCTAAATTTTGTTTCAACTAAAAACCTAGTTCCAGTAAATCTAATACATTCAATTCTGATAATTTGTATACCAGATTTTATATTAGAAATCCCTACACTACACTCCAGTTTGTTGCACTTCGTTACGTTCTAGCGCACTAGACCCATTGTCTTTTGTGGCTAGTAAATATGAGTCACTATTTTTCAATAATATAGTTTCTATCATTTTCTCTTAATAATAGACTCATACTTTATATTGCTGAGAAATTCACTCATATATTATACACAAGTGCCAGTAGAAATCAGAATGGATAAAATATAATTGAAATAAAGGTAAAAAAACTATACTAAAAAGTATCTAAATCAGAGTGACGACTGTACATGTCATTAGTTTGGGGGAGAGAGAGAGAGAGAGAGAGAGAGAGAGAGAGAGAGAGAGAGAGTCCAGAAAAGAACCTTCCAAAATTCACTTTACAGGACGAGGTAGTTATGGTAAACTAAGGCAAGAGATTAGGATGACAGGTCATTAAGAAAAGAAAATTAGTTAAGAAATAAGTGATTTCATGAGGCCTAATTATTACTGTGGAGAAATTAATGTTGGCCACTTTATGGCATCTCATTTATTAAACTGCCAAGTATGGTGAATTTTTGTCTTCCCAAAGTAGAATATGGTCAAACTATTTAAGGTTGCCATTAACCCTTTGTGTAACACTAGATGCCACGCTCTCCACTTGTACCCATTGTTATTATTATTATTATTATTATTTTTAATTAATATGGAATTGTTTAATTGATACTCTCTTTAATTAGATTTATATTTGTAATTGAATCTCGGTGTAATTCACGCACTCTTGGACATCGGAATTGTTAATTTGTTATTTTCATTTGAACCAATTTGAATTTCGAATTTACACCCTGATTTTACTTTTAATGCAATTAATTTTGAGCATCAATGGCTAATGGTACAGGGTCCACATGACCATATTGTCTTTTTACAAGGTTGCCCATCTTTTCTAGTGCTCATGTCCACTTTCAAAATTCATGGCTTTCTAGCATTATAAATTTGGCCTTCCTAAGGTCACCAAATCATCATCTCTCTCTCTCTCTCTCTCTCTCTCTCTCTCATAGTGTTTGTGTGTGTGAGGACTGTGTTCTTACAGTACATTCTTTGATGACCACGATGGCCATGGGGGTGGTGTTGGCTCTATTGCTTATATGTCTCTATTTGCTCGTTAAAGTTGCCTATGAAACTGTATCATGTTACTGGCTAACACCAAGACGCATCAAGAAAATCATGGAAAAGCAAGGAGTGCGTGGCCCAAAACCTCGGTTTCTAGTTGGGAACATCTTGGACATGGCCTCTCTGGTTGCCAAATCCACCTCCAAGGACATGGACTCTATCAACCACGACATCGTCGCCCGCCTTCTCCCACATTTCGTCACCTGGTCTAAACAATACGGTACCATCTTACGATCTTACATAAATATGATGATACATGATATACGCCGTGTATCCAATTTTTTTGATCAATGAAACCATTTTCACCGAGAAAAAATAATATACCTTTATGCCTCACATTTGTCTAATATATTGGCCATGGCAGGGAAAAGATTTGTGTATTGGAATGGGATTGAACCAAGGATGTGCTTGACGGAGACTGATTTGATCAAAGAGCTTTTATCAAGGCACAGTGCTGTATCTGGTAAGTCATGGCTGCAACAACAAGGTTCAAAGCATTTCATCGGCCGAGGTTTATTAATGGCGAATGGAAATGATTGGTACCATCAGCGACACATCGTTGCACCGGCATTCATGGGAGACAAACTCAAGGTTATTTGTTTTGAACATAGTCCACTTCTGATCATTTGCAACTTTTAGTGTTGGTTTCATTGGGGTCTGACAAGTTTTAAGCCGACAATCTATTATCTAAACACAACCATCCTCAAAATATATATATAGTCATGAAGCACTTGTCATTGCATTTTGTGTACCAAAACTTATTCAAAATGATTGGAATTTTGGTTTTTTCTTTCCATAGAGTTATGCGGGGTACATGGTGGAATGCACTAAGCAGATGCTCCAATCACTACAAAATGCAGTGGAGATTGGTCAAACCGAGTTCGAAATCGGAGAGTACATGTCTCGCCTCACCGCTGATATAATTTCTCGGACAGAGTTTGATAGTAGCTACGAGAAGGGGCAACAGATATTCCATTTACTAACAGTTTTGCAGCAACTTTGTGCACAAGCCAGCCGGCACTTGTGCTTCCCTGGAAGCCGGTGAGTCCCCAATTTTCTCAATCCGAATCCTTTTAGGTGGACAAGTTTTTATTTTTTCTGAAACGCAGATTCTATCTTTTAAACTTCTTTTCTTGTGTCCATCGCTGTCAAGATAGTTTGGCAAAAAGAAAATATTTACACTACTTTTAAAAGTTGACTATTGACTCTATTTCCAAGTAGTATCATTAATGCACACATTAATCTAAGAGGGACCCGACGGGTTCCAGTCGCTAAAATTGCCTCAAGTATGGCTGCATACCCAGATCTTACAGGGACGAAAATCTCGTGCACTAAACCGTTCTGACATTTTTTCATTATTGGGTACACCATCAAATATTAGACTAATGGAGTTTACTATCTATTTTGTTTGCAGCTTTTTGCCTAGTAAATATAATAGGGACATTAAAGCATTGAAGATGGAGGTAGAGAGGCTATTAATGGAGATAATACAGAGTCGAAAGGATGGTGTAGAGATTGGCCGAAGCAGTTCATATGGAAATGATTTACTTGGTATGCTGCTGAATGAAATGCAAAAGAAGAGAGGCAATGGCTTTAGCTTAAACCTACAGCTGATCATGGATGAATGCAAAACTTTCTTCTTTGCTGGACATGACACCACTGCTCTCTTACTAACATGGACTGTCATGCTCCTTGCAAGCAATCCCTCTTGGCAAGACAAAGTTAGAGCTGAGGTGAATCGAGTCTGCAATGGTGGTTCTCCCTCTGGTGAACACCTCTCAAAACTCACCTTGGTAAGCCCAAAAGTTTATCCACGTAACGTTTTTTGGGGTAAGACTATGGTACCGTATCGAAAGACACAATATGTAAGGGTTAACCTACGACTTTAGAGGGTCAATTTATAGAACTGCTTGTGAAAAGTTCCTTTCAAAAGTTTCTACCCTTCGGATTCTTTTATTAATTCCTTTTGTTTTTTTCGCATATTTTGAATTTGAAATTGTTATGAATAATTTTCCACACTTCATACAAACGAAAGGTGTTGAATAAGTAAGTTCATTGAAAATTCTTGCCATTAGAATATATTTTGACTTCTCGAGCATGGTTGGCCGACTTGTCGTTGATTCTGATGATGCAAGTCTCCTACTATCTTCAGTCACCTAATAGAAAATTGAGAAAGAAAAAAAAAACGAGGTTTCTTTATAACAGCCTTGCTGTAACGAATATTAGTTAGAATCATTGTAAGCACGTGTGGGATTTAAAAAGAATCAGATATGTGCCGTCTAATTCTTATGTGCAAAAAAATTATTCGGTATTTAGTTTATATACGTCATATATATAATGTTTGGTACGCTTCCATCACTCGGGGGCCTGAAAAAAAAAATCAGATATGTGCAGTCTAATTCTCGCAGAAAAACTGTTTTCGCGATTTGTCCGTAAAATTATTTTCTATGTCGTATAATGTCCGGTGAATTTCTTCTCTTCATTTAGATGAAGTGTTTGATTATTTTCTGCAGTTGAACATGGTGATCAATGAATCACTCAGGCTTTATCCCCCAGCTTCTGTTCTTCCCCGGATGGCGTTCGAAGATATCGAGCTAGGTGACCTCCATATTCCAAAGGGTTTATCAATATGGATCCCAGTGCTTGCCATACATCACAGTGAAGAAATATGGGGTAAGGATGTGAATGAGTTCAACCCCGATCGGTTCGCCTCCAAATCTTTCTCTCCTGGCCGCCATTTTCTCCCTTTCGCCGCTGGTCCAAGGAACTGTGTTGGCCAGTCTTTTGCCTTGATGGAAGCTAAAATCATTTTAGCCATGTTAATATCTAAATTTAGCTTCAGTATTTCAGAGAACTATCGACATGCCCCAGTAATTGTTCTCACAATAAAACCCAAGTATGGGGTTCAAATCTGCTTGAAGCCCTTGAATCCATAAGAGATTCTGGTTGAGATTGAGTTTTGTTTTTGTTGTTTTTCAAGAGAGAGAGAGACAGAGAGCTCTGAAGTAGACTTGTTTTTTTTTTTTTTATAAATATTATTGTTGAAGAGAGAAACTTTGAAAAATGCTTGTACAGATGCTTGCAAGGATTAAAGAAAAAGATATGTTACAAAATGGTTAATTATAATTTACCCCCTCAAATTATGAGGTTTATGTCAATTTACGTGCCAACTATTATATTTCTTACATTGCGCCTTGAATTATGGTTCTTAATTTCACGTTGCTTGCGTTTTGGGTAATGTGAAAAATTCAAACCGACCCAAACTTCATAGTTTTAGGGGGACAAAGTATAACTAACCCTCACTAAAATGAGAAGCTGCAGAGACTGTTTGCTTTAGGGGTTATTATCAATGGGTTATAAAGTTGTTTTAGAGATTAGTAATAGAATTTAAACAAAAGAGAGGAATGATTAAAGGGGTCCTCTGGATAAGCCTGAAATGCCCACAGAAAATACTAAAGAAAATCACATCAAGAAGTGATGGGTACAAAGGTTTTCTTCGTTAGTTTTGATGCTCCATGACACTTTCAATGATGGTTTTCTCAATTGATTTAACATTAGTGCTCAACTTTCAATTTGAAAAATAGCCAACTTGTGTTTGACAAAGGAATGTTGGGTCAGCATTTTTTTCTCAGCCAATGCATCATCTGCCTACCCCAGTCTGGGATTCTTCTCCACCCACTACTTTCTCCCTCTCCATTTTTTGATTCACTTCCCTATTAGTTCTTTCTTTTCTGTCACTGTAATAGAAAATTCCTATGCCACTCATATTAAATGCAACGTGTATACCTTTTGATCCTGAGGTGGTAGGTATGCTCAAGAATCATTGGTGTGTCATGCACGAGACCACAAATCGATAACCAAATGAAATGGGAATAATAGATAATTCACATAGTTACGTGATTCAATTCGAAAGTCTATGTTGATATGCACAACGAAATTCACTAATCAAAGATGAGGAGCAGAAAAAGTTTTTGAGAGATAACCTTTCTCCTACTAAAAGTAGATTTCCAAATCACCAAGAATATATAAAATTTCTAACAAGTCAGCAATCCCCTATTCGGGTCATATTCAGACTACCAAAACTGCCCTCTATAGACTATTTTCCAATTAGAATTCAACTGATTTTTACGCTGACGGGTATGAATCAGAATGAATAACGTATTTTTTTACGACTTTCATAATTTTAAGTGCAAATTTTTACCTAGCTAGTCTGAAACACCACATGTGATGTGCATCTATGTGGTGCTTGTAGTGATTGTAATAAGAATAATATGTCTATGTTTTGTGATTATATGCATAATTAGAACATGATCACAAACAATTCTCAATTAGAGCAAAAAAGAACCCTAAAATCATGTATGGACAAAAGATACCACCCAAGCATTGGCTACTTCTAATTTTATAAGTTCAAACCAAACAAACACATAACAGCAAGAGGCCAAGGGGTCTGCAACACCAAGTTGGTGAAGAAAGCTATATTATACATCACCTTGCTCTGTGACATAACTAAAGTTTGAATACTAACTTTGGCCATGGGTAGATTGCCAGTTTGGTCCACCCTGTGGTGCATTGAGTCAGAATTGAGAGAGAGGCATGGTGTGCTGAAGAATCATGCTATATGATTGGAGACAAGAAGCATCATTCACCAACTGAAAATAGAGTGGTGGACTAAAGGGGCATGCCTTCCCCAAGATGGGTTAGGC
Source organism: Ilex aquifolium (assembly GCA_951799425.1). Taxonomy (NCBI): domain Eukaryota; kingdom Viridiplantae; phylum Streptophyta; class Magnoliopsida; order Aquifoliales; family Aquifoliaceae; genus Ilex; species Ilex aquifolium. Next base: position 6,449,741 of record OX637398.1, on the reverse strand, counting down.
TATGGTACGATACATTTTTATATTTGGCCAATTACAAAGCGAGATACACAGAGTTTTATTATTCTATTTTTTCACTTTAGCTTATTATTTTCACGATCAATGATTACAAATAACTCAAAGCAAGATATACGATAGAGAACAAATTCATTTGCCGAAAGGTTAAATTGCAGTACCATAGAGTAGTACCAAAAGTGATGCACATTACCTAAAGAAGGATGCCAAATGGGGGTGTTTATAGTTTGTTTTTTCTTCTCCATAGTGTGGAAGTTTTGAGCCTTTTACCAAATTGTTTGGTTGCTTTCACATCTAACTCAAGCTGCTTCATTGATAGCTGCAAGCTATAGCTGTGACAGTAACATAATGAATCTGGCCGTTACCAAAAAAATTTAAATAGTAACTTTTTTTCAGTAAGTAAGGATGGATGTTTTTATCCAAAAAAATATTCTGGTTCTATTGACGCCCTCGGGAGAAATTAGTGATGATTGAGATGAATGCTGCGTCAAAACAGTTTTTAATTACTTGTCAAAACCCGAGCACTCATGCCCATAAATGAGTTAGACTTCTCTATACTTTCTTAAGAATTGGAGGATCTTTCAATTCTAATTTATAGTAACGATGCATTCACATTAATAGATTCAGTTAATTTTGAATTTTAAAATTTAAGAGTACTATGCCAATTCAATTGTTATGAAATTAGAGAGGAGCCGTCCTCTCCCTCGACCAACCTAAGGGAGAAAATGTTACACTGGAAATTATGCTAAGAAGAAAGGTAGGAATTTGTTGAAAAGAAAATGGAAAATGTTCAAAGAAAAAGTGGTGGTTACAAAGCAGGAAGCTGTTGCTATCACAATATGGACAAATTTGAACATGGTAAGGGGTCACAACACTTACTACCAACTTGAGAAATGATTTTCAATCATCTGGAAGATTTGAATCTATCAATTATTCAAAATTGTTAGGGATTAGTATCTTTCCATTACCTTACACAAATTTTCCATGGGCTATCTCTTTCTTATCCATGTGTTCTTGCACAGATTAGGGCATAAATGAGATAGCCAAGATGTAGATTTGAGTTGCGGATGCTCTTTCAATGAGCAAAAATGACTATCCATAAGAACTGAGTAGTTAATTGGTCGTGTTGTATTTCTGAATTGTGCGTAAGTCGTGTCGTGTCAAAATTTGTTAGGTCTAGCACGAATCATTTATAGTCATATGTATTATCAAATTCATGTCATATATAAATCATATTTAATTGTGTTCGAGTCAATCTATTTATTTAAATGCATCTTATGGGACATCCTATTTATTTCTCAAACCATTAATTTAAAATACCCAGCCACTAATTTCGTGTGAAGTGAGCGGGTCTTAACATTGCCAAGCCCTAATCAAAACATTCAATCTATATAATAAAGTAGCTTAAAATTCAAATTTCAAAAGATAGGCAAAATGATTTTTGTTTTTCGCGGTTCGGGTCTCTTTAAATTTTACTTTAAAGTTAATCTAACGGCTAATATTAACACCCTAAATTTAATAGGAAAAATAGGCCTCTAAGGGTGTGTTTGGAGTGACTTTTTAAAAGTACTTCTAAAAATTATTTCTCATAAGTACTTTAAAAAAGAAAATAGTGTTTGAAACCGTCCCACCACTACCTCGACCACCACCACCGTCGCCGTCACCGTCGCCGCCGCCACCATGGTCATTGTCACCCACCACAACCATCACCGTCTCCTACCACCGCCACCTCTCACTCCCACTACAACCGATGTTTAAATTCATTTATCTTTTCTCTATGTTTGTAATTTGATTTTGGATATGAATACAAATATATTTATTATTTACCATTTTTTTATTACTCTGTGTCTTCAGGCACATGTAATAACTAGTACATATATGTAACACATGCATGTCCTATATGCCATCTGAAGGTAATTAATATATAGATTCAAAGGTGAATGATTAAAAGCCTGATATAGTGCTATCTATTCCTTCAAAAGTATGGACTCAGAGAACTTCCATGTTTACTGTTGCCTTTGAAGTGTTAAATAATATTTACATATATATATATATATATATATACACTTAAGTTACTTAGAGCATTTGTATCACAAAATATTATTTTAGCTTCTGAGTTTCATAAAAATGGTGAATAAAATGACAAAAATGTCACTTCCACATTATGATATTAATGCTCTCTATCTTAGTGGCCTCAAAATTCTGAAGTTTTCTGAGTTGTTGACTTCAAAATGATTAATGTCTAGGCCAGTCGAGATTGTCGGTTGAGGATGCTTTGCTGGTGGTGTTAGGCTCAGCATATAAAATTAAGATTAAAGATAGCATTGATAAATGTTTTGATTTTGTGTGCGATGAACAATCAAAGAAACAAAAAAGTAGAAGATGAATATAAGAATTTTTATGTGGTTTGACAACTTACTTACGTCCCCGAGAGAGCGATTACTTTGTTTTTATTCCACACTGAAATAGAGTTACAACTTAATATATATAGGTTATAACCCTAATTTGGGCAAATTTTGAAAGCACGTGTGGCTCTCCTACTCCATAAAACTGACCCATTATTCTCGAATTTGGTGAGCCTCTCCATATATTGAATATGAGCCACCTATTCTAACAATACATGATTATGAATACGACATTTTCTTGCGCCCACACTGATAAAAGAGATTATCCTATGATAATGATTATATGCTAACCTTTATTTGTCTTTCTTATCTTGCACGGGTGGAATTGAGTGCCCAAAAAGTGGTGGATTGTAACAACACTAATTAAGAATCTCTCTCTCTCTCTCCCTCTCTCTCCCCACACACACACACACCCGTCCACAATCTCATTCGCTCACTGGAGTTGGTCCAAACGGGGTCCCAATCAAAGAAAAGGGTGAAGATAGTCAAAGGGAGAGATTGATACACCTGTTCTACGGGCCTCTAGCATCAATTCGTTTATAAAATAATTAAGCTGATTATATGCACATTATCATCATCAAATTATGCTCCACCACCATCATCTCCAGCTCCACCACCCACTCTTCTTTCCAATCATTTTAAAGTGTAAAGTTATGTCATATTTTAGTACTAACTAACAACAGTTCTTCAATTCAATATGCTACCTTCTCAAGGCAACTTTCTACTGATAAAATATTACCTAATTTTTCCATACTCATCTGTCTGTCCTTTGTAAGCATATTATATCTAAAAGTTAGAGTGGCTTACTATTGCTTACTAAGTCAAGTGATTCCTCGTGCAATACTTGAACACAAAGGCCCCATCTTAAACACTAATTTAGGCACTAGGTGCTCTCTCTTTACTCTTTAGTACCTCACAAACTTGGTACACGAGATTTTTTTACTATGAGGTTTGGAGAGATGCACAATCTTACCTTCCATATGCATAGACTGTTTTCGTGACTAAAACCAATAACATCCAAGTCACGATGGTGGGCACCACCAATCCAATGGCCAAGCTACTGCAAGATTTTACGAGTTGAGAAATTCATAAATGGGGAATGCATACCTCTTGCCAGCTTCAATTTCTTTTGATTAGAAACACAACAGAGGTCTATGGCCAGTTATATTTGACAGTGGCTTCCTGCACTTTTCATATCATATTGAAAGTATTAGTAAGAGTTAGTTTATGACTCAATCTGGTAAAGTTACCAAAAAATAGGATTTCTTGTGGAATTGATTGTTGCCTTTAAGATCGATCTTAACTTCATTTTAGTTATAATTTGACCCATTAAGTCGTAGCTGTTCTTTCCTAGCTATAATTTGATCCCGAATGAATTCTAATTAGTTTCTATTTACTTGTAACTTTCATACAATACTTTATCTTCAATGTCGTAATCTTACTCTTCATAGAAACCTCCCATATGGTATTAAGTTTTGGGAAAGAAATCTTATATTCATGACACGACCCATTTTTAATCTATTATGATAATGTTAACCTACATGTTTAAAGTCTTGCTTTACGCATGCCAGGAAAGATTGTGGCAAAATCTTCTTCAATCCATAGTACTCATTTGTTATAGATTAATTTTGAGTGGAAAATCTCTTCATTATGTTGGATTAAGATTGGGTAATTAATATATATAATGTCTAGAAGAAAGTTAAACACAAGTGGTGAGATGAAGATTCACAATCTTACAGATAATAATTCTCGAAATTTTCAGGTCACTTTATGTGTATATGTTATGATAGACTACATTCAAATCTTCTCGATCCCGCATATTTTTCATTGATTTTTTTAGTGATAAGTCACCTATCATTAATGTTAGACCCTTGTTTTTAGACTTGGCCTAAAACAAAATGGAACTTTAGTTACTATGAAAAGTGAAAAACGAGGGCCTTGGTGCCTGCTGACCTCTTCAAGCAACTAGTAACAGCTAAAGCTTCATTGTTTGGTCAAAGCATCCATGAACACTACCTTGTTTTCAGGTTCTTTTTCGTAGGCTAAATATTTATACACACACACATATTTTTAATACAGAATCAGACAGTATAAAAGATCAGGATCCATGCAATGCACAAGCGTGTACTTTTTTTATTATTTATTGTGGTTAAAATTTAAGTGAGTACATTTATTGTCATTAAAATATAAATAAGTAAATTTATTATGGTTAAAAAATTAAAATTTAGGGTTAATTGCGCTGGAAGTCCCCAAAGTATGGAGTTTGTCTCATTTTGGTCCCCAATGTTTCAATTGTATCATTTTGGTCCCCGAAGTATTGAATATGTTTCTATATGGTCCCTCAAGCAAACATCGTCCAGTTTGCTGACGATTTTTTGTCATATACTTGTCAAGTGATACTTAATGTGGACAAAAAAATAATTTGGATAACTATTGACCAAATTTTTACTCAAATTTTGGTTAAATAACTACCTAAATTACACAGTTTTGATCATGAGCTATCTAAATTTTGGTCAAAATTACTCATATTATACATTTTTTTTATCAAGAGCTACCCAAATTTTGTTTAAGAGTTATCAAAATTATTTTTTGTCCATATTTAGGTATTACGTGACAAGTTCATAATAAAAAATCGTTAACAATCTGGACGTTGTCTGCTTGAAGGACTATATAAAAACATATTCAATATTTTAGGGACCAAAATGATGCAATTGAAACATTGAAGATCAAAATGAGACAAATCTCATACTTTGGGGACCTCTAGTGCAATTAACCCTAAAATTTAAAATAAGATTAAGCGGTGGATATAAGCAATCAGAGTCGTTGTTATGCTTTATGTTTTAAATAGGGTTAATTACAATTTGCCCCCTTCAAGTTTGGGCCATGTTGCAATCGATTCCCTCTGGTTTCAATTTCACCATTTTGCCCCCTTCAAGTTTTAAATGAACTAAATTATATAATTAGTTGAAGAAAATTTGTAAAATGACTTTTGTACCCTTGAGACTTTATTGACACCCAACCCATTTTCTTTTTTCTTTCTCCTTCATTTGCCTATATCGACGACCAGCTCCAACGCCATCGCCCCCAACACAGCCTTCACCAAGCAACTACCACCACCTCCGTCGCCCCCAACACATCATTCACCAAGCAACCACCACTACCACCAACAACTACCAAACCAAGCAACACCCACCAGCTACCAACCAACCAAAAAGAAAAGAGAAAATCAAGAAAGAAGAAGCCCACTGCAAATGTCATCTACTAACCTTAGCCACCATGGTTGCTGTAAAATTCCCAAGACCCATAGCAAATGGGAAAAATCTTTGAGGGAGAGAATCCATTGACATCGAAATGGGTCTGGTGAGCCTCCAACCCCCTTTCTGTACTTCAACAATGCCCCCAACCCCCACCTCTTGCTCCGGTGGTCTCCCAACCCCCATCTTTTGCTCCGGCATTCCCCCAACGCCAAACACTTGCTCCATCGGTTCCCTCGAACACCCACCCCTTGCTCCAGCAGTCCCACCCCCATACCCAATGCCGACAGCACCCCAAAACCCACCTCCGAAAAAAACAAAAACAAAAACTTATCCACACACCCCCAATCCCCACTTCTACCAAGTAACCCTTGCCCACCCCTATGTGAATAGCAACCCAAGTAATACAGTTTCGAATGCCTCGTTCGAAGTTCCTTTACCATTTATAGCTTTTTTGTTCCCCGGCCATCCGAACAAACTCGAGGCGATGGAAGAAGCTCTTGTCGCAATTGCATCGATAGACCTTTGAACGATGCCGATAGACCTCTGAACGATGCCTAGGGTGCTCTCCATTGACATCAATTTTTCACCCGACTTTAGGATTGATCGAAACTTTGAGGCTTTTGAGGGTTTCGGTTTTCACTGGGTATGGATGGGTTTCGGTTTCACCGGAGGGGAGGGAGTGGATAATCACCGATTGAGGGAAGGTTGGGTTTTTACTGGGTTTTTGCACTATTGCTTGTGGAGGGTTGGGTTGTTTTTGGATTGAAGGGTATAAATGTCTTTTAATGGTGTTAATGTTAACTTCTATTAATTTAGATGGTCAAGAATAACGGCAATGAGGTGATTGAGATATTTTAACCCTTTTAAATATAAACTAGCAATATCACATACAAATGTACGACCAAGTGTGTACACTCTTTTTTTCAATGTGATTAAAAGAAAGATAAGTCAGAAATATAAGTTAGTAGATTTATTGTGGTCAAAATGTGAGATATAAAGATAAGTCATTTGATTCAGACTCTAAATGATATGAGTCATTGTTATGTCTTGAGAGCTTTGTGTTATATTAGATAAATGTACATATCATATTAGTGTAGCCTAGAGAGAGAACGCTACGGTACCAAAAAGTTATTTTTTCACAAGTTTTGTGGTTTATTTTTATAATTTTTAAGGATCGTTTACATATTTGAAGGTCATTTACAAGTTTTAAGGATCAATCACAATAGTCGAGAGTCATTTACAACTTTTAGGGGTTATTTAAAATTTTGAGTCACTTGTAATCGATCCTAAATTTTTTAAAATTAATCTCAAATGACCCACACAAATTATAAATAATATACAAAAGTTGTAATTTGAACAATAAAAATTAAAAAAAAAAAATATGTAAGTAAATCTAAAAATTTGTATCTTCACCCATAAACCTTATAAAATTATAAAAAAAATAAAATTTCGGTACTGTAGTCTTCTCCAGCTTAGAGGTAAGGCTCGGCGTCGGGTTGGCCAACCAGAACTGCCAGTCAATGGGGCTAATCTGACGGGCATGTTTTGAGTTGTACTAACAAAGAGTAAGCCATTCATATGACAAGACATGAGGAAAGGAGCTTCGTGGGTGGGTTCCTCCAGAAAAAGAAAGGGAAAAATATTTTGGATAAATGTCTGGTGTGAGAATGCAATGAAATGGTGATATGAATAAGCCTGCACTTTCAAGACCTGGAAAAGAAGTACCACTGTTCACCCAGAAGTCAAAAGGCCAATATTGTACAAAAGAGAGTGTGTTGAAATCCAAATGAAAGTGCTATCATTCTCAACTCAATCTAAAACTAATGGATTTGACTATGGTATCACCAACAAAATTTGGGTATCATACTTTTAAAATTTATTACTCTCACCAACAAAATTTGGGTATCATACTTTTAAAATTTATTACTCTAAAAGGTATTTTTATAACTTTTGTGGGTCATTTTACAACCAAAAAAATTATTATTTTTGCGGGCATTTTTACCAATTTTGTGAGCGTTTTTACTACATTTGTGGTAATTATTTTTATTACTTTTCTTAGATACAAAAAATTATCACTTTTGTGATTGATTTACCATATTTATAGATGTTTTTACAATATTTGTTGTAACTATTTTTATCATTTTTTTGAGTACCACAACCTTAGTAACAGTATCTACAAATATAGTAAAACTAAACAAAAATGTGATAAATGAAGATATAATATCGAAAAAACTTTTTTCGATACCCTAGTCAAATCCAAAACTAATAGGTCGGATTTGAAGAAACGTCAAATGCTTATCAATCCAAGTAATATGACACGGATTTTTGTTCAAACTTAATATAAAGAGGTCGAATTTAAAACAAAGTTTAACTACTCCTCTATAGAAGTGTTAAGTCACAGATTTGAGTTCAAAAATTAATCTCTCCAAAACACAACTTGGAGCTTTGCACCATTGAGTCGATAATGTAGAAAGCAAATTGAAGCCCAATTTACAGCAGATAATGATCAGTGCACCCAAATGTTAAACCAACAAAAGATGGTGAATGGTGATGCTTGATGTGCTGATCTAATAGTTTGCACCATTGAAATGACCAGATAATATATAACATCTAAATCTTCTTGTGGATATATGAAAGTGTTTCTTCCATCACTCATTTTTGGGTTTGGTATGCAGACGAGAAAGCAAAGAGCATGGTTTTCAAACAGGCTCACCACAATCCCTATCAAGTGGTCAAGTGGTTAAGTGGTCAAGTGGGAGTAGCACTAATCTTTGAGCATGAGAAATGACCATTTATTCTTGAAACTCTTGCCATCACATGTTTCTTCCAAAGTCTTAGGCTGAGGTCCTTCGGCTTTCAGTTGCTGCACGCTTAGCTAAGATGTGGAAAATTAAAATCAAAGTTAATCGAATTGTGTCACAATAAATCCAATCAAATCCCACTCGTCTCTCATAAATTATTATTTTTTTATATACATTTTAACAAAACTAAATAAAAATAATAATTTAATATTAACTAGACCAAGCAATGAGAATTATTTAATATTTAATATTTTAATTAACTCATTTATAATTCATGTTAATTACAAACTTATGTCAATGCAGTGTTCGTGTTACAGAGGAGACTAGAATTGTACTTTCATCGTACCAAGTAGAGCACCCAAAATATGGTCAACTATGAGTGGGCATAGTGCTTTCCCCAAGGCCTATATAATGGCTAGAAAAAGGTGCAGAGTTGTCACAACTAGTAGATACACAAAATCTGGCATCTACGGTTTGACTTTATGCGAGGGGTTTTACCCCCTTAAATCTTTTTTATTTTTATTTATTTTTAATTATCTTATTTTAAATTATTAAATTTATCCCATTTATACACAACTCATCAATTATTAAGTTCATCATATTTATACTCATTCAAATAAATTATTAAATATATGTTAAAGAAACTGAAATAAAAATAATAATTAAAATAAAATTTCAATATTTCGAGGTGATTTATATTATTTTGAGGGGTTTTGAGATATTTTGATATATTTTCACTAATGTCTTTAGAATATTTTGAAGTGTTTTAAGATATTTTGACTAATATTTAAAAAATAATTATTAATTTTTATTATGTTTCCAAAATATTTTCGTACCAAAATAATTTACCGAAATAAAATTTTAATCATTGTTTATATAGTAGGTTGAAAAAAAATTGAATGAATTTTATTTTTAATTAGTGAATATAGACGGCTTGAGTTTAGTAACTAATGTGGTGAGTATAGATAGAGTAAATTTAATAGTTTGAAGTAAAATGATTAAATTTGGCGAGAAATAAGATTTAAGGGGTGAAAATAGCTCCACCCTTACGCAAAATTGGGTGGTTTAGAGGAGCAACTGCATCATAACATTCGGGTAGAAGATGCTTGGGTGATGCAACTCCAGAACAATATGGATATCCTAGTTTTGGCGTGAATAACTTTCTTTTGATCGGACTGGGAAGGAGATTAATTGAGGCGTGCGTAAATTAGTCTGAATACCCCTATTGTTAAACCAAAAAAAAAAAAGAACAATATGAAACAAGTCACGGGATTAATATCAATTGGGTAATTCATTCCAGATTGATATAATTAAGCTCCGATAGGCGATATCGGAGTGAGGAACCAATCCTTTTCCGGACTGAGAATTGATGCTGGTTTTGATCTTAGAATCTGAGAGCCACCAAAGAGACATACAGAAGAAGAATATCGAAGAAACCCGAAAAATGGCTAGGGACCAACAACCAAGCAGTATCAGATGAACTCAAGCACTAGACTTGCAGCAGGTTATCATCAAATTAAACAGATGGGTCCAGCCCAGTTCAAAAATGCAGACCAGGCCCAACTCAAAGATATAGGCTAAGCCCACCACAAGATCAAGGATCAGCCTCGCCATTTTGAGAGACTCAGTCCACAACTGTCACATAAGAAGATCTTTGTGGGACGCAATCATCAGGTGCATGACGCCACCTCCACGAAATTGCCTTGTCTGTTACGAGAATGACGTCTCAATCTATTAGGAGACGCCTATAAATTGTAAGCCCCACCACAAGGAGAGCATCCCTCATATCTGAGCATTCTACACTCTTCGAGCAATAAAACACTCAGGCCACCGTAGCCCTTTATAATAAAGTAGGTCACCTTGACCAAACCACTTTATTTGTGTTTACTTGTGTTAAGTCTTCTTCTTAATTACTACTTGACAGATGGTGCATAAACACACTTGTGCATCATCATAAACCATTGGACAGTACATTTTAATCGCCTCAAACTCTCTGAATGCTATTCCATTTACTACATCAACACAGACCATCTGAGCCGGATGGAGAAACAAAAACATCTGAGCCTGCAAATCATCCTCTTCCAAGGTTCTCAGCACCCAACAATTAGCCACACACACACACACACACACACACGCACAGAGTGATGTATGTATACAAGATCATGTGATTCTGAATAATATGTTTTGTAAGATCACAATTAAAGACAGTTTCATGCTTGAGTCCAGCTGAATTGATGCTATACAGGATGAGTTTAAGAAAATCTAACAAACTGCATGCTACTATATATAGAGCCTTTTTCATACGTAGAAACTATCCAGGTGCAATATAACGAAAATCAGCAGTTCCATTCGTCTATAGAGGACCCAGGCAGAGAACAGATATTCTACTCCAGCGCTATACCACAACACTTGTTGCAACAGGAAATATCGGGGTGAATGTAATGGAGCAAAAACAACTGCTGCTCTAAACAACGTCCTCTTGAAAAAAGTAAATTTTCATTCAGTTAAAAAGCCCAGCATTGGAAAATAGTAACACTCCAATGGGCAGAAAACATCAATCTACTTCATGATAAGCAGCAAGAAAAACTCAAAACTCGTGAAACTCAAAATTGACTCTATTTATCTGGTTAACATGATCAGTCAGCAACAACAATTTGTACAATAAGACATCACTGTGAATTGTGGTACAAAATTTGTCTAAATCTAGTGTCAGTACTGGTAAGAAACTTGGGCACTGATGTTCTGGTAGGCGTGCTGCGTGCTTTGGTAGGGAGCTTGCTGACATTTGATCTGGTAAGGAGTTTGTGGGGCATTGATGTCTGGGTAAGCTTCTTGCTCAGCATCAGAGTTCTGATAAGATCCTTGTTGGGGATTGATGTATCATGTATCCTACCACTATTTTTATAGGCCTAAAGGATACTCTGGGTGAAATTCAAATGCTCAGAAGAGCCACGGTTCTCAACAACACATACAGAACCACAAGAATGATGATCTAGGAGCTTCACCCTTGTTCCAATATTCCAAATTTTGTGGAAGCAGATTTAGCAACCCTTTCCCAAACAAACAGGTATGTGTGTGTGTGTACGTGTGAGTGTGTCAGCTGACTGAAACTTTATGTTAATTATGTTTATCAGAATAAAAGGATGATTTGGATCTCAACAGGAACAGAGTGTCAGTTTTGTTAGCTGTATTCTGTAGCATTACAAGATACACTGTCAAATTGAGTACAATAATGACAATAAAAAAAAAAAAGAACATCTAAATTTCAAATTCAATGCCACTGGAACAATACTGTGTCATTACGCTATGGAAGGGACCTGGGATTTAGAATCACAATTTTCCTCGCCCCACACCTAGTCGGATGGGTTTGGTAGGATTTTGAACAGGGTAGGGGTGGATTTAGGGAAATAAAAATCCATTTTGGGTTGAGGGTGGGGATGGGTCTGCAGTACCCCCACATTGATTAGACCCCTTTTCTCTGAAATGAAGCCATCCTAAATAGTTATATGAACAAGGATTTGTTTTATTTTCCCTCTGCAACAATGCTCTCTCTCTCTGGGTGTTCAGAGGCCTTCCACTCTCAATTGACCTTCAACTTCTGAGGAGTTCCAAAACCAGAAAGAACAGATGAGAAAATCAACTTCATCATGCTGGTCTTGTTCCTGCACTTTTAGAGGACGTTCCATGTGGTTCTGGTGTGTTCAATCTCTGATGAGTTTCATCCACGACCAAATTGCATGTCCAAGCACTCTCTCTCTTCTTTCACATAGTCCATATTAACGCATTTGCATCCAATGGTAGAAAAGGAGTCTAAATTGGGGTTTTCTTCTATAAATATTGTTATGTATCCTGGATTTTTCCCCAAGGAACCCCATCTGATTTTAATTTAGAGGGGAGAATGAAATATGAAGTACTTTTGCGGGGCAGGGTGAGACCAAGCAAGATGGGATAGGGGTTGGGATGAACCCATCCATGGGACAGAATGATTTTGCACCATGGCTGGGATTGGATCACCTGTCCCAATCCACCCTGCTACCATTCATACATCGGATACGAGAATGAAAAATAAGAGGACACATGAGAATTGTGTTGGACAGGCTTTTGTCTAAAAAATCCAATGAAAAACTTGACAAAAGAAGTTGGATAGAATCCTATGGAAAATCCGAGTGAAAATATTAGAAAAAAAAATAAAGAAAAGTTTACCATACAGAGAGAGAGAGAGAGAGAGAGCAAATAGTCCTCCATAGTCTCTCAGGATTTTCCAAGAGTTTCCAAAAAACTTCCTTAAGTACCGAAAGAATTCCCTACATCTCCCAGATGTTTTAAAATGCTTTCCTACAATCAGCAAGTACAGTCCCATCTTTAGAAATGTGATTTTCCTCGCAACCATGAATGAAATGCAATCTGTCAAAGACAAAAAGGTAGGAGGAGGATGGAGACAAAGTCATTCACCAGGCCCAAATTCTGCTTTCTGTAAACCTAAATGTAATGACACAACTATGGTCTACCAGAAGTGTAATAGCCCAATAAGCATTTGCTAATTATACAATTTTTTCCTTTCTTTTTTATCGAAAGTTAAAAGGTATTAGAAACTCACATTACCAATGTTGTTCTCACGTGTTCCCCTAAAAGAATTTACAGCATTATTGGAAACCTCAACTCCATAGAACTGTTGACGTGGTGGAATCTGGAACATAGAAAGATGATAATCATCTCTGTCACGAAATCAAAACATGAAAATTTGAAAGAATAATGAGCAATATAATAGTCATTTACCAGTAGCATTTGAAGGAACTCCATAACTTGGAGGTCCATATTCTCATCCACCACCCTACATGACAGCAATAACAATAATTTGGCGACAGCAATAACAATAATTTGGCAACACCAAAAGGCATTTCTCTAAAAACATCCCAATCATGATGAGTGGAGGGAAGAATGAACTAGCAATCTATTTATCAGTCAGATAGTGCATCTTAATATAAATTAAATGTTAGGCCGTAAGATATCCTGAACAAGCTCTCGACACAATGATACTGGCAGCTGCAAAAAGAAAGAGAGAGAGATTTGCAAGAGTGAGCAATACCTTGGAATTTAAGCCAATTAAAGAAACAAAATCAAGATGTTGCTTGATGATATGTATAAGTTCTATTATCCCCCTCTACTGAAATGATGAACAATGCCTAAAGGATTAGATAAAAGAAAAACCTCCGGAAAAAAAAGGTTAAAAGAAGTTTCAGATGTCAGGAGGCCATCCTGCCTCCAAGCAGCATCTATTAAACCTAGTGGAGAGCACTCATCATGTAGCCCGAAGGCTGAATCTCTCCTTTTAGGAAAGACTAAACTCGCTTGAAGTTTCTATCCATGAAATGATATGTTAGGACAATGTCGGCAAATGAAAGATTTGAGATGTTGAGCCTTTAAATCATCTTCATTAAGTTCTCCTATGCCTTCATATTTTTGCTTACTGCAAGTAAGTAGCTGAATTACTGGCCACCTTTTTTTGGTAATTTCAATATTTTTAATGAGGCGGAGCTAAAGCAAAAATTGCCAAAATTGCCACCCAAGAACATTGTTGTCATTTTTCAACCCTTGATGACACCCCCCTTGGAGTGAAAAATTTTGAATTTGGGGTGGCATTTTGGCAGTTATGGGGTTGCCACCCTAATGCCACTCCCCTTAGAGTTGCTCTTATGAATCCACACAATGTCGCACAATACCACAATTCTTCAACCAATAAAATTATTTTTTTGGCAATCAAAGAGCAAGTTTATCATAAAAATCAAATTATCATAAATTTAAACATGGTCCTTCGAGCAGACACCAATACACAGCTTTAGTTACCTATACCTTTAAAATTTCATCGCCTCCAAAGCTGCGGCTCCTATGGGGCTGGGGGAGGTGGCCCTGCACCAGGTAAGTTTCCTGAACGACCAGATCTTGGAAATCTTCGAAATTGCCCAACTGGACCAGGTTCTGCTCCAGCATTTGCATCTCGCAAATATCTCATTCTAAGTCTTGATGCAATCTCAGCCAATGCATCTTTAACAACACTAAAGTTTCCACATATCTGATCACAGAACAGCCACAGTAAAGTAGGGATCAGAATAAATAATAAAGACAAATATATTAGGGGATACAAAGTGATATGCACAGAAAACAATCAAAACTCATATAACCAAGGACGAAGCCACAGTTAGAACCCTAAGGAGATTGGTCTTCGGCCTTCTACTTTTTTGTTTATTTTTCCAGATATTATTAAGTGCTCCCTCTAAAAGCCGGCATCTTTTTAATGTGGCCCTCTCAGAAATAGGGCCAATATTGTACTACATTCCACTTTCTGTTTGCCCCTCAACCCTTGCCCATGCATATTGTTAAAATGTACATATAAAAGGAAATTTATCAAGAACGAAGACCAAGGAATTAACATGGTTCGGTCCTAAGACCTACGTCCACACACACAACCCATAAAGGGTCACATCTTTATTATTCTTGATGATGAATACACATGAGATACACCCATATATTTAGCGTGACAAATAGAATCATGTCCCTTAATCATAGGGATTGACATAAATCAGAATATCAAATAATGCCACTAAATATGTTCAATGATCGACTCGTCAATCACATAATATCTCATAAATCATGGGATATATATCTATCTTCAATACATGTCACAAATAGTGCAAATATTGCAAGCTGCAAACATATCACCTGCACAAGCTGTTCATCTTCAGCAGCATACTTTGGCTTATCTTCCTTGGAATAAACACGTATGCGTGCACGGGTTCTTCTTCTCATCTCATCGATCACATTACCTCCTCGTCCAAGAATGCACCCTACCTTACTCGACGGAACAAGAAGTTTAGTTGTGATAATACCTTCATCAGAAAGTTCACTGTTTTGCAGCTGAAGAATAGCCTCTATAGTTCGTGATCTAGGATTCACCAGAGCCTGTATCAATATCAGAACAGAAATTGCACGCTTGTCTATAAGTAACATAGCCCTTAACAAATTACAGTGGATTAATATTATACAGATGGCTCTCTGCATGAGGAGCTGCATTACCAGATGAAAGATATAAAAGATCAAGATGTCTTCTAGAGGTGTAAAAAAAAAAGGGGGAAAGGTGGCTGACCTCAAAAGGAGAGACACAAATTATACAGTCATCTGACTCCCCAAACTCATACTCAACATGAATACTGGCCCCTGCCTCTTGCTGTAACTGTTTCATGTTGAAGCCTCCCTTGCCTATCACTTTACTAGTTTTTGCATATGAGCATAGAATTTTCAAAGAAAACTCGCTTGGAGCTTCCCCACCATTTACGGTAGGAGAACCATCAAAATCACCTGAGACAAAGCCAGAAGGCTGGTTCCCATATCTCCCCATCCGTGGAACCCGCGGCATACCATGAGGATTAGCATTGTGTTTTGCTGGTGGTATCATTTTTCCCATAGAAGGAGCAGGAGGATGAAAACCTTGGCCTCCATGAGCCATGGGAAAAGGTGGTTTATCTTTGCGGTGGTTCTCATGCAGTAGAGTAGACACTTCATAAAGAGCCTGCTTTACCACCGCCAGCTTACCTGATATCTGTAGAATACAGAAAAAGTGAGAGATTATTTGGGGTGATATCCACTTGACCTTAACAGAACCATCCAAATCAACCCCCATGCACTATGAGTGTGACCATATATATACTTCTATCAATGGCCAAGGACCCCAAAAAAGTGTCCAAATCATTTCCCTGGACTATGAGAGTGTTCAATAATCAACCTTTGGACTAAAGTGAACAAGGCACACCATACTAAGGGGTTTCAGGTTCATTAACTAGGCAAAATCATAAAGAATGAAAAAGATCACATGAAATGTCACTGAAACATTAAAAAAAATCCTGACCAGAGCTGTTCGCAAAAAAAATTAAGATTTTAGCAGCCAAATTCTAGCTCAACATATACGTCTCATCCAACTTCATTGTCCACCTGGTGCATACATATTTTTGTACAAAACTAAACTTGTTGGATCCAATAGTTACTTGTATGGAAACCTGTCAAGGCCTTTTGCTCATTCTTTTGGTGCACAGTTTCGGTCGATCCAGAACCAGAAATGTTATGGAAAATAATGCAAACAGAGAAAAAATTTCCAATTTCGATTCCAAAAAAATTAGAAGAAACATTCTGAAACATCCCAAAGCAACCTGAAACATTTAGAAACAGGAATTTTGATTTTCAATCGCCGATCCATTTCTAGTTCCACCGAAACCGGAACAAAACGAAATTTGGATCTTGCCCCCAATCACATGTCTTGGTAGCCACTCCACCAAGACTCATTCTAAAAGCAAGGACCAAGAGATACAATTTTTCTTTAGATTACCAAGAGATACAACTTGAAAGCCATAGTTACAAAACTTTCTTCTCACCTCATTGTGGCACAAATTCATGAATTATTTTGGGGTCAATCAATATGTCCAGGACATGACACTCGGTAACGCACTCTGTTAACATAATTGACAATAAGCTGGTCAAGACATTATGGACATTTGGAGGAGAAAAGTCCCTGCTTCACGCTTTCAGGCCAATTCTCTTAAGATATCAAGGATGCTTTTTAAAGTTTCTTATGTAGATTACGCTAAGTAAGAGAAGAAAGATTTATAAATTAGGAACAAAAACTTGGAGGTTCACGATTTAAGAATTAAAGGGAGCCCACATTGAACCAAATCTAAGATTTGCACAAAACTGTTGATGAATAAATAACTGAAAAAGGAAAACCCAATTGGAAAAGTTTCTTCCAAAATCATTTGGCAAAATTTCAGATTAGTTCAGCAAATATTAGAGCACAATTTGAGATATTATCCTCACAAAGAGGCTCAAATGTTGTGATCGTTGTGGAAAAAACATCAAAGTGAGGTCTACATCCAAGTCAGGTTTGGCTTTTTAGATGCCATAATGCTGGAACAAAACATGGAAAATTGTATAACATTAGTTTGATGACTTAGCCTTGAATATTGCATGACTTCTGTTCATGGTGATTTTCCAAGTATACAAATGGTTGGGCATCATAAATTTCTGAAGCCCATCTGTCTCTTCCAACCCATTACATTACACATCCGCTAAGGCACATCTATTCAGACAAGGATGAATAGTGGTTGTTAGCATCTTCATAGACTCAAACGACAATTAATATCAGTTAGCTTCTCAAGAGATAGCCAAGGCAGTTCTATATAAACAAAAGCACCTGCATCTTGCGATGCAGTTCACAACTTGAAATTCGAGGGACGCATAATTTACTGCATCGAATCAAATTTGTGCTAATAGATGGCAAAGCCAGCACACTATCCCCACATTTTGACAAAAGCCTCACTTCTATGTGGAATATTACAAAAAAACAACACAAGAAAGAAATCCTAAAAGTGACACGATATTTCGTCCAACACACAAGAAACAAACTCAAATTTTTAAAAAAGTGTTTTCCAATTCTCTTCATTTGAACACACAAGTTTCCAAAAAGCAATCCTAAGCGGGAACAATGTAACAATGATTAACAGACACCCATATCCATGGTCCTAAATCTATCCCCAAAAAGGCTTAAATACTTGTAATTCAAACAGCTAATAGGTAAAAACAATGTGGCTTATAGAATTAAACACCAAGGCATCTAAAGGAGAAACTAAAATAGACGTGTGTGTGTTCGTGCAAATGTTGCCGAGGGCAAAAATAATAGTTAAAAAGCATAATTAAATAATCATGCAAGACCATCCAGAACATAAAATGCATAAATGTGCCAAGGAAATAAAAAGGTAAGAGGCAAGAGAAGTATTACGTGCACCAATTCATCAGTGTTCTTAGCACATGTAGGAAGATGTTCAGCAGGGAGAACACGAATGCTTGCACCTGTTTCAGTTCGCAATCTCTGAATGACATCTCCGTTTTTGCCGAGAAGACAACCAACCATATTGTTTGGAACAAGAAGGCGTGCAGTAACAACATTTTCGTTATCATCCCCATTTTCCATTCCGCAAAAAAGGTCTTCCTCAATAATCCTGTCATGCACTTTCAAGAGAGCATCTTGGGCTGCGCAATGTGTCTTCATGAGCCAGTAAGTGGCAGGATCCTCATCATTGTCAGTATCGTGCTTTCTTGAGATTTTTGTAGGACGATTATAGATGATTATTACTCTCTCATCTGAGCCAGTAACAGAGTCAGCAATTGTAATCTTTGCTTGGGTCTCTTCTCTCAGGGATTTGACTATTTTACCTCCTTTACCAATAACACTACCAATCTTTCTAGACTGACATAGTATCCGATAAACTGTGTCTGAAGCTTGAGAATTTCCAAAAGACTTTTCGTGGCAAGAATTATGCCACTTCCCATTTTTGTTGCCTCCAGTAACCATTCGAGGAGTTACCAGAGCTGAACGACCATTTTTTTTGCCTCCATTTTTGGTGCCAGATTTGTCACTACAAATAGTAGTTGCAGATCCCACTATCTCAAATCGTGGCAGCCAGTAGAAGGATGCCTTTTCCACAACTTTCCAGCTCAATCTCACAGCCACAGCCAGTGCCTCAAGAACTGCAACATCAACAATTATGACTGCAATAGCAAAATATTGCAACATTTCTAAAGCATCACCTCCAGAAATGCTCCACTGGGTCCCCTCTTGCAGTTTACGAGCAGACATCTTATACAAAAAAAATGCAAAAATTACAGCAAAGAGGAGGTCTGTTTTTCCCAATTTAACCTGCAGCGGGGTCTCATCATCTCCCCCTTCACTAAGAGTTGCCACCAATTTACCACGTTGGGTTTTCATCCCAACAGTGGTAACCATCATATTGCAGAATCCATATAGGATCATAGTTCCAGACAGCATAAAGGGATTTTCATCATCAACATTAACTAGCCCTCTGTCTCCTGTCAAACTAGATTTATCAATGAGCAGACAATCTCCTGAAACAAAAAATCCATCTGCAGGGACTTGGTCTCCAGTACAAAGTTGTACAATATCACCTGGCATCAGATCATTTATTGGCATTTGTCGCCTGTATCCATCCCTCGTAACACTAATAGAGAACTTCTTCTTTCCTTTGTCCAAATACTGGAGTTGTAAAGATTGCCAATAATCACTAGCTGCTGTCACAAATACCACCAGCAAGATGCTTGCAATGATTCCAAGGCCATCGAAAGCTCCCTTCGGCCATCCTTCCGTTGCCAAGCCAACTATCAAAGAGGCAAATGCACACACACCAAGAATCATGAGGGTCATGTCTTGAAGGGCTTCCCAAACGAATACCCATAAACTTCGGGCTTCTCCCTCAGTAAAGTTATTAATTCCATATATCAGTTCTCTGAGCCTCAGCCTAATTTCTTCTGTAGAAAGGCCATTGGTGGTTGATGTAGCAAGCTTATCTGCGACACCAGCTACCCCGCCATGAGCTTTCAGCTTTTTAAGATCATGGCCTTCAACGATGGATCCCAACTCATCTGCACAAATCTGAAAACCAGCATCCTTAACTTCCTCAGGCACAGTGTAATCTCTAGGTTGCACACCTTCACATATTCCGCAGGGAGAGTCAATATGAAGAATTTTATGAGACAAAACATAGCTCAAAGTTACAATTGGAAGAAGCCCACCCTGGATGTAGCAGTGATGAGATGCGGCTTGGAAAGCAGTAGCTGCAGCTCTCACTGTCTCCTATAACATGCAAAACAGAAAAGAATCAGCTACTTAACTTACAGACCATCCTGAGCATTAACAAAATAGAAATCAGGAACTTCTTAGCACCCAAGTTTAGCAATCTAATAAAAC
The DNA here is from genome assembly GCA_951799425.1 of Ilex aquifolium. Classification (NCBI taxonomy): domain Eukaryota; kingdom Viridiplantae; phylum Streptophyta; class Magnoliopsida; order Aquifoliales; family Aquifoliaceae; genus Ilex; species Ilex aquifolium. The sequence continues at coordinate 6,429,463 of OX637398.1, read as the reverse complement.
TACATAACAAGAAGGAAAAGCGGGGAACCAAGTGCTGATAACCAATTGTTTACAAAAATATCAGTAACACACCTACCGTCAGCTCAACTCAACAAAACTTTGGTTCTGATCATTTCCAAAAATTTACGCGAACTTTCATTTGTAATCCAGTGCACAAACAAATCCAGCAAAGGAAAAGCAGTTGATTAAACATCTGATTTCTCCATAGACATTAAGAACCAATTGAATTCATCCCCCCACCAACCCATCATCATCATCACCATCACCATAAAATGCTATATAAAAACTTAAGAAAAGCTTAACCGGGCCATTGGGTATCATAGAAACACTATATATGATTATAATGCAAAATTTCATTCAACACGCACTGATTATGATATGACGTTCTATCATCAATACGATGATGCTTAGTATTAGTCCGTTCTATCATGAATTTACAAGTTCCAAAGGTGAAGAAAAGTGTACATGGACCCGTTTGGCACGGAGCGTGGCCTCAGCTTCGCAACGCTCAGAGAGTTTGGCGGTGGTGTAAAGAAACCTGCGCGAAGCATTCAGGACCAAAGCAGCCTGTCTCCGTCTCCACAGCCTCTCTACCGCTGAGTTCTTCGGATTCAAATCCCCAAAATTCTCTTCCAAATTGTTCTCCATTGAAGGATTATTAGTTGGATTATCCAGTCAAACTTATAATTGCTTCCTAATTTCCAATCAATGAACGATTTTGGAGCTGAGGGGTCAAATTTCTTACAGCAAATTATACAATTAAGAGTAATGCTCTTTCAACTTTGATTAATATATTGCACTGCGGTCTTTAACGCGATTTTAAAATACGTTTGGTAGGTGATGATAAAAATGATGAACTTTCCACCCATGAAACAAATGTATTTTCTCTCTCTCTCTCTCTCTCTCTTGATAAGAAGGATAAAAAAGTAGGACAGAGATGTTTTTTTTTGGACAATAGAGACGAACAAGTTGAAACCTTGAGTGGTTTAGTGGTTGAGATGATCTCTAGTTCAGTAATTCAAAAGTGGCATGTTTAATTTTTTTTTATACCTTTTAAAAGGAATATGTTCTAATCCAGTTTAAGTAAACCGTAGGCTGGGACATAAAAATAAACACTTATAATAAAAAAAAAATTTAATTGAATATTACCTTGAAACAAATTATCACCAATTAATAACAAAATGCTATGTAAAATTAGTGGACTATTGGATATGGGTATGGATTGTATTAGTGATTATCAAAATTATGCCGTAGACGGTAGACTAATCACACCATTGCCTTGTTTGCTGATTAGAAAAGTGGATAACATCAATGAGGTGGACCCCACTATCATATTAAGAAGAGATTTGAAGAGAATTTTTTTTTTTTTTGGATATTGAAGAGAAAATGAATTCAAGCAATAGAATTAGATTCGATCCTGTCGAAATTGAACTATTGACACTACATTTTAAAATGTCTCATTCTCCAATCGTTATTCCATTTATTGCATCAACATAGACCATCTGAGAAGAACGGAAAAACGAAGACATTTGAGCCTGCACTTCATCCTTTTCCAAGGCTCTCAGGCACCGAATAATTAAGAGTAAAATACACTTTACCACCTTGAATTATTACCTTTATTATACTTTGTACCTCAACTATAAAATTTCTCATATTACACCTTAAAATATTAATTTTGTTTTGTGTAAGTCCACAACAAATGACACAACACACGCATTCTTTGAGAATCTCGGATTGTAAAAACCTTGATGAAAGCCCATTATGAATCCAACAAAGAGTTTTTTTTTTTTTTTTCTCGTTCGTAAGGTAAGTCTGTAAACACGATAACGGATCCGAATAGTACGACTTTTTCTTCATTTTGCATGACTGACTACCAGCAAGGATCAAGTTCAAGACAAAGCCTTCCTTAAATCCAACTGAATAAATGTTACAAGGGTTAAACTGCATGACATTTCCCGATATCGTCAATAATAATACGCAGAGACAAATTCCATGGAATACAAAAATGACAATGGTTCAAATGCCAAGTAAAACAACAATGAGAAGATAGAATAGAACCCTGTTCCTAAACGAAAATCAGCAGTTTCAGGACCCGGACAAAGAACAGACTTCCTAGCCCAGCACTTGGAAAATATGAAATCTATAGCTCCCCCCATCATGATACAAAGCATTAATCTACTCCATGACAAGCAACAAGAAAAGCTCACGCTCAAACTCAAAGTCAAGTAAAAACTCAAAATCAACTCTATTTATCTGGTCCGAAATCAACTCTATTCATAAGTAGGCAATAATATTGATATAAAGAAACAATATAGCAAATTATGGTACAAAATTGCCCAAATCTAGTGTCAGTACTGGTAAGGACCTTGCGCACTCATGTTCTGGTAGCTGGCTTGCTGCGTGTTTTGGTAAGGAGCGTGCTGCGCGTTGATCTGATAAGGGGTTTGTGGAGCATTGATGTTAGGGTAGGCAGCTTGCTGAGCATCATAGTTCTGATAAGATCCCTGTTGGGTATTGTGGTACTGCCCACCACTACTATTATAGGCCTGAAGCATACTATGGTTGGCATTCAAATGCTCAGCAGACCCACGAATATCAACAGCGGATGCAGAACCACCAGAATGATATTCTTGGAGCTTCATCCTTGATCCAGTAATCTGAATTTTGAGGGAGCAGATTTAGCAACCCTTTCACAATTAAATGTCTATATGGAATTAACACATTATTCATACAAAACATGTGTGTGAGGGTGTCAACTTATTGGAACTTTATGATAATTATTTTTTAGCAGAATAAAAGGATCATTTGGATTCAACAAGAACAGCGCGCTTGAGTTTTCTTTCTTTAAAGCTGAATTTAATGCCAACTATCTACTGCCAGAAGGGAAATCTCAACTAATATTTGCTAATCAAACAACTTTTTCCTTCTTTTTTTGAAAGTTAATAAGGTATTAGAAACTCACATCACCAATGTTGTTGCTGCCTGTCCCCATACCAGAATTTACAGGATTATTTGGAATCCGAAACTCCATAGAACTGTTGACGTTTTGGAACCTGGATCATTGAAAGATGATATTCATCTCTATCCCAATACTCAAAACATGAAATGAAGAATGAGCACTATAATAGTATTTACCCAGCAGCACTTGGAGGAACTTGATAACTTGGAGGTTCATATTCACGCCGACCACCCTAAATTACAGCAATAACAATAATTTAGTAAAACATCAAAGGGCATTTCTCTAAAACCATATTAATCATGATGATGAAGGGAAGAATAAGCAAACAATCTATTTATCAGTCAGAATAATGCCTCTTGACATAAGTTAACTGTTAGGCAGCAAGATATCCTAAACAAGAGTGTAGTGCAAAGAAAGATGTGTCCTGGCAAAAGCCCACAGCAGATTAAAAATGTTCTCCACAACTGTATTCCAGAAGATACTGAGAATCATTCTGCACATCTTTTGCTAGTGATAACAAGCCCACAAAAACCACAATCTCTAGAATCAACAAAAGATGCAGCAGAGAAAATATTTTAAAACATCAATTGATTGATACAAGTTCCAGACAAAATGGTATTGGCAGCCGCAGAGGAGACAACAGAGCTGTGGTGGCAAGAGCATGGTGCAGTGGCATAACGGATGAAATCATAAAGTTCTTCCAGCACATATAGGAAAAGGGATAAAGTAGGGTAAAATGATTTTTAAAACGAATCACAAACCCTTCCAAAACTACCACAGCCAACTCCACCCAGTGAAGATTGCCTATAGCTGTCTGACAGCACTTGAACTCTCCAGCTGAATACATGCCCATATTAGTAATTGAAGGATTTTTTAGGTTTTTTTTGGGAGGAGGGGGTGGGGGGAGGGAGCGAAGCACAAACCAAACTATGAATGAGGAGCATGGGAGCGCTCACAAACTAAAAACAGACTGCAGTTGCCACTTTCAAGCATACCCTTTTCCGGTGGCTCGGAAATACACTTCAACTTCAAGTACAATGAAATTACTACGAATGAAAAGTTCAGAATATAGCAGTCAAGTTCCAGACTTTTTTAGTGAGGTATGGTGGCTAGGGCATCAATTGGAAAACTAAAAAGAAAAAGGCACCTAATCAAGCATCTTCACAGGCCCAGATCAACAAATCACCCTTTCATTCTGGGTTATAGATGGATTGTACCATGCTACTATGTGAGCCTTTTTTGTCATATATGTTTTATTGATAATTGATAGTTGACAGTAAAACGATTTTGATAGGGCACAATGGAGAATTAGGATCAACGTAGCCGACCCTAAATAGTCGGGATAAAGACTTTGTTGAGTAGGGTTGAGTCCCGTTAGAAGATTGCTTGGTACATATAACTCTAGATTTGAATACTGGTGGTAATCCAGAAGACCAAAACTAGCAATAAAACATTGCAGGTATAAATAGCACTACTCTACCAGTTTTTCCACATTGCGATTTCCCTCCATTTAGCCACTTTATGGAAAAAAGTGGGTGTCAAATGGCTTATTCACCTTAGATGGCCAATTAAGTCAGAGAGTTCCCAAGGAAATTTATCCCACTAGGCCACTACCAATCCCACTCAGTAAAAGCATGCCTATTAACCTCAGATGCCGGCCTATGACACTCCCAGAATAAGAGTAAAGGTAAGAGCAGCAAGCTGGAGCTTTATCTCAGCAGAAACCATAGACTCATTTGGATCAGCTTGTTAGAATAGAATGTACAATTTTTGAAGACAACCGTTATAACTGATGAAAACACAAAAGGTCCAATATACCCGAATGAAAGTAGTGTTCGGCAACACATTCAGATGGATTGAAAAATTTAAGGAATATTTGGCGAAGCAGGCAGGTGTAATAAGAATGAATGAAACAGGAACAACAATCACAAGGACGAGAAGGAGAGGGAGAGGGAGAGAGAGAGAGATTTGTAATCCCATAGTTATGCACTGATGACTTCATAAATGCCATAAGCCAGTTAGGAAAATGGAATCATGATGCTGCTACATGATATGTGTATGTTCCATTATCCCACTCCACTGAGATGATAAGCAGTGCCTAAAGCAGTAGATTTGCTCGAGTGCACTTCAAGCACTAGAAAAAATATCTACTGGGAAAAGGGGTTAAACGAAGTTTCAGATGCCAGCAGGCCATTGTGCCTGCCAAAAAAGCATTCAGCACTGTAGGCCCCAAGGCTGAAAGCTCTTCACTGACTGAAGTAGAGCCATGTCCTAATGGAGCAACCTAGTTTCAACGGGTTTCCTTTTTCAAGAAATTATTTGAGATACACGAGTCAGCAGTCCAATAGGGGGCGCCAATGGTAAAAGAAGTTGCTCCCACTTGTGCTTTTATCATGATGCTCGACTGTCATTCCCTGAGGTAAAAAAAAAAAATCTGGGCCCGCTAAAGCTGATAACATAACTGTCAAAACTTCCAGACAAACATTTGGCCTAAAAGGCCATATGGAGCACCAAGAGACTGCAGCCTTGCCCTAGAATTTGCTCCAGTCTACTCGTCTATTTATTTGTCCTAATATATAATTTGTCCAATGCCGCGCCTAACTTACCCAATTGCCGTTTTCCAGCTAAGAAAGAAACATGATCTCGATTCCCCAAATTTCAATGGGATTGACAATTTGTTTTTCACTCATGGCTATTTAGGACTGAGTAATCTAACAGCATTAAAGACGACATAATAATTCAATAAACAATTTAGTCAATAAAAAAAGACACGGAGACCATAAAAATCGAGCTGCATCAGTCTGCTAAAATTCAAAGATCAAACACCAGGGATTCAAGACACAGACACCCCCCACCTTGCCTCCCCAAGTCTATTCACTCAGGCACCACATAATGTCATGCATATAATTATTACATTTAGTCTTTCCAAAAGCATATGAGAACATGTGAAGAAAAACAACAGGTCATGCATAGGATAAATAACGGGAAAAAGATCTCATTGAAAGGTAAAAGCATAGCGCGCACACACATATATTGCAAAATTTCAAGAATAATACTCTATTTCCACTTTTTCCAACAACTTATGGTCATTTATAGATTAGCATATCATCTTTCTTTGAGCTTATTATGTTGTTGATAGATTGTCCGTAAGAGGTCAATCATTCCTAGTCGAACAACTTATGGATAACCCTTTCAACCACCAAAAGAAAAGACTTAGGAATCCACACAATGCGGCATATTACCACAATTCTTCAACAAAAAAACATTTTTTGGCTAGAAATCAGAGAGAAAGTTCATTGTAAATAACTAAATGATCACAAACCTAAACATGGACCTTCGGACACGTACATACAGAGCTTTAGTTAGATATACCTTTAGCATTTCATATCCACCAGAGCCGGCAGGAGGAGGTGGCCCTGCACCAGATAAGTTTCCTGAACGACCAAATCTAGGAAATCTAGGAACTGGCCCGACTGGACCAGGTTCTGCTCCAGCATTTGCATCTCGCAGAAATCTCGTTCTAAGTCTTGATGCAACCTCTGCCAATGCATCTTTAGCAACACCAAAGTTTCCAGATATCTAAACACAGAATAACCACAAGTTAAGTAGGGATTAGATTAACTAATAAAGATAAATGTAATAGGGGAAAAATAGCAATCATATGCACGGAAAAAGAAATTCAAAACTCTGATGGCATATCGCCAAGGGCGAAGCGAACCCTAATTCTTGGAAATTGCCTTTTGGCATTCTAGTTTTTTCTAATTTTCCAGATACGATTGGGTGGCCCATCTAAATCATCAATTAATGTGTTAATCTCAATGCTATATGGCTTTATGTTCCAATCTGGATTCCCCCCCCCCCCAACAGTTTTAGATTCTAGGTTTCACCCATGCATATCACAATTAGGGCTAATATTTCAAGCTGAAAACACCACCTGTACAAGCTCTTCATCTTCAGAAGCACATTTGGGCTTATCTTCCTTGGAATAAACACGTATGTCTGCGCGCGTTCTTCTTCTCATCTCATTGATCACATGACCTCCTTGTCCAAGAAGGCAGCCTACCTTACTTGACGGAACAAGAAGTCTTGTTGTTATACCACCTTTATCAGAGGGTTCACTTGTTTTGTTTTGAAGCTCAAGAACAGCATCTATAGTTTGTGATCTGGGATTCCACAGAGCCTGAATCAATATCAGAACAGAGATTACACACTGGTACCCATTAAGAAACTATAGCCAAATCAACATTATAGATGCGGTCCTCTGCATGATTAAAAGATGGAGATGTCTTCTAAAGGAGTAAAGAAAAGGGGAAAAGGGGCTGACCTCAAAAGAAGAGACACGAATTATACGGTCATCTGACTCTGCTGACACATCCTCAACATGAATACTGGCCCCAGTCTCTTGCTGTAACTGTTTTACATTAAAGCCTCCCTTGCCAATCACTCCACCAATTTTTGCAGCTGAACACAAAATTTTCAAAGAAAACTCACTTGGAGCTTCCCCACCATGTGCGGCAGGAGAATCATTAAAATCACCTGGCCCAAATCCAGAAGGCTGGTTCCCATATCTCCCCATCCATGGAACTGGCGGCATTCCATGAGGATTATTATTCCGCTGAGACCACATGGGATTTCCTGGTGGTTGCATATTTCCCATAGGAGGAGCAGGAGGATGAAAACTTTGGCCCCCATGAGCCACGGGAAAATTCAAAGGTGGTTTGTCCTTCCGTGGGTTCTGATGCAGTAGAGTAGATACTTCATATAAAGCCTGCTTTGCTACCGCTGGCTTACCAGATATCTGTAAAATATCTACCAATGTGAGAGATTTATTGGGGGTGAGGGTGATAACAATTTAACAGAACTATCAAAATAAACAATCTGCACCATGAGTGTGATCACCTATAAACTTTTATCAGTGACAATGACAATGTCCGCACAAACTCTCTAAATCATTTTCCTGGACTATATGTGTTCATTAATCAACATTGGGACTAAGGTGAATAAAGCACAACATACCAACGAGTTTCAGGTTCATTAACTAGCAAAAATCACGAAGAGTGAAAAAGATAACATGAAATGAAGTGCTGACGGCAAAATAAATTTAAGATTGCAACAGCCAAAATCATGCTCAACAAATATGATCCTCCCAACTTCATTCGTTCGAACCGAAATCAACTTGTATAGAAACCTTTCATAGTTTTTTTCGTTTTGCTTTTTTGGGTCCAAATCCAATGGCATGGGCTAACCATCCCAAGTCCCAACCAATGATCAAAATTTCATTTTCGTCCATAGTCACGGTAAAGCTTGGAAACAAAAACAATTTCAAAAATATTTCAGACAAAAATTCAGAATTTTGATTCTGAAACATGAAACATTAAGAAGTCTCTCGAAACATGGGCATTGTAATTTTGATTCATTTAATTTCCACCGGTACCAAAACGAAACAAAATTTTCATCCCTGGCCTGTCCCCAACCCCATGTCTTGGTGAGTTGTTGGTCACCCTACCAAGACTCATTCCACATGTAAGGACCAAGAGATGCAACTTGAAAGCCACAGTTATGTAACTTTTTCATCATCTCATTCTGGAAAAAATTCATGACCTATTTTGGGGTCAATTAATATGCCTAGGATATGATACTAGGAAACATGTAAAGTCAACAAATGCTCAATAAAATATTTATGGTGAACCTATAAGGAAACTACCTAAACAAGATTTTGGAATCAAAACAACACAACAACAGAAAGACAACCTTTATTGCTCTGTCTACATTACTGATAATAACCTGGTCAAGATATTGTGGCCAACCCTCTTGAACTCAGACCAAAACCTTCAGAGTCATTTGGTCAGAACTAACCCTTTAAACCAATTAAGTTTTTGGGACCAGATATTTGGAGTTGAAAAGTTCATGCTTCATGCTTTCGGGCTATTTCTCTTAAGATATCAAGGATGATTTTGATGTTTTGCTTACTTAGGTTCCAATTAGTGAGAGGGAAGATCCATAAATGAGGAACGATAATAGTGGAAGTTCATAATTTAGGAATTAAGGAAGCCTATATTGAACCAAAGCTAAGATTTTCAGAGACTTGTGAATGAATAAATAACGAATCTAGGGAAAATGGGTTGGCATATACTCTTCCAAAATCATTTGGCAAATATTCAGACTAGCTCAACAAAGATAAGAGCATAATTTGAGATATTATACTCATATAGAATTTCAAATGTTGTGATCCTTGTGGAAATAACATCAATTTAAGTTTATACCCGATCCACCACTCCCCACACCTTAGTTTAACGAGGCCCAAATCGGGTTTGGCTCTTTAGATTTTAATATGTTGGAACAAAATGTGCTAAAGTTGTATACATTAGTTTGATGAATTAACCTTCAAAATTTAAAGACTTCTGGCCAATGTGATTTTCCAACTATACCAACAGTTGGGCATCATAAATTTCTCAAGCCCATCAATCTCTTCCACCCCATCACACTATGCATTCACTAAGGCACATCTACTCCAATAAGGACGGATAGTAACTGTTCACATCTTCACAAACTCAAGCAACAATCGAATATCACTTGGCTTCTCATGAGACTGCCAAGGCAGGTCTACCTAAACAAAAGCAGCTACATCTTGCAGGTGGTTCACAACTCGAAATTCGAGGGGCACCTCGTCCACTGCATTGAATTAAAGTTGTGCTGATAGACGGCAAAGTCAACACATTATCCCCACATCTTTGACAAAAGCTTCACTTTTCAATCTGGTTCATACAGACTATAATTTTAACTGCAATTCCGACTGGGGATCAAGAAACACCACAAAAAATAGGACATTGTCAAGGTATAAAATATTTTAGCCAAATGTAAAATCTCCCAAGTTATATTGGAATTTGAAAAACAAAATGCAGTATTTCCACCACAGCTGAAGAGGCAGAGCTCATGAGATTCACCAGCATTATGGTAGTGAGGATAAAAAGATTCACCAGAGCATCAACCTACAATTGATGACCATGCACAACTTCTAGGAGGATTACATATTGAATTCATTTTTCAAGTTACAATCTAGGACGCTTTTAGGGACAGACAATGCACACAAGAGAGGCACAATCAAAAATTACTGCAAAGACCAGCTTCCTTTGCCAAATATGAAACATGTTCCCCAACATTGTTCATCTCCAAAGGGCAGGTATTTAATATGAATGAACATTACAAGAGAAACAAGAAGTTTCCAAAAAGCAAATTTTAAGTGAGAACAATATAATGATAATAAACAGTAGCCAATAAGCATATTCTTAAGTTAGCCAGCACCCCTAGCATGGTCCCAATCCAAATGTACCGGCAAGAATTAACAACCAAGGCCATTAACTCAAAGTAGGTGTGTGTGTGTGTGTGTGTGAGAGAGAGAGAGAGTGCGTGTGTGTGTGTGTGTGTGTGTGTGCGTGCATGTGTTGCATCTGCATGTATTTGTGTGTGTACAAATGTTGCCCAGGGGAAAAAATCAGGGTTAAAAGGGATAATTTAATAATCATGCACGACCATCCAGAACATAAAGTACACGTGTCAAAGAAATACAAGGTAAGAGGCAACAGAAATATTACTTGCACCAGTTCATCAGTCTCCATAGCACATGTAGGAAGATGTTCAGCAGGGAGAACACGAATGCTTGCACCCGTTTCACTACGCAATCTCTGAATGACATCTCCTTTTTTGCCTAAAAGACAACCGACCATGTTGTTTGGAACAAGAAGGCGTGCAGTAACCACATTTTCATTATCATCCTCATTTTCCATTCCACCAAGAAGGTCTTCCTCAATAATCCTGTCATGCACTTTCAAGAGAGCATCTTGGGCCGGGCAATGTGGCTCCATGAGTTCATCTTCTTTGTCAGTGGCAGGATCACCATCACTATTGTCAGTATCGTGCTTTCTTGAGATTTTTGTAGGAGGACTATAGATGATTATTACTCTCTCATCTGCACCAGGAACAGAGTCAGCAACTGTAATCTTTGCTTGGGTCTCTTCCCTCAGGGCTTTGACTATATTACCTCCTTTACCAATAACACTACCAATCTTCCTAGACTGACACAGTATCCGATAAACTGTGTCTGAAGCTTGAGAACTTCCAAAAGACTGTTCATGGCTAGAATTATGCCACTTCCCTTTTTTGTTGCCACCCTTTTTCTTAAATTGGGGGTTAGCAAGTTTCTTAAAAAAGGGTCGTCTGTTCCCTTCCATACTTCAACAAAATTATTAATAAGCACAGATTACCAGAGCGGGGTCAAAACCTGAAAATTAAAAAATCTGTTGGCATCAGAAAACTAGAGATTATGACACACAAATATCAACAAGCCAGAAATTAGCATCTTTTCTTCTATATAAAGTCGGTCCACAGTTGATGTCTAGCAAAAAGAATGTCTAAATGAACCCAGTCACTTCAAATCTTAAAGACATCTAAGTATGAATATATCAGAACTAAATAATAGCATGTGTCTCTTCTTTAGAAAGGAGTGGAGACAAGCGCGGGCTATATTCTCCCCCCAAGTAAAATGAAGTTACAACAAAAGAATTTCTTGAAATTGATATGAAAATGAAATCATGAAAAGGGGATGGAAACGTCGTATTTTATCTAAAACTTTCCTGCTATATTCTCCTCCTTCTCCATCACCTTATTTTCCACAACATCCAATCGCAAAAAAATCATCCCCTTTCTGTTTCTATTTCTCTCTTCCCCAACAGAATTCACGACCAAAACGAAGTGCAACTAGATGATATTCTATAGATAACTCTTTCTTCAATCTTCTACCAGAGAACTCTGGGCTTATTAGTTATTATATTGCACAGTCGTTGATTCATTAATATTTTTATTCACAGTTATCGTATGGAAGAAGGACATTAGAGAAGAAATGGGTGATTTTCTTTAATGAAAGTGCATGATATATGTCAGAAGCCTAGCAGTAAAAAATATATGCATTTTCACAAACAGACACCCACAATAAGAAGCTCACATTCCACTGTCATTTACATTTGTCATCGATCAGTTAGTCCCTATGAGGCCAAACTTTTATCATCAACCATCCATTTCAGGTGGGAACCTAAAGGAACTCCGGACAGTTGGAATCAAGTGGAATGATGGACCCCGAAGAGCTAGGAAACGGAATCCACGATATTTTGTCATGCTAGCCACAGAACTAGAAGGACCAGTTCAAAAGACAACAGAAGTGAAGGCTAGAGCTAATTCTATGGGGAATATCTGATCTGTTTGCTTGAGTTTAGGAAGGGGGTTTATTGAGTTTGTTGACTCTATTTAGGAGTCTAAGTAGCCGTTGGATTTACTTATTATAAATAAGTCTTTCACAGTAGAATAAAAAATTAAGGGGCTGTTTGTTTATTGTCTCCGTTTTGTGTTTTGTGTTTTTGTTTTCAATTTTTATCAAAAATAAAAACAAAAATACGTTTGGGTAGTATTTTTGTTTTTGTTTTATATTAGTTGTCTTGGAAAAAATGGGAACAAAGACAAAAAAATGAGAACAAAAAATTTGTGTTCCAAGAAACACGCGAAACACAAAACACGCGCATCTTGATTAAATGAGGTCTCAACTTCGATTCTTCTTGGCCACAAAAGGCGAGTTCATTTCTCAAAGTATAAATAGGGGTTTTTTTTTAATTTTCCCTCCACTCTCAGGAACTCTCTCTCTTCTCCTCCACTCTCAGGAACTCTCTCTCTTCTCCTCTCTCTCTCTCTCAACGACGAAGACGAATCGATGAACCAAAACCCTTTGTCGAAGATGACCAAAACCCTTTGTCGATCTCTCTCTTGCTGTGATGGTGCTTTGCCTTCAAAGACGATCTCTTTGTCCCTGTGGAAGAAGATGATGCTCCCTCCTTCCTCTCTCTCTCTCTCTCTCTCTTGCTCGCTATCTGTGAAACCCAGAAACGAAGACACAGATCTGTGCATATATGCACAGATCGGGGCGTGGGTGTGTGTGAGAGTGATGAGTATGTGTGTGTTATGTTGTGTGATGCACAAATCTGTGCAAATCTACACAAATTGTGCTGCTTTTTTGTAGGCTTTTTGCGGGTCTGGGAGCAGCCAACACAGGAATATGACAAACCCTTTTGAACCATTATGCATCCAGCAGTGCTCAAATTCATTTTGGAGAATGGGATGTGGTATATTTACTACCACTCGTTGTTCTGTAGTTGCGTGTGTGTGTGTTTGTGTGTGAGAGAGAATGATGAGTCTGTGTGTGTGTGTGTGTATGTGTTGTATTGCGTTTCAAATTTCTGGGTTAATTGGGTCTGTCTTTGTCATCATCAACTTCGGATTCTCAGCAGCAAAAATGGTAGAAATGTCATTTAGAATTCTTGAATTGTCATTGAAGATGGATTGAATTACCATTTGAGAATAAATTATCATTTGGAAATTAATTGTCATTTGGGATTAGTTGAATTGCAATTTAGGATTGATTAAATTGCTATTTGGGATTAAATTTTCATTTGAAATTGATTGAATTACTATTTGGGATTGTACAAAAACATTTGAGATTGAATTGTCATTTAGTCCCAATTTTTTTTTTTTTTAAGGAATTTTTAGATTTGTATTTTATTATATGATACATTATACAACATATTTAAGATAAAACGTAAAGTAATTACCAAACATGTTTTGTTTTTTATTCTCATAATTTGATAGACAAAAATGACACCCAAACATGTTTTATGTTTCAGTGTTTATCACAAAACAGAGACAAAAATTGTCTCTGTTTTTTATTATTTTGAAGACACGAAAACGAAAACGTTACCAAACGACCCCTAAGAAATTTGATTGTAATTGTTGTTTTGTCTTCAGACCAAATTGGAGAATTCTATTTCATTTCAGCACTTCAGTTTGAGTTACTTGTTGGGTTCTAACAAACCTCGTATCTGAGCAAGGCATGGGAACTAATAAGGAACAACTTGAAAAGTTGGAGTTCGAATTGCACGAGGTGCGCGATGGCTTGTAGCGATCGGCAACCGAATCTGGGGAAACACGAGCTCAGATGCAAGGAATGGAGGACAAGCTTAAGGAAGTCCTCGACTCCTTCTCTGGTTTCTGTATGTCCTAGGAAAAATCATCTCAGCATCATGGCGAGAGGAGCTCTTTGTCTCGAGGAGGTTCCAACAAATATGAGGGGTCCCACCATTCAACCCACATAAGATTCACTAAGATGGTTTTCCAAAATTCTCTGGTGATGATCCAACGGAGTGGCTTAGCAGAGCTTCTCAATACTTCGAATTTCAGGAAATTGGGGAGGAGCAGAAGGTCGCCTTAGCATCTTTCCACCTAAAGGAGAAGTCAACCAATGGTGGCAACGGCTCAAGAGGGTCCAAAAAGATGAGGGAGTGGAGATTACCTAGGATTTATTTGAGCGCGAGATTATGACTCGATTCGGTCCCACGGAGTATGAGTGCTTTGACGAAACACTATCCAGAGTGAAGCAAACAAGTACCCTCAGGGACTACCAACATGAGTTTGAAAGGTTGGCTAACAGAGTGGTTGGGTGGCCGCAATCACCTCTTGTTGGAACCTTTCTCGGAGGCCTACGCGATGACATAGCAGATGAAGCCAAAGACTCTACGCGAGGCCATCGAGGTAGCCAAAATAAAGAATAACTAGCTCATGAGGAAACGGAGGCAGGGATGAGTGGAAGGGACACAAGTTGCCCCACCAGCACGATTTCTCACAGCTCCACCACCTACGACGATGCCCACAACCCCAAAGCAAGTCGTCAGCTCTCTGATTAAGCGCATATCATGGGAAGAGATGCGGCGAAGGAGAGAGGGGGGTTTGTGCTTCAATTGTAATGATCGATCCACCCCAAGCCATAAATGCAAAACGCCACAGTTCTTCTTGATCGAAGGAAGAGAGGACGAGGAAGGCGAAACCAGCAACAACGCTCCCAAATTCAGGCCAATAATCAATGAATTGGAGCAAGAAGGAGATGAGCAACCTGAGATCACTCTTCATGCTTTTTCGGGTTGGAAGGGGCCACACACAATGAAGTTACTGGCATTTATCAGCAAATACTCAGTTACGGTGCTGGTAGACAGTAACTTTAGCCACAACTTTGTGAGCCAATGAGTTGTTCGACACCTTCACCTACCAGTTATTTTCACTGATAGTTTCAATGTGAGAATTGCATACGGAGGCCAGATATCTTGCCAAGAGAAACATGAAGCCGTACCATTGGAGATCCAAGGTTTTTCCTTTACTGTCACTTTGTTTTCTCTTCCATAACAAGGATTGGACAACTATTGGGCGTACAATGATTGGTTAAATTGGGTCCTGTACTACGTGATTCGCGCAACATGACGATGAGATTAAATTGGCAAAGGGAGTCTCAAGTGCTTCATGGTCAAAAGGGTGGGCCTTCAACGACAATTTCTATATAGTCTCTTGAGAAAGAAATTGATGATGTGGGCACATTATTTGCATTATTTGTCAAGGAAGTTGAACACCCTAAGGAGAGTGCTCCACAACTGCCAACTGATATAGATAAATTATTGGAAGAATTTGCTGCAATTTTTGAAGAACCACGTTCATTGCCTCTATCTAGAGAAGTTGACTACTGAATCCCATCGAAAGAAGGTGTATCAGTTGTCAATGTTCGCCCCTATAGATACGCGCACTTCCAAAAAATTAAATCGAACGGCAAGTAATAGAGATGCTCGAGACGGGGACAATCTGTCCTAGTCGCAGCCCTTTTTCCTCACCAATCCTACTAGTTAAGAAAAAAGATGAATCTTGGCATTTTTGTACTAATTATAGGGCCTTAAATGAAGCAACGATCAAAGATCGCTTTCCCTTTCCAACGGTAGATGACATGATCGATGAATTGCACAGTGCCAAGTACTACACTAGGCTCGACCTTAGAGTTGGGTACCACCAAATCCGAGTCCATCCGGAAGATGTGCACAAGACAGCATTCCGAACACACAGTGGGCATATCTCGTTATGTCTTTTGGGCTTTGTAATACACCTTCAAATTTCAAGCCACCATGAATTCTATCTTCAAGCCGCTATTGCGTAAATTCGTTCTTGTATTTTTTGACGATATTTTTGGTGTATAGTCGCTCTTGGGAGGAGCATTTGGAACACATTAGAGTGGTTTTTAAAATTTTGCAAGCTTATCAATTTTTTCTTAAACACTCTAAATGTGCATTCGGACAAGAGAATGTGGATTATGTGGGGCATCTAATTTCTAATGAAGTTGTGCAAGTGGATGAGAGCAAGATTGGCCTAGACCCACAAATGTGACCGAACTATGAGGATTTTTATGACTTACGGGGTACTACCATAAGTTTGTGCGAAACTATGGAATTGCCACATCCCCCATGACGCAATTGTTGAAGAATGGACAATTCCGCTGGGATGAAAAAGGCAAAAAATGCTTTTGAAGAACTCAAATTCTCCATGATCACAACCCCGGTATTGGTTACCCCTAATTTCAATGAAATTTTTGTAATAGAAGTAGATGCTTCAAATGCAGGTATTGGTGCTCTACTGTCCCAACAAGGCCGGTCAGTGGCATTTTTTAGCAGAGCTTTGGGCCCAAGAAAGAAAGCCCAACCCATCTATTCGAAGGAGATGCTTGCCATAGTTGAAGCCATTCAGTATTAGAGCCCGTATCTCTTGGGTAGAAAATTTCAAATCCTAACAGATCAACGCAGCCTAAGGTTCTTCTTGGAGCAACGTGTGGCCACCCCAAAACATCAAAAATGGGTCACCAAGTTGCTAGGCTATATGAATATGAGATAGTGTACAGACCAGACAAGGAGAACATTGCAGCAGATTCACTATCTAGAGAAGTGGGGTCACCAGCTTCGTAGGCAATTTCTGAGCCTCTATTCATTATATGGATTGAAATAAAAAAAAGAAGCAGCTGAAAGCCCATGGGTTCAAGAAATAAGGAACCGCATAGAAAGCAAGCCTGAAGATGTGTCTAACTATGAATGGAGAGACGATTTACTATGGTTCAATGGGCGTGCAGTTGTTCCACCAGATCCCATCTTGAAGTCCCGCCTACTCCGGGAGTTCCACGACACAAAAACATGAGGCCACTCAGGAGTATTGCGAACCTAAAAAAGAATTGTTCAAGCCTTTCATTGGAGCAGACTTAAGAAAGACGTGCAGAATTATGTCGCAGCATGCGACGTGTGTCAACGAAACAAGACCGACTCTCAATCACCAACGAGTCTTCTTCAGTCTTTTCCTATGCCATCGCAAGTATGGGAGGATGTTTCTATGTATTTCATATAGGGATTGCCCAACTTCAACGGGAAAAATGTCATACTCGTGGTGGTGGATCTTTTGACAAAATATGCCCACTTCATTGGTCTAATCCATCCATTCACAGCCAAGAAAATAACAAAGGTGTACGTTGAAAGCATAGCTCATCTTCATAGTATTCCTCGAACTATTCTTACTGACCATGGTGCTTTGTTTACTAGCAATTTTTGGCAAGAATTGTTTAAGTTGCAAGGAACGCAATTCAAGATGTCATCTGCCTATCACCCCGAAGCTGATGGTCAAATATAGGTGGTGAATAGGAGTCTTCAGCAATACCTCCGCTAACTATCAAGTCAAGCGCCAAAGTAATGCAGTCATCATCTACCTTAGGCAGAATTTTGGTATAATACCACATTCCACAGTGCAATTGGGGCTCACTCCGTTTCAAACCTTGTATGGAAGATACCCGCCTGTAATTACTTGTTATTCACCAGGTAGTGCAATTGTGCAAGAAGTGGATAAGGAGCTATGTGATTGGGATGAGCTACTAAGACATCTAAAGTAGAATATGGAGAAAGTCAAGAACTGAAAGAAGCAACAAACAGATGCTCATCGCCGTGATGACTCCTTTGAGGTGAATTATTGGGTCTTTCTAAAGTTGCAGCCATTTAGACAACAATTGGTGTTCAAGCGAGCTAATCAAAAACTTGCTAATAAATACTTTGGACCTTATCGGGTGATGGAGAAGATAGGTGTTGTGGCTTAAAAACTGGAGCTATCAGCGCATTCTAAGGTTCACCCGATACTCCACATCTCATGCCTGAAGAGACGCATAGGAAAAGGAGAAGTCTCCCGGTGCATGGCACCTCCAGTTTTAGAAGAAGGATATCTTATGCTTGAGCTAATAGCTGTCAATAATTTTCGTTGGGTGAAACAGGGTAACAAAGTGGTGGCTGAAATGTTGGTTCAGTGGAAGCATATGTCTGACGAAGAAGTCACCTGGGAGTCAATCGAACAGATTCAAAAATCAATTTCCAGAGTTCGACCTTAAGGGCAAGGTCAAAGTTCCAGGGGGCGGCGCGTGATGGACCCCAAAGAGCTAGGAAATGAAACCCACGATATTTTGCCATGCTAGTTGCAGAACCAGGAGGACTAGTTCAAAAGACAACAAAAGTGAAGGCTGGAGCTAATTCTATGGGGAATATATGCTCTATTTACTTGAGTTTAGGAAGGGGTTTTGTTGAGTCTGTTTAGGAGTCTAAGTAGTTGGGTTACTTATTATAAATAAGTCTTTGATAGTAGAATAAAAAATTAAGAAATTTGATTGTAATTGTGGTTTTGTCTCCGGCCCAAATTGGAGAACTCTATTGCATTTCAAACTTCAGTTTGAGTTATTTGTTGGGTTCTAACATGGAACAAAGTCTGTATGCAGGGAAGACAATCCTAGTCCTACACTTGGTCAGAACTTGATCATAATAGTCATTGATACTTTAATTTAAGAAGGATCATTCCAAATATCGACATCAATTTTACTACAATGGAAAATAACAAAAAGGCTAAAAGCCATTCCATGGAAAAAGCTCCATGTTATTATCATACCTTAAAATTACGGAATGTAGATATCCCCCCGATCCAAATGCCAAAGACAGTGAGGCTTTTCACTTTGCTATCCCGACAAACACTTGAAAAATCATTTGACGAATATAATTTACAACTTCTTAACTTGAAGCTCAAGCTCTAAAGTTCTACCATAAAACAAAATAACCAATGAATTTCCAAATAACAAACCTCGTAAGGACTGAACTAAAAGAGTTATTATTATAATCCTGCAACAAAATGCACCCCACCAAGAGAACCCCTAAAAGGACAAAGAAACTCAAGCCCTAGTATATTTAAGCGAATATCAGTGTCCTACGAATATGAACCAAAGGTTGCAACTTATCTTATAAAATCTTATTCATGAAACCAGTAAAGTTGCTATTTACAATAATCAAGTCTTACATACATCTAAATCAAGAATATCAAGTCGTACATTCATCTAAATCAAGAATATCACATTGTTATGCAGAACAAAACAAATGCCCCATTGAGCAAAGTTTCTCAACCTTAGCCTTCGAAAACAACTGATCTGTGAAATGGAAGTGCAAGAAAACAGCTTCAGAAAATCTTTGAATACCTCTTAGTAATGAACTAGGTTACAATTTCCCAAGAAGCTCTCAAAGAAACTTACGGTGGAAAGTAACTGCGTAAACGTACCAAGAAGAGACTTACTTGGAATTAGAGTCGTTGAGAGAGATACTGTCTGTGAGTAAGAACATACTGATTGCTGGTTCCTCAGCTCTCAATCTGGAAGGGAGAGCGCAGGCAGGTAAGAGTAGGGCTTCGTTTCGTCGTGATTGTCTTGTTTCTTTGATCTGCAACGGATTGGAGATGGCCCATCAGGCCTTATTGGGCCTGTAGATTTACTTCTGTTTCTGTTTAATAAAAGAGGGTACAGGCTAAAGTTGTGCTAGATGTCACTTAAATTAGGCTTGCGAATTCGATACTCGTAAATTTGATACAAAATCAACATAAAATTAAGAGATTTAAATTTAATCTTAGCAGTTTTAAATTGATAAATTTATTAGAATTTATTAAATAAATAACTAGACACAAACTCAATTAAATATGCTACGGTCCAATAAATTCAATTTCGGTCCAATAAATTCAATTTCCTAAATACAATACGACACAAATTGATTTTAAAAGGACACGATGACGACAAGTTGACAGACATGATAAACTAAGTCTTAGTAGAGTACGTAAAGCTAGTATCTCAAATGAATTGGAATCATTTTACCATGTAAAGTTTGCCTAAGATTCTCGTAACAGTTGCAATCTTATAGGTAAAACTCGGAAATGACAGAGACTCGTGGGTGAAAAATAACAAAGCCAATCAGACTCGTGGATGAAAAATGACGCTGTTTTGTTACACTCTAAATTTAATATGATTTTTTTCTCATATCACAAGATTTATATATAATAAAATACATAGAAAGTTGAATTTTATCTCATATATATTTTATCTCTCAAAACCATCACATCACTCATTTTTATCACATGTTCAATCATTTAATATTTGATTAATATATAATTTAACATAATTTTTATTTCATATATTATCCATACACGATAGTATATATATGTTGAGAAAATTTTATCGAATTATGTATTTTGAGAAAATTTTGTCAATATTTTTAAGAAAATAATGGGTAAAAATAAATTTTGAATTATGTAATCAAATAAATAAAAGGGAAAAAAATATTATTTAATATAGTAAAATCAATTTTTAGAGACTCATAATTTTATATTTTATCATATCTTCATACACAGATTATAACTAATGTTATAATATCGTAGGTAAACAAGTTGCCTCTCCCAAATCTAGCTTCTCTCTACTATCTTTTTTTTTAAATAATTTTTTAGACAAATCATCCCACTTATATATAATAAATTTTACTTAATTCACGATAAGTGATATATATAAAGCAATTTTTTAACGCCAAAATTTCCAGATGTAAAGAAATAAAAAAAAACCCTTAAGTGATATCACGTCAATATTATCACGTGATATGATCAACTGATAATATATAAACAAATAAGAAAACAATACTTGTTCATGTTAGCCAATAAATACCCACTATTATTTCATGTAAATCAATAACTACACAAGTAAAATTTAATTTACCAATATAAAATTTTATTATTAACGAATAATAGTATCACCGTTACATTAAATATTTTCTCTATTACAAGGTCATTTTTGCATGCGTAAAAACACGGTATTAACAACATAATTCTTGCAAAAAATGGTTCCAATTTGATAAAACCACAACAACAATTAAAAAAAGCCTTCAATAACTGAAATTCAAGAAAAAAAAATCCATCACAAAATAAAAAAAAACCCCTTCCTCGTCCCTCTATTCATTTAACCTTTTATATCTATGTAATCAACATTTTTTGTATGTACATCACTATCATAAAGGGCAAAAAGGTCGAAACAAAAAAGAACCAAAGGCAAAAAAACAGTTGATCTGAGCCGTCAAAACTGATGACTAACGTCTTTGATTTTATCACGCCTCATAATCAAGCCCCAGTATCATCTTACATCTACCATCATCCGAGTCACTTGACTCAGTGAGTCCTTTTTCTTTGGGGTGGTTCAAGCTACGAGTCCTTGAAGCTGGCTCAAAGCCGAGAGTCAACTCCAGCTCAATCTCACCATCTTCTTCAGCTCCTTCGTCATTCTTCGGAGCCGACTCCGGCTCAGCTTCAGCCGTCTCCGCCGAAATCAAGCTCTCTGTCTCCCGGCTCTCACCATCCACATTCATCGCACCCAACTCAGACTGATGACTCAACGACGATTCGTGACTCGCCGACCTGTTCACCTCTTCAACTCGGTTGGCCTTGTTGGGCTTCGCAGCGGATCTCTTGAAACGGCAACGAGTCCTCACCCGGTGAAGATCGTTTGACCCGTTCAAGTTCTCATCCTTTGATACATGACGAATATCATAGGCCTTCAAAGGTGGGGTATTGCTGGTCTCATCGCCAGCTTCAGAAGCAATCTGGGTAATCTGAGCTCCTCTCAAAACAGCCTCCACAGCATTCTGACAAAGCTGCCAACTTCCGGACCAAAGCAATCCGACCGATCCGTAAATCGGGTTTACGATTCTGCCACAAGCCTCGTATAGCAGTGATCTAAATATCGCTGTATGTAATCACAGAAAATAGAGGGGTCAGAACTCAGAAGACTCAGAATATGACTATATATTTAATATATATGCTGTACAGTTAATATAGATGCAGGGTACTACTGACCAGGGCGGAGGTGTTCGGGGCCAGCGTTGATGAGGTTCATGAGGCCAGCGCGGCCGTAGAACTTGGCGAGGAAGACGGTG
The DNA here is from genome assembly GCA_951799425.1 of Ilex aquifolium. Classification (NCBI taxonomy): domain Eukaryota; kingdom Viridiplantae; phylum Streptophyta; class Magnoliopsida; order Aquifoliales; family Aquifoliaceae; genus Ilex; species Ilex aquifolium. Next base: position 6,407,305 of record OX637398.1, on the reverse strand, counting down.
GCATTGGCTTGGGACTCGGAGGTCTTGATCCATTGGAGGCATGGTTTGATGCTGCAGTTTTCGCTGCAACCCTTTCGAAGGACTCTGCATCCATTACAGCTCATCCGCATTGCTAATTTTCTTGTGCAGAGATTATTGTACAGATAGAGAAAGCAGAGGGTATGGTGGTGGTGGTGGTGGTGGTGGTCGTTGGATGTGGATGAAGTGTGGAGGAGATATATAGGAGGGAGGTAAAAGAGGGCTGCTGGGTGAGCAGATATATAAGAGAGAGAGAGATAGAGAGGGGGTAGGTGGGCAGCTGGGTTTTGGGGGAAGGGGGGTGGGAGTGGGGGAGAGAGTCCGCAGCGCAGTTGTTTCCTAAAGAGCGGTAGTGTTTTGGGAAAACCAGGCTTCCACATTCATGGAATCGGGGGATGCCACAGCCATTGATTTTGGTTAAAATATTAGTAGAAATGGAATCACTTAATTGAAACGGCTAATCCCATCTAGCGCGCGTGAAATCACTTCCCTGTCGTTAGGGTCAATGTTACCCTCTCATTGGGAGGTATACCCACCCCCTCTCACTATTCCCTATCGTAGGGTTTAACTTCTCTATTTACCCCATAGTATGTGACACAAGTGTTAACGCTTCACTACAACGTCACACTACTTAATTATAAAGACTACATTCTTCAATCTCTTTTTTAATCTTATTTGAAGCATTATACTCAACATAAAAACAAAAGACAATATTATAATAATAATAAATAGATATTAAATCATACTCAGTTCAACTCAACTCAAGAGATCATGTTCTATTATTTTTTGGGTCAATTGCATAATTTTGTTTTGCCATTATATTTTGGATTAATAACACTTTTGATTCTTAAAGTATACACATTTTATCAATTTAGTTCCTCAAAATATATTAGTCTTTAAAGTATTCAGTCTGTGTTTAAATGATTCTTACATGTACAGACCGTTAAATTCTTGATGAAATTATAATGCGTTAGGCACGTGATATTGTCTGAAAGAATGATACGTGGTCACTTATGTTAAAAAAACTTAACAAATTATCTAATTAAAGACCAAAGTGACACAATTGAAACTTTATAAACCAAATTGATAAAATTAATGCAGTAATGACCAAACTGACAAAATGAACATATTTTAAGAATTAATAGTATTATTAACCCTTAAAATAAAAAATAATTAATAAAATTTAAATTTCAAATAACAAAAGAGTAATGTTATAAAATCCCAATGAAACTCAAAAAATTTATAACCAAAATACATATTATTCTTTAGATTAGTGAATCCCATCAATTTTTTCAATAGAACTCACTCATTCAACCGATAATATGTGTTTGAGTTACCATTTTCAAGTTTTATTTGAGTTTTCTAACATGTTTCATAAGGGTTAATTATATTAGAGGTCCTCAAAATATGAGGTTTGTCTCATTTTAGTTCTCAATATTTCAATTGCATCATTTTGATCCAAGAAGTATTGAATATGTTTCTATATGGTCCTTCAACCAGACAACGTTAAATTACTAACGATTTTTTATCATAAACTTTTCGTGTAATATCTAAATATGGACAAAAAATAATTTTGATAGTTTTTAAATAAAATTTGAATAGCTCTTGACAAAAAAAATGTGTAATATGTGTAGCTTTTGACCAAAATTTGGATAGTTCATGATCAAAATTGTGTAATTTAGGTAGTTATTTAACCAAAATTTGGTCAATAGTTATCTAAATTATTTTTTTGTCTATATTTAAGTATCACGTGACAAATTTATAGTAAAAAATTGTTAGCAATATGGACACTGTCTGTTTGAGGGACCATATAGAAATATATTTAATATTTCAGGGATCAAAATGATATAATTGAACCATTAGAGACTAAAATAAGACAAATTTCATATTTTAGAGACCTACAATGTAATTAACCATTTTCATAATAAAAAAAAAAAAAAAAAGAGTAGATTAAAAGCATCAAAAGTTAGGGGTTAAAGCGGTTATAAAGAGAAAAGATACTGCAGCTAAGAAGAACACGTGGAAGAGGATCAGGAACCTCGGATTTCGGATCCCATGCAAGCGAAAACAAAAATGAGAATGCGCGTGTATGACACGTGACACTGTCAGAGTGCGGTCGAATCGCCACATCGTGGAAACATGGGCCCACAAACACTGGCGTGACCCACCTGCTTCTCGCTCCTGGTTTTCGGGAAGTTCGTGTTCACAAAACCGCTTTGGTGAGACAAAAACCAGCGACTGGTTTCGGGTTTTAGGTTTTTTGGGACTGTGGGCGCAAGTGTCAGACCCTATGGGCCACCGGTTTCCCCGGTTTCACGTCTCGTTCTTATCCCACAAGCCAGGAAAGTTAATCAACAACTTGCATGCTATAATTAATCAATTACTTAACTAAGTAAATTACAATTTATACCCTCACAATCATACATAATTTTTATTTAATCCCAAAATTTTTAATTTAAATAATTACACTATTAAAGTTTTAATTAAGTTTCAATTAAAATTTTCTATTCAGATCTATTAATTTGTTCTAATAGAATAACATCACTGGACTTACCTATAAAAATATATTTGTCTAACAAATTAAATGAAATAAAGTAAAGTTTATAGCTTACATGAAAAATAATTTTTCACTAGATAAATATATTTTTTTTATCTAAGTCATGTGTTGACCACGAGAGCTAATTTCGGCATAACAAATTGATAAAATTTGATGTAAGGACTAAATTGAAATACAATTAAACTTCTAAAGATTTGATTTGTTAAAATTGAAACTTCAAGGACCAAATAAGAATTAAGTGTATATTTTAAAGGTATAAATTATAATTTAACTTAATTAATTTTAATAGTTTTAAATTTTAAACTAGCCTTAGATACGGATACAAATTATAATCTTTCCCCATATTGCACACAGGCGCGTACATCACTTTTAATCCGAATTCCATGAGTCCGATTTTAGTCTTCTATGGATTAATTATTTGATCCATTATTCATATTACAATATATTATACTCAATGTATTTGAATTTTAATTTTTTAATATCTAATTTGATTATAATTCAGTTCAAGTTTAAATAAACGTATCATGTAATTTAATAAATATTTAATAAAAATAAATTTAAATTCATCTAATATACCTTAATCAACTTTAATTAAATTATTTGGATAGAATCGGATATTTTTCAAATATCAACAATGAATACAATTTACCAAATACTAAATACATATTTGACTCAGTAATAGACCTTTCAATCACGTCCGGTAATGTTGGTTCGTATCGCGTTTTAATCAATTTATGTCAAAAAATAGTTTACTCATACCCGATTCGTTTATTAATTCGTATCTAACGAATTGTGTCATATCGAGTTCGTATCGTGTATGAATCGTATATAATCGGTACATAAACGAATCGTGTCGTATTTTTTTTATTAATTTCACTTATACTCAATTCGTTTATTAATTAAGTAGTGTCGAAGTCTAATCGTTTACGAAACGAATAATTTAAAAAATATCTAAATTCTCTAATTTTATATCATATTAACGAGCCCCATCATATTATACCACCCCCTAATTAGTACATAGTTAATTTAAATCTAATTGGTTGATAGACTTGTTTCTAGCTGGTGATTGGAAAGTGAAATACAAGCGCGAGAAGGAAAGTGGGGGTATGGGGTTGTCTGGATTTTAAGTTTTAAAATAAATTTATAATTGAAAAAAGTGGGCGGCCGCTGAGAATTTGGAAGGCAGGACTTAAACGTCCTCTGTCACTTGTATTAATAATAATAATAATATTTCTATTGTTAATCAGATAAGTATTGACTTTATCAAATTTTCACTGAAACAATGTTCTGATAGGTGTGGTGGATTCCACACCCATTTAATTTTATTAATGATTTATAATTTAGAGTGCTTTTTTTGACCCAACAATAAAATTATTTTATTGTAATTTAAAAGTCATGAATTCAAGTCGTAAAAATAGTATATCCGCTTACAGAGAATAAAATATTTTAACTTAAATAGATTAGACCTATTAATTCAGCTTATGAAATCAAAAGACCCTAAACTCTAAGTTTTTAAAAACTAAAAATAAAACTACTAAAAAAATTTAAGTCTTAATTCCCTAAATAATTCAAATTCAAACTTACCATTATAATTTTTCAATCATTCTATGTCTCCCCTGTCCCTCTCTTACATCAAATTTAAATATAACAACAAAAACTTGAATACAAAAATTTTAATTAATATTTTTATAATTTTAAAAAATTAAAAATTAAAAATTAAATTTATTATTAATACTAACAATAAAAAATATCTTATTTACTGTTTCCGTTTTAAGCATCACAATGTATTGGACCGGCCCATTGGGTATGTCCTTCTAATAAGTTAGAATTTAATTAAAAAAATAATATATTTGGATGTATCTAAATCTAGACGTGGCTAATTGGCTCGTACGTTTCTTCAAGAGGAGGTGATTGTTGCTTTATTGGCAGACATGAATGTTCTTTATAGTAAACTTATTATTATTATTATTATTAATTATATGCCCACTTGCAGATCAAATGTGAAAGCTGTAATTTCTTTATACTTTCTATGTTGTATGGTCTTTCTAAATTGAATTTCCTACATCACGCAACTCCAAACTGGATATGACACTTAATTTTCTTGTAATTGAGCCTTTCTGTTTTCCTATAAAATCTGCACGAAAATTTTATTTTTTCGTGAAACTTTCTATTTTTTTCATTATTTACCACTTTACCCCTTATTTTAACACACCATAACTCTTCCCAATACTTATCTTCTCAGCCGACTCATTAAGGAAGTTTGTCTCTTTCATCTTTTGCACATTTTTTCACCCAATTGATAAAGTAAGTTTTTCTTTCATCTCTCAATTACTCTATGTATTTGAGAATTGCTACATTCTGCAAGTAATAAAACCCAGCAATTTGTATTAGTCGATACACTTCGGAGTATTAATTTTTTTGATCTGCAATTTGTATTAGTCCTATATACCTGCTGCATTTCTTCTGTGACAATATTCTAACCCCCCCCCCCCCCCCCCCCCTTCCTTTTCTCTATTTGTTTTTCTTTGTTGATTGTTGAATTGAATGTTTTATTTAATTATGAGATTGTGATGTAATAGATAAGGTAGAGCATATAGGTAACATGTGTTTAATTTTTTAGTTAGTACCTTACCCAAATGATACAGTGCACCGAAGCGAGTGGATTTAGGAATTAATACAACTTCCATCACTTTTAACTAGGGATCAATATGTGGTAAATGAAAAACAATTCACCATTACATATAGTGTGACATACTTTATACAAATGGGCCTCCCCCTAATACAATATTGGTGATTTATCACTTGGATCTCGGTGAACATGTCTCGCAGCATTGATTTCTTCTTTTCATTCTCAAAACAATCTTCAGAAAGATTTAACGCCACCCAAATAGGAAGTAACACCTTGAGTAAGTACGGAAAGAAGAATATTGCATATGAAAAGAAGAAACAAAAAACAGCAATTTCCCCGACTCTATGACTAGATAGTTCATATTGACTCCTATGACGACACATCTTTCAGGTACCACAGTTACTGTTAAGAGAAGACTCCTACCGCAATTATGTATATGTCAATGTCTTTTTATATAACCAATGTGTAGAATTAATCTTGAAAATTAAAATTTCATCATTTTTATTTGGATTTTTTTCCTTATTTACATGCAGAAGAAACAATGCAATATTTGAGATAATAAATAAATTAAGCATACGCCTCAAAATAATAGAATAAAAAAGATGTTTGACAAAGATTTTGTTGTTGTTGTGTATTGGTATCTGTGTGTGTATTTTTTGGTGTATCAGTCTATGTGTGTGTATTTTTTGATATATTAATGTGTGTATTTAATTTTATTGCTTTTCTTATTAAAAACAAAGATAAATACTCAACCCAATGGATATCAGTTTGCAATTTATCTTAATCAACTTAATTAAAATGAGTCATATTAATTGATGATACCTGAAATGAACAGACACGAGCTCAGGAAATAAGCTCAGGTCGGGAGCTCAGACAGAAGAAGCAGAGCTCATCCGGCATTGGCCAGAGCTCATCTAGTCAGCGCTAAAGGCTCCCAGCTGAGGACACGAGTTAAGAAATGATGAAAGGACAGCAAGGTAACTACGGATATCACTAAAAAGAAAGTAGAACCATTCCAAGGCATTAGACCCGCAATCAACCACGATCCCCTCCTAAAGCTAAGGAGAATCCCACGAAAGAAGGCAAAGATCTCTCTGTTTGAAGCCAGCCGTAAGGAGTTTAGGTAACTCCGGAATTATGGATGAAGATAGGGCACGATCCCTTCAATATAGGAGGTAATTCCGTGTTAGAGGTAAGCATGAGGCCATAAAAAGGGGGGACAACCTCCATGGCGAGGGGGAGAACAACCAGAAACCCTAAGACTCTGATAATTCTACTGTAACACATTCAATTTCATCAATAAAGACAAGGGAGTAAGAGCCTCCATTAGAGAGTGGACTAGCCGAGCTCACTAGCCGGTGAACCACTATACTTCTACCGTATTTCACACACTATACGTCGTAAAATATAGCATTCATCCACCACTTTATGGACCTGGTAGCTCAGACACCATATCAAGCCCTATACAGATCACCCAGATAAGATACTTCGATCCCATAGCTCATTCCCGAAGGTTTACACCATCAGTTTGGCGCCGTCTGTGGGAAGGTGATTGTTCCTTCTACAAATAAGCTGATTTTTCAGTGACTGATGGTAACGACACGAAATATGAGCAGAAGTCAAACAAACCTACCACGAATGTAAGACCCACAGGAAGCTACCAACGGCAGACAACCCGGGAATATTCCCGAGGTTAATTCCCCCATTAATAACGAGTTGGAGGCCCTTCGCCTCGTCAACCAACGATTACTAAAAGAAAACGAAGAGCTATCAAAGCTCGTACAACGCCCACAGGAGGCACGACCGGCCCAAGAAGGCCAGAGTAATCCCCCTTACCGGGAACAGCGACACTGGGACCCCCTTAGAGAGGTCGGCGAAGGAGGAGAAAGCAACCACACCAGGGGGTATGCTCCTTATATACCCCCTAGGAATGGCCATAACGACGAAGTGCAAAGTCAGAACGACGGGGGGGATAGGGATGATTTTTACCCGTATCCTCAGGACAGGAAAGAGCAGCGTTGGGAACAACGTTTCAAAGACATCCAGCAAGAGCTCAGCCACATGAAGGAGGCTGTTAAAAGCAAGGCACCGGTTACCATGGATATCTTGGTTCAGCAAACTGAGTCCCCATTCACCACGGGAGTGCTACACTTCCCTCTCCCACCGAAGTTCAGAATGCCTCAAGTAGAGGTCTTTGACGGAACGAAAGATCCCGTGGATCACCTCAACACTTACAAGAACCAGATGGAATTGCATGGATACCAGGATCCTGTGCGTTGCCGAGCCTTTGCCATCACACTGAAAGGCTCCGCCCTAAACTGGTTTAACAGGCTCCCACCAGCCTCTATTTCATCCTTTAAAGAGTTCTCCATAGCTTTCGTATCTCACTTTATAGGAGCTCGGACATACCGAAAGCCGAGCTACCACCTACTAAATGTGAAACAGGGGCCCCAAGAAAATCTGAGATCGTACGTCCAAAGGTTTAACTCGGAGACATTGAAAGTAGACATTCCAGATGAAAAATTTGCTATAACGGCTTTCATTGCTGGATTGGGAGTGCAGTCAAAGGACTTGATGTTCTCTATATCGAAGAACCCTCAGGCGAGTATGGCTGAGGTGTTAGCCAAAGCAGAGAAGTATATAAATGGCGAAGAGGCACTCCTTTCTAAGGTGGGAGGTACATCCTCACGAAAGGAGAAGGAAAAAGAAGAAAAGAGAAGGGACCGAAGTCCCAGGAAGGAGAAAGGGCGGGAGAGGTCCCCAAGGAGGGACAGGGACCGCTCACCCAAGAGAAGAGGAAATGTCAGAGATCGTCTGGGTCCCATGCAGCCTGAACTGCAGCCCAGATATGGACCTCAGCGATTTACCCCACTCACTGCCGCTGTGTCACAAGTATTATACGAGGTCCAAAACGAGAAGTTCTTGAAATGGCCGCCTCGGATGAAGGCAGACCCGGCAAAGAGAGACCCCACAAAATACTGTGATTATCACAGGGATCATGGACATCACACTGATGATTGCATTCAACTAAAGAAGGAAATCGAGTTCTTGATCCAGCGAGGTCAGTTGCGTCGTTTTGTAGCCAACGACAACCAGAATCGAGCTCTTCCACCACCACCACCTCGGCAGCCGGCACCTGCACCACACCAGCAGCCTCTAGGGGAAATCAGGGTGATATCTGGAGGGTTCGCTGGAGGTGGAGAGTCAAGCTCAGCTCGGAAGGCGCACCTCCGGCGGATCAGAGCCGAAGAAGCTCTCGAAGTACACGCTGTATCCAAAGCACCACGCTTAGATACAGCTATCACTTTTTCGGATGCTGATTTAGAAGGGTGCCAATACCCCCATGATGATCCATTGGTGGTACGAGCTGTGGTGGCAAATAGAACCGTTCATCGGGTTCTAATTGATAACGGGAGCTCGGCAGATATTATTTTCGCACCTGCGTACGACAAGATGGAAATAGGAAGAGAGAAACTGGAGCCAGTAAGCACTCACTTGCTGGGATTCTCCGGGGAAAGGGTGCTCCCCCTGGGTTCAATCCAGCTAGTGCTCACCCTGGGGGACCCACCCTGCCAAGCCACTACTACTGTCAAATTCCTAGTAGTTGATGCACCATCTGCGTACAACATCTTGCTTGGCAGGCCATCCCTGAATTCTATGAAAGCAATACTGTCTGCCTATCACTTAGTCATAAAGTTCCCTACAGAAAATGGAATTGGAGTGGTCCGAGGAGACCAGCGTGTAGCACGGGAATGCTACATGGCGTCTATAAAAAAGAAGGAGGTTGAGAACATCCAATTGGATGAACTCGACATGAGAGATGAAATGGAGACAAGACCAATGCCATCGGAAGATCTGGAACCAGTTCAGCTTGATGAGAAGCCAGAGCACCTCGTTTATGTGGGCTCCAAACTAAACGCTGAGCTCAAAGGACTCCTCATCCAGTTCCTAAAAGTGAATATAGGAGTGTTTGCTTGGAAGCAAGAAGACATGGAAGGGATTGATCCTTCGGTTATTACTCACAAGCTATGCGTGAGCCCAACTTGCAAACCCATCAAACAAAAGAGGAGGAGCTTTGCTTCCGAAAGGCAAAGGGCAATCAATGAGGAGGTCAACAAACTCCTCCATGCCAAGGCTATCAGGGAGGTTGATTACCCCACTTGGTTAGCAAATGTAGTTCTTGTGAAGAAAACTAATGGGAAGTGGCGACTGTGCATCGACTTCACTGATCAAAACCGAGCATGCCCCAAGGACAGTTTTCCTTTACCTCGGATTGACCTAATAGTGGATGCCACTGCGGGGCACGAGCTCCTCAGTTTCATGGACGCCTTTTCAGGCTACAACCAGATCAGGATGAATCCCAGCGATCAAGAGAAGACCTCCTTTATAACTGAACAGTGAACATATTGTTATCAGGTAATGCCCTTCGGGTTGAAGAACGCTGGAGCCACTTACCAGCGGTTAGTGAATAGGATGTTCCAGAAGCAAATAGGAGCATCCATGGAAGTCTACATTGACGACATGCTAGTGAAGTCACTGAAAGCAGAGCTCCACATCGAGCACTTAGCTGAGTCATTCCAAATTCTAAAGGAGTACAAAATGAAGTTAAACCCTGCGAAGTGCGCATTTGGGGTCTCGGCAGGAAAATTTCTGGGCTTTATAGTCAGCAGCAGAGGGATTGAAGCCAATCCAGAAAAGGTCAGAGCAATGGTGGAAATGCAATCACCATCCAATACGAAAGAGGTGCAACGTTTGACTGGCAGGATAGCTGCACTAAGCCGTTTTGTGTCTAGGTCCAGCGATAAATGCCAGCCGTTTTTTCAGATCTTGAAGAAGGCATTCCACTGGGATACCAAGTGTGCAGAAGCATTCGAAGCCCTAAAGAGATATATGAGCTCTCCTCCTGTTCTGGTGAGCCCTTTAGAAGGGGAAGTCCTCACCCTCTACCTAGCGGTTTCAGATTTTTCAACAAGTGCAGCGCTAGTTAGGGAGCGAGACAGAGCTCAGCAACCAGTTTACTACTGTAGCAGAGCTCTGAGGGGGGCAGAGGAGAGATATCCAAAGATGGAAAAACTCGTTCTAGCTCTGGTTACAACAACTAGGAGACTTAGACCTTATTTCCAGGCTCATACTATCGAGGTTCCAACAGATCAGCCGATGAAGCAAGTGCTGCACAAGCCAGAATCCTCAGGAAGGTTGGTTAAATGGGCCGTAGAGCTCAGCGAGTTTGATATCAGGTATAAGCCAAGAACTGCCATCAAAGGGCAAATTTTGGCAGATTTTATTGTAGAATTCACAGCAGCAGCGCCTATGGAGACCACAGATTTAATACCGGACCTCCCCATCTGGAAGCTTTCGGTAGATGGAGCTGCTAATGCTCAGGGAAGCGGTGCAGGGATGATCTTGACCTCTCCAGAAGGAATAGATGTCGAATACGCCCTTAGATTTGGGTTCAGAGCTTCAAATAACGAAGCAGAATACGAAGCTGTCATCGCTGGGCTCAATCTTGCCCATTCTATGGAAGCGGAGCAGCTGGAGATCTGCAGTGACTCTCAGCTGGTGGTGAAGCAGATAGAAGAATGTTACGAAGCAAGAGGCGAAAAGATGATCCTTTACCTCAAAAAGGTACGAGAACTAATGAAAAAATTTGTGCAGGTTAAGGTCAGACACGTGCCTAGAACGGAAAATTCAAGAGCAGATGCCCTGGCAAGGTTAGCAACTGCTTCGCAAGAGGATTTGGATAGGCTAATTCCAGTGGAGCACCTCCCAGGGCCTTCAGTAAGCATCAATGAAGAGGACATGCTATCGGTTGAAGCTCAGCCGAGCTGGATGGACCCCATCATCGGATACTTGCAGAATGGGACTCTGCCAAGTGATACTAAGGAGGCATCCAAGCTGAGGACCAGGTCAGCTAGATTTTCCCTACTCCAAGGAAGCCTGTATAAACGAGGATTCTCAACGCCTCTCCTTAAGTGCGTAGGAGATGAAGATGCTAACTATATACTCAGAGAGGTACATGAGGGGATATGTGGCAATCACATAGGAGCTCGGGCCTTGGCAGGAAAAGTACTGAGGCAAGGGTATTATTGGCCCACCATGCTCGAAAACGCCACCGACTTGGTAAGAAAATGCAAAACTTGCCAGGAGCATGCCAATATGTCCCACTGTCCTCCCGAGCTCCTAACCTCGGTGGTAAGCCCATGGCCTTTTCAGCAGTGGGGGTTGGACATTCTGGGACCCCTTCCCACCGGTGTGGGGCAGTGCAAGTTTGCCATCGTAGGAGTGGATTACTTTACTAAATGGGCAGAGGTCGAACCTTTGGCAACGATCACAGAGCAAAAAGTTCAAAACTTCGTTTGGAAGTCGATAGTTTGCAGGTTTGGAGTTCCCAGAGCATTCGTATCTGACAACGGAAAGCAGTTTGATAATTCAAAGTTCAAAAGTTTTTGTGCTGAGCTCGGAATCAAGAACTATTTCTCAGCTCCTGCCCATCCCCAGTCTAATGGGCAGGCAGAGGTCACAATAAGAACCATAAAGTCAGCTTTGAAGACCAAGCTAGAAAACCTGAAAGGCAAATGGGTGGAGTACATTCCGGAGGTATTGTGGGCCTACAGGACTACCGCCAGATCTGCGACTCAGGAAACCCCCTTTGCTTTGGCCTTTGGGACCGAGGCAGTGGCCCCAGTGGAGATAGGGCTCCAGTCACCAAGGGTGGAGTTTGCAGATTCCGAGCACAATGATGAATCTCTCCTGCTAAACCTCGATCTCTTGGATGAAAAGAGGGACAGAGCTCTGCACCGTGTCCGTACTTACCAAAGGAAAACTGCGAGGTATTATGACAGGAGGGTAAGACACAGAAGTTTCAAAGTTGGAGATTTGGTACTTAGGAGGCTTCTGCTTGCAAGAAAGGATCCCACGCATGGGAAATTGGGACCCAATTGGGAAGGGCCCTATATCGTGTCAAGGATAATCAGACCGGGGAATTACGAGTTGCAAACAGAGGAAGGAAAGGTTCTACCTCACTCGTGGAATGCCGAGCACCTTAAGAAGTTTTTTCAGTAAGTGTCACTTGTAATAGAGCTACTTTTAAATAAGAAAGAGCAAGTCTTTTATTCACCCTTCAATGAGCTTCAAAGCTTATAAATGCAAGATGAGCTCTTCAGCTCATAAACAAACGATAAGCTTCAAAGCTTATAAATGCAAGATGAGCTCTTCAGCTCATAAACAAACGATAAGCTTCAAAGCTTATAAATGCAAGATGAGCTCTTCAGCTCATAAACAAACGATAAGCTTCAAAGCTTATAAATGCAAGATGAGCTCTTCAGCTCATAAACAAGCGATAAGCTTCAAAGCTTATAACTACAAGATGAGCTCTTCAGCTCATAAACAAGCGATAAGCTTCAAAGCTTATAACTACAAGATGAGCTCTTCAGCTCATAAACAAGCGATAAGCTTCAAAGCTTATAAATATAAGATGAGCTCTTCAGCTCATATACAAACGATAAGCTTCCAAGCTTACCAAAAGCAAGATGAGTTCTACAGCTCCTCGGCGCGTACAAGCTTCTAGGTTCGTGAAATTCAAGACTGGTCCCTTCTTGGAGACACCAACAGTCTTTCCCCCGCGACTAATGGTCCTTATGCACTGCCTACCCCCTCGAAAACCCTAAAACGTCCAGTACGGCAGAGAGCACTCACAAAGTCAGATGGGAAGTGAGGTCAGTACCAACATGATATTCTGTTTTCCATCAACGCTCGTGGTGCGACCAATGGAAACCAGTTGGGAATTGGGGTCAGCACAAACCTGATTTTCTGTTTTCCATCAATGTTTGTGGTCTGATCTCTGGGACTAATCAGGAACTAAGGTCAGTGCAAGCATGATCTTCTGTTTTCCTTCTACGTTCATGTTTCAAACACAAAGAGCTCGTATGTGGGCATGCACACTCAAGAATGAACAAACTAGAATTCAGAATATCCAAGAAAATAAACGTGCGGAAAAGTAAAAAAAAAAAAGGGGTCATAGTCTGGTATCGTTCAGGAAAAGAAAGAAAGATGCAAGGGAACAAAGATCCTAGTCTTTCTTAAGTTCAGATCTCAGCTCAGCAACCTCTCCCTTCAGGCTAGCATTCTCTTTCTTCAGCTCATCCCTTTCTTGCTCAGCCTTGTGAAGCGAGTCGAGAAGCTTTTGACCAATGGAGGTAAGGAAAATGGTGGACAAAGAGTCAGGAGAAGGAGAGTCATCCCTCTTACGCTTCCTTGAACTCGTGACGGTGTTTCCGTCCTTGTCAGAATCCCCGTCCTCATCAGAATCAGAGAAAGAGGTCCAGGAAGGGTAAGGAATAGTGGAAAACTCAAACTCAGTAGCCTCAGCCCCAAGCAAATAGAGGTTTGCGCTCGTCATCAGCTCGGAATAAGTCTTAGACTCCACAAGCAGCATCTCGTTGATATTCACCATCCCTGGTAAATCCAGGTCAGGCGGATCTGCACAGCAAGGACATAATAAGAGCATATCTTTAAAAAAAAAAAAAAGTACTCAAAAGAGCTCGGCTCGAGCTTACCAATACGAGAGAAGCTCTTCCAGGACCGAGGAATCCTAGCTTTACGACAGCGATCCTCAGGAGACCTCCAAGACTCTCCAGAGGCGAAGAAGAAACGCCTAAACCACCCTTCAGGATTGGAGAGAAGATCTAGAACCAAAGGGCGTAAATTGAAATCCCTCCAACGGAAGAAACTGAAGCAGGGGGCATCATCTTCCTCAATCTCAAAGAAGTACAGGAACTCAGAGACAAAGGGGAACCTGCCAAGAGCATGCAGGCGGCAGAACAAGAAGAAGCTTACCATAGCAGCCCATCCTCGTGGAGAAAGGCGAGAAGGGCACAGGCCATAATAGGCAAGAACTCGCCCAATGGCCGGATGAATGGGAAGGCGAAGTCCCATGTCCATAGCACCTTCAAAGAAACAGACCTCCCCTCGCGGGAGGTAGTTGCAAGGCTCGTCGGAGGAAGAAACTCGCAAAGGCAAGTCAAGATCAGGGAAAAACCATTTTTTGATATCCACCAAATCAGAAGATTCAAGTATTGAAGGGGACAAGTAGCGACAATGCCACTTCCATTCGATTCCAAAGGAGGATCTTTCCTGGAACAAAGAAGAAGCAGAGGCAGCCATCGAAAGTGCTGGTAAGGGAAAAGACGCAAGAAATCAAGAAGAAAGTCAAGAATATGTCATGCACTTGGGAGCTTTTCAGGAAACAAAGAGCCAAGAAATAGGGAGTCAAGTTGCCTGTTTAATTTCCTAATTAATGAAGGTAGCAGCGGTTATGGAAAGTGGCTACGGTTATGGAGAGTAGCAGCGGTTATGGAAAGTGGCTACGGTTATGGAAAGTGGCTACGGTTATGAAAAGTGGTTGCGGTCATGAAAGACGTGGCGGTTATGGGAAGCAGTTGAGAGAGAAACGCGGGAAAAGGAATAGGTACAAAATTGCCCCTTATATTGCATTCAAGACAACGAAGGAACATTCTGACCCCACCAAGCCACATATCCTCCAAATTTTAGCTCAGCCCAGTCAAAAACAAAACACTGGTATAGCAAGTCTTTAAGGCCTGCAATTCTAACAGCCCTGTTCACCTTAAAGAGGAAAAGCTCCTAATAGTTTCTTCAGTTCATCAAGGAAACTTGACAGCATGTGAAAGTTCATAGCCTTGCTTAAAGAAGGCCTAAAGCACTCCTCAAAGCAAGGCAAGGGGAAAAGAAATGTGAAACGTAGAATAAAGTCTTCTATTATCAGAGAAATGGAGCAGCAGGATTTGTTATCTATTCCAGAAAGAGATCTGTCGAAAAAGCAATGAAGCTCAGAAATAACCTTTAAGGTCAGACAACTGAGCCAAGTAGCTCAGAAAGAGCTCTTAAGATAACAAAAAGAGCTAAAAAGCGCAGTAAGAGCTCTTAGGTTCAGAAAGAAGAGCTGCATAGCTCAGCAAGAATTCATAAGCATGAGCTATACAACCCGGAAGGAGCAAGCCAGTTCAGAATATCAGTCTAAGCAGCTCAAAACGAAGAAGGATAAATAATGGATCCTTAGGGTGCCAACCACTGAGCTTAAAAGGCTTAGGAGAAGCAGTTGAGCATAGCACCAAGTCTCCTGTACTCTTCAAATCTAGTAATTTTGCTTCAAGAAGTGCACAGCACCCCTCAAAGCAAAAGGGGGGAAGGGGAGTATACAAAGTTGAATACATACAGGTGCACAAATTCAAAGATATATTCAAAAATATATATGTGCTGAAATTCAAAGGGACATATGAATATGATAAACCAACAATGAAAAAACAAAATAACGAACGATCACAAAGTAGCACAAGGCCCTAGCCCAAGTCAAAGTTACATCTCAAAAATTCTTTACAAAGAAATTACAAGTAAGAAGACCTAAGGGGGAGTGGACAGAAGCCCCTGCAGTTCGGTAGACACAACATCAACAAGAGAAGCAGAACCCTGGGGCTCGGGAGGCAAGGATCCTGATGCTGGAGGAGTGGAATTTTCGGGAACACTGACCCCAGGAGCCTCCGCCGTACCAGGCAATGATGTTTGTTCAAGTGCCCCAGTCACCAGGTCAGCAGATGAGGCCACAGCAAGAACAGTAGAGGGGGAAGCAGAGGCATCTGGGAGGGGAGCTCCAGGAGGAAGAGCTGAGGTGTCTTCCTCACCACTAGAGTCAGATTCTTCCATTTCCTCCTCAGTAGGGATAGGGAAATTAAATTCGAGATCTGGGTAAGCTTTGATAGCTTTACGCCTAAAAGCAACCCATCCAGTAGCCCACAAAGTGGTGGCCTCATCTTTAAGCTCGGCAATCTCCTTACTTTTCTGTGTGACCAAGTTTTTCTGCTCCTCAAGCTCCTCACAGAGCTTGCCATTTGCTTCATTGAGGGCGAGATAGTCTTGCTTGGTCTGGCTGAGCTCTTTCTTGGCGTCAAAAGCCTCTTGGCTGGCCTTGGTCCACGCCTCAACCTTAAGCTGCAGGTCCTCCTTAACCAGCCTCAGTTCGTCCTGAGCTTTCTTCTCCCCTTCCTCAGCTCTGACCTTGACGGACAATGTATGCTTAAGGTCGGAAGCTTGCTTCACCAACTGCTCTTTGAGGTTCTCCACCTGAGCTTTGAGGTCTTCATTCTGAGTTCCAAGGCCTTCGTTCTCAAGAGACAATTCAGAAATTTTGGCCTTATATGTCTTCAGGACCTTAAAGGAGCTCTCTTGAGACTGGACTCGGTGCAGCAGACCTCTCATATGAAGGGCAGCCT
This sequence comes from Ilex aquifolium, assembly GCA_951799425.1. Classification (NCBI taxonomy): domain Eukaryota; kingdom Viridiplantae; phylum Streptophyta; class Magnoliopsida; order Aquifoliales; family Aquifoliaceae; genus Ilex; species Ilex aquifolium. The sequence continues at coordinate 6,390,819 of OX637398.1, read as the reverse complement.
GAGAATATAAAGAAAGAACAGAAAATTACATCAGACCACAAAATGCGAACAAGCAAAGAGGAAAAGGGGCCAGCACTTACAGCAGCCGCCCCCTGAAGAGCTGAAGAGATGGATTCCTCAAGGGGCATGGAAGCAGCCTTCAGGACATCAGATTCAGAAAAAATAGAGGACAGAGCTCCAACAGCAAGGTCCATGTTGTCAAAAAAGGAGTCCTCATCCTCCCCCTTTTTCTCAATCACCTTCCCCGAGGCGCTGTATCCGAAATTTCTGGGTTGGAGGTCGGGAATCAACTTCAAGGCCTTCTCGACCTCGGAGGAGGAAGGGGAAGCCTGCCCCCCTCTTGAGCAGACGCCAGCTCAGAAGGAGCCACTGGAGGGGAGGAGGGGATTGCGGTTTGTGGAGTCCCAGAGGAGGAGGGCGGAGCCTTGCTTGGAACCTGTTCTTCAGTTATAGAGGGGGGAGAAGACACCTCCAATCTGGGGATTTTAGCCCGGACACCTGGACCACTCCCAGAACTAACCCGAGACTTGCGCTTGCTGGATCTACCACCTTTCATCAGTTCATCCACCTTGGCCTTGAGCTCTTCTGGAGTAGACTTCATGGTAGAAGAACCTGGAATGTCTGGGGAGAGTAGGGAGACGTAAGGAGAAGAAGAGGGGAAGGAAGCACAACGAAGAGGAAAAGAAAGAAGGTACCTTCGTCAGCCCCTAAAACCGATAATGGGATCGCCAAGGTCACCACAGGAGGACTTAGACCTATCCGCACCAAATTTCGTGACTCAATAAGGTCAGCGTACCTCTCTGGCTTGATCTTCTCCAACTCCACTAGCACTTTCTTATCCTCAGGGCTGAGCTCAAAACGATCACCTGAAAAGAAGAAAGCGTGCAAGTAAGAAGAAGACTAAAGGTGTGCAAGTTCCAAATCAGAGTTCAGTTGACTTAAGAAAAGACTCACGCAAGTTGTCTGGTTCAGTCCAAGCTGTAGGGATACCAAGAGTATCCGTCTTATCAGCAGGATTATACTCCCAATTGGTGCCCCCGACAAAGAAGAAGTGTTCTTTCCAGTGCTTATGAGAGGTCGGAATATTAGAGATAAGCTGCCTAGCGTTGGCACGCTTAGAGGCATACAAGAAGCCTCCAGAGGTCGGCTTGACGTTGAAGAGCTCTAAAAACAAAGAAACACTAGGAAGCCCAAGTTTATGCTTCCTAAAGATGACCAGAAGACCAATCATGACACCATAGAAGTTGGGGGAAATCTGGGAAGGGCACACATGGAAGTGTTGCAGAACAGCCTTGACGAAGGGGTGCAGAGGAAAGCGAAGACCGTTCTCAAAGGAGGCAAGAAAGAAGCAGACCCTATTGTGTACTTGTTCTACATAGTAGACAGATTTGTCTGAGCACCAGGGTTCGACCCCAGGAGGAAAGCCATACCGAAGCTTATAAACTTTCATTAGCTCAGGGGCCTCTTTGCTGTAGCCCACAGACTCGGCGTGCTTAAAGGCCTGCCCCAAATATGAGGTCTTCCCTTCAACCCCAACTCCACTGACCTTACCTTTGCCTTTGTCTGGCTTAGGAGGCAAGGAGGGGGACGCTGAGGGAGGCTCTTCGGTATTAACCTCAAAATCAACGGTTTCCACCCCAGGGAAGTTATCTATCTCGTCGCCTACCTCCCCTAATTCGGAGTCCTCTTCGGCTGACCTAGACCCTAAAAGTGAAACAGAGGAGCGAGTGGCTCCAGAGGAGGCAGACATGATAGGAAGGGAAAAAGGAAGGTGAAAGGACCGATAAAGCAAAGGAGCACGGGTTAGGCACTCTTTGATAACCCTTGGGTCAGCACAGTAACTCCCGACGGCAAGAATGTGAACTATAGAGCTCCAATCGACGAAATAAGGAAGGGGGGCTAAGCAATGGTCGCGATTCCAAAAATAAAAGAACCGAAAAGCCCAAAAATGCAGCAACCACCTCGAATTCGAGGGATCCAGAGTAAAGGAAGGAAGAGGAAGGGGCAAAGGACGTACCTAACTCAGGAATAGCTGTGAACGGTAGCCTGAAGCACTATCGGAGGAAGGAGGCGATGCGAATCTTCGAAACGAGGGTAGGGAAGTCGATTTCAAGCAAGAAAAACAGAGAGGCTCAAGCAAAATGGTCCGAAATCGCAGAGAGAATGGAGACGAGGAGCAGCGAGGAAGATGAATAGTGTGAAGAGACGGTTCAGGTAGCCGTTTGGGTCTTTAAAGCTTGAGGGACGTGGGTAAAGACATGCGCGGGAATCGAGGAAAGACATGATTGCTGTAAACCGTCAAAAATCCTCAAGCCACATGCTGGCCACGTGCGGGTCTAATTCAGTTCGTGTAGGTCAGCCCCTGCCTAGGCTAACCTAAGGCAAGGGCTGGGGGGCAACTGATGATACCTGAAATGAACAGACACGAGCTCAGGAAATAAGCTCAGGTCGGGAGCTCAGACAGAAGAAGCAGAGCTCATCCGGCATTGGCCAGAGCTCATCTAGTCAGCGCTAAAGGCTCCCAGCTGAGGACACGAGTTAAGAAATGATGAAAGGACAGCAAGGTAACTACGGATATCACTAAAAAGAAAGTAGAACCATTCCAAGGCATTAGACCCGCAATCAACCACGATCCCCTCCTAAAGCTAAGGAGAATCCCACGAAAGAAGGCAAAGATCTCTCTGTTTGAAGCCAGCCGTAAGGAGTTTAGGTAACTCCGGAATTATGGATGAAGATAGGGCACGATCCCTTCAATATAGGAGGTAATTCCGTGTTAGAGGTAAGCATGAGGCCATAAAAGGGGGGGACAACCTCCATGGCGAGGGGGAGAACAACCAGAAACCCTAAGACTCTGATAATTCTACTGTAACATATTCAATTTCATCAATAAAGACAAGGGAGTAAGAGCCTCCATTAGAGAGTGGACTAGCCGAGCTCACTAGCCGGTGAACCACTATACTTCTACCGTATTTCACACACTATACGTCGTAAAATATAGCATTCATCCACCACTTTATGGGCCTGGTAGCTCAGACACCATATCAAGCCCTATACAGATCACCCAGATAAGATACTTCGATCCCATAGCTCATTCCCGAAGGTTTACACCATCATTAATCAACTTATTTAAAACCCGTTTTAATTAATATAAGTACCTAATCCATTTATTTATGGACAAGTTAATGGGTAATAATCCTCTACGACATCCTACACTTGATGCCATCTAAATTCAATTTCATTATCTACCTCACTTCTTCAACCTCTGGTCTCTCGCTAATGCCAAAATTGAGTAGTGATACTTTCTAACACTATCACATTAGTGAATTATGGTTGATTTATTATCGACAAGAGACACACATGCTAAGAAGAATTATAAATATATAAAATTAATATTAAATCAATAACTCGATTTTAAACACGATAAATCCATTATGATTAACATATGGATCGATTTAATTTAGAGTTTATTAGAATAATTTGACGGAGTTCAGTTGGCATGCACCTTTTCAAACACGGCTTGGACTTCATATCCCTGTGCCGTGTTCCATTGAATATGCAGTGGGGAAATAAGTGATCAAATGTTTTCCACACATGTTCGACGAAATGCTCAAGTGGAAAGTCTTTGCTTTACTGCTGGGCCAAGCAAGAAAGAATGCTTTGGAATATGGTTATTGATATAAGTTTTGTACGGTCATGAGTCACACGGTTAGAGGTGTGAGAGATTGACCAAGTAGTTTCCATCGTATCTGATGATGAGTGTAAGGTGACATCAACTTGGTGCTGGTCAAAAACCACTCGCACATTCTAGTCAAAAATCCCGGTTTTGGGTTCTCTTTTTTATCTCTAAAGAGTAGTTGAAGTGATAATAGAGATAAATCATAACCTTATCACATTAAAAACTTTACTTCAATCTCTCATTAACCTATCTTGCTTTTAATATCTTTAAGTGTTTGGACCTGATTAAAACCGATATTGTCAAGTCTGTACTTAGAACCAACACCAATTCATGAGAGGTAGTCTTTTTACACTGAACCGAGGTGCAATGCGAAACACTGCACACCAATGGTCATTAAACCATACGAGATGAGTCAATCAAATGCTACACTTTTAAGTGATTACCATATAAAGTAGTTCCTTTTAAAAATAAAAAATAAAAAATTTATAAAGTAGTCCACCTTCCTTGAGGGTGGGTGCTTTTTTACCACGTAACAATCAAAGCTCCAACAACTTGCGGGAGGGTTCGTTGACGTGGTCACGCCCTCCAGATTTGTATTTTTTGGTGTTGGGTTCGACTTGTCATCTGATGATGCACAAAATTGACTTTGCACACCACTAGTCAAGTAATTTAGAATTAAGTAGTAATTAATGTAGAGAGAGAGACGAGATTTATAGTGGTTCGGTCAGTTTGACCTACGTCCACTTTGAAATGGCAGAGAGTTGCCGGTAGTTTATTGATTCCGGTGAACGGAGTGTTACAGATTGGAGAGGAAGAGGAGATTTATGCTCAGTAGAAGGTGATTACAGTTCGACTCCACTAAGCGGGTCTGGAGGCCTCTTAGGTGTTGACTCAAGCCACTCTTTACGACCACGCAAGGAGAAACGCAAAGACAGAGTGGCAGCTGATGCTGGTGGGTCCAAGGTAAATACACTTCTCAGTCTGTTCGAATCGAGTGAGGATATTTCGAGACTTGTTTCTGTTTATCATATTCCTCCGACTGTGTTGTGTCGCCGGGCTGAGACGGGTGAGCTTGCTTGTGACGACTCCTCTGGTGACATTGTTGTTTATGAGGAGATGCTTGAGGCTGGGCTTAGATTCCCTATGTCATCTCCTATTTGCGGCATTTTACATTATTTTTCCTTGACCCCGGGGCGGTTAGCTCCTAATGGTTGGAGAGTATTGTTGGGGTTTCTTGCCTTGTGGAAGAAGGTGCACTGTGAAGAAGCTTCTCCTGAGGAGTTTTATGCAGCCTATAACTTGAGCGAGACCCCTGCTCCAAATAGAGGGTGGTACTATTTTACCACGAGAAGTGGTACGGTGCTTACGGGTTTGCGCTCCAATTGCCACAGCTGAAAATCCCATTTCTTTTTTGTAGGTGGAGAGTGGGCTGCCGAGGCTGACAGGGCCTTGGTACCATCACGGTGGGGTGCAGCTATAAGACCCGGTATGCCGTGCATCTATTTCTTTTTTCTTCTTTTTTTTTTTTTTTATATATGCTCACGGTTCTTCTGCAGATATGCCTGTCCTCACCAAGGACCAAGTATGGAAGCTGGAGGCCGTGAAGACTTGCCCTGCCAAAGATGTGGGTGCTCTTTTGCCCAGGGCTGCCAAGGCCGTTGCTCCCTCCCCGAAATCTGGTGCCTCTGCTTTGAAGAGAAAAGGTATGCTAAATCTCTTCTACATCCCTTTCTTTGACTTGGTGTTATTCATCTAAATAATCCTTCTTTGCTCTTGCAGCGAATAGAACAACGGTAGCGTCTCGCTATCCTAGTAGGAGTCCCCCTCATTCTAAGGTGGCAAGGAAAGGCGATACCCCTCAGGTGACTTCTTCAACAGCTCCGCCTGTGGTGTGCTCTCCTGGGGGTTCTCCTACAGTGGTGCCTACTCAAGGGGGGACTCCTCCTATTGCATCTCCTATTCCAGAGTCTTCCTTTTTGGTTTCATCTTCTACCCCTTGTTCATCTACTCCTCCTGCGACGGTTTCTACGAGGACGCCGATACAAAATGGTCCCATGCTGGGCAATCCGCAAGTTATCAGGGAAAAGCTTGGGAGATTCGTATTTCCACCCGAAGTTAATGAGATTAGCATGCTAGGCACTCAAGGAGTTATCAACTCATTCTTGGAAGGACTGGCTCAAGTAAGGGTCCGCAACCCCCTTTATTCGATCATCCTTTACGTATTTCGTTATTCATCTGTTTTATTTCTTTTCCAGGCTTCGACCGCGTCTGTATGTTTGCTCACAAGGGTCCAGTTCTATAACCATCTGAAGCTTAGTCATGAGGCTAAAACAAAGCAGCTTCTAGCTGCTCAAGAGAAGATTGTTGAACTTGAAGCTGCAGGCAAGACTTCCTAGGTTGAGCTAGTGGCGTCCCATGAGAGGGCGGCTGAGCTTAAAGCTGAGCTGTTGGCGACCCGTGAGAGGGACGCGCTCAGAGAGACAGAGCTTGCAGAGGCCCGTGGGAGGGCGACCAAGCTTGAGACTGAGCTGTTGGTGACCCGTGAGAGGGACGCGCTCAGAGAGGCTGAGCTTGTAGGGACCCGCGAGAGGATCATGCTCAGTGAGGCTGCTTGCTTGAGAGCCGAGGCAGAGGTGAAGGCAGCTCAGAAGAAAGCTGAGGTGGATCTTGAGAGGTTTGCAGAGATGCGAGCAAGGGCCATGCTCAGCGAGGCTGCCTGTGTGAGTGCAAAGGCAGAAGTGAAGGCAGCTCAGGAGAAGGCTTCTCAGGCTGAGGTGGTTCTGGAAAATAGCCTTGCTGATGCTTTTATTGACGGTTATGAGGAACTCCGGGGAAGGATTTCTGCTTCTTACCCGGGTATTGACCTTTCGGGCTTCGTGCCCACTGAGGCGCCTGCTGATGGGGATGGAGGTTCTGATGCTGATGAGCACGATGCTGAGGACGAGGAGGAGGAGGAGGGTGACGACCGTGAGAGTAATTAGAGCGCTGGGACTTTCTTTTTTTTTTAGAAAGACAGTTTATAGTCTTACTTTTGTACTGTTACTCCTTTTGAAATTGAATGAAAATGCACAAGATCTTTTTGGAGTAAAGTGTCAGAAAATTTTATTAACTTATTGCTCATATAAAGCAACATTGGGTAATAATTCCCGAAAAAGGTACATTGAATAGAAAAAATAAAACTAAGTCCCAACTTCCACTACTTTGATACTCTCAAGGTGTCATTGATAATACCTCTTCAGGTGCTCCGCATTCCATGGATGGAGTAAGACTTTCCCCTCCGAATTCTGGATCTTGTAGGTGCTTGGCCTCACTACCTCTGTTATAAGGTATGGTCCTTCCCAATTTGGCCCCAACTTCCCTTCGCGTGCATCCTTTGTGGCGATGATCACTTTCTTGAGGACCAAGTCCCCTGGCTGGAAGGAACGAGGCTTCACCCTCGAATTGTAATATTTTGCCATGCGTCGCTTATATTCTGCGTTGCGGACCACAGCCATCTCTCTTGCTTCCTCCACCAAGTCGAGGTTGATGCGTAGTCCTTCATCGTTGGTGATAGGGTTGTGGTGCTGCACCCTTAGAGAGTGTACCCCTATCTCCACTGGGATGACCGCCTCAGTTCCAAAGGCGAGGGAGAAAGGGGTCTCCCCAGCAGGGGTTCTTGGTGTAGTTCGATAGGCCCACAATACGCCTGGCAGCTCGTCCACCCAAAGACCCTTCGCTTTTTCAAGCCTTGTCTTTAAGTTGCGTAGCACCGTTCTCACCATGACTTCTGCTTGTCCATTCGCCTGCGGGTGTGCTGGGCTGGAGTGAGGTTGTTTTATCTGAAGGTCGGTGCAGAAGGAGTTCAGCAGCTTATTGTCGAACTGCTTGGCGTTATCACTGACCAAGGCATGGGGAATCCCGAAACGACAAACCAGGTTCTTCCAGATAAAATCTTTGATCTTTGCGTCTGTGATTTTGGCCAAAGGTTCCGCTTCTGCCCACTTGGTGAAATAGTCGACTGCTACCACCACGAACTTGCACTGTCCTTTGCTGAGAGGCAAAGGGCCTAGGATGTCGATGCCCCACTTGGAGAAAGGCCATGGACTTGAAATGGTTGTTAGCTCCTCTGGCGGTTGCCTAGACACAGTTGCAAAACGTTGACACTTGTCACATTTCTTCGAGAACTCCTTGGCGTCCCTTGCCATGGAAGGCCAGAAGTAGCCTTGTCTGAGTGCCTTGTGGGCAAGGGAGCGCCCTCCAGAATGGTTCCCACAGATCCCCTCATGGATCTCTCGCAGGGCATAGTGAGCTTCTTCGGGCGAGAGGCATCGCAGCAATGGTAAGGAATAACCTTTTTTATACAAAGTGTCTTGCATGATGGTGAACTTGGAGGCTCTTATCCTTAGTCTCCTGGCCTCTAGGGGATCTTCTGGCAGCACACCTTCTTGGAGATATGCCCTTAGTGGGGTCATCCAATTTGATTCAGCTGATGCGCAATTGACCTTCGTGGCCGCCATGTCTAACCTACTTGGCTCGAATTGATGACCAACGAATGCTGGTCCCGGTTCTCCTGGTGGAGCCTCCAAGGATGAGGCGAGTCTGGCGAGTGCATCTGCGGCCATGTTATCCTCTCTTGGGATGTGACAGATCTGGAAATATTGGAACTTCGTGATTAAGCTTTTTACCATACTAAGGTACTCCTGCATTCTGGCTCCCTTCGCTTCAAACTCGCCATTTACCTGATTAGCTACTAGCTGGGAGTCACTGTAAGCGGCGAGGTGCTGGGCTTCCATTTCCACTGCCAATCTAAGTCCAGAGAGGAGCGCTTCGTATTCTGCCTCATTGTTGGAGGCAATAAAGTGAAGCTTTACTGCATACTTGAGAGTTGTGCCATCTGGACTGATCAGTATTAGGCCCGCTCCTCCTCCTTCACTAGTAGAGGAGCCATCCACATAGAGTTTCCAGAGTAGAAGAGACTGGGCACCCGGAAGGACCTGGGCGCTTGGAGGAGTTACCTGGGCGCCTGGAGAGCCATCCTGGGCACCTGGAAGGGCCTGGGCGCTTGGAGAGCTAGCCTGGGCGCCTGAAGGGCCATCCTGGGTGCCAGGAGGAGGAGCCTGGGCGCATGGGGGAGTTGCCTGGGCGCCTGGAGAGCCATCCTGGGCGCCTGGAAGGGCCTGGGCGCCTGGAGAGCTAGCCTGGGCGCCTGGAGAGCCATCTTGAGCGCCTGGAGAGCCATCCTGGGCGCCTGGAACTGCTGTCTGGCTATCCTCGTTGCTTCCTTTCTCTGATGGTGTAAGCTCGGCCACGAAATCTGCCAAAGCCTGTGCTTTGATGGCTGTCCTTGGTTGGTACTGAATGTCGAACTCGCCCAGCTCCACTGCCCATTTGAGAAGTCTACCGGATACGTCCGGCTTTCCAAGGACCCTTTTTAGGGGTTGGTCTGTGATGATCACTATGCAGTGACTCTGAAAGTAGTGTCGCAGTCGTCTCGCAGTCGTGATAAGAGCGAGCGCCAATTTTTCTAGTTCCGAGTATCTGATCTCTGCCCCCCGGTACGCCCTGCTCACGTAATAAATTGGCCTCTGCACTCCATTATCATTCCTGACAAGCACAGAACTTACTGCTGATGAAGAGGCAGAAAGATATAGGTGGAGAACTTCTCCTGGAGTGGCATGTGACAGGAGGGGAGGTGTGGCTAGGTAAGCCTTGAGCCTTTGGAAGGCCTCCTCAGCCTCAGGTTCCCATTCAAATGCCTTTCGGAGAATCTTAAAGAAGGGGAGACATTTGTCTGCAGACTTGGAGACGAACCTATTGAGTGCTGCGATTCTCCCATTAAGGCGTTGGAGCTCCTTGGTTGAGGAGGGTGACTTCATATCAAGGATAGCCTTGATCTTGTCAGGATTCGCCTCAATTCCTCTCTGATTGACCATGAAGCCCAAGAATTTGCCTGACCCTACGCCAAAGGCGCACTTCTCAGGATTGAGCTTCATGTGATAGGACCTTAGGACATTAAAAGTTTCTTGAAGGTGATCAACGTGGTCCGCTGCTGCGAGGCTTTTCACCAGCATGTCATCCACATATACCTCCATTGTTCGCCCAATCTAAGACTGGAACATCTTATTCACCAGCCGTTGGTAGGTTGCTCCTGCGTTCTTCAGTCCGAATGGCATGACCCTGTAACAGTATGTCCTTTTTGGAGTGATGAATGACGTCTTCTCCTGGTCTGGAGGGTGCATGCTGATTTGGTTATATCCAGAATACGCATTCAGGAAAGTAAGCAACTCATGTCCTGCGATGGCATTGATGAGGAGGTCGATTCTCGGCAGCGGGTAGCTGTCTTTCGGGCATGCCTTGTTGAGTTCCGTGAAGTCGACGCAGAGGCGCCACTTTCCATTGGTTTTGGTGACCATTACCACATTGGAGAGCCACTCAGGATACGCTACTTCTCTGACGGCCCCGTTGTCTATCAGTTTTCCCACTTCCTTATCCATAGCTTGGGCCCTTTCAGTGGAGGCGCCCCTTAGCTTTTGGCGAACAGGCTTGTGGTGTGGGTCAACATTGAGGCGGTGCGTGGCCACTTCTGGGTCAATGCCCTCAAGATCTGCATGTGACCATGCAAAGACGTCCATGTTGTGTTTCAAAAAGTCCATCAGCGGGCCAACTAGATCTCCGGAAAGAGAAGAGCCGAGATATACTTTTCTGTCTTGGTGCTCTTCATTCAAGACTACAGGAGTAAGCTCCTCCACCGGTTTTCCTCTTTCTGTGGTGGAATCATCTCTTGGGTCAAAGACCTCCACTTGCAACGCTTCTTGGGGCTTTCTGGCCTTCATAGAGGAGACATAACATTCCCTTGCTACTACCTGGTCTCCCTTGATCTCTCCGACTCCATTTGGTGTTGGAAAGCGGAGGATGAGATGATAGGTGGAGGGCACAGCTCTTAATGTGTTTAGAGCAGGTCGCCCCAGTATGATGTTGTAGGCTGATGGGCAATCTATCACCAGGAAATTGACCATAACTGTGGAGTTTCGAGGTGCTGCTCCGGCTGTGACAGGAAGAATAATGGACCCAAGGGGATATACCTTCTCCCCTGAGAATCCAATGAGGGGAGACCTAATAGGCTGCAGTCTCTCCCTGCCCATGTTGAGCTTGTCATAAGCCTCTGCGAATAGGATATCCGCAGAGCTGCCACTATCCACCAGGATCCTGCGCACCTGAAAATTGGCCACTGTCATGGTGAGCACCAAGGGGTCATCATGGGGGTGCTGGATTCCCTCGAGGTCCTTATCTGAGAAAGATATGACCTCACTGTCGCCCTGCTTCGGTACCTTGGATGGGCGTGTCTCGTCGAAGTGCCTTGCTTTTCTGGCGTGGGCCTTCATTGCAGAAAATGACTCTCCACCTCCTGCTAGTCCTCCAGAGATGGTGTGGATCTCTCCGATGGGCTGCTGATCTTCTTGATTGCGAGGTGGAGGTGGTGCTTGTCCTCTTCCGGCTACATACTGGCGAAGGTGTCCACGCTGGATGAGGTCCTCAATCTGTCTTTTAAGGTCATAACAATCGTCCGTGTCATGACCATGGTCGCGGTGGAAGCGACAGTACTTGCTGGGGTTCCTCCGGTTTGGGGGAGATTTCATCCTCCCAGGCCACTTTACTGCGGGGTCCTCCTGAATCTGGCATAGGATGTGCCCAACAGCGGCGTTGAGGGGAGTAAAGGCTTGTCGGTCCCTCTGCGGAGCAGGTCCAAGTCGGTCCCTCTGAGGAGCAGGACCAAGTCGGTCCCTGATAGGTACCCTGTCTGTCCTGCTGTGCTTATTGCCAGTCTCCTTCTTGTCGTCTCTTTCCTTTCTCTTCTCCCCTATTCTGGATGCCTCTCCTCGTCTGGCCCTCGTGATGTCTTCTGCATTCATGTATTTTTGGGCTTTGGCTAGTAGCTCCGGCATGCTCCTTGGTGGTCGCTTCATCACCGAAAATAGGAAACTTGAAGAGCGGAGGCCTCCCAGGAATGCAGTCATGGACACCTTGTCATCGGGTTCTTCTACCTGAAGGACCTCCTCGTTGAAACGAGTGAGGTAGCTCCTCAGACTTTCGTCTTTGTCCTGCTTTATGCTGAGCAGGTGAGTGACGGGCTTCTGGTGGCGGCGCCCTCCGATGAAGTGTGACACGAACGACCTGCTCAACTCAGCGAAGGAGGATATAGAGGCCGGAGCGAGCTTGGCAAACCACTGTCGAGCAAATCCCTTCAAGGTGGTTGGGAATGCTCTGCACATGATTTCGTCGGGGACACTGTGCAGCTGCATTAGGGTCTTGTAAGTCTCCAGATGGTCCAATGGATCTTTCTTCCCGTCAAAGGTCTCTACCGACGGCATTTTGAACTTCTGAGGGAGGGGATAGTTCGCCACGTCAGGCTTGAATGGGGTGTCTGTACGCCTTACCAGGTAATCTACGGTCTCTGGTCCCTGTGCCTTCATGGCGTTGAAGACATCTCCCAATTGATTTTGTACCTCCTTGATTTTCTCGTCCCAGTGGTTGGGTGCTCCTCTGGAATGATCATGGAAATGGCTCCCATGCTCCAGGCTTTGGTTCTCGCCCTCATCCTCTTGGAGGATGGGGATCCTCGCCATGGGAAGCAGGAGGAGGGTGAGGGACTCCCTCATGTTGGGCTCCCCTGTGTGGGGCGTCCAAAGGGGCTCCAAAGGGGGCGCCCAGCCCTGCATGGGCGCCTAGGTGTGGAGCACCAGGGTGTGGAGCTCCCTGATGCCCAGGGCGTGGAGCTCCTTGGGGTCCTCCATGCTGCGCACCACCAAGCTGTGCTCCACCTTGTCCAGTGAGCATAAGTTGCAGTATCTGCTGGTTTTGGGCTACCAGCTGCTGCATGGTCTCCAGCATTTGTTGTGGATTGGGAGCTGGAGCATTTGGGACAGGGTTGGTAACCGGAGGAGCAACCTCCTCTTCTCGTGCAGGATGGTCTTCATGCTGGTTCATCGACCGGGTAGTGATTGCCATTGGTTCAGTAAATAGAATGTTTTAAAATGAGAATTTTGTCGATTCCCACAGACGGCGCCAAACTGATGATGCACAAAATTGACTTTGCACACCACTAGTCAAGTAATTTAGAATTAAGTAGTAATTAATGTAGAGAGAGAGACGAGATTTATAGTGGTTCGGTCAGTTTGACCTACGTCCACTTTGAAATGGCAGAGAGTTGCCGGTAGTTTATTAATTCCGGTGAACGGAGTGTTACAGATTGGAGAGGAAGAGGAGATTTATGCTCAGTAGAAGGTGATGCCCCCCAAGTGTTGGTGGAGCTTACATTTAATAGTCATTCTCCAACAGAGTGGAGCTACTAAGTGGCAAATATCTGGCTATCCTGGTGGAACTTGCAGATTCTCCTCAACGGGTGTGGCCGTTGAGGAGCTCCCCACAAGACTCGGTCCAAGTTGACTGCTTCCAAGGTGGTAGAGAAGGTAATGGTGCTCTCTGGATCTTTGTAACTAAGCCGAGGCAGCTCCATGATGCACTTAATTGGGCTTGAGTCTTCATAAGTTTGAGTCTTTAATTGCAACTGGGCCTGACACTTTTTGTTTGCCCAAACGAGGCAGCCCAGCGATTGGAGAGGCGCCTAGCCCTTCAATATGGTGCAAAACAGCATTTTCGGCGCACAGATCGGCACCTGGAGCAGTGCTCAGATCAGCGCCTGCACAGCCCTCGGCGCCCAGGCAGCCCGTAGGGGCGCCCAGGCCACTACCCAGCTCTCCAGGCCGCTCCCCAACACTTCCAAATGAAGAAAAGTGGCTGCCCCGTGCGAAAGCAGCACCTCTGGCGCGCAGATCAGCGCCCAAAGTGGCGCGCAGATCAGCGCCTGCACAGCCCTCGGCGCCCAGGCAGCCCGTAGGGGCGCCCAGGCCACTACCCAGCTCTCCAGGCCGCTCCCCAACACTTCCAAATGAAGAAAAGTGGCTGCCCCGTGCGAAAGCAGCACCTCTGGCGCGCAGATCAGCGCCCAAAGTGGCGCGCAGATCAGCGCCTGCACAGCCCTCGGCGCCTAGGCAGCCCGTAGGGGCGCCCAGGCCACTGCCCAGCTCGCCCAGATGATCTCCCTGCTCGCCTGTCACAGCTGCGCCCCCATGAGGCTGTCCGCCCACTGCTGCACGCCCAAGGGGCTGCACGCCCAGGCTGTCTTGGACAGCGGTTTTAGCGCCCAAAATGGTGTTGTCTTGGACAGCCATTTCAACGCCCAAAATGGCGCCTCCTTTCTTCTCCATGGCACCCACGGCACCTTCAGACGGAGCAGCCCGCAGGAGCTGCTCGCCCGCTGCATGGGCAGCAGCGCCTGGGGTCTGCCCGCCCCCTTCTTGCGCGCCTATGGCGCCGGCGGCCAGCGAAGCACCTGCTCCTTCAATGCCCGCAGCTCCGTGACCTCCATAGCCTCCTTTCTCCACCATTCCAATAGAGCTTTGCCCACCGTCTTCCTCATTCGGCATGGTCCCCTTGAATGCTACACCTAAAAGCTCTCCCTCAAAGCTTCTATGGAAAAGGGGAAAAGATTCAAGAAGAAGCTCTTGTTTTCAAGATGGAAGAAATGTGTAGGGAAAGAAAGGAAGTTTCTATTTATACCTAGGGTTTACTAAAGAGGAAAAAGCCCCAAATCAAGAACCAAGGGCTCTCTTAGAAACCCAGTTAAAAAATAGAAAGAGTTGAGATGTTCAGCAAAAATACCTTGAGGCAAAAGAATCGCCTAGCAGAGGAAGTCTCCACAACCAAGAACTCAAGATTCAAATAAATGCCCCCTTCACCAAGTTTCCTAGGACACGGGGCATTTGGGGGTAAATGGTGGGCCAGATCCAAAAGGCTTAAATCCAGGCTCAAGCCCAATGCAGCTCTCCACTGTCGCCGGTTTTGCTGAAATCCACGTAAAACTCAAATTCAGAGAGATACAAGCATTTGTTGGAGAAATTTGGTGACCAAACTGCCTTTGGCGTTTGTATGTCGTAGATCTCGAAAAAATACCCAGATTCAAAAAAAAATTCGCCTCAAACGGACAACCGAGCACAAAGTTATGGCCGTTCAAACTTTTACCGGTATTTTATGATTTTCTGCGCGCCCAAGCTGTCCAGCTCTCCTCCATGCACGCCCAGGCTGTCCAGAGCAGTTTTTTAGGCACCTAAACTGCCCAGTTCAGTGCCTAAGAGGGCGTCCACCACCTCCGCCATGGCGCGCACCAATGGCCGCGGCTACCTCCATCTTTTTCCCTGCAATCTCTGTCATTTCAATGGAGTTTTGCACATCCCTTTCCTCGATCGACATTGCTCACTTTGGTATCCGCAAGAAACATGGCGAAAGGGAAGAAGACATCTATCAAAAGCGGGGTCTCCACCGCCAAGATTCAAACAAATGCCCCCGTCTCCAAGTTTCCTCATACACGGGGCATTGGGGGGCAAATGACGGGTCAAGCCCAAATGGCCTAATTTATGTGAAAAGGCCCAAAACCATACTGAAGCCCAGTTGCAATTAAAGACTCAAACTTATGAAGACTCAAGCCCAATTAAGTGCATCATGGAGCTGCCTCGGCTTAGCTACAAAGATCCAGAGAGCACCATTACCTTCTCTACCACCTTGGAAGCAGTCAACTTGGACCGAGTCTTGTGGGGAGCTCCTCAACGGCCACACCCGTTGAGGAGAATCTGCAAGTTCCACCAGGATAGCCAGATATTTGCCACTTAGTAGCTCCACTCTGTTGGAGAATGACTATTAAATGTAAGCTCCACCAACACTTGGGGGGCATCACCTTCTACTGAGCATAAATCTCCTCTTCCTCTCCAATCTGTAACACTCCGTTCACCGGAATCAATAAACTACCGGCAACTCTCTGCCATTTCAAAGTGGACGTAGGTCAAACTGACCGAACCACTATAAATCTCGTCTCTCTCTCTACATTAATTACTACTTAATTCTAAATTACTTGACTAGTGGTGTGCAAAGTCAATTTTGTGCATCATCATTATCTATCCCTATAAGTGTAACAAAAAAAAAAAAAATTTGGGTGTGAATACATTTTTTAAGACTTATTTGAAAATAAGTATATTGATAAGTTTTTTACTATATAAAGTTCACTTTTACTTAAATTTCTTGTTATTAAGTATATAATTCACTTTACCTTTTATTTATATTACTTATTTACCCTTCTTTGAATAGTGCATAATTGATTGACAATTTATTTTTTAATTAAACATGTAAAGATTTGATTTGATTTTATCATTTATTTGAATTTTGAACATTTATTCTTATTCTCTCACTCACTTTCTCTCCCTCCTTATTTTCTCTCACTGTTTATCTCTCTCTTTCTCTATCTGTTATTCTTTCACTCTCTCTCCCATATTTCCTCTCTCTTTCTCTCTCACCACTCTTCCCCTATTTTTTCTCTCCACTACGTATTCAAGACACAGTTACTCTCTCTCTCTCTCTCCAAAGTCGATATTCTTAAACGTCGTTGTATTGATACTCCAAAAGAGATACACCGAATATATCATAACTGATTGATATTTTTTTTTCTTTTCAAATATGTAAAAATTTGACATAATCGGATATCAACGTTACACCAAACAATTACTTCGACATAATTGGATATCAACGTTACACCAATCAGTTACACTTGCGTTATGATACACCGTAGAGTTATACATGCATTATGACAGACTAAACAGTTACACCAAATAAATAGGGACGCAAGATAACGACACCATAACCTATGCATCATTTAGTTATTTATATAAACCAAAGACTTATATCATTCAATATAACCATATTGTTACACCAATTATATACACCAAAGTGAGTGAACAAAAAGCCACACCAAAAAAGTACATCATACAGGGACACCAACAAAAAAATCAACGACCTGTACATATAAAACAATATTAAATCAAACTATTACACCTGATAGTTGAACCATCCAGTAATATCAAAGAGTTACAACAACGACATATACCAAATAGTTTCATCTTCAACTATTTAAAATTAGGGCTTTTAAGTTACAAATTGTTTCACCGTCGACAACGATTTTGTGATACTGTTACAAATTAGGGATTTTAAGTTATAATTTTGGGTTTTATCAAGCAAAAATAATAATAATAATAAAAAAAAATTCTTATCGTCAATCATCAAGGATGAAACCCTGTACACGATGAAGACAGTAAGGATGATGGTGAAGACAATAATAATAATAATCTGGTGATGACTATAATAACATAATCCAAAATTGAAGGCGTTTATGGGTGATAGGACCTATAATCAATCCAAATCGCCGTCAAATTTGCTTCGATTTTCTCCTCAAATACCCATGATTTCGTTGGTTTTGTAATGATTTGGGATTTATTCTTCTTCAATGAGAGGTAAATCCTGAATTTTTAGTTACAGTGAAACAATGAATGTTGATTTTGAAATTCAAAACCTACTGTGAGAGTAGAAAATTGTGTTGAATGGCCTTTTGGTCTTTTTTCACAAAAATGTACCTAGGGCCAAATAAATTTCTTTAATGTATTTTATCTCAAATAAGTCTAAATTTTTGTACTGACTTCCATTTTCCCAAAAAATATACTTGTGAGTATTGGGCCAGCCTTAAAATACATATTACAATAGTTCGATATAGTCGTAAAGGGGTTGGACTTGGCCCATCCACCATGGATTTCTTATCTTACAGGTTGGGCCTTAAAGGGGTATTGGACCAAAATAAGTCCAAAGTGGTCTCTGAAAAGAGGGATGGCCTTCAACTCCTATAGTCACATCACAGACTGCTCTGTAGTCTGTAGATGAGGTTACTGTGACAGACAATGAGAGGAAAAGACTGACCAAAAATAAACCAACCATTGTCACACATTACAATTCGGATCAGATAAGGTTATTTAGCTGCCTCCACGTGGCACAATGATGGTGGTGCTTCATGATAAGGCCAACATCCAAAAAAAATTCCCACCTTCATGTGGTCGTTAGATGCGTAATGTCATGAGCCACATGATCCAATGGCCACAATTTGCTCAAGATGAGGTTTGATCAACTTTGTCCGTTAGATGGAAGATAATTACTTCATATTCCTTTATATATACCACGAAGCAGTAGAGCAAAGTCTCATTACAAACCAAGGCCAGTGAACTGGTTAGCAAAGGGAAAGGAGAGAGAGAGAAATGGCTTCCTCCATGATATCATCGACGGCCGTTGTCAGCCGCGCCGCCTCGGCTCAGGCTAGCATGGTGGCGCCCTTCAGTGGACTCAAGTCTGTTTCTGCTTTTCCGGTGACCAGAAAGTCCAACAATGACATTACTTCTCTCCCTAGCAATGGAGGAAGAGTTCAATGCATGAAGGTACGTATAGTAGTATGTGGGTGGCTTTAGTATATAAAATGAAATGACTTGAATAAAAAACGTTGTTATTTCTCATTTGCTTAAACCATGAAAGTGCAGGTGTGGCCGCCATTGGGGAGGCAGAAGTTCGAGACACTTTCTTACCTTCCACCCCTCTCCATAGAGTCCTTGGCTAAGGAAATTGAGTACCTTCTCAGGTCGGGATGGATTCCTTGCTTGGAATTCGAGTTGGAGGTCATTCTAAACTTTTCACTCTCTTTTAGTTACAGTATTAATCGAGTTTAAGTATGCTCAAATTCTACTCGGCTCAATTGTGACCATGTTGAGCTTAGATTCTTATTCAAACTTGACCCAAATTGAAATCAGAGTTCGTGTTGAATTTAAACCGAAATTGAGCTTAATTATGTAATGAAAACTTTTCCCTTATTTGTTATTAGGCCAAGTAAAAAAATAAAACTAGAAAGATATTTGCACATACCTATAAAATTGTTCATCTTTCGAATAAAGAGTTGTTCGGCACTAAAATTTAGAATAATAATATACAAACAAAAACTTATTTTGCCCATGTTGGGTCTAATCAAGGTAAGTCAGACGTTGTTCGAATTCAACTCGTAAAACAAGTTTAAAAATCTGAACAGATTTTGTTAATTTTGTAATTTAAAACGAGTCAAACCCGAGCGAACTGGGATAGAGTAGAGCTCTAGTTCTAACTCATCCACAACACAGTAGTAAAGAATAGTGGGATAATTTGGGTTGATGGGTTTGTGGTTGGTTTTGTTTGTTGTATATATATGTGCAGCATGGATTTGTGTACCGTGAGCATCACAAATCACCAGGGTACTATGATGGACGCTACTGGACCATGTGGAAGCTCCCCATGTTTGGGTGCACAGATTCTTCTCAGGTGTTGAATGAGCTTGAGGAGTGCAAGAAGGAATACCCCAACGCGTTTATCCGTATCATTGGGTTCGACAACAAGCGTCAAGTGCAGTGCATCAGTTTCATTGCCTACAAGCCTCCAAGCTTCAAAACCTACTAGGACTTATGTATGTTCTGAGAGAGAGAGGGAGAGCATTGGCAACTTTGTTCTTAATTCTACCTAGGTTTTTCCAAACCTTTTTTTTTTCGTTCTGTCCTTTGAATTTTCTATCTGGGTTCGATGTATGTTTGTCGGATTTCAGATGGAGTGGATGAGATTCAAGTAATAAATTGTTGTTTATTAA
Source organism: Ilex aquifolium (assembly GCA_951799425.1). Lineage (NCBI taxonomy): Eukaryota > Viridiplantae > Streptophyta > Magnoliopsida > Aquifoliales > Aquifoliaceae > Ilex > Ilex aquifolium. The sequence continues at coordinate 6,371,584 of OX637398.1, read as the reverse complement.
GCATTATCAATTTGATATTATTGATCAAGTGCAATGGTATATATTATTTCTTCATGCTTATGATACAAGTGCAGCTAAGATTCAGGATGGACATCAATTTTAGCAGAACCACTCAATTTATGGGTTCCTCGCGAAGTAAATATATGTTACTAGTAAATTCGACGGTAGTTCTAGTGGTAACAGGGACGAGTTGTAAATTCAGACGTCTTAAGTTCGAACATTGGCAACCTATTGGGGCCAGACCATAAATAATTTATCCCACGTGAATATCTTAGTCCTGACATGTATGACCTATTTTTGACCAGACCGGAGAAGGAATTAGTCGCAATGTGTATAAATTAACCCGAATACCTCTGATCGTTGAACCAAATATTTTATCATTTGAGCTACATCTCTAAAATTTACCCAGCAGCTTCCACTGATAGTGAATATTGATCAATTACACCCTTGGGTCTCTGATGGCTACACTTGTGGCCATGCATTGCACCAGACATATAGATAGAGGATAAGTGGTGCTGCCTTCTTCCACTGTCAATTGAGTCGTAGTTTGGGACATGAAAGTTCAACTACATAAGCAAATGAATTGGGGGTAACATTGTCCTTTTAAATATTAATAATACAACCTACTTATATTTGAGATCCAAATCCCCCTCGGATTTGATCAAGCCTTTTCTATGTGTGCTTATGGCTACTATTAAAGTCGGGCCTAAAAATTGAATAAAAAATCTCGCCTTGATAAGTTTTTTCGATAAAATATTAACAAAATAATAATAAGATCAAAATAGTTTTGTAATCTAGGTAATTTTTTTGATACCTATATAATAAAATACAATACAATTTAAATCTCAAAAGATAAACAAAATGACTTTTATTATTTGCATTTGATATCTCTTTAAATTTAATCCGACAGCTAATATTAACATATCAAATTTAATAGAAAAAATAGGTCCTTAAGGGTGTGTTTAGAGTTACTTTTAAAAGTGTTTCTAAAACTTATAACTTCTCATAAGTACTTTAAAATAAAAAATAGTATTTTGAACCGCTCAACCACCACCACCACCTCCACAGCCCCACCTCCACCCCACAACCACCACCATTGCTACTGCCCCATCCCCATCGCCACTCTCATCACCACCATCATCGCCACCCACCACTGATTGCTACCACCATCGTCCACCGCCACCACCTACCACCGTTGTCATTTCATTCTTATATTTATTATCACTACCGTCATCATCCCACTACTGTCGGCACCCACCACCACCACCATCCACTATCACAACCCACCACCACCCGTCGTTGCCCACCGTCACTACCAACCATTGTTACCCACCCACCCCCACCACACTTACCACCACCATCCGTCATCGTCCATCACTACTGTCACCTATCCCCACCACACCTACCACCACCACCACAACAATTCGCCACCACCCATCATGCTGTCGTTCAAAAAGCACTTGTTGTCGCTCACCACCACCATTATTTATGTTGACTATATATTTTATTATTATGTATCTTCAGGTAGGAACAATAACTAGTACAATGAGTATTGTTATAAATGATTCAGTTGCAAAGAGATAAAAAGAAGGTTGAAAATGTCTTTGATAATGATTAACCTCTTAACTTCATAGTTAAAATAATCTTAAAATAAATTATAAAATCAATTAAACTAGGGCCTAATTGATTTGGGTTTGGTAATTTACTGTACCAGATGTGACAGCCATTATGAATAGACATGTCCATTCGTATCATGTCGTGTCATTCGTATGTCCATATCCGCGTCGTCCATTCCAATACATCGTTTCTACCCATCAACCCGTCACTATAAAAACTGTGTAATACATGGCATTTACGAGAAATTACATTCAAGCACCTTACGGTTTACTGAAATTATAGATAATGCTCTCATAAGTTTTAAAACTACATTGTACGCCATCTTTTTTTGGAAAAATTGTGATTTGTTGATTTTATTTAGTTTTTTACACAAACGAGCATTTTAATATTTTCATATACTAGGACAAAATAATCCAACCCAACTGTAATATTATTAAAAACACATAAAATTTGCCCCCACACCATTATCGTTGTTATCACTATCACCGGTATAAACACTATCTATTGCCATTGACATGCACACACACACACACGTACCTTTCATCCATGAAAACTACCACACTCGCACTGCACCACATACATTGCATAGTATCATTCGTTCTCTCTCTTCCTCTATCACACACCTAGAATATGCCACACACACATACTATGTCAATATCAAAATGTTGCACCCGATAATTTCAAACCCAATAATTTTGAAGGAAAAAAAGGAGAATTTAATCAAAAATGATAATTTAGGTCAAGCAAAGAGACACAAAAACATTGAGAATACCTAGGGGTTGGTATATTTGGCAACATGTGTATTATTGGGAGTGTTTGGTGACAAGATTACTCTTGTCCTCGAAGATTTTTGGGCAATGTTTGGTCTATGGGTCTTGAAGGTAGAATGGTTTAAAAAAAAGGGTTCTCTTAACATCCTTTCTTGACGGACTCTGATAGGGGTTATTAATAGAATTTCATAAATTATGAGTGTACTCTCTATAATTTTATTAAACCACTAGGCCACGTAAGCACGCCAAAGAATCCGATTTTGTTAAATTGAGTAAATTATACGTATGACTTTCAAATTATGATTCTTATGTCAATTGAGTCCTAAACATTTTTTGTATCAATTAAATCTCTAAACTCTCTAATTATATCAATTAAGCCATTCAATTTGCCTCCTCAAGTGGTGAAGTGCGAGTAAACTACACATATAATTCTCAAATTATAATCTTTCTATTTTGTTTTTTGCAATTGAGCCCTAAACTTTTTAATTATGTTAATAGAGTCTTTATGTCTTTTTGTGCCATATGGTCACGTGAGTGACGCATTCTAAGGATGACAACAAAACAATTGATACAATTAAAAAGTTTATGACTCAATTGATATAAAAAAAAAGATATATATAGTTTAGTCTATTAACTTCCTCAGTCAATAACAAACACATCATTGCGTCAAGGACCCAGAGGCCACGCACCCCAACGGGAAGGTCATTGCGCAATGTAGAAGGATTATGGAGATTAACCATATTCCCATAATCCACACCCTTAGGAAGGCAATCAGTGTGCTGATTTGTTGGCCAATCTTGGCGTCCAACAGTCTGATCCTTTTGTTGAGCTGGAGGATACCCCTCCCCAATTGGCTAATCTTTTGTTAACAGATATGACAAGTGTGGCCTTTGCTAGGAATTCTGTTTAATGTTTGAATATTTTCCGATGAACCAAAAAAAAAAAATAACAAACACATCATCAACGTCCTCGTCACCAAACCCACTGAGATTCCATCTTTGCCAAGTCATTCCGATTGGCTTCCGTCTGAAAAACTATCTGTGGCTTTGAAATCTGTAAAGCTTCATGGAAAACATCCTTTAGATGGTAGCAAGCAGCACACTTCGATAACGGCCGACCAAACACTTGTTCCACTTGATAAAGTTATCCTATCTTTTTTCTTTTGTTTTGTTGTTTTGAGCTCTTTGAGGAGGAAGAGAGTGATAATGGGGAAGACAGTCAAGTTTCCAGGTATTACTGAGGAACTGCAGAACATATTGGATGCTAATATGGACCAAGTGGATGCGAGGCGTCGTGCTCGTGAGGCGTTCAAGGATATTCAGCTGTCAATTGATCATTGTTTGTTTAAGGTTTTGCAATTTGGTGCTTATTCGACTGACATTCATATCAACTACCTTTTTGGCTTACAAGATTGGTTTTTGTCTCCTCTGATTGAGTTGTTTTATGCATATTTTTGGTTGATTTGAAAATAATCAGAACTCTCAATTTCTAGATTATTTATGATGGGCTTTGGTTATAATTGATGAGGGAATGAGTGATAGTTGACTTCTGAGATTACTTGATTTATGATCTCTACAATTTGCTTCTGGTGCCAAAAAAGAAGAAAGAAATATGGTTTCTTTTGTTTTATAGTTAGTTTCTGTTTGCATTTGCTTGTTATATTTTGTTGCTTTTGTGTTATGGTTAGTTTTGATGAGGAGTTGGCAGTTGGTAAGTGGGTTTTGTGTATTCTGGGGTTGGTGATTACTACAACTTAATGCTTTTTGAGGACTGAGGCATAATTATGACTAGGGCTGCTTGCACACAAAATTCATGGGGGTCACCAAACCCCCCTCCCCCTTAATTAATAGTACAGACAACAAGATGTGATACTTTCCTATGCCTTTAGTAGGCTTCCTTATTTTTTGCCAAGGAATATACTTCTTACCCATGGCGCATGGAAAAGCAAAACTTTAGTAGAATGTTTGGGGTTTTGTAGACAGGTCAGGAGTGTAGGTACTTGGATGTTTGGAGGCTTAGATCGGCCTCCCCATCCCCATCACCCCAAGAAAATTATAAGGAAGTACAGTATATGAACTTGAAACGGCTCTCATTTCTATGATTTTTGCACATCCAATATAAATTGATTAAAAAGCGTAGAGCTTGGCAATGGCATCGACGATGGTTTTATCATATCAACACAGACTGTTATCTTCTTGCCTTATGGTTCGCTTTTAACTAGAGTTCAACACTGCAAGATGAGTAGCTGCATTTATTGAGTATCAACTACTTCAATTTTCTCTTTGCAATCACATGCTGGATATTTTTCTCAATTTATGCCTTGTGACACAATTGAAAGTTCATCAGTATTGTGCCCTATAACCTCCATTTGGTACTTTGAGATGACAACAGGAAAGTTATGGGCATCGCCTCAGAATTTTACAAACAGAAGCTTTAAGGAGAAAAACTTCCTTTATCTTCCTAAATCTTTATGAGTACCAAAGAGAATTTTTTTTCCTTATGACTCTATATTTTTGCTTTAAGTGTGCATTTTCGAAATTTGTAAATTAATGGTAACAATTTTTGGTTTTGTTTTTTCGCATTTTACCTCTATTGGGACCACTGAGTTTTCCTTCCCTTTCACTTGTCTGGCTATGGTGAAAGTAATAACTGGTTAATTGCTCAGTTTCTCAATCTGAGTTACTTTCTTTAACTGCTATCTTTCGTTAAATCTAGTATGTAGAGGCTCATATTACATTTCTTTGTGTTTAAATGTCGTACAGATGCCATATGAAGGATTGAAGATAAAGGAGGTAAAAAGATTTCAACTTTGGTGATTTCCTTTGGGAAATGCTATTAAACAGGTGTTTTTTGGCTGCATCCTCTGCCCGTTCAACTTGTCTGCTCATGATGTGAGGCCGTTGTACCACCAAAAAAACCACGGATATAGGCCTTCCCTTTCCTTTTTCCTTTGAACACCAACAATGGAGTTATTGAAGTTGCCTGGCATATTATATTTATTTTATACGTGATGGCTGAAGTGGAGGGCCCTGGAAGTCCTTGCATCCAACAATTGTACAGCTGCATATGTCCTTTGTGGCAAACTATTCTTGTTTATTAGATACGTCTAATTCTGCCAGTTTTTATGTGGGCCAAGGCTTGTTCCGTGACATAAAGGGGTGAGGTAGAAAGGAAATTTAGCATTTCCATGCTTACCACTTCAAGTGTTCGCTTGTCTGTGGCCTGCATTTTACAGTGTTCAATTGTCATTTGATTCTGGATAAACTTATTTTTTTTGCTAATTTAAAAAGGGTATATGTGTGTGTGGTGGTGATGGGGGGGGGGGGGGGGGCGGACCAGATATGGAGTGCCAGCACATTAAGATTCGTATGGACAAACTTTTATTTTGACAATAAGATTCCTCATGATTCAATCATTCTCTACGACATTGGAAGTTTCACTCTACACTTCTCTCAAAATGGAATTCTTTCTTTGACTGTTACTTTCGACTTTGTGTGCTTCATGTATCCACTGTAATCCTTCTCTATTGGCTTATTTAGAATTGATTTCCTGTTTTCTCATAAATCAAGCATTAAGCCTTAATAACCTTCCACTGAGCAACTTGCCTTAGCTTCATTATGTGTATTTCATTTTAGCCATTTCCGTTCTATTTTGCGGGAATAGAAAAGAAGTATTTGCTGAATCTATCTTTCTTTGTGGCATTCCCTTTTAGTATCTTGATATGCTTTAGGCATATACTTCGTACGAATATTCATGTGAAGGTTGTCATTCAAGATTCTGTGGTACAGTCTTACGAGGTGAACTCTAGAGGGTTGGAAGTTTTCTCAAAAAGTTGGCTCCCAGAGACCCGTCCCCCCAAAGCAGTGATTTGTTTTTGTCATGGTTATGGAGACACCTGCACATTTTTCTTTGAAGGCATGTAGCTCATGACTAATATTGGAAGTACCAGTCTTAATCTGAGAGAATATGGTATTTATGATTCTATCACATTATTGTTGTAGGTATCGCTAGGAAATTAGCATCATCGGGATATGGAATTTTTGCAATGGATTATCCAGGATATGGTCTTTCAGAAGGTCTTCATGGCTATACTCCAAGCTTTGACCAGCTGGTCGATGATGTCATTCAGCATTACTCAAAAGTTAAAGGTATATCACCTGTTGATCTGCTTAATGCTCTATGGCAGTATTCTTTTGGAAAAAAAAATCTGACTGTGAAAATTAGTTTTGAGACATCAGATTCCAATTCAGTACATACTTCCTTTACTTTTATCTCTGTTCGATCCATATGAAAGCTCATTCTGCAGCTCTGAGCATATTCAAACTAAGGTGTTGAATACAATCCAAAGCAAATGTTTGACCTTCTTGTATTGAAAAGAGCTAATTTTTCCAATTCTTGCCAATAGGGACTATGTAGAAAGACCAAGGTAACCACTGCATCTTAGAAATTTCTCTTTTACCCAAGATAGATCTAAATAAGTATTGGATAGGACTCCAAAGAAAAGGGGAAAAAGTATGCTAGCAGAAAGCATGAAGGAATTCTGAAGCTTTAGTAACTATAATACCATTTTTAGGACTTGTACGTTGGCATTTAATAAGATGTATCATATGGATCCCAACTCTTAGCTGAATTCAATCCAATAGAGTGGATTTGGTATTGTGATATGTTGACATGACAACGTCCATGAACTCACAAAGCATCTTGATCTAAATGATCTATATACCAGCCTGATATGCTTATGTGAAGTCTTGTTAAGTTAGAATTGTATCATCTATGTAACCTCCATACTGTTGCATGTAACATTCCTTTTGTGTTCATACTTCTTTTAGCCTGTTATCATCATGGCAGCATATTCACTATGCTGCTGTAAAAGATAAGCATATGCTCGTTATTCCTGACTAGACTGTTGTCAGAATGACTATGCCATGAATTGCTGATAATGCTTATAGATTGTTATTTGGGGTGCAGAGAACCCAGAGTTCTGTAGTCTCCCAAGCTTCCTGTTCGGACAGTCTATGGGTGGGGCGGTAGCTCTGAAGGTTCACCTGAAGAATCCTGATGCATGGAATGGTGCCATTCTTGTTGCACCTATGTGCAAAGTATACTTCTCTACTTGATTCTGAAAGACCCCCCCTCATGTCTGTGATCTGTACATCTAAATTGAAGGCAGGATTTTGATGTAGATTGCAGATGATATGGTTCCACCGTGGCTGGTGACGCAAATTCTAATTGGCATCGCGAAAATTTTTCCAAAGCAGAAGCTAGTTCCACAAAAGGATATTGCTGAAGCGGCATTCAGAGACCCGAAGAAGAGAGAACTGGTTTGTTTCTTTCTTTGTGTCTAACAAATTAAGGATGAATATGATGTTGTCTTGAGTTGTAACACAGAAGATGAAGGTAAGTGTTTTATTGTGGTGTAAGGATGGGTTGCCTCTCCCTGCCTTTAACTACTGTTTTATTGGTATGATTTTACGTGCTTATAGCTTCCTATGTGAATATGTTTCCCAAAAGTTTCAGTTCTCTTCTAAATGCAGACTGCCTACAACGTTATTGCTTACAAGCATAAACCGCGTTTGGGAACTGCTGTGGAGCTACTCAGAACCACCCAAGAGATTGAACATGAACTGGAAAATGTGAGTTCCCTGACTTCTCATTTGTTTCCTTGTAGAAATGGCCACAATTCCTTTTTTATCCCCTTCAGCAGATTTTGTTCAGCTCTATTTTATATGCACGCTGTTCCTTTATCCTCAATCTGATTGTCCGGGTTTCTTATATTTCTGTTTTTAGAAGATATAGTTGGACACTGGGAGAATCTCAAGTTTATTGGAAAATAAAATCCATGGTGGCCAATGTACTCCAAATGCTCTGTCAGACCTCTGAAACATTTTCTATTTTCAGTTGGGTTTAACCCAAATAGGTACTTAAAAACATAAATTAATATGCAAAAATGTATGGTGTTCTGAATATAGAACTCAACATGAAGAGAAAGGATCCATGAAAATTTTCAAGGGGAAGGTTCCAAGGAAAAATAATTTACCTGTTATGTTATGATTCTATTTCTCCTAGATGTGGATGCCCTCTTTCATCGATTAATTAATTGTTGACCTGAGAACCTAAGAAAATTAGGTTTAGTTCATTGTAATTGCCACATCGACCTGAGCTGGTCTATAGTTAAATATCCTGATGCTTGATGGTTCAGGAGATCCAGGACCAGAACCAAGGGCAAAGGAAAGTGACACTGTCCTAAAGAAAAGTCTGTAAAACTGACAGGCAGTGAATAAGAAGTTTACTCCTGACTGTCGACTATTGCATAGGGTGTATCTATTTCAACAATGTGAACTGTTATCCATAAAGGAGCTCATTCGTATATAAGTTGTTGGCAGATGAGGAAGTCCGGGATGCCTGAGTTACAACTATATATAGTGTTTGTAAGGAACTTTATCCATAAACTGTCTTGGATTCCCTTATCTAAGATGATTTCTTGACTTCCTAAGATGCATTATCTTTCATTCAACCGGTAGCATCAGCAGTTAGCCACTTAGCCAATTGTCACTAGATGCGAACAGACATAATCAGTGCCAAGTTATTTTAGTACTCAGCCATGTAGCAATTTCCTGGAGACTTGGTGCATGCTAAGATAGTTGTTCTGTGGCTTGTTTAGTTGGTATTCGGTATAAGCTACTCAAAATTGCTCTGATTTTGGCCTCTCTGCCGAAGTACCCTGACCAAGTTGGACCTCAATTGTAGAGGAGATAGCTTGATGAGCTCTCTCTATGCGTGTTGTGTGTGCGCATGGGTGAATGCAGTGTTATATATCAGTTTCTTAATATTGAGAGAGGTTTTTAATCCTGTTGAAGGCTTCAGAGTTCAGACAGAGTTGTAATTAAGTTAATTGACAAGTTATTGAGCACAAAGGATTTGAGTCTGTTAGATTCATAAATATATATATATTAGTTATTGTCTGTGCCTGAAAGCACAGTGTAATAAAAATGGTAAACAATAAACATATTTGTATTCATATCCAAAATAAAATCACAAACATAGAGAAGAGATAAATGAATTTAAGCATCGGTTTGTAGTGGGGGTGAGAGGTGGTGGGTGGCAGTGGTGGTGGTAGGAGACGGTAATGGTTGTGGAGGGTGACAATGACCGTCGCGGCGGCGGTGGCGACGGCGACGACGACGGTGGTGGTGATAGCGGTGGCGATGGTGGCAGCTGCGGTGGTGGCAGCGGGGGTGGTGGTGGCGGGGGGTGGCGATGGTGGTGGCGGCGGTAGTGACGGCGACGACGACTGTGGCGGTGGCGGTAGTGACGGCGACGACGACTGTGGCGGTGGTAGTGGTGGTGGTGGTGGTGGTGGTGGCAAGGTGGTTTCAAATACTATTATTTTTTTAAATGTACTTATGATAAATAATTTCTAGAAGTACTTTTAAAAAATCACTCCAAACACACCCTTAGATGTCTATTTTTCCTATTAAATTTAGGATGTTAATATTGACCGTTAGATTAACTTTTAAGTAAAATTTAAAGCGATTTCAACCGCGAATAGCAAAAATCATTTTGTTTATCTTTTGAAATTTGAATTATAAATTACTTTATTATATAGATATTGTTCTAACAAACAACCCAATACTGGATGATATTTAATATCGAATCAATATGAAGTGACTCAGGGCTCCATGATTTTGCAGGTCTCTCTGCCATTACTGATCTTGCACGGTAAGGCTGATATAGTGACAGATCCATCTGTAAGCAAGGCTTTGTATGAGAAGGCAAGCAATTCAGACAAGAAACTTAATCTTTACGAGGATGCTTATCATTCCCTTCTCGATGGTGAGCCAGATGAGATGATACTAAGAGTTTTTGGTGATATCATTTCATGGCTTGATGAGCATACTTAAAATCTACATTCTTGACATTCATTCATTCTGGTTATTTTCTAACCCTGTTGAGGCAAATAAAAACTAAAAAAGGAAACTTAGATTTTTATTTTTATTTTTATTTTTTTGTAAAGAAAGGAAAAGGAGGAAAAAGAATGTCATGCTCATGCTGCATACAATCAATCTGGTGATGGCATCTGAACTTTGTATTTATTGGAACACAATAGTTGTATCTCATATAAACACTGTTGCCATATTTATTTAGATTTATGCTGCAATATGGGTACTTTTGACTGAGTTCAAGTTTGTGTTGGTAAGTTCCTTGATGGCTATATGTGGATAGGACCGATAATTGAGTCAAACTATTCAGGCTCGATTTGTTTTCTAAACGAGTCGAGCTTGAACAATTTCTTAAGTTCGTTTAAAAAAACGAGTTCGACAGACTTGATTCGATTATCAATCCTATATGTGACTGTTGGATTGAAGTGGGTGGTTGCAACAGTGGTGATCTCCAAAGTAGAAACATAAAAATATGCAGCTTGAACAAAAAAATCCAAATGCATTCACCTTCTCACTCTGTTCCATGTCTCTCAAAGATCAACAAAGTTCACTATCATAACCAAATTTTGCCATCTTCAACTGTGACCAGAAGAATCGGCTATGACCCTATAGGCTACTTCTTGTCAAAGGAAAACACACTCAATGGCACGAGTGTCAAGTTACAATTTTGGGGGGTTTGTAATCAGTTCTAACACATTGCAAAAAAAATCTCAAAAATTGTAAATGATCGTAAAAAGTTGAACAAAAAATCTTAAAAAGTTATATACGACAATATAGGGTACCAATTTTTTTTTTCCAATATGGTAACATTTTAACACTAAAATTAGCTCACATCATTTGTTTACAGTGGTAAGTCAGATCAAGACATATAAGATTGCATGTACTCGAACCATTTTTAAAAATGAAAGTTAGAAAGTGAGGGAGTGTCGAATCCACACTACATTGGACCACCTAAAATCACCCAGATTAAAGCTCCGGTGTAAGATTTGACCCATATTAAAATAAAATAAAAGTTATGTCTATAGTCGAGTTTTTATCTACCCGTTTTAGTTAATAAGTCTAGCTAGGTTACCCATTTATAATTCTCACATGTAAAAATTAAATTTAAATTAATTAATTTCTTATCAATCTCATATCGAATTTACGGATCAAAACCAAAATTTAACCCAAGGGCAGCGGGTTTAGAATCTTGCCAAGCTGTCGTAGCTCATGTATCCCAATGTAATCTCATTGGATCAGATTAGACCAATGCCTCGCCAGTATCACCGCTGTCTACAGATGAGGCCATGATCAAACACTCCGCATGTTGGCCATGTGGACAACCTCACATGGCTTACATGGAAGGTACACAGTAGAGAAGAGAGAAATCAAGCAAACTTTCTATCCAATAACGTTGTTGGGTTGGATTTGGCCGAAGTCTTTTATTTATTAGTGGTACTTTCACTGTCTTAAGTGCGGATTGACCGACCATGACCACCCTCTCTGTTTTCCACTCAGAAGCTGCTGCCTCTCTGTATTCCATTCTTCATCCACGATTTCTTGTCTATCAATCGTGTATAATAAGCGAATGAAGAGGCCATTGTTGTTGTTGTTGTTATTGAAATTGTTGTTTAGTCTCCTAGTTTCATACCAAGTATGACCTTCTCTTATTGCCTTTGCCCCTCTCACATCCCACTCAAGGTACTGCTTTACATCTGTTTGTGTGTTTTACTAAAGGGTCTTTGAAATTTTGTTTCGTTTCTTCATCTGGGTATTCTTGATTTGTTTCAGATGTTGGTTATCTAATTTTAAATGGATTATTTAAATGGATTATTTTAGAGCAAAATTGAAGACTTAAAAGGCTTTTTTCTGATTGGGTATTTAGCATAAGTTGAATTCTATCGTTTTGACAATTTGTCTGACTTAAGGTTTTGGTAGATCGCAGGCTGACATGGGTGCCCTTTTGAATTTTTAAGGTTATAGTTATCATTGCGTGTAGTATCAATCATCATTTTCTTTTCATTCTTTTTAGTTTTCTCTATTGAATTGTTGATTCAAAGTAATAGGTAACTCTGTAAGCTTGTTGAATTTGATTGGACTTTTTAAGCATGAAACATGCAGGAGTCCTTGTAATAAAAGGGGAAAGCTTGAATTATCAAAATAATGTATGTGTTTCCTTTCAATTATTGCCTATAGAATAACTTTAGTTGTGACTTTTTGGTTGTTGCAACATAGCTGGATTTACTTCCCTTGTTTATCCATGCTGTCCAAGAATTGTAGTAGTGGATCCTCATCCCAGTGGCTTAGGTGCATTTCTTTTGACTTAGCCCTTACCTTGATCACTAGACTTTTTCGCCTAAATACTAGATGGCACCGGTTGCATGAAATTCCTAAAATTTCACTGTCGCATAGTTGTAGTGGACGAAAACATCTGGGGGACTTCTACGAGCATTATGAAGCTATGTAATGGGTCAAGCAGCTGACGCATGTATACCTTGTTCTTCTGATTCACACACATGTACAAACATAAAAAACCTAGTTCTTAAACATATGGCCTTTTCCTTGGACTAATAAATTTATCCACCAGTCTATTTTAGCTCTAACTGCTCAAACCCTGAAAAGAAAGTGTCAAAGTGTCGGGTATTAGCTGCTTATCATGCATTGAGTGACCTTCATAGCTGTCCTTACATTTTGGGGCCTACTTCTTGTAGATTGACCGATCATGGTTGGCTACTAGACCTTGGTGTAATTTCAGAATGGATCACGCATCCACCTTTTCCCTTAAAGCTATGAACACTGAAATTTTTGGCCGGCGTGTTGCGGGAATGGGAGGCAAACTGGACAGTGGCTGTAGTTTCATGGGAGGATCAAACCCAGAAAGTTTTGTTCTTCGCAGAAAAAGCTCTGGAATTCATGCTTCATGTAATCCTTTCATGTCATTTATTCTGCTAGTTATTCATTTAGCTTTCATTCTGTGGGAATCTAGAGCAGTCAATTTATCCTTATTGCTAAAAATTCTGACCGTCAACAGTGAACTTAGCTACTTTCATTTCATAACTTTTTTGTTTCTAAGAGGGGGAGCTGCTGGAAAGAATTTAAGACCTCTTCTGGTGTGAAGTGGAGCCTTCTATTCTTAACTTTTAACATCAGAAACTAAAATAAAGGGATGCTAGAAAAAAAAGCAGAAAATGTTTTGAAAACGTTCCATATTTTAAGCATTTATAGACAAGAATTTTAAACAGTTGAAGTATTACAACAGACAGAACAATAACCAATTGGAATATATGAGACAAGAAAAGTATTAAGCTAATAACTAATACCATAATTTCATTTACGATCGTTGTCTGTCCAATATGGATTTCCTGTTTAAGCGGTTGTCAAGGTGCCAGAAACTATTGAAAGCTACTAAGTCTTATTCCCTTCCAACATTCACTTAGTTAATGTGTCATACATTTCTGTTGATGCTTGATGTATTGTTATTGCTTTTCACCTCAAGCTGACTCGTCAGCCATTTATTAGGGATTAAACCAAACAGAAGATTGAATGCCTTAGATGCATCAGTTCTTTCCTCCGTTGACCTGGTGCTCTAGTAGTATCTTTGCAGTGCAAATGTTGTGGGAGGCTGCACGATGAAGTCCTGCTTGACTTTTATTTCATTTGATAGATGCTACCCTGTTTTCAGCATGCTAAAGTGGTTGTTTCACTGATCCTGTTTTGTCAAAAAGGGTATCCCATTTCCAACTTATTGTATCCATTTTCTCCTCTTTTTCTTCATCATTTTTAAAATTTTGCTTATTGTGAATGATGTGTGCACATGGCTTTCTTGGTGTAATCAGTCTCTGAACTTAGGAATGGATGTTGATGCCTTAAATGTATCAAGTATCGACAATACATTTAAATGTATCAAGTATCAAGTATCAAGTATCAAGTAATCAGCTCTGAACTTAGGATTGGATGTTGGTCCAATGGTACTCCTTGTCTTGCAAAGGCTTTGCCTTTTTGAGGTCAAGGGTTCAAGTCCCCTTCCCCCTCCCCCTCCCCCCCAAAAAGAAAAAAAAAACAATATCCTATCCTTATGAAACTAAGAGTTCTGAAATCCTTAGATTTAGCTATTGTGCCTTAGAAAACAATAATTTTGAGTCTGACAAGCTTAGAGAATTTAGATACATCAAAAACTTACAATGCTTCTCATTTTTATACTGCATCGGAAGCAACATTTTGGCGTCTAATTATTGTTATGTAATCAACTTGGTCTCTATTTTCTGTTCCTCTTCAGGGTTGGCAAGTTCCCAAATTGCTAGTAGTGTTTTTACTTTGGGAACTGCAGCTGTTCTTCCATTCTACACCCTCATGGTTCTGGCTCCAAAAGCTGAACTGGTAAGGTTTCCTGTTTATTCTATACTCCCACTGTGTTGACTAAAATTTTCTAACTTAACGTTGTTTAGGGATCCAGTATTTCTCCTATTCTCTGTTGATGCCTGTCATTACATTAACTTAGTTAAATGTGGCGTTGCAGTACACAACAGTTCCCTTCTTATGACGTATACTGCTTGTCATGTTTTCAATCTCTCTCCTTTTATTAGTTTTCTTTTTGTGTTTCTGAATTGTTCTCTTGCGACATTTTTTCCTATTAGTTGGGAAAATTTGATGAATGACATCCTTGGCACTTCATTAAGACATACTTATTCAAAAATTATGAGAGATTGTTTCTGAATTCTGAAACTTTTATTTGTTAATGGTTTCAGAATCCTTGAAATCAGCACTGTAATGTCAATGAATTACATATTTTGGACATTAAAAGCGTTACCTTGTATTTAAGTGGCGCACCTGATTGGTTTGCATTATTCTGAATGCAGACTAAGAAATCCATGGAAAGTAGTGTACCATATCTTGTGCTTGGACTTTTGTATGCATATCTACTGTACCTCTCTTGGACACCTGACACAATACGGCTGATGTTCGCTAGTAAATACTGGCTGCCTGAGGTGTGTGCGAAACTAGCATGTGTTTCGTGCTATTCTTCCTTGTGAAAGGATTCAACAGTTAGTTTTGAGAAGCTACTGATGAGTTCCATTTGATATTTTCCCTCTTCTTGTACTTGTGCAGCTGTCTGGCATAGCTAAGATGTTCTCCAGTGAGATCACACTGGCTTCTGCATGGATTCACCTGCTGGCCGTAGATCTCTTTGCTGCAAGGTCTCTCTCTCTCTCTCTCTCTGACTACGTGTGCATGGGCAGTTTCTAACACTTGCATTTCCTTGTTCATCCAGGCAGATTTTTCATGATGGATTGGATAACAAAATCGACACCCGGCATTCCGTTTCTCTGTGCCTTCTTTTTTGTCCTATTGGAATTCTTACTCATTTCATCACAAAAGCACTAACCAAGAGTGTGGAGAAAACCAACAGCAGCATTCATTAATACTGAAACAATGAATTTGTACTCCTTGGGAAGATTATAAACATAGATCAATCTGACTGAATGAGAATTATCATTCACGGGAATCATGAGAATTTTACAGGGTTTTTTTTCCATTCCTAGCAGCAAGCACACATTCTCTCTTTGTTTGAATTTTAAGTTATAACAGTATGGATGAACATACAATATTTCTTCCTTTAGTTTAACCCCAACTTCTGATAAAACCCATCTCCTTAACCAAGGCAGTAAGCTCAAGCCTGACTTCAGAAGTTGAGCCTCCATTGCTACCACTCTAAAACCTTTCAATCCAACTCCTTCAATCATCTCTGCAGCCAAAGCCATCTGATCAGATGGCTTATTAAACACTGAACCGGCACTTTGTTCTACACTGAATCAACTATTTCTGAAGTGATTACCGGTCCAAATATTTTTGTGGTCATATTGGGTTCGTGTAGGGTGTCAATCTTGTCATGTTGTGTTGTTTTTGTGTCGTGTCATTTTCGGTCGTTTTTTTTCATGTTAGGACATTTTTGGTACGTGTCGGGTTTGTGAATAAAAAATTATTTACGTCTACAACAACTCATATAATATTATGTAAAAAATTATAAAATTCTTATTTTATGTCTACAATACTCGTTAAATATTTATGTTCTATCTACAGTACTCGTTAATCGTGATATTCGTATTAAACTTTAATTTGACCCATTTATTAGTTGTGTCAACTAATCGTGTTATTTTCGAGTGTTGTATAATGTCGTGTTGGGTTTGTGTTAATGGATAAAATTGATACTCCAATTCGTGTTGTGTATGAACCGTGTATAAATGATACATACACTAATCGTGTCGTGTATTTCTTCTTATTGGCTTCACTCACACTTAATTTGTTTATTAATCGTGTCGTGTCGGGTTCACTCATTTATTAAATAGATGACTTAATGAAGATTCAAACCTCTTAATTTTGTGTCGTGTTAATGGATTGTGTCATATTTTGACAGCCCTAACTGTTGGTCGTCCCAAGTATTCATTCAGTCGTGACTTAGCTGTTCACCCCTCCCTAAAAATTCAATCCGATTGAGAATAAAACATCCATCAAAACCCAAATTCCTTTTCTACAGTAAATGATTCCATAATTTCAAACTTTTTTTTTTGTATAAGAGTTTGGTTTCCGCCAACGTTTTCCAATGTAAAATTACTAGCAATTGCGCGTGCCTGAAAGCACAGTGTTACTCGTAAATTAGTTACAAATATTTGTCCATCCATAAATGTAGAGTAAAATACAACATTGTAGTAAACGACGAAAAAAATGTGTCCGCTAATATTTTTTATAACATCAACCTACATGCATAACATATATTTCCACATTAAATTGTTACGTCACGAAAATTATATTATAACTATTAAAACATAATAATTCAAACATCTGAAAAAAAAATATCAGTTGACAATATTCAATGTTCTGTTTTTGATTCAAAATCCATGATTTCTACATTCATAATCAACTTTATCTAAATAATAATAGAATTCATAACTAATAGAATGAAAATTAAAACAATACTCCCACAAATAAATTAAGTCTTCAGATGCTGTCAAATGACCAAATATAACTATTAGAAATTCAACCAACTTCCAAAAGATATGACCTAAAAAAAAATGATTACACTTAGGTGTTTATTCATTCTCTAAAAACATATATTTTTTCTTTTACCCACATTCAAATAATAAAAACATAGACAAATAATGTTTACCTAAAAAATATTGTTTCATCTGTGTAGGTCTTGTTCATAGTAGGTTCAATTGAGCCTCCACATCTTCTAACGCTCGTGAACAGAGTATGTCATCTTCGATATCTGCCAATGTCTCCTCTAATTCTATCATACCTATGAAGCCATTCTCAAACTTCTTATTGATTATGTCAATTGGTCATGTAGATGGAAGTGTGTTAACAACAACATATAACATAATTGGATTATTCGGCATAAAACCTTCTTGTTGCAGTTTATAAAATAATTCTTATTTCTTTTTTATATGATCTAGAACATTCATTCCTGGACCCATTGGCAGATAATTGGATCTAGACCACTCTTTGTCTCCAAAATTCAAATGCGTTCTACTTTATTATATAGATATATATACATATATAAATTCGTACACACACACACACACACACACACACACACACACACACACACACACACACACATATATATATATATATATATATATATATATATATATATATATATATATATATATATATATATATATATCTATATAATAAAGTAGAACGATTTTGAATTCAAGAGACAAAGAGCGGTTCAGATCGTTTTGAGATCAAAAAAGGCATCATCCAACGGCCGACGATATTTCAAACTGTCTCAAGCTATTGACGTCTCAGATCGTTTCGATCCGACGTACCATATTAGCTCTTCAAATTTATTTGCCGCTCAAAACTTTTAGTTTCCAAAACTAACATTCCTAAATTTAATTCCTCAACCCAATCAAATCCGGCAATTAAGCGATCTCTCATTCATCAACTTTGTCTCTCTCTCCCTAAAATATAGATTACAACTCTTATCATTATTTCCCTGATTTTATTTCCTATGTTAAGGGATTACTTTCTATACTGAGACATTGACTGTCTCTCACACTCTCATTTTTCATGATTCTCTTTCCAAACTGAGACACATGTCTCCCCAAAATTCTATCCTAATGCAGCTGCTCTCTATCTTTATTGTTCATATCACACACACATCTTTATTATACATATATATAGTACAAAGATCGAAGACATACTATATCTACATGTTATATCTAGGGAAAGTTTCATCTAAACACCATGTAGTTGAAATAATGATTTAACTAAATATTTTGTGAAAATACTAAAATTACCCTTTATTATGTAAATAGAATAAAATGTCATCAATTCTTTTCCCATTATATATGCGCTAGCCAGTCAACAAACGTAATTTCAATCATTATATTATCCCAATAAATTTTTTATTTTAAAACGTTGTATTATAACTTTGTTATAATATTAGTCATTATATTATCACTCATTTGATTACATAATTAAATTTTTATATTTTTTATATTTTTTTATCATAATAATTTTTATAGTTAAAAATGATTTTTCTATAATAAAAATTACAATTGATAAAGTCAATGTCAAAATCTCATCAATTTCTAATTCTTCTGCTATCATATGTCCTCCACAACGTTGTCCGACCGCTCCTTACACATTATACTTCATATATAAAATTTAAAATTATTTGATAAAATTTAATATTAATTGAATAAATTTGATCTTAATTTTGATAAATTTAAATATTAATTTAGTTTTTATTTGATAAAATTAAATATTAATTTAGTATTAATTTGATTGAATTTAATGTTAATTGAATAAATTTGCATGTTGTTTTAATAAAATTGAATGTTCATTTGGTGTTAAATTAAAGAAATGACATTAATTTGATAAGGTTAAATTTTAAATTAATGAAATTAAATAGTTTAATTTAATAAAATTGAATGTCAATTTGATATTGATTTGATAAAAATAAATAATAACTTAATATTAAATTAAAGAAATAATATTAATTTGATGAAATGAAATATTAAATTAATATAACTAAATGCTAATTTGATAAAATTAAATATCAATTTTGTGTTGATTTGATGAGATGAAATATTAATTTAGTTTAAATTAAATAAAGAAAATTAATTTGATAAAATTGAATATTAAATTGATTAAAATAAAGGCTAATATAATAGAACTAAAAGGGAGTGTATTGAAATTTCAGAATCAAGAGAGGGTGTTGTTAAAGTTATGTTTATTTATAAGGGGTGTGGATAAAAATTATCCTATAAAATACTCGGGGATATTTCTATAAATCAACCATCGCCATTAACGGTGTAATCCGATAATCACTAACAAGGAGTGACAGTGAAATTTCAAAATCGGAATGAGATGTCAATGAATTTAGACCTAACTACAGGAGATTTGGATGAAATTTTCTCTTATATCTATACAAATCTATATAATAAAACACATAGGAAGTAAAAAAAAAAACACATAGGAAGTTAAATTTTATCCCCTATACATTTTCCTCCCCCCCCCCCCCCCAAAACCATCACATTACTCATTTCTATCACATAGTCAACCATTTAATATTTGATTAATTTGTAATTTAACATAATTTTTATTTCAGATATTATTCATACACGATAGTATAGATCTGTTAAAAAAATTTATCGAATTACATATTTGGAGAAAATTTTGTCAATATCTTTAAGAAAATAATGGGTAAAAATAAATTTTGAATGATTTAATCAAATAAATGAAGGAAAGAAATATTATTATTTAATATAGTGATATCGATTTTTTAGGACTCGAATTTTTTGTTCTATCGTGCCTTCAGGCACGGACTTGAATTATAAATTCGTATATATATACGTATAAATTCATGTATATATATAAATACGTATATATATACTTATTTGAATTTATATATATATATATATTAACAAATACACATAAATCAAGGTGCATTAAAGATAAGAGATTTTGAATTGTTAATACACATGAATCAAGGTGCATTAAAGATAAGAGATTTTGAATTAAATGACCATAAATGGGGTATTTAGGTCTTTGTATCTATGTAGTGTACTTTTTTCCAAGACATTTTTTAATGTGTACTTTTTGCCAAATAACTCTAATTAGGTGTACCGGCTTCCAAAAACCCCTGGGAAAATTGGAAGGGGGTACACCAAATTAGACTTAATTGTAAAAAAGTACACAGAAAAAAATGTTGGGTAATTAAGTCTTTAATTTTGATACTTATTTGTATCTAAGTACATTATTTGAATTTTATTGATTTTTTTGTGACATTTTTCTCCTCCATTGATCCATGTGTATTTTCTTTGGAAAGTGGTGCATTAAACATCTCCTAGTTTTATGGGAAAGTGGTGCATTAAATTTGTGTATATACTTGTTTATATATATATCACTATATAAAAAAAATTCGATATGAATCTGATCATTCCTAAGCGTTTACAGGATGCATTATCTGAAGGCACGATAGAACAAAAAATTCGAGTCCTAAAAAATCGATATCACTATATTACATAATAATTTTTCTTTCTTTCATTTATTTGATTAAATCATTCAAAATTTATTTTTACCCATTATTTTCCTAAAGATGTTGACAAATTTTTCTCAAAATATGTAATTCGATAAATTTTTTTAACAGATCTATACTATCGTGTATGGATAATATATGAAATAAAAATTATGTTAAATTACAAATTAATCAAATATTAAATGGTTTAGCATATGATAGAAATGAGTGATGTGATGGTTTTTTAGGGGGGAATGTATAGGGAATAAAATTCAACTTCCTATGTGTTTTAAGAGAAAATATCATCCAGATCCCCTGTAATTATGTCTAAATTCAATGACACATCTTTCCAATTTTGATATTTCACTGTCACTCTCTGTTAGTGATTGTCGGGTTACACTGTTAATGACAATGATTGATTTATAAAAACACTAATGTCCATAAATTATGTCCCAATAGCATTGCTCTTATAAAAATATCCCCGAGTATTTTATAGGGTAAATTTTATCCACACCCCTTATAAATAAACATAACTTTAACAACACCTCTGTAAATAGACCTAAATTTAATAACACCCTCTCTTGATTCTGAAATTTCAATGCACTCCATTTTAGTTATATTATATTAGCCTTTATTTTGATCAATTTAATATTCAATTTTATCAAATTAATTTTATTTATTTAATTTAAACTAAATTAACATTTCATCTCATCAAATCAACACAAAATTGATCAAATTAGCATTTAGTTATATTAATTTAATATTTTATTTCATCAAATTAATATTATTTCTTTAATTTAATATTAAATTATTATTTATTTTTATGAAATCAACATCAAATTGATATTCAATTTTATTAAATTAAACTATTCAATTTTATTAAATTAAACTATTCAATTTTATTAAATTAAACTATTTAATTTATTAAATAGAATATTAAATTCCATTAATTTAAAATTTAACCTTATCAAATTAATGTCATTTCTTTAATTTAACATCAAATGAACATTCAATTTTATTAAAACAACATTCAAATTTATTCAATTAACATTAAATTCAATCAAATTAATACTAAATTAATATTTAATTTTATCAAATTAAAACTAAATTAATATTTAAATTTATCAAAATTAAGATCAAATTTATTTAATTAATATTAAATTTTATCAAATAATTTTAAATTTTATATATGAAATATGATGTGTGAGGAGCGGTCGGACGACGTTATGGATGACATATGATAGTAGATGAATTAGAAATGGATAAGATTTTGACATTGACTTTATCAACTGTAATTTTTATTATAGAAAAATCATTTTTAACTATAAAAATTATAAAAACTTGATTAAAATAGAATTTTGGGGAGACATGTGTCTCAGTTTGGAAAGAGAATCATGAAAGATGAAAGTGTGAGATACAGTCAATGTCTCAGTATAGGAACTGATCCCTTAACATAGGAAATAAAATCAGGAAAATAATGATAAGAGTTGTAATCTGTATTTTAGGGAGAGAGAGACAGAGTTGAGGAATGAGAGATCACTTAATTGCCGGATTTGATTGGGTTGACGAATTCAATGTAGGGGTGTCAATTTTGGAAACTAAATTTTTTGAGCTACAAAAATATTTCAAGAGCTAATGTGGTACGTCGGATCGAAACGATCTGAGACGTCAATAGTTTGAGACAGTTTGGGATAACGCCGTTCGTAGGATGATGACTTTTTTGGTTATGAAACAATCTGAGCCGCTCTTTGTTTTCAAAATTCAAAATCGTTCTACTTTATTATATAAACTAGTTATTGTCTGTGCCTGAAGGCACAATGTAATAAAAATTAATAAACAATAAACATATTTAGGAGACAGTGATGGTTGTGGTGGGTGACAATGACCGTGGTGGCAATGATGGCGGCGAGGGCGGCGACGGTGGTGACGACGGCGGTGGCGGCGGCGACGGCGACGGCGATGGCGATGGTGGTGGCAGTGGTGGTTGTGGGGGTGGTGGTGGTGATGGTGGTGACAACGGTGGTGGTAGGGGTGGTGGTGGTAGAGGTAGTAGTGGAGCGGTTTTAAATACTATTATTTTTTTTAAAGTACTTATGAGAAATAATTTTTAGAAGTACTTTTAAAAAATCACTCCAAACACACCCTTAGGGGCCAATTTTTCCTATTAAATTTAGGGTGTTAATATTAGCCGTTAGATTAATTTTAAAGTAAAATTTAAAATGATCTCAACCGCGAAAAGCAAAAGTCATTTTGTTTATCTTTTGAGATTTGAATTGTAAGCTACTTTATTATATAGATGTTTTGCATTTACAGTTTTCTATGTAAAACACGTTTTTATGCAGGAAACTGTAGGTTGAAACTGTGATTTTATGCAAACAATAGCAGAGTGACAAATCAACTTGAAAAATACAGCATCTGAGAAAAAAAATTTGAAAATCCGCGATAGATTATGAAAAGATTCTTCATTTTTGTGCCATATAAACGTCATAGGCAGTAACCGGTTGGGAAGTTTCCAGTTTCTTGCAGCAATTGTGAACAATAACTTTGTCTGTGATATAGGTGAACTTAAAATCTGCCGTGAGAGAAAAGTTTTTTTTTTTTTTTTGCAGGAAAAGGAAAATTGTTTGTACTACAAATAACGGGTCTCAAAATTTTAAGGATAAAAATTTCATTTCAGTCACCTAGAAAACAAAAATATTTGGGTACGTTTCGAAAATGTTTCAACCTGTTTCGAAAATAAAATGAAAACAAATAAAAAGTTTGAGAATTATTTTTTCAAAATATTGGTTGAAATATACCAAATCATCTTGAAACACTTTAAAACATTCCGAAACAATTGTGTAAATGCATCGAAATATTGCAAAACACCTTAAAGAAATTTCTATAACATCACTGATTCGTTTCAGTCTCTTTAGAAACAAAATATTTTGACTTTTTCGAAACAAAATTTGAATCCTGGGTCCAAACTCAAATCCAAATGGCATGTTTGTTTGGGGTATTAAAAGATGTAATCAAACTAAATTAATTCAATAGTCATTTAAGGTGTTTTTGTCTTTTTGAACTTAATACTAGACACTAATACCTCATACAAACATGATATTAGTATTAAAATAATGAACTCAAATCTTATATTAATCTCAAGTCAAACATGATATAATAGAAATCTGATAAATTGATGGATCAATTATTACCGCCACTAAACATTGAAATAAAATTAATTGTTCACTTTTATCATATGTCAGGGATAACTCATGTTTGAAGACATAGTGTAATGTGAATAATTTTGAGAGGGATGCTGGTGGCCGTTGAATGAGTCTATTTGATACCGTCGAATTGATTTATTGAAATCTGTCATATTTTATATTATAAAAAATTACCCAAACCAAACACCCCTACAAAACCAAAACTTGATTATGGTATCCAAATTTTTTTTTTAGTACTGTACCTTTAAAATTTATTATTTTAATGTGTTATTACAATTTTTGTGGGCCATTTTTATAACAAAAAAATTTATCATTTTTGTGGGTGATTTCGCACTTTTTGTAGTGTTTTTACCACTTGTGGTAACTATTTTTATTATTTTTTTCAGTACAAAAAAATATTATTTTTATAGGTAATTTATCATATTTATGGGTATTTTTACCATTATTATTATTATAACTATTTTTAACATTTTTCTTCAATATCATAATAGTGATTAAAATACTCATAAATATATCAAAAATATCAAGGTAAGTATATTTTACTGCGAGGTGACGTGGCTAACCCAAATTGCCCAAGTTAGTAATATTTTGCCGGGCGAACAATCGGGTTGTCAGGTCGGGTGACATTGTAGCTGTCCATATACCAATTCATCAAACAATTCCTCACTCAATCTCAGCCGTCCAAAAAATTAGGGTTTAACATCTCCTACCTATCCCTCGCCTAATAAAAGCCCTGCTTACGCCCACCTTCACACTCTCTCCCTCTGTGACCTCCTCCGAAGCTGAAGCAAGGCTCTTCTGCACAAGATCAACTAGATCTTCGCTTCACTGAAGGTCCGTTCTCTTTAATCAGTGGTCATCTTAGTTTCCATTCTTTTCATGTGGTTGCCTTTATTTTCTTGTATTTTGTTTACAAATCCATCAATTCGAATCCTCCATTCGCGCTTTTGGTTCAAACTTGGATCTGTATTCTGTGTTGTGTGTCCATTCACGTCATTTTGTCTGATATCAAGCAGTGTATAAATGGTCCATTTCGATTGTATTTTGTATGCGCGTATGTCTATGTGGTGTATGTGTATACATGTAGACCTAATGTTCGATCAATCAGCTTGTTTACACGATCAGGGTAAAGAAGACAAACGTTTGAAAACTTATGTTGTGTCTGGGACAAGATGGTGACTAGTTAGAGTTGCTTATACATGACTGATAATAATGGATTTGATGGAGAATTGATGTCTTTGGGGGCTTAATCTGTAGGTAGAATCATGACATTGTAAGTGCTACAGAAAATATATAATTTAGAGTTGTTGTAGGGTGCTCTTCAGTATTGTGTGGATATGAATTCATTGTATTTAATTGTCTAGTGCAATGGTAGTGCTAAGGGTTAGTTCTTTGGTCTCCAGACATGGCGGAATTGTTAGTTAATCTTCTTTTAGGTTCACTATTCTCAATAATTGTTCCATCTTGATATATATATGTGTGGTTCTAACAAATGTATTTAAAGCAAGCATGGATTGCATTGTCACTTGTGTGTCCTCATTTGGATGACTGGACCCCTAGCAATGTATCTCATTTTTCAGCAACTGTTGTAGCACACGTGGAAAAGCTTCTATTTGTAGTCATATAAGGTTGGGCTCATTCCATTGAGGAGCCCTTGAAAATGTGATAATTTTTTGGTCTGGAATTTAATATAATGCATGCCTTCGTTTTAACGTTGAAATTTTGGTTGAAATTTTGGTTTTTATTTACGAGTAATGCAGATGTTAATTTACATATTCATATTCCTTCAAAATTTTACTCATTATTTTGGAATTAGAGCATGTTGACATGAAAAATTAGTGAGAACCTGTACTATTCAATAATAGAATGAATGTTTGGGTTTCTTACTGTTATTAGTGCTAACACTTACAATGCTTACCAATCAGATCTGTCAAGATGTATACCTCAATGAAGAAGATCCACAAGGATAAGGATGTTGAACCCACTGAATTTGAGGAGACTGTTGCTCAGGTCTATTGCTGCTGATGTTATTGAAACATCGACAGATATATAGATATTTATTATATTGTAGATTTCCTCAGGAATGCATTATCATGTAATCAATATTTATATTGTTGATGTCTGTGCAGGCATTATTTGATTTGGAGAACACAAACCAGGATCTTAAAAGTGATTTAAAGGACCTTTACATCAACTCAGCAGCGTAAGTATTGTACTGCTTGAATGACCTGATTTTGTCATCTCTCTGTGAGCGTGGATTGCTCAGGATGATAATATTATTTTCTGCTCTCTGCAGTCAAATTGATGTGTCTGGAAATCGCAAGTCTGTTGTCATCCACGTTCCCTATAGATTGAGGAAAGCATTCCGCAAGATTCATCTTAGGCTTGTACGAGAACTTGAGAAAAAGTTCAGCGGGAAGGTATTGTTTGACATATTGTATGTTCAGCATGGAAAGTAATTATGTGGATAATTGAAAAAAATGGGTTAATTCTCATGGTCTTATAAAACAGGTTGGAAAATCCTGAAAGTCATTTGTACAATTGTGCTATGTGAATTTACGGGGACATTTCACAAATTGTGCTTCAAAAGAACATTTTATAGATATTTAAATGACTTCTTTCTCCTCTCTGCTATTGATGTGGTGAGAATATTTGAAATGAAGGGAGATGAGCTGAACCCTCTGTGCTTTTATTATAATTCTTTTGATTTAATTTTTTTGTTTCCCTGTGGCGCATTGGCACGTCTACCTACACCTTTTATCAATCTCTCTTGTATGACTGGTAGGATGTGGTTCTTATCGCCACCCGAAGGATATTGCGACCACCTAAGAAAGGCTCTGCTGTTCGAAGACCTCGCTCTCGTACACTTACAGCTGTTCATGATGCAATGCTCGAGGACGTTGTGTATCCCGCTGAGATTGTTGGAAAACGCGTCAGATACAGGATTGATGGGTCAAAAATCATCAAGGTAATTTACCAGTCCTTTATGATGAGGATCTAGAAAAATGGATCCTCAAGAAATATCATCCTTTCTAAACCAAAAAATGGAAAAAATATATCATGCTGTCACTTTGATTCATCTATGTTATACTTCTCCCACTGTTCTTTATAATGTTCCTTGGTGTTGGCAGATTTTCTTGGATCCCAAAGCACGGAATGATACCGAGTACAAACTAGAGACATTCGCTGGTGTTTACAGGAAGCTTTCTGGGAAAGATGTTGTCTTTGAATATCCGATGACAGAGGCTTAAGAGCTGCGGTCACATATGCTTTTCTGTTTCTGTTTCTGTTTCCGTTTTTTGTGTTAAAGATTATCATTGCTTGAATCCTATTATGGGCTACCAGAAATTTTGAGTGAGAGATAGGAATTGATGAACTTCTGCATGTGAAGCTGGGAACCTTTATGAATTTTTTTCCCTTTCTGCTGCTTTTGAATTTGAATTTGTAGAAACTCCTATACTGATTTGAGGGGAAAGCCGTTTCTCGTAGGACTAAATAGCTTTTCTAATTTTTGCTCCATGCATGGTCAGATTCTTTCATGTTCTGTTTGGTAGGAAAGATGAAAAATATGAGTGATACATTTTCTATTTTACAATAAAGGAAAGTAGAAATGATATATATATTTTTTCTTATAGATGGAAAGTAGAAATAATTAATTTTTGTGTTTGGTATTAATAAAAAAATAAAAGGATGGAAATAATATATATATATATATATATTTTATTATTTTATACTTATATGAGATTAGTTTATATATTGAGTAATCTTATTTGGATTTAAAAATTTAATTTAATCTGTTGATATAATGATGTGGTTTCAGTGGAATTATTGAATAAATATCAAGTTCTAATGGTTTTTTGTTTTGGCGATTGGAAATGGAGATACAAGTAAAAGTAGAAAACTATCTATCTTGTGCGGTAAAATCGATTTGAAGTGCCGTCCTTGCCGCCTGTGGTAGTTCTTCATTTGAGAGTGTACACGTATACCCTACTGTCAATCCCCATTTCGCAAGTTCATGTGCCAGAGAATTTGCTTCTCTTGGTAGAAAGTTCATTCCCCAATCTACATGGGTAGCAAGAAGGTGCTTGAGGTCAGAAATGATATTAGTTATCGACTAATGGTGCTTAATGTGCTCCAGAACTGTTGCATGGACGACCACTTGGCAATCCCTTTCAATGGTTACATAACTCCAGTTCTCTTGATGTGCCCATAATGCTGCAAATATAGCTGCCATGGCTTCTGCCATTAATGGCTCCTCAAGAGGGTGAATTGCAAGCTTTGCCTGAAGTACCAAGCTTGTATGATTTCTAACAACTGCAGCAGTGCAAATCTGTTTCGCACCAATGGCTGCACCAAAGTTCAATTTGCAGCCTCCTTTTGGCGGGCTGACACATTTGGTTGCTTGATGAATTCTGCTTAATTCTTTGTTGGCTCTTGGTTGGTTCCTGACATTCTTGTGTTCATTGAAGAGGTGTCTGACTTCGTCTAAAATCTCCTGTGGATGAAAGTCAATTTCTCGATGTAGCAATTTATTCCTTCAGCTCCATAAACAACTAATGAGCACTGCAGTGAAAAGGATGAGGTCAGTCCACTGTGGGCTGTTTGGGCCAAAGAGGATTGTTGGATGCAGAGCATTATGGATCCAATCTTGCAGGGTTAGTTGTGGATATTCATCTATGTGTATACCCCATATGGAGAACCATAACATTCTTGCAAGAGGGCACATGAAAAAGAGATGCTTTGGGGTTTCTATTTCCTGTTTACAAAATTGACAATGAGGATCCTGAATAAGAAATCTGGTTGCTAGAAGGTCTTTGGTGGGGAAGCTTTGAGAAATTGTGCGCCATAAAATCATCTTCAATCTTTCATGTATAGGTGCTTTCCACAACTTATTCCAGTCTGCTGAAGCCATGTAGTGACTTATGCTGTCTTGTTCTTGTCTAAGAGTTTGTTATGCTGATTTTGAGGCGAAGGTTCCATCACTGGAGGGTATCCACCTCATACAATCCTGCCTTTGGAAATTTGCCAATTTAATATCTAGTATGGCTTGGACTGTGCGATCATCGAAGAGTGAGTTTAGAAGGGATATATTCCATTGATTGCTTTTCTTTGATTTTTATTTAAAAATTAAAAAATGTAAACAATAATATTTAAAAATTATTTTTAATATTTTTATGTCGCATAATTTGTTTAATTATATGATTCCAAAAATAGTTCTATAAAATAAAAAAAGTAAAACTTGTTTAAATAATAACTCAAAAAACAATGAAAACAAAAATGTGATGGTGATGGTGTGGTGGACGTGTGGTGGTAGTGGTGGGGGGTGATAGTAGGAGGGTGGTGGTGGTGGAAGTGTAGTGGTGGACGTGGTGGTGGTGGTGGCGGTGAATGTGGTGTTTTTAAAGTTTTGAAAAAGTAATTTCCAAAAACACAAAACACCTATAACATTTTCTCTTAAATTTACCCGATTTTTATTCTCCATTTTCAAAAAACAAAATAAAAATAAAAAAATTGGTCAAACAACTTTTTTCTCAAAAATTGTTTTTGAAAATATAAAACAATTTTTGAAATGTAAGTCAAACAACGCCTTATATTTTCATCATAGCGCACGCAAAGCTTGCAACGTCAAGAGGCACCTTCACCATTGGTCTGCGTGCAGTAGCCGTGGTGAAGGGTAGGTTGAGCCCAGGAATCTGCCACTTTGAGGACTGATGCAAATGTATGCCTTAAACGGAAGAGAGAAAATACCATAGCGGGGAAAGGAAAGGAAAGGAAAACCTAGAACAAATGCTGGTGTACATGGATCACAGGCTAAAGTTTTTGTTTTTAATTTCGAATCAAATTTGTCTACTAAGAAGCAAATACATTGAGCCAGGCATTTTCTTTTCAAAGACATTCTCTTATTTCTATATTTTTGCTACATATATTACTAGTACATATCCGTACAGATCTTGATGGGCACAGAACTATAGATAGCAGCAGTACATATAGCATAACAAAGTAAAATCAAAGCAATTTCACTTCCCCGCTGCTGCAGATAGACGCTGCCCGTGTCAAGATTGAAAAGACTGAAAAAAACTGCTGTTTACTCCTGCTCTATACAAGTGCACCTCTGATGTCGATTTTACAATAATCTCACAGTAGGCAGGTGCAAATAGTACATCACCTTCAGTAACATCATCTTTGAATGATGCCGTACACATTGTTCCATCTCCCACCGTGACCACGAAAATGGAGGGACCAGGGATTGCTGGAAAAACAGCTGATGCACCTTGGGGAAGAATGCACCGGTCAACCTCAAATTCATCAAAAGGAGGGAGGAATCTTGTGGTATACGGATTTAAAGGCACACCTTGAAGAATTTCTGGAAACCCCTGCAACAGAAACTGAGTTAGAAATTTTGATGCAATCTGGGAAAAACCCAAACTGTAACAAAGTAAATATTCAAGTATCAATGCAACAAGCCAATCCAGGCAAAATTTAGTTACCACCCTAAATATCTGAAACAAATTACCAGGTTCATTTTTCGCTATCTGAACGCAAACAATAATGCCAGTTAAATAACGACATTCTTCCAGAATTTTGCATGCTATCCTCACCTGTTTGTACGTTAGCATAGAACAGAGGATTTGAACATCCCGATTCTTTGGAGTAAGCCCAGCGCGCACAACATTGTCCGAGGTTGCCATGCATTCAATACACTCGCCATATAGATATGCATGAAGTTCATTTGCCCCAAGATACAGAGCTTCACCAGGATTAAGTTTCACATAATTAAAAAGGAAGGCTGCTAAGACACCAATATCAGCTGGATACTGTTTTTCAAGATGCAAGACTAACTGTTCCTTGTCTGTCAGCTGCCTCACCTGAGCAAAGTGAAAAAGGAAAAGTTGTGACAAGAGAGAATGAAAATAAAACACTTTTATTAGAAAGTACATGCTTAATGAATTTAATATGAGGAAACCCTTCCACAATAGTGATGATACAACCATCAAAAGAACTACTAAACACTTGGCACATCCTCTATCTAAGCAAAATTGTCCTGTAACAAATCCATCATACTGTCCTGGATTATAATTAACAACAGCCATGTGCATGGCACTGCCATGCACCACCAGCGGTCCTTGAACATACCTAGTATAGGCAGTAAGATTCAGCAACTGGTGCAGTAAAAAATCGACATCCTTGCTTGGGTGGGAAGATGTACTACAAATCATACAAATATTCCACATTGGTCACTGGAGATAACACTCATTGATTGAGCTGGTGCACCTATCTAGTGAGGGTCATTACTGCTCTGGTTTGTCCCAATGTACTTGGAGACAAATGGAAGGCACAGCCAGAAATGGGTAACCTGATTCTGCTGCCCATGTTACAAGTATACAACTACCTTGCGTGAAAAATTCAGTTCAATACAGTTTCTGTAGCTGCCGCAAAACTTGTATAAACCAGTCCCGTAAACCCAGTGCAGTAATGCTAGAATGAATCATAGGATTATCAAAAATGATAGTACAAAAGGTATGCACTATTTAGCAATAAAAGAACATAATATAAACTTTTTTACACCTGCTCTTTGATGGTTACCTTACTAAGGTTTGCGAGTGTCAATTGAGATGGTTCTGATTGGCATGGCGATTAAATTACACAAAAATATAATGAAGACAAAGAGCTAGCTCGGAACATGAAGGTTCAAGAGCCAAAGAAAATGAGAGAGAAGTTTTTCTTTCTTACTAAATCAAAAGCAGCACAATGTAAATTTTAAATGCACCAAACTTCTTATCTTTTTTGCCGCACCAAGGAAGGAGAAGTAGCCAAAAATATTCAGAACCATGCTGTAACTGTTGGGTTTCAGATCCGTATTATTACTCTCATTGTGCTTTTGTGCGTGTGACTACACGTATTTTGGTTTTTTGTGTTGCCTTTGTTTTCTTGTATATGTATATATATTTGTAACAGTTGAGGACCACTTGTCCTCCTTTGTAGCATATTTTTACTATTAATACATTTGATTGATTTACAATCTAAAAAATATCTACACCACGTGAGTTAGAATTTCCAAAGCTGCATTATGATCATTGATTTGATTTGAACAAAAAAAACACGCTCATAAAGCTTTTCCTCATTTGTTTTACATTCTTACAAGTGTCGATGCTTAAACCAAAAAAATTACTGGAAAACATGATTATCATGCATGCCTTCAATCCTATTCAACGACTCAAAATATATATTGAAACATCCCGGATGGTGGCTTAAGGAGCGTAGACCTAGAACTGCGTTTTTAATTAAAAAATGAACCAAACAAAAGAGAGTAGCATAACTTTTTGGTCCCATCAAGATTTAAGTTTATGGGTGAGGAGATACAATTGCAACTGATGGCAACATACTATGTACATGCAGAAAGAAAGAAAGCATATCTTTTCATAGAAGCAGGATAACATCAAAAGTCAAATTCTCCTAAATGATGCGACAGTGTGTTCCAAGCATTATACTGTCTACAAATATATAGGAATAATACAATGAACTTAAAGAAGATTAGAGACAGAATAAGAAACAAGATGAAATCTACCTTAGTTTCCATGTTCAGACGACTTCTCAGCTTGGATAATGCTTCAGAAATCACATCCTTGCTAGCTGACATGAGTTCAGTGAACATTGATTGCAGATGTTGCTTTGCTTTCTCCTCCATATCTTTCTCATTGTCATGCAACAATTGGTCTGCATATGCACTGCCAACCACTTCTATAATCTCAGGAACCTTTTGAAGAACACCCTTAAGCTCCTAGAAACAGCGACAAAAATCCCTCCAAGTTAATCTCATTAGTGTGAAAGGTGCCCACACCAGAAGCAGTAACATTAAGTCTATCCCAACAATTTTATACATGCATTTAAAGTTACTTTAGGTCAAACCTTATTTGGTATTATTTTTAAGAAAAGCCAGGACCATTTTATGCAATTCAATAATCCCGTTTGTCCAATTTTGAGTAACTGGATCAAGTTGGAAACATCTGCCTTCAACATGAACAGTGTTACTTCAACTAATACGCAAACTATAAATCCATAATAGATCATTACTCCTTAAATTCCTACTGCATCACAAGCAACAGAGTACTGAGCGGGGAAAGCTCAAGTCTACTCAAACGAATACCTTCAATTGCAAAACAAATCACTGAAGCCAGACATAAGAACAGTGATATTTCAAAAGAATTCTCTCAATCCAGTTGTGACTATGGCATCAATGACCTGCTCTTTTGGAATCTGGGAGCAGCGTGGCTTCAATGCAGGTCAGTGGACAGTGGCAATGTCACAACTGCATTAGCTAGAGCCTAGAATACTGTCCAGATGCACAAAAACTTTTTCTTCCTCGAAAAGTTCCCTCCAATGATGTGAACAATTAAAGAAAATGGGTAGAAAGCAGGAAATTAACTTCTTGCTGTAAAAACCATAAATCCAATAAGGACTCAAAGCAAACTTATTTAACACGTGCAGGGTTGATGACTACCAAAATCATGTTGAATAAAAATCATTAAAACAAGGTGTAACCACACATCCATATAAAAAAGGTTGACATGCCAAGTTTGCAACCAGTATAAAGTTCTCTGAGGAATTAAGTCCATCAACCAGTTGATCAGATCTCCCCAAAAGAAGGAAAAAGTTGGTAAGCAAAAAGTAAAATTTCTTGCATCCCAAATCCCGCTTACTTATCACGCATTATTCTATCAATTACAACACTGAAATTAACTGACATACCAGAAAAAATAAATCAAATGAAGATGAGTATATTACCACAAGACTGATGAACCCGCATAACGCCCCAAACTCTGTCAGTGCCAAAGCCATCTCTGGTTTGTGATTATCATCCTTATAGACATCTGGCAGCTTCTTATGCAGAATCTCAGCCAGTTTTTTATCTGGATGAGCCTGTATTGACAATGCTTTTGCAACTGAAAGAACCTAAAACACGCTAAATAATCAGAAATCCATTAAATTGTAGGACAACAAATCAGTAAAATTTCAACATCACAAAATCTACACCAATCCTAATAAAATCATGAATTCCCAATACCCCAGGATAAAAAGGGCAAGTAGTGCGGCCAAAACAGTAAGGGACTAAGGGAACCGCAAAAACCAATCACTAGAATGGATAAAAACTCAACTAATTTTTTTGAGAGAAGTATATAGGTATATATATATATGTATATATGCATATACACACACACATATAATATTGACAATTGAGCACCATTAATTTTGGTATACCTTGAACAAGAAAGGAAGATTAGTGCCCCACTTGTCAACAATCTTATCACCAAGCACATTAGGGTTCTTCTCAATCCAAGACTTCAAACTCACATTCCCACCCTTTGAACCATTCAACACTTCATTGTCGGCGCTTTTGTGGACCACAAACGATGGTCCAGAACCGTGAGTACCCATCCAGAACTCAGCATAAGGCTTGTCTTCATCAATCTCAACCCCCGAGTTCAACGAAAACAATCTCGCCACCCGCGATTCTTGCCCGATTCGACCCCAATCGTAGTTCTGAACCGAACATCTCAGTCTAATGAGCCTTCTCTGCTTCCCCGTACCATTAACCTCCATCAATGATAGAACTAGAAATCAAAAACCCCTACAGAGAGAAATTCGAGTGCTTTGAAAAGATTTCAGTGACCTCCATTGCACAAAACTCTGCCTTTTGTAGCCAACCTTCAAGAAGGAAAGGAAGAGAGAGAAAAATACAGTTGTAGAGAGAGAAGGAGAGAGATTGTGACGTGAGGGAGTGAAAAATTGGAGTTATCGTCAGATTTGGAAATTTCGAAGACGTTTTGCCTTGGGAGAAGTCACGCACGCAGAAACAGTTGGGTCGGTGGTGTTCGTCGTCAAGAGGTGATCCCATCCCATCCGCAATGTAACGGGGATTGCCATATTTAGCGGTTGTACTGGCAGTTGCTGTTTGGGTCCCCCAATCAATATCAATTCTTTCGGGCCCTACCCGGGTCAAACTGCCCCGCCCACCAGCCTGTATTTTTATCTTATTTTTTTTGGTTTTCATATTTAAATCGTTTTATCTGTTGATAGTTTTGAATTCATGATTACAATATAGGGAAAATTGCACATTGCACCCTAATTTTTTTTAAGATTTTTATTTTATATTCTCAAAAATTAAATTTTTCGTATTGCACCCTCAATATATCAAAAGTGTTACAATGTAGTTTTTTTTGTTAGTTTTCCATTAATTTTTTCGTCAGTGTCAATAGGGTGACTTTTGATAGAAAAAATAACGGAACGTAACAGAAGAACCACATTGCAATATTTTTGATACATTAAGAGTATAATATGAAAATTTTAATTTTTAAAAGCACTAAATAATTTTTTTTAAATCTTTCATGATGCAAAGTGCTAAATACCCTACAATATATATACCCAAATCATGCATCAACATTTTGATTCATTTCTAATTGGAATTATCTTTGAGTTAACCTTTTATATTAGAAACTTAAAAAATTCTTTGAATTCATACTTATTTATATATTCACCCTTAACGTTAGTAAATTATGTGTATCGCGTAATTCACAAATTATTCTTTAATTAATTAAACTATTTAATTTCTCACATGACTTATTTAATTACTTAAATTTGTTTTACAATCACTACCTTTTTTTTTAGATTTTTTTTTTTACAATTTACTAAATTATTATTATTTATTTACCTAACTTCTTACATGGCAGTGACCGACGTCTCTTTTCTACTAGTGTTTAATATCTGTTTGACTTGAATTGATGTGAGGAATTGCGAAGGGGATGGATATTGGATACATCTTCTTGCGTTAACATCAAAAAAGTAGAAGGTTGGCCTCCGTCACGCTTTCTCAACAAGATAGATAGGAAGGCACCAAACGGATATGCGTGGCAATTTGAGCATTGAAGGAATTATTATTATTATTATTCGCTGCCCATTCGAAAGTTGCTTTAGCAGCATCTCAACTTATGCTTCCCAAGTGGCCACGAGGTGGATCGATCGAAAGTGACCCAATACCACTATCGGACCGGAGAAAAAATCTATCACTTAATATTTTAAATTTTATTCACATATATTTTCTTTTCTCTTATTTTTATTTCATCACATATTTTTATTACACGTTGAATCATTGATAATTTTTATTTTAAACACTGTTTTAAGATCGTGAATTTAAAAAAATTATAATTTAAATTATCTATCCTATTATAAAATGTCAGCAGAAGAAGTGAAAATTTTTTGTTTAACTAAAATAACCTTGATAACTTGAATAATGTCCGTATTACTTTTTTATTTAATGACAAATACTAATATTATTGAAGGTTATTTGTATTATTGGACTTTTGGCTATTACGTTGCTTTTGTATTTTTCATAAATTCTACATATATTCTATATGTCAAGTATGAGTTAAAGAAGTTTATTGGTCACTCATAATGTTGCATTTCCCATTCATCCAATCTGAAGTTTAGTTTTCTTAAGATTTTGGCTATATAAAATTTATTGTTACAAATTTAGCAATTCAATATAAATAGTTTTCTCTCTTTTAATTTATAATTCCTCGTATGTCTCATAATCTTGTACTTGTTCAAACCCTAGGTTTATGGGTTTCTTTCTTGTGGTCATCAAATTTTAATTTTTTTTGTTTCTATGTTTTTTGGTTGTGGGGTTTGAATTTATGTGTTTCTTGGAAGGGGTATACATATTTGCTTCTTGAAAAAGTGCATTGTTTTATTCATCATTAACGAAAGAATATGTTCATATTACCTTTGTGATCATGAGTTTCTATATGCATTAATGTGATTTATAACTCAATGATTTTGTGATTGACTACTTTTATTAATCTAATTAATTTTGATTGCTTGTAGTAGATTTGTTGGTAACAACTTGAGAAAAATAAAGGTCCTATAAAATTATTGCGGGCTTCAAATATTATGTGAAGTTTAATTGCACGTTGTTTGATTGTTGAGAATTAATATAACTACGAAAAGAAAAGGAAATTGATAGAAAAAAAATATTATTACGACTATCAGTGTTATTGTATTTAACACTTCTGTAGTCGAATATATATTTGTGTAAAATATACACACATATATCGAAAGAAATTATTTGTATATATGTGTGCTTATGATTGTGTGCGCATTTATATACCATTCTTATAAGCCTAATTGGTCTAAGGTCTTTGAACCCTTTTGTAATTATGGACTTAATATTTAGTTCGAATTTTGTTAGAGACTAAATTTTTGTGGTGCAAAGAACAAACAATCTCTATTAAGTTAAAAATTTTAATATGAAAATGGTCCATGTGCAATGCATATATACACTAACTAGTATAATTAAAGAAAGTGATTAAAAAGATTTATTATTTGATATAGCGAAATCAATTTTTTGAATGTTCGGTTTTTAAGTTACATCTTGCCTTTTAAGTTCAGGTTGTGGTTAGTAATTTAATATCATATTAAATTTTATTGTTTTTAATGATCTAGTTATTATTATGAGTGTTTAAATTTTCGATTATTTGAATATTTTGACCCTACTCTACTGATCGGCTACTGCAAAAAATCGGGTAGGCCAACGGAATAAATTTTAGTATTCCACAAAAATCGGATAGGAATGCAGAATATTCATTAAAATTCTGTCTTTTTATCCAACCCTATCCGCATATATATATATATATATATATATATATATATGTGTGTGTGTGTGTTAAATTTTCGCCATTTTAATATTGTTAATGTGTGCAGAAACTACAAACCAGAAACACTATTAATGTGCTAAAATTTTAACCCTTTTAACATTATTGTGTTGCTTGATTGAAGTAGGTTACTTAATTGAATTGTTAAAATAATCTAAAAATTAATAATTAAAAAATATTGTGTTCACCCGACTTCCTACCCAATTATTTTGGATGGAATTTAGGTAGGAATGATACACTTAATTGGGTAGAGTAGACAAAAAAAAAATTTATTTGGCAAAAATATCAGGTAAGAAGATAGAATACAATAATTCCTACCTGTAGGGATAAGGCGAACACCCCTAACTATTATAATATTTGAAGAAAAAATTACAATTGATGTAATTTATTCTAGAGCGATCACGAAAATATTATGATTGATCTTGAATAGCATTGATTAGTTAAAAGTTTACATTTAAAATATGTAATTTGATTTTGAAAAAAATTAAGTTGATCTTTAAAAATTATAATGTTTGTGATCAGTCAATACATTTGAGAGTATCTCCAACAACAAAACACATTTTACTTACTCAAAAAACAACATTTTCTATTTTAGCTACTCACTTTTTCAATACAAACTTCAACAGATTTTTTATATTTTTAACTACTCTTTTTAAATATTATTTCTCATTCATTTTGTATTATTTTTTTTGGGAATAGAGTATCACTGTAGCAAAAATATATTTTACATTATGTGAACATAATCTGTTAGAACATGATTTTTGGCTTTCATTAGATAAATTTTAGCTATTTTACTCATTTGAAGCATATGTTGGAGATACTCTGATGACGGATCATGTATGTTGGAATTATAATTTAACTTTAAAAAATTGTATCTTTCATTAGAGTATCTCATTCGATATCGTAGTTGTCCTCCCAACGTGAGAGGTTGATCATGTATGTTGGAGTTATATTCTGGTATCCAATAATTATTTTTTAATACCGTGCTTCTCTTTTTTATCTAATAAAAAAAACACATGAAAAATTATTTTATAATATTATATGTATTTGTGTTTCTTATTTTTATAATTAATAATTATGAATAATTCAAATCAGCATCTACAATTAAAAAGTTATTTTTCGATACT
This sequence comes from Ilex aquifolium, assembly GCA_951799425.1. Taxonomy (NCBI): domain Eukaryota; kingdom Viridiplantae; phylum Streptophyta; class Magnoliopsida; order Aquifoliales; family Aquifoliaceae; genus Ilex; species Ilex aquifolium. Next base: position 6,332,711 of record OX637398.1, on the reverse strand, counting down.
ATAACACCATTCTATCAATAGAATTGAGAGGAGTTTTATACTCTATTTGACATTTTTATCTTCTTGTTTCTTTAATTTCCACGTTGAAATGAAAAATAAAAAGTGTAAGGAAACGCATTAATAATTTTCTCCTCTATTGTTTTCTTTTATTTTTTATTACCAAATTACAAATTATTTTATTAGTTTCAAATTATAAAGAGGTAACTTGTAATTAATCCAAAATGACAAAGAAATTTATTAATTATTTTTCATAGGCATGAAAAGTTTAGACATGACTCACAAAAACTCGAAACGAAATTAATGGAAAATTAATAAATTTTAATTTAGATTAAACGGATTCAAGTGCTAAACAGATAGATTTATGGCAGAGTTATGCATTAAGTTTTAAATCATAAGGGGATAATATTTATAAAATAATAAGAGAAAATCATTCATTTACTATTTTCGAACTAGAAATATTTCCTTAAATTCAATCCAAACCACTCAGCAGAAAAAAGAAAAAAAAATCCAAACCAAAGCGGGGAAATTCCAAGGGCCAAGGTTTGGCCGGACTGGATAACGGCCCACGGACTTGAGTTTATGGGCCGGCCACAGCAATCTTCTTCAAAGAATGGTTGTGGGTTCAAGCTTCGAACGTTTCTCGCAGGAAGAACTTCAATTCTCAATTGCCAAGTATCAATGGCGGAATCGATTTGCAGAGCTCTACGTGACGGAGCATTAGAAGGAGAACATGCACCAGCTCTCACAATAAAAGACTCAATCGACTCACCTTTCGGACACGTTGTCTTCAATCACGTTCTCACTCAACTATCTTCCAACGTTTTGGCTGGAAAATCACAGTCCAAGTCAGTTCAGTTCTTCTCAAATTGGAAAGAAAAAACTAAACGTGCTTTCTAATGTTCAATTATTCTCTTTGTCGCTTGTTATTGATCTGTACAATTGCATTTTTAGAGGAATTGTGCTCGTTGCTATGACTCGAAGCCCGTCGTTCTATGCTGGTTTGCTGAAGAGCAGAGGAAACGACGTCGCTTCATCGCAAAAATGGTTAGAAAAATAATTGTACCTGTATAGTGTATTATGATTTTTCGTTGTGTGCAATTTCTGAATGTAAATGTTGGGACAGGATTAGTGTTTTGGATTGTTATACAGATCCTCTTGGTTGGAATGACCGGCTTATGGACTCTGGAAGTATTACTAATCCCTCTGCAGAAGCTTCGGTTAGTACTAGTGTATGCAAGGATGTGAGAAATATGGATAAATTGGTCTCTTCAATACTTGAATTAGGCAAAGGTATGGTGTCAATCTAGCTAGATAAAACCTTAATTGAAGGGTACTATAGCTAGATATTCAGTTTTAAGACTCTGATTGTTTCTTACTTCTTATTGATTATCATTACAGGATTGGTTGGTCAAGGAAAAGATCGTTTCTCAGTTGCCATAGACTCGGTAATCATGCTTTCCAGAACTGGAATTTTGATAGGGACAATAATAGTTACAGTTTATATGTGTGCTAACGGCCAAATGCTTTGAGATTGAAATGATGTTTAAGTGTGAATTGCATTGTAATCTGACATCTCTTCAATGCTAATATTTGTTTTGGGCCATCCTTCCTCAGTGTATGTACACTGGTAAATTTTAAAATTTTATGCATTGGATTGTGACTCTGCATTTGGATTGCATATGAGTTTGATGTCTGGTGGGTCTAGTCTGCATCACTTTATGATAAGAGGAAACTTCCTATGAAGAACCAGTCAGGTACAAAAAGCATATGATTGGTAGGCTCTGCAGATAAACATGTTACGAGTGTGGCTTTGTCTCTGCCCTATTTACATAATTTAGATGACTGCATCGATGAAGTTTTTTTATTTGTACATTGTATGGGGAAGAAACTTCGTGCCTTGCTAATTTTTGTTTGTTTCTCTTGTGTTGCACAATTTCAGATCAGAGCAGTTTAGCATTTTTGGTCACGTAAGACAGTTCCAAAAAGTACTTTTGTTATGCATGTCTAGTTTTAAGCAGTCTGGTGGTTTTGGCATGCTACTCGGCTTGTCGTAGCTATGAAAACCACTTGATTGATGGACTTGACATGTACTCTCAAGTTAACTGGACATGTTTGGGGAGGGTTGAAAAAGAAATCTTGACTACATAAATATTAAATTTCAGGTATCTTTGAAAATGAAAGTTATGGTAAAATGAAATTTGGAATCTTTTGTTGATTGAAAATATTTTTGGATGAAATGATCTGTAAATCATATTTCCATTTCTGCAAATTAATTAATCAACACTTAGTGTGAATAGCTCTTGTTTCTTTAATTCCAAAGTAATATTTTACTTGTTTCTCAGTATTGGATAATATTCCTTTTTGTGATAAGTCGTTTTGGATTCTATTCAAAGTATCAGTTATTTTAGAATTTCACAGCTCAGTAATTTTCATGAACACAAAAATAATAATTCGTTGCAATAATTTGTTTAGACACTCTAGAAAACTGCACTACTTTATTTTCCCCAAACATTGTGAATTTTTCTTATCTACGTGTTTATTCGTTTTTATGTGGAAAGTCTTAATTTTCTATTGTCTTTGGAGTTCTGAATCACCCCTAATATACTGTTGACATGGAGGCATTGGGCAATTTTAGTGCCTTATTTCCCCTTCGGAGTTAAAGATTCTGAAGATGTTCGGAAATAAATCAACCAGGATAGAAAGGAAGTTTGTTGCCTTGTTTGATTGCACTGGGCATCTAAATCAGTGGTGTATCAGCTTGTCTGTTCCAACTAGTCAAGTCCCTTCCAAGGATGATACACAGAAGCTTCCTACCCGAGTATCAATCCTTTTTCAACAAGCACTATGTGCTCTAGGCTTAGCAGAAATGGTAGAAGCATTATGAGTAGAGATATGTACTATCTAACTGATATAAAAACTGTGGATGGGTGGGACTATGAAACTATATTGGCTGGATTTGAATGCTTCTGTTTGTGTTTTCTCACTACCCCAGAAGGAGAAATTTCTGGTTGTTTGGCCACAATAAATAATGGCAAATAAGGATTTTGTTGTGCTTTATTGTGCCAGTTTAGATAGCCATGTGGGTGATTCTGACTTTTATACCTGGCTTGCTGAACCTCTCAAAATCTTTTAGGATCAATTGGATTATGAAACGTCCCAAGACAAGCCCATCTATGCCTGGCCGATCTTACTGGTGTGTGACATGCACGAGGTCGAGGGCCATGTTGTTTTGTTTGCTTGTGGTGGCTCACCAAACCTAAATCACAAAAATCCAAAGGCCATAATTAATCTAATCTTCTCCAGAAATACTTGATGTACTTTCATTTTCTGTTGTCAAAACCTTTCTTCCAGTAATCTCAGTTTTTTCTAATCTCTCTCTCTCTAAGGATATGATATGTTGTCACAGAGACATAGTTAGATGCCCGAAATCACTCCACAAAATGGATTGGATAATGTTTCTGAATTTTGTGAAGGTTCAAAGTGTTGGCGATAGGTGTTTGAAATGAACGGTCAAAAGTAACTATCTTTGAATAAAGTATGGATTCTATTTATAGGATAACTCATTGGTCACAACTAGTCAAAGATACCAAAATAAAACCCACCCTTTTTTTCTGTTCATTTTTGAAGGACTGCTCGTCCTTCTTGTCCTGAGTTTATAGTTTTAATAAAAGTTCTGTTGTTTCCACTAAGAAAATATATAACCCATACGTGTGCACGTGACAGTGCGTTTGTTTATACTTTTAATATGTAAATATTTTTGGATTGCGAAGTTTCATTCAATTCCCAGCACTTCTGTATGTTTAGTGACATCGTGGTTCAGAGGTAAGAGTTTTGGCTTGAAGATTCTGTGCTTGTTTGCAGCATACCTCTCATCTCTCTCTCTCTTCCCCCCCCCCCCCCCCCCCCTCCTTTTGCATATGTGATGTTTTTGTATCTTTCCAGGTCAGCGAAATGCTAAGACATGCATCTACGTCTACTGTGGCACGCCTTTTAAGCAACCTTCGTAGCCATCGTATGTATTGCTGGCTTCTTTATTTTTTTTGAGTATTCTTTCTAATATGCATGAAAAATTATAATACATACTGTATGCCATTCAGATAGCACTGGATTCTTACGCAGAGTAACTTTATCTGGGAAGACTATTAGAAATGCAAGTTAAAGTTACACTTTGTTAAAAAAAGTCGAATTAAGAGCCACTCGTGTTAGTCAAAAAAATGCACATCAAGGAGAAGAATTCCAAACCATTTGACTAGATAAAGTAGAGGCTTCCTGGGGTTGCCAAAATTTATTTTTATTATGACGCATCTAAGCGCAATCACCTATTTGACCAGGCTTCCAGCAGGCACAGTATGGCCGCCATTGCCTGTACCGTAATTGTGCACATTATGACCTAATGAAGGCTCTAGGTGGTGGTGGTTACGTTAAATGGTTGGCAGTTTTCCTGATGCAGGCTCTAAGGCGTGCTAGCTTTGATAATTATTTTGTGCTAGTGATGGATGAGTTGGTTGTGTGACCTATGCTCCTATATTCTTTTGGGGTTGTTATGGCCGTGTTCTAGATTAATTGTTCTTTATTCATAGCCAAATGGTTTTTGGTGACCACGAGTCTAGCACATCCTGTCCATCAAGTGAAGGCGTGAATTTAAGCTTATAAACTCAGCAATGACTGATCCTTTCTTCAGACGCGGAAGCCCGGAATGGTATTGCACCCAAATTTTATAGAGTAATATGCCCAATCCTAGACAACCCATGCCTCTATCAGAACTCTGCCAATTCCATCTCGTGTTTGAATGCAAAAATTTGAATTGTGCGGTGGTTATTCAAACTGAAGCTTACGGGTTAATAACTGTTTCTCTTCGTTCCCAGTGTCCGTCCGTTATTTTTCCGTAAGTTTATTAGATATAATAGCTGCTTCAGGAAGCAAAACTCTCACTCAAGTTTGTTAGAAACTTTATTCCTTTCACTAAATTATATAGTCACTTGAGTTCCTAGGCCTTGTGTTAAAAGTCTCAGGAAATGAGATCCACCAAGTTAAGAGTTTCCACCCCCCCAGGGGGTGTATATTGTGGTAGATTTATATGTATGAGTGTGAAATATTCTTTCAGATCCCTTTGTCCAGCAATCCGTTATTGGTATCAATCAATTACGTTAACTGGAGCAATGTATCAGCTGGTTTTGATACTTTATGAAATGCATAAATCATCAGTTCTTTGCTGAATAACCCCCATCACCACTGCTTGCTTTCTTTGCATACATGGGTAACTGACTGCTGATGTTGACATGTCCATTATCAATCTTTGAGAGATGGCATGGATACCAGAATTTGATCTCTTGAACTAATCACATAATTATTTAATATTGTTGCCAATTGTCTAGGAGTGAGAATGGTTAGTAGTTGGATTCCTCCTAATATAGAGTCTTCAATTCAATTTTACTTCATTCACCAAAAACTAATCCAGAGATGATTCAATTTCTACCCTTTTTTGGTTGCAGACCAAGTTTCTTCTGTGTTTTGGTTATTACATTCAGACCTTCATGAAGTCAGGGTCACTGCCGGTTTTGAGTTCATGTCCTCTATGCTGGCCAATTTAGAACCAATGACTCTAACGACAAATGGACAAAGAGGCAACCCTGAGAACCTTTCTTTGCTTGAACAGAATTTTAATAGGGGGAAATTTTATGTGCGCTTCAAACGAAGAAATGGACGTGTTAGACTGATGGTAATCTCTCCCTCCGTGTCTAAAATCTTTTGTGCTGATATTAAACTAGCAACTCATCTAACATCATTAAAAACTACTGTCAGTGTGAAGAGTTTTGTGTGGATCAATCAGGCATTAAATTTTCTACTGTTTCTTCGGAAGATGGAATGCTCACTCAAAGCCTTGTGCCAAAGGTTAGTCTTGTCTAGCTCTACCTGGTCTCTCTATAGCCTCTATCCGGTACGCGCAACACAAAAAAGAACACTTTCAAGCATACATTACATACACGGCACAGAATATGGGACATTCACTCCTATTACCACTCTCCCTATCTGTTCCCTTTTTCTTTTTGGTGATTCCATGCATACATTTGCACGTAAGCCAGAGAAAAGCACATGCAAACACATCTGACAACCGTAACTAAATATGTACATACAGGTAAGGGAATTACCGGAGATGTAACCTGTAATGGATTGCAATATTTATATTCTTTACAACAGGGGTGTTCTTTTGGCAGGTGCAATTCAATCTTCGGCTTTCGGAAAAGGAGCGTATTGACAGGGCCAAAGTTGTGCTTCCATTTGAGCACCAGGGTATGGATAAATCTTAGGTTTAACTATTTTACGTGTCAGACTTGAGCTTCTGCATGTGGTGGGAAAAGAGTTCCCTCTTTCTATTCTTTTGCCCTTTTCTACTTTTTAAATTAGTCTCCGGTCCTTATTATGGAGGTTGATGTGTACGACTTTAAGAGTTGTGTAACATTCTGTTTGCTTCAGGAAATGATAAAGCCATTCACATCTACGATGGCCGGAGATCTGTTGATGGAAGCAAAATTGAGAATAAAGACACTCCTGTCGAGAAACTGCAAATGACTGAGGATTCTGGCATGGGCGAGATAATATACTTCCGTGATTCAGATGATGAGATGCCAGATTCTGACGAAGACCCAGATGATGATTTGGACATATGACGGTGTTTGTCCCTTCTGGCCTTCTCACCGTTAGAATGGCAGTGTTGAAGGTACCGAAATTGTTTATACAAATTAAGTCAATTCTGACATCGATTCAATGTAGCCTTCTGGGAAAAATCGGCAAGTGATCCACTGCTGTGTAAAACTGTGTAAATTTGGCAGTAGCATAAAATGAATTAATTTGATCCCATCAATCTCTGTTATGGTAGAGAGATGCTACAAAGTGGTGGCGGTCCCATTCATTGTTGTCCCCATCATGAAATGCAGGGCATGAATAAGAGGAAAAGAAAAGTTGTTAAAGATGGAAGTAAACTCTTAACCTTCTGGTAAGAATATTACTTTGTGAGATTAGCTTTTCATAAATGTCTTTCATTATTCATATCCAGACAACCCTTTTTAGATCCTTTTTGAGAGCACTAGGGTTGTCCATTAAAGTTACCAAAAAGCTATTTGTGGACATCCCTCTCATCTTTGGTGTTTCCACAGTTGGTGCTCATTTTCTCATCCAAGAGTTATCAAGAACCCCAGGCCCTGGTAAGTAACAAGAACCCTCCCAGTTGGTTGTGTAAGGCACCGTTATGTTTCTACCTATACATTGACACTAACTGTGATTTTTGACACGCTGGCTTCAAATCACTATTGTTATAGGCCCTTTATTTACTCATCAAACCATATCTAATGTTGTGTTTGTTGATTCCATCACAACCTTTGGAATGGTTGTGTTGAATCAAATTTGGATTACTTCTTTTTCTCTTCCTCCTCATTTTTCATGTATGGAAATATATATCCATCATGAACTTGTCCTAGCGTTTTCACGCAGTTACTTCTTCGAGATCTCAAACTTCTCAAAGCGATCAATTTCTCACCGTGTTTTACCTATTGTAAATAAATAATGTTGCCTTTTGGTTTATATGCGTCCTCCAGTGAAGGCCCCAACCCAACCCAACAAACATCATTTCAGAAGAACAATATGATAAACAAGGAATGAGACATGTAGGAGATATGAAAGTCCTTGATGTTTTAGGTTGCATCTTTAAGAGTTTGGTCACATGCCAATGTGGCCAAAGATGGAAAAGATGAAAAGGAATTTTTAAAAAAATGAAAAAGAAAGATAAGACTCTTTTGCTTGGGTGGATTATCCACCATGGACGCTGCCTCTTGGGTCATCAATTATGGAGAAAAAAGGGTATTAAGAGTTGCATACGCTGTGGTCCATGGACACCTTATCCCTGCCTTATATGCTATCCAGTTGGCCTTCGAGTGGGGCGTAACATTGTATGCTGGTGGTGGTCGTGCCCTGCTTGCTCTCTGTCTCTCTCTCTCTCTCTGTCTGTCCTATGTTTTAAGGCCCCACTAATGTCCCATGGCCCATGGGTTCGTCCTTTAGTCGGATGGCCCATTGAACTAGCGGTTAGTCTGATGACCCACCCATCTTGTCAGGTGGCAGTCCGATAACCCTATTAAGTGGGGCAACGTTAGGTTGGTCGGGTTGAAGACGGTGATCAGTAGGCTCGCGACCAAGCTCATTGACTCCACAAAATGGAAGATATGTAAAATTAAAAAATCAGAAAAATTTAACAAAATTGGGTGGATTGCTCAGCTTGTGGCTCGTTCTGGGACATTGAGTGGCGGGCTGAGGCTATCCGGGCCGTTGCCGGCCTTTATTACGTTTTATCTATTGAGTTACTTCTTGGTTGTTTGTGAGAGTCATATATATATTTTTTAGTTATAAGGTATTCAGATTTATGTCGACTACTTTCTCAAGTTCAGAGATTAACTACTGTGTGTTGAGCTGAGTTAGAGCTAAGTGACAAGGATGACTAACTTTTAGAGGTTGTGTGAAAGGATTAAACCTGAGATCTCTGCGTTATCAAAGACCAGACTCAACCTCTAAGAATCATATTTATTAAACAATATAAAATACCCATTTGCACAATTTCACCTCCCATGCCTCGGACTAAGAACAATTCCAAAGATTAGACTCTTTTGGACATCGTGTTTAGACTTAAGTTTATTGGTCTTCTTGGATTGGGATTGGAGTACAATATTAGGTAAAATACGTTTAAAATATATATGTATCCTTTTATCTCCCAATGAACTAGTACAATTCATTGGGAGAAGATTCAACCAGTATTGTTCGAGTGTCCCAACTATAAGACTAATATGCTCAATGATGATCCGTGGGTAAAAATATATAACAGCTATATCACCTAGCGGACAGTTGACACGCAAGTATTAGAAGTAAATAGAATAGGTAATGTTGGGTGAATAGTTATATTTGTGTGGTGAATTTATGTTTGGTGAAAAAAAATAAAATAGAACAGCTACATTATACTTAAAAAAAAAAAAGGGTGGCGTCTTTAATCATAGTTATGGTTTATTAGGTGAATGCTCCATAATACTTTCACCTGCCTGGTGGATGTGGATGTGGATGTGGATGTGGATGTGGATGTGGATGTGCAACCATCACCATTCAATTTCAATACCAACTTAGGGGGTGCTGGTTGCTGATATTGAGTTACATCGGATTGAAGGATTATAATCACTGATTATGAATTTGGGAATTTCTCTACCACATCTATTCTCCCCTTGTCCACATTTGAAATACCTTTAATAATGTTCCTCATAATTTATCTATTATAACTCACATTTCTCTTACTTTAATGCTCCGTTTGGTATGATGAAAAAATGGAAGGATGAAAAGTTGGAGAAATAAATAAAACATCATGTTTGGTAAGGAAGGAAAATAGGAAAGATGGAAAAGTGGATGAATTAACTTTCCTTTCAATTCACCAAAATCAATCCCTCCAAAATCGGAAGGAAAGTTGATGGAAAGTTAATTATTTGTGTTGAGATGTATCTTATTTATCTATATATCTTTTGATATATACATATATTATGTATGCATTAATTTCATCTAAAAATACAATGATAAAATATGTATTTATATATATATTTTAAAAAATTTTAAAAATAATTTTAAAAATAAAAAAAATTAAATAAAAAAAATATTTTTTTCATCTTAACTAGGGGTGAAATTTTTTGACTCAACACGACTCGAACTCGACACGAATTTTATGACACGAACTTGATTAACTCGAACACGACACGAAAATAAACAAATCAACTCGTAATTCAACACGATACAATTAGTTAAATGAGTTGAGTTAGGTGTGACTAATATTCAACACAAACTCGTAATGACTCAACACGAATCTGATACGACACGATACGACTTGATTGTCACCCCTAATTTTAGCCTGCACAAAAAAAAAAAAATTAGTCATTTTTATTTTCCATCCATCCAATCAAACACAAAAGAAGGAAAGTGTATCATTCTTACTTTCCTTCCTTGAATGATAGAAAATATATCCCTCATACTTTCTATCTTTCCTATTTTCCATCATTCCTATCAGATGGAGCATAAAATTAAACACACATGTAACTGTACCACAAGGTATAAACAAGTTGGTCACGAGTACATTTTACAAAATTAGATATCATGAGTTCAAATCTACTATTGGGACTACTTTAAGGGTTTTATACTAGTACTTGTTTGGTAAAATATGAAAGGAATGATTGCACCTACTTGGGAGGATTAATCGGATACTCTAAACAGAACATATATCCTATCACTTGAAGTTGGCTTGTTGGATTGATAAAAAAAAGTAGTAAGACTTTTGGACATGAAAACCATAGAGTCTTCTCAAACGTAAGACATGTCACAAAGATCATACACAACCATCTCTTCAAGTTGACAAATATGTCACAAACATCCTATGGTAGCATTGGTTATGCTTGTCTCTGTTTGGTACTTCAGAATTTAGAATTTTCTTTGTTCTTTTTTTTTTTAGTAAGCACACATTTTATTTTATAAACTTTCTTGGGATAAATACTACTTTTTTATTATAAAGTTTTCTTGTGGTATTATTTTATTTTTTCCTGTTATCCCTGCACCATTCTAAATCAAATCATGTGATATGGAATATATTTCTCGTTTCAGAAAAAAGGTGACTTGCCAGAGCATCTAGACAAATGCTTCCACAGAAATATGTTGGTTTGTTTTTGTACCAATCTACACCAATAGAAAAGGTCAAAAATAATATGCCCTGGCGGATTTAGGGTGGGGGCCTCCACTCTAAATCCATCACCGGTCGAATACGTATTAAAGTTTTTAAATTAGATTCGGATCAATTCAAGTAATGACGATGATCATTCTATCGTTTTTTATGGTTATCCTCATAGTAACATTTTTTTGACTCCGTCCGAATAATACGTTATTCAAATTTTATACACTCACTATTAAGAGTGACAATCTCACCCACGCCAGCAAAAATATGTCCTTGTGGTCTAAACATAATACCAATAATCTTTTCTTCTTAACCTACTCTTGATAACTTCATCATCCTTTCACCCTCTATTCCAAATTTAGAACCCTTTAATATATTTTTACGTAATTTTATTCAATGATCCTCTTTAGTTCAAACGAGATTTTGTATATTCAAATCGGTTCTTCGAATACAAAATGAGTAAGAAATTGAGAAAAAACAAAAAATACTTGAAGAATCCGGGACCCCTTGCGCCTCCCACCTAGGCCTGACCAGTTTAAATTTAGCCTTAGTTAGTTGGGATGATAAAAAGGATGACTCGTTAAATTCGCCAATTAAATGAGTCATCGAAAAAAAAAATTTATTCGTCAAATTTGCTTTTGAATTAGGTCCCTATTGAAAAGTCAAAACAATGGATATAACCAACATCTTTTAAAATTGCAAAAATAACAATAATGTCATTACGTAATTGAAACATCTATTATAAAAAGTTACGTCATCATAATGTATCTTATTATTTATAAACACAGATTGTCAGATAAGTACACTAAAATAAGATGATATGTTTTTGAATATGAAAGGTAATCACGCTCACAAACATTCATGATTGTACACACAAAAAAATGTATTAACAAACACAACAAATATGCAATTAATATGTACGTGTTTAGATAGGTACACAACATATCATATATGACAAATAATATACACAATCATTCAGGTGCATTATACGATTATTTATATTCATGAGCTAGGTACATTAGTATTTAATTGAAAAGAAGGTACACATATCATATTGCAGGTACACAAGTACATAAAACTAAAGACAATTTAAAATTACATAAATCATAACGAACATGTATCTAAACCTACCAACAAATACGTAAAATTTAACTATTGCGATCTAATTTGTGTGCCTACCAAATCAATGCTTAAGATAAATGATCGATATATTTCAAATTGCTTAGTTCACAAATTTGAAATTCAAAATTGATAGACAACACTATAAAATCCTCAATATCAAACGTAAAAAATGAAAAATAACTGTATTTTAGGTTGAAATCATGTGACGAGGGTAAAATGAGTAATGAAAACATACTAATTGTCTAACCCTTATACGTTCGTACCTACACAGGGACCACATGTAATTTTTTTAAAAACATGGAGGACCTTTTTATATATTAAAAATTCGATAAGACTAAAATTAATTTATACACCAATATAACAAGAACACAAACTCAATGAGAGAAGTTTGACTTATACATAATTTATACACACCATGAATCTAGTTATATACAATTATAAATGAATCGAATATAAATTGAACAAATTTTATCACTATACAATTTAAACACAAAATAAACGTGATATGACATGGATTTAGATCCCATCTAATAAATTTTTTTCCAATTTTTTTTTGGCGGATCATCTAACATGTATTTAAGTGAAATATATTGCATAAAAAGTGGATCCCTCACTCATTAATGATAGATGATTCAACAAGAAATTTTTTCTTAAAAAAAATGTGTTGAAAAGATTTTTTTTTTATATCCCAACTTATTCCAATAGATCACCGTAGTACTTTTCTGCTCACGTATTAGATTAATGTTAGACCTTATGCAAAGCCGACTCTTCACACAAAAAGATAAATTTATGGGTGGTGATCCCAAGTGACAATGCTTCGTAGAATATTCGAATTTTTTATCTATCCATCATGAGAGATTTATCAAGTAGTCAAGTTACCATTAAGCTAACCCTTCGGGGTTATTAAAAAGAATCTTAATTCATACGACACAAGGTATTGGCAGCACTACTAACCTCGCACCCCCACCCCCACCCCCACCCCCACTCCCACGTCTCCTTTTTCTTTCCCTCATTCACCCTTTTAATTAGGTTACATCTCTCCACGTCTCTTCATTCGCCTACAAACTTGGTCATAATTTTGGTCACATGAAAAACCTCCTACAATACTCCGAAGCTTCGTCGTCTCCTCCAATTCCTCAAGATTTTCAAATGGCAGACATTGAATTCCACACATCTCATTAGCTTTTAAGAAATCCGCTCAGTTTCCCATATTTCAAACTCTCGTCTTTGATTTTTCGTGTTAGGTTTTGAGTTTGAATGCTTCTCTTCGTGACTTTAAAACGTACCCAACTCTTTGTTTTGAATGATCTTTTTATTATAGTTTCCTCGAACAATTCATGGCAATGGCGATCGAGCTCTGCTCTGAAAATTCTGGTTTGGTTATGAGTCCTCGTATTTCATTCTCTCATGATCTCTCCCAATCAGACGTAGTCCCAGTTGAATACCTGACTCGATCAAGTTCATCGTCGAGTATTGATTTCGATTTCTGTATTTTCCGTGAGAGTTTCGATCAAGAATCTTCATCCGCCGACGAGCTTTTCTCCGATGGAATGATTCTCCCTTTTGAAATTAAGAAAAAGATTTCTCCACAAAACCACACAACAAAATCTCCACCTCCACCATCGCCGCACCCATCACCACCATTGCCGCACCCATCACCACCATTGCCACGACAAGCAACCCATGATCGTCTTAATATTGGCACTAACACGAATGAAACGAAAATCGCAAGTTCTGAATCAGAAGAAAAACAAAACTCCAAATCATTTTGGCGGTTCAAGCGGAGCAGTAGTTTGAATTGTGGCAGTGGCTATGGAGGGGGCTTATGTCCTCTACCACTTTTATCGAGGAGCAATTCAACAGGTTCAGCACAAAGTGTTAAGCGATCATCATTCTCAAAGGACAGTGCTAATCACAAGCAGCATTCTCAGAAGATTCCATGGGCTGCTTCGGTGAAACAATCACAGTCTTCTTCCTCAACTGGCTACCAAAAGCCTCCATTGAAGAAGGGTTATAGATCCTATGGCCATAGTGTGAGAATTAATCCGGTTTTGAATGTTCCTACTGCAAATCTCTTTGGTTTAGGTTCTATCTTCTCTACTGGGAAGGATAAGAGTAAGAAAAAGTGATCATTAACAATCACAATAGGCTAATCAAGAATCATTTTATGGGTGTTTAATCTCTATATCTTTGTACACGATAATAGTTTGTGTGTACGTCAGAATAAGACTATGTCCGTACGACTTTGCCATGACAGGAGAGTTATGCATCGTGTTTGCTCTTTTTTCAATCTACATTTTCTGTGGTTGATAATTTTTTTTTGGTCAAGGCTCTCTGTGTCTCGCCAGTTCTGTCTTCAAAGACAGACGATCAACATCGGGACTAGAGTATTTCTGAGGGAAAAATACCTCTTCGCTTCATCCCAAAATGTTGGTAAGATTTGAACTTAGAACATCTAAATTTATAATTCATTCCTATTACTACATTTAATATCTATTGAAATTAATTTTATAACGTGGTTAGGATAAGTAAATGTCCTTAAAAGGTGGATAACTTTACAGAGATTGTATTAAGAAGAAAAAGGAGTATGGATAACTAGGGGGGGGGGGGGGGGGGGGGGGGCCAAGGTAAGGTATGATTGAAGCCAATTGCCACTTGCTTTTGGATTACCAAAAAAACAGGTGACATTTGCTTTCATGGCTGTCTCATTCTGCTTTTTCTTTTTCTGCTTTACGTTTTGCTCACACATGGTGTTTGTTCTTCGGATATGTTTCTTTTATTTCTTATAAATCTGTCTGAGAAAGATTAATACTCTGTTTAGTATGATAGAAAAATAAAAAGATGAAAAATTATAGAAATAAATAAAACATCGTGTTTGGTAAGGAAATAATATAGGAATGATGAAAAAGTAGATGTATTAACTTTCCTTCTAACTCACTAAAATGAATCCCTCCAAATTCGGAAGGAAAGTAGATGAAAAGTTAATTATTTGTGTTGAGATGTATTTTATTTATCTATATATATATATTATGTATATATTAATTTCATATAAAAATACAACAATAAAATATGTATATATATATTTTTAAAAATAAATTTTAAAAATAAAAAATAAAAAATAAAAATGAAAATTTAAAATTTTAAAAAATATTTTTTCCATCTTAGTTAGGGGTAAAAATTTTCGACTCAATACGATGACACGACTCGAACTCGACACGAATTTTATGATACGAACTTAATTATAACTCGACACGAACTTACAAATGACCTGACACGCGAACAAGAAATATAAATGGTTTATATTCAGTTCAACCCATCAAACTCAAAATTGACACAATCAATCCGTTTATTTAAAAATAAACACTTTCTCTATTTTCTTGTTTGTATGGTAACACGAAATTAACACGATACTAACATGTGTTAACATGGATTCAATTAAGTGAAAATAGAATATTAGCGTTAAATTTTTTATTCATAGTTTATGTAGGTCAACACGAATACGAACATGACACGAAAATAAACAGATCAACTCGACACGACACAATTAGTTAAATGAGTTGAGTTAGGTTTAACTAGAGTTCGACATAAACCCGCAATGACTCAACATGAATCTAATACGACATGACTCGATTGTCACCCCTAATCTTAGCCAGCACAAAAAAAAAAAAAATTGAAACATTTTTATTTTTCATCCATCCTACCGAATACAAAGGAAGGAAAAATGTATCATTCCTACTTTCCTTTCTTGAAGGATAGAAAATGTATCCCTGCTACTTTCCATCCTTCTTACCAAATGAAGCATAAGACAAAAGTAGTTAGTTCTGTGTGAAATGAGCCAAAATGTTTTATGACAAGAGTAAAACTATTAAGACCTACAAAATTGATTCATGACGTGACAATGACATAGTTTAATAGTATTGTTGTTATGACAGAAACTCTTGAATTTCTTCATTGTAACTCAATCACTTGACACATCATTATATCAACAAATTAGATCGATTTTTTAGGTCTCAAATCCCAATAACATTATTCTTATGGCAAAATTGGATGAAGAGTAAAGTTATTTAGATCTAAAAATTTGACATAATAATATAGCTTCAGTGGAATCATCGAATCAACACTAAATTTTCATATGTGATGGGACCCATAGTCAATTCAAAGAACATAATAAATTAAGTCAATATATTAGATCCCAATAACATTACTCATTAGAAGATGAACGGGCTGGTTGTGAGATGAGCCAATAAGTAAATAGGGTTAGGTATAAGAATGTAATATATCCTAATACCTAAGTGTTATGAAGATCGAGAATTAAATATCAATTAAGACTACTAATTGGACTTTTGGAAACTTACCTTATTGACTTAATTTATTATTAGTTTTGGGCTCGTCATGAATCCTAACAAAGAATGGGGGTCCATTGTAGTCCAATTACAATTAGGGGTTAAATTGCTAAATTAAACAATTGGATTGAAAATGAGCTCCATTTAATATTAAAATTTATAATTAATCTAACGATTGCATTGAATTAGGTCTTTGATTAACTCCCCAAATTAGATCCCTATAACATCTATATAATAAAGTAGCTTACAATTCAAATCTCAAAAGATAAACAATATGATTTTTGCTATTCGCGGTTGAGATCACTTTAAATTTTACTTTAAAGTTAATCTAACGGTTAATATTAACACCCTAAATTTAATAGGAAAAATAGGGCCCTAAGGGTGTGTTGGTAGTAACTTTTTAAAAAAACTTCTAGAAATTATTTCTCATAAATACTTTAAAAAAAAAAAGAAAATGCTATTTGGACCTAAAAATCTGACATAAAAATCTGACATAATGATGTGGCTTCATAGGGATCATTGGATCAACACCAAGTTCCAATGTTTGATGGGGTCTACAGTGAATCTAAAGGTCACAGTGAATTAGGTCAGATTTTTATGTCAGATTTTTAGGTCCCAATAGCATTGCTCAAAAAAAAAATAGTGTTTGAAACCGCCCCACCACTACCTCTACCACCACCGCCGCCGCCGCCGCCACCATCGTCATCGTCGTTGCCGCCGCCACCACCACCACCACCCCTCACCCCCACCCCACCCCCCCCACCACCCCCACCCCCCCCACCACCACCATCGCCGCCGCCACCACCACCACCATCACCGCCGCCGCCACCATGGTCATTGTCACCCACCACAACCATCACCGTCTTTTACTACCACCACTGCCGCTCACCACCTCTCACCGCCACTACAAACCGATGCTTAAATTCTTTTATCTCTTCTCTATATTTGTGATTTGATTTTGGATATGAATAAAAATATGTTTATTATTTACCATTTTTTATTACTCTGTGCCTTCAGGCACAGACAATAACTAGTTCCTCGATAAAGTAAAATTAATATTGATGGCAATGAATTTATCGAAACTTGCTTCCCTCGCTACCACCAGAGCAGTGTGGCCACCCTACTAACTTTAAACCTCATACAATTTGCTGCCCACGTCTTGGTGTTTAAAATCAAATTACAAACCATTGGTGGTTGAACTATCACTTTTGAGGAATGCGTGACATGTTCCTGAGTCTGAGACACTTGAAAATGTTTTGATGCAAGTTTTTTTGCACATGTATCTAAGGATCAAAGGAACAAGAACTGAAAATTGATAATAAGCCATTGTTTTCATCATTATTATGCTTATTAAGATAATGATCAAATTTGGTTACAACATAATTGTGGATAGTTCGATTAGTCTGGTCCACTAACTTTTCAGTATCAATGAACGTATCGAAGCCAATCTTTCATCCAGCGGAGCATTTATCAATGCCAAGAGCCTAGTGAGAGCTGGGTGTCTGGGATTAGGTTAAGGAAGGGCCTGCTGGGCTTGCTTCTCAGGAGAGGCCGATCGTTAGGCTATGCAGATGAGAAATATGGATGCAGATTGTGGTGGGGGGTTTTAGTAGAGGAAGCTTGTGAGAAGAATCATATGTCACATGTAAGCTCAACTGGGCTGGTTCTTTTTCTGGCCCAATTGGAGGACAGAAAGTGGATGAATGCATAGTGGGCTTTTCAAGTTCAGTAACCGGGTGTGGATCAAGAAGGGTCACGGACTCACGGCACTCTCTCTCTCTCTCTCTGTCTCAAGAGGATGAGGGTTGGTGTCAGTATAATTTGTCTCCAAATAATGATTGATAAATTGGGATTTTGTTCCAGCTAATAAATCTAACTTTGAAGATAAAAAAGGCAAAAAGTACTAAACATGTTTGACAAAGTATTTATATAAAATTTCCTTAAAATAATGATGGAAATGGAATTAAGAATCTATATCCACAAAAACTAGAAAAATCTCCAAAAATGAAAAAAACTACAAAATTTCATTCACATATTTTCTCCTTCATTCTCTCTCTCATACTGTGACGGGAGAGAGAATGAGGGTATTCATATTTGCGTCAATTACTCTCTCAAATTTTAAAACCGATTATCGTATATAATACATATAAAAAATCTCATTGGGTAAGTATTAATCATTTTAATTATGTAAATTTAATGAAGTTTTTTTTGCCCTTTTGTTTATTATTGGTACAAAAATATAAAAGACACTAACTATAGAATTTATATGAAGTGTCCCTGATGATTGAAGTAAGAATTTCTATCTACATCATTACAATAAATTGTGACCCACCTGAATTTCCTCGGGTTTGTTATCGTTTTGCCCGTACTTGGAAGTTCACGTGTTCTCAAAGTAACATAATTTGACCCACCTTTTCACACATTGAGAGTAAAACAGCACTCACACAACTCGCCGCTTGAGATGGACACGTGCACCCTCAATCTGTGACGTGCACCCTCAAATTAGCGAGTGTGTTATTAAGCCACGCGCTGCGAGTGGTAATAATGAACATTGAAATTTGAAATCTACGCTCCAACCTCCACATCGTGACAGCGCAAGATAGCAGACAGACGTAGACTCGACGATACACAGAGACGACTCGATTTTCTTATTTATTAAATATCATATCTTTTATATGCCACGTGGACCAGTGCTTCAATGCGCGTGCGGTGCTGAATTTGTCCCCTTCTGCTTATCTTACGCACCCCAATTGCCTTGACACTCTGCTCTCACACTGTCCCTAACAGTGAAAACCCGAAGAGCAGCCGTTTTCATAGCTTAGCCTTTTGAGCTCTGCTAATGGCAGCAAGTACAGAGCCTTAAACCTTCGAGCTTCATTTTCTGGGGTTTCGGGAGAATCGATCTCAGATTTCGTATTTATTTTTTCAGATGATTATGCTTTTGAGGCTGTGATTCTGATTCTGATTTTGATTATCGATAATCTTCTTCTTCTTCTCTCTCTCTCTCGCTCCGTCTATTGTCAGGTACAGTTGTTTTCTCTGCTAAAGTGGGGTGTTGCGTGAAGAGACGTTGAATTGAACAGACTGTTGGGTGCAGTACTGAGGTGGCTGTTGTTTTTCTGTTTTGTAGCGGATGTGGAGTTGTTTTCTTGTCAGGCTTTTGGTAAGGATTTGTAGGGTTTTCTTTGTGTTTGTTTCATGAGAAAGTTTGCTTACGCGTTGGAGATTCTTTATCACAAGGCATTGTTGGAGATTCTTTCTTTTCTGCTAATCCTGTAGGGTTTGGAATTTGGATGTTTTTTTTGGGGAGGAAATGTGACCTGTGTGTGTGTGTGTGAGAGAGAGAGAGAGAAGATAGATAAAAAGCGTTTTCTTGTGAAAACAAGCGTTCGAGAGAAGTAATGGAAGTTTTTTGTGCGATTGTGGAGATAAGCCATCTGTGGCTTCTTTCGCCGTAATCTCTAATGAGAGAGAGAGGAGCATTGTGATGAGCGAATGTAGAGGTTGTTGTGAAGGAATTAGTTTGTTTGTGGACGTGATGGGATTCTTGTGAGCGTGGGTTCAGAAATTGGGTGTTTTAGGAATTTTTTGTTTGTTTGTTTTAGGAAGCAAAGCTGAAGAATTTGATCTAGGGTTTAAGATCATTTAGATTTTTTTAAGAGCAATGAATCATACTAAGGATAAGACGGCGTCATCTTTAGCCATTACAGAGAAGAAGCCTCATAGGCCAGGTGGTTGTGTTGGTATCTTTTTTCAGCTCTTCGATTGGAACCGGAGATTTGCAAAGAAGAAGCTCTTCTCTAAGAAACTGCTTCCACCAGGTTAGCCTTATGAACCTAAAAAAATCTGTATTGCTTTTGTTGTGCATACAAAACATTATTACAGACACTCATTTCGCATAAACACACACACACGCATTATATGGTGTGAAATGATAAAACTGATTGACCTTTGATACTACATTGTGATAGTTCGTGCAAAACAATCTTCAAAGAGGTTTGGAGGAGATGAGAAGCTGCCCAAGCTTCGTTTGGTATGGAATTTGTTTGCTAGATTTTTTATGCTTGGTTTTGTTGTATTGGTCTTACTTGTTTATCTGCTTAATTGACTGCCTTCATTTTTTTGGGTGCTATTGATTTTTTGTCTGAACGGTAGATTGCTGATGAGAACAGTGGGGGTTTTCCAAACGTGATGAGAAATGGGGCTCGTAATTCTGAACAAAAGCATGAAATGCGAGCTCCCGGTCTGGTTGCCAGGCTTATGGGTTTGGAATCTATGCCACCTGGGAAACAGGGTAACTCAAAGAAAACTTCATTTTCTGGAGTTGGGGGTGATAAAGGAGAGAATTTTGTGAGTTATAATTGTGGGTTCGATAGGGAAGAGTTGCATCTGGAGAAGGGAGGGGCAAAAAATGAGTCAAGGCCCCCGAAGCTTCAAAAGACAGGGTTATGTGATAGGAGGGCAGTGACTAGGTTTGGAGCTGAGGCATTGCAGTTAAAGAATGTTTTGTCCCGATCAAGAAAGCATCATCCGAAACTAGCTTCTCCTGTGAAGAGTCCTAGGAGTCTTTCCAGAAATGCATCTCGGTTGATCGGTGCTGCTACTAGAATTTTGGAACCTGGGTTGCAAAATAGGAATAGGGCCAAAGGTGCTCTTACTTATTCAACTGCCATGCATCATGCTTCCATAGATGACTTCATGTTAGAGGGAAGAACAGCTCTATCACCAGACCCATCAAACAATTCCAACTATTATGTGAGTGCTTCTACAAAGGGGCATTCTTCTTGCAGAAATTGTGGCCATTTGCTAGATGTTGTGGACTCTAGACCAAATGTAGAAGAACAACCACCAGTTTATGCTTCCTATGTTTCAAATTGTGTCAACCCCTCTCCTCAAGGGTTAGAAAGGAATGTGCAAAGACCACTCGTATCATCCCCTGAGCAAGACAGAGAGCGAGATATTCAGCAAGATCATAAGCATTCAGCATCTCTTGCTGCTCAAGCAATGGACGGTACACGACCTCGTGGTGAACCAATTTCAGAAAGAAAGCCTCTTAATCAAGATGGTCAAATTCTGGGGCATTTGACAAGTGAGCGGTGCAAGCCTAAAAAATGTGGACCACCTTCTGTTGGTATTAAGCACAATACTCAAAGGCAGAATCAGGTGTTGCCGGGTAGGGATAAGGCTCCACCAAGGTCAAAGCTTAGTAACATGCAAAGCAACAGAGTCTCATCTGCTGCAAATGCTATTAACGATACCAAAGATTTTGTTGCTTTGAACCGAATTTCAAGTGGTCGCACCCGATCAAGAATGCCTGCCAAAGAGGATAATTTCAAGTTTGGCGCGGAGAGGAGAATTGGTGGCTGGCAAAATGATTCCTTATCCCCAGAGCGTAAGAGGAGGTCGGTAAATGTGACCAGAAAAGGTGAAATTTCTGGTTCTGTGAATTCTACCTCAGGTAAGCAAACAAGTGTTAGTTATGATATGAGGCACACCAACATTAAAAGCAGATTGGCCCATGTGGGAGAAAGTAATAGAACTGGTGGTAGTGGCAATAAGGACAATGAAGTTATTTCCTTCACATTTAGTTCTCCAATGAAGCATAAGACTGGACTCCCCACAGGAATGGAGAAAAGAAGGGAACAAAATGATTTGCATTGTAATAGGACTCAGCAGAAATCAATATTGGATGAAAGTGATGGAAAGACATCCTTTCAAAAACCATTCCCACTGAGAGGAGATACTTTAGGTGTTCTTATAGAACAAAAATTGAAGGAATTAACTTCTCAAGAGGAGGATGAGTTGGCAATTGGGGGAACTCCACCAAAGAGAACCACCGCGATGATTCTCCAGGAACTAATATCTGCCTTGACTGCAGATAGGCCATTTCCACAGGATGATGTGGCTGTTGGATCTAACCAGGAAACAATTTCAGTCTATCATGGTCAGCAGACAAACACAAATACTCCTTTGTCTTTCCAGGTTTGTTGTTTCCTTCCTATTGGCATACTATGCTTATTTCACCTCGAGGATTTTGCAGTACTTAAATTCATAATGCATGGTTTGTCTGCGAAACTGCTGGGGTTTTGTTGTTTTATTGAATAGGTTTTTTTTATGCATAACAGGAAATGTTATTTACACTAACACTGCTTGTGGCTATCAGAAGTTTTTATAAATGCAGCTATCAGAAGTATTTATAAATGCAACTATCAGAAGGTTTTTAAATGTGTAATACTGAAAAGACCTTAGTCAGCGTATACCGATATGCATTATTCAATTTATTGTCAGAATTTGTGCAGTTGAAAATCTTTTAGCTAGTATATGTGTTCAAACGTCAAAAAGCTATTTATCCATTCTGGCTTAGTTGTGGGCTACTGTACTAAGTCAAAGATTCAGTGTTGAGGTAGTGCATGGATTCAAATATGCTCATCATATATTTTCTTTCTTATCCCTTCTTTTTTTTGTTCCCGTTTGATACTGCTGTTGCTAAATTATATATATGATGCGTGGTGTGTAAGGTTTCAACCTATAAAGTCTAATTTGGGCTTTATTCTTCTCAGGGAAAACCAAAGACAGCAAGGGCTTCAGTCGGTTATTCTCATGACAGTGATCACCTTAGCCCAGGATCTGTACTTGATGCTTCTTTTTCAAATGAAAGTTGCTTCTCCAACAGTCGGGACGATAGCTCATGTAAGAAACCACAATTGCATGCAACTTTGAAAGTGCAAATACACCAAAGTTGCCTCTTAATTTGGCCATTATATTGGACCCCGTTTTTACTTTCTTCCTTGGCAAGAACTGAATTCCTGTTCGCTGTTATTCTTGAAATTCTCTTGCTTCTCAAGTGTTCTTATCCATATGTCGGGTATTTGATTCTGATTCCAGGGCATAGACTGCATGCTGGATCGATGGAATGGTCCGATGCTGAACCAGAACCTGATGCAGATCTATTGGATTCTGCGACCTCTCTAAGCAAAGGGAAGAGTGACAGAGAGTTTGTGACTGATCTCCTGAATGACGTTGGTGAAGTTTTGTGCGCTCTCAACCTTCTCGATGCTGGTCTAAAAGGAATCAAGCTCACTCATGCGAAGGAGGTCATCTTGAATGTTGAATTGATATTTATAAATGCAGCTCTAGCTGGTTCTGACATCAACAGAGATTTTTCGGTAACCAGTTTTCTCCTTGATGAATTGGAAACACTTGCGCGTGTTATATGGGCAAATTTTAGTTGCATTCTTGGTTTTGAGGATACAAAAGAGAACAATCAACTCAAGGCATTCGCTTTGGATTGTGTCATCGAGCATTTAGACTCGAGTTATGTTCGATACTCTAGTTCTGGATATACATCGTGGACAAGATTGCCGTTATCAATGAATGCGGAAATGCTAATCCTTGAGGTTGTTGACGGAGTTAGAAGGTGGACAGATTTGACTAGATTGATTCTAGATGATCTTATAGAGAAAGAAATGAGTCATTCCTTGGGGAAATGGACTGATTTTGAGATTGAAGCATTTGAGACAGGTGCCGAAATTGACCGGGACATACTCCACGGTTTGGTTAATGAAATTGTTATAGATCTTTTGGAGGTGAACTACATACAGCTTGTTTAACATTCGAGGTTCTCATAGCACAGCCATGCCGCAAACTATAGCCGATTCCCTGACTTTTCTATCTATGGAAACGATGGTAATTTTTTGTACAAATGATGTGTTGCTCATTGGGTGGTATTTAACATTAGCTATTGTGGTTTTTAGAGGACTCTGTCTCACTTTCAGGTTGTATTTACGGTGTGGGAAAAATTGTTTTCTGGTACCCCTTCTGCTATTTTCACTAATAACAGTTCAAAAGAGTTTTCCCCAATAATTATGAACTCAGAGGGTATTACCGTATCTCTAATTTTGACTTAAATTTGAATTAATATTTGAGTAAATTTTGATTTGATATAAAAGGGTTTCTAATTCACAAACTCAAATTTAAATAGGACAAACTTAAATTTGATGGACTGTGAAATTTGAATATTAAATTTTTAAAAAAATAATGAAATTTGAATATTGGTGATTTGTTTTAATTCTTAATTTGCACTTTTAAATATTAAAAATTGTAATTTATATATTCAATGTTATGAATTGGTAATAATATGACTTTGAACTAGACTGTGGTTTAATTTTTCGTCATCAATTAAAACACGTGAATTGTAAGTGCTGTGGACATGGATTTATGTGTAAATTCATAGACTATCGTCGCCTCATTTGAGTTGTACATGATATGATTAATTTCTATCTGATTAATGAAACTTTATTTTTGATACACAAAACAGTGTCAAATTGATCGTAGACAAAGATTTACATTGATGAACATACCTCATTTTGTATGCTTGAAACACTTGCACCTCATAGTCTTCAATTTATAACAGAACATTGAACGATAGTTCGGGTCAGATTCATATTACTATCAGTTCATAATGTTGAAAGGTATAAAGGGAGAATTAAAATATCTTCTAGAGTGTAAAATGATATTAGCTCAACAGAAAGTACTCAGAAAAAGACGATTGAAAAATCAAATTCTTCATCAGAAAATCACAGCATAAGACTTCCCAGTATGTTACAATGAATGATATTGAAAGCAACGCTTATAAGATCTAAACAACATCCAGAAATAGAAAAAGAATTCAAACACCAAGAAATATTTCTATGAATAGAAAAACAAAAGTAAATTCTTTTTAATAAAGCCCCTCTCAAACTCTCTGTTGTCTGTAACCCAACACAGCCTTGCCAGCCCCTCTACCACTCTTTCCTCCATTAATGGCATTCGCTGCAGCCAAAGACAATCCCTTCAATTCTTCCATACTCGCATAGCTCTTCCTTGCCATCAAACCCCCACTCCTTTTCTCCCCCGAATTCGCTGACTTACTGCCACTCAATTTTCCATATTTTGAACCCGTCGGTGGAGTCATCGACTTCTCCATCATCGCCGGCAACAAATTCACAGGCTTTCGATTTTCTTTTCGCAAAGCTGACGAAAAATCAGGAACCGATTGAGTTAGAACAGATGACTTTTTTCGCCCACTGGGTGGTGTTGCGAGATTCCCATTAAATTTGACTTGTTTCCTCGGTGGGGTCAGGTTCGATTCTGGTTCTTGGGGTGGGTGTTTCATGTTCTTCATTATCAACTTTGATTCTCTGAGATCGGCATACGCTTTGTATCTGGGTCCTCTCTCCATGATGAAGCTCTCTGTTGTAAGTTGGAGAAGCTGGGGTGGTTTATCAGAGGTGGAGAACTGAGAGAGGATGAGAGATTTGGGGTCAATGGCTGTGAAGAGACGATCTAGAGTCGGGTTTGGTTGGTGGGTTGGCTGCAGAGAGATTCGAGTCCCTGCCATTGTTGACGATTTTGCTCTGTTTTTCTCTGTTGCAGAACCTTGAGAGCTATTAATTTCAAGTACTTTGTTTTTTTAAAAGGATCTGAGTTTCCAACGGTCTAATAAAGAGAGAGAAAGATAGAACTTTTTTCTCTGTGAGGAAGAGTGAGAACCTAATTGGCCTCTTTTTCTTGATTCTCAACGTTCGTATTGATGTGGGACCGTGATTGACTGAAAATGGGCGGTTGGGATGATACTTTGGATTCTAATTTGACCGTGGGATTAGATCAGGAAGTATCTTAATCCTTTAGGTGGGGTACCTTTGGAATATCTGCCACACAAAAAGGACCTTTTTCCTTGTTTTGATTTTGGGAAAAGTTTGGTAACGGGCCGGACGGCTCTTTGTGGGCTTTACATATGGCTGGATGGAAAACAGTGGTCTCAGTCTGGTAAGGGAAGATTTAATTTAATTTATTTTTAATTTTATACCTTGAAGTATTAGAAATTTTACATTATATTGCTTATTTATTTATTTATTTTGTTTCAATGGTCAAGGGTATTCGGGTCAATTTACACGCATCTCAATAAATTTTTGTACATTGTCCGGTCAAAAGTAAGGTCATCTACGTCAAGACTAGAGTATTCATTTGAGATAAATTTCTCATTATTTGATCATAAAAAATTATTAAAATTTAAACTCAGAATCAGAATATTCACGAGGGATAAACAAGATGTCGAATCTTCACAAGATTTCACTTTTTTTGGTCAGACATGAGAGAGTCCACCTAGCTCCCCTTGAAAGCACCAAAAATCCCAAGGATAATTGGGCCCGACACATTGAACTTTGAACCCATCAATAGCACCCGATGTGCATAGTAGTCAATTAAGAAAGATCCCGAAATTTTAAATTAAAATTGTAAAATTAAGTATAGTAGTCATGCTAAGAACAAAAAAAAAAAAAACAAAAAAAAAAAAAGAAGAAGAAAGAGGGTAAATTTAAATTATACTTTGACCTCCTCAAGTGTGACTCCTTAAATTGAATTTTTCACATTATCCCCGTAACTACTTTGATTATTTCACACTATTCTAACCACAAAACGTCAATTATCTTTTTAGACAAAAATTGTTGACGTGTTGCGACAAAGTAAAAAAAAATTACATAGTTTAAGGGTAAAAGGAAATAACTTTCTATTAAATATGTATTGGGACAATGTAAAATTAATTACATAATTAAGGGTATGATATGAAAAATATAATAGTTGAAGGGATAAAATAAAAAATGGTTATAATTGAGAGGGTTAAAGTGCAATTTTCCCAAAAATATGAAAATATGTAGTTATGCTTACTAAACCAGCTTTAGTAATGAAGAGGTGACAGACCCACAAATCCATACCATCTGAGCAATTGTTAACTGTTTTAATTAACAAATATTATTTAGATAAAAAATATTGATAATTATTAATTTAACTGTAAATTCTAATATTTATTAAAATTTACGACTTATTCAATAATTGTGATAAAAAAATTAATAAATATTATTAATATTTTTTGTCAAAATAGCATTTCTCAACTTAATTTCTGTTGGTTTTTTTTTTCTAAGCAGGGTAGGGGCTAAGTAGAATGTCCGCATGTGTCTCACTAATGGGATGATGACTGTTGAATTCTAGACCGCGCCAGTTACTCCAAGACAGCAAGCGAGCAGTTTCTGTGTATTAAACTCTCTCCTATTTTGCTGCTAAGAACAGAGAGAGGGAAAGGGTGGGGAGAGAAAGTGAAGAAAAGTTCGGGTTCCTCTGCCGAGTAAGTTCGTCTTCTACCACTCAAGTCAACCTTGCATTCGGTGAGAATTCATTGTAATTTCAACAGCTAGCTAGTCCTTGGATTTTGAAGCTCTCCTGTTATGTTAATTTTTTCTCAGTTCAGATGATCTTGTCAGTAGCATTTTCTTCCCTACATTTTTGTACAATCAGTTTCAGTTTATTTGTTGACTCTTCTGTCTCTCTTGCAGCGCTCGACCTTTCTCTCTCTAGACTTTCTCTCACTACACAGTCCTACTTTGAATTTATTGTTTTATTTTACTTTTGTTGACTTTTCGGATTGTAGGTTTAATTGTGAAAATGCTAGTTTCCATTTTTGCTGTCAAAGGAAACTTAGGTTTCACCATTCAAAGTCATAAGGTTTTTCCAGGATTGGGTGAATTTGGGAGGAGAAGTGTAGCGTTCAACGATCTCTGTGTGGAAGAGAGGAGCTATTGCTTTGGATTGCGTGGGGGCTTGAGCTCCGCCGTCCGAGAGCGAGTGTTCAAAGCGTGTTGCGGTCCTCAGTCAAAGCCAGATCAGTGAAGGCACAAGCTTCTGGTTTGTTCATCTATTCTGATTCAGTTCCGATTTCGTGGCTCGTTGTTTTATGTGAATCTTATGGATTAATTCATTCTAGATTTGCAGTTCTCTATGTTCGTTGTTGATATCATAATTTTATTCTATTCTTCGAGATGATTACTATAATCTGTATAATGAACTCACATTCTTCGTTAGTGCAGTTCCATGTGCTATTATTAACCATCGTGAAATCTCCTAATCCACAGTTATGAAAAGACTCTGAATCGTTTCTTCTGAGTTTGTACTTTATAAGTGTGATTTACCAAATATGAAATAGAATACCACGCTCATGTCACAATTTTCTTCTTGCAACCTTGAGAGCATATTTGATTTGACCATCATATGTGTAATATATACACATCTCTGTGTTTGTAAAAATAAATATGTACATATGTAGGCTCACCTTTTTTTATTGTTTCGTATTGTGATCATCAGTATGAGGAGTTCTAGGATCTGTAGTCCCAGTTTCTCTTCAATCATTGTGCACATTGATTAAGCATTGCGTGTTGCAAAAAACTATGAATGTTGGTATGGAATTTCTGTGTTTTTTGGGTTGCACCATCTTCATATTCACCCATGGAAAAAAGCTAATAGCGATAGCTAAGCCTGCGTTATCTGCGTTTTCTTGTGAGACACAAACTCAAGTCTTGAGCCCAATAAGGGTTGCTCCTTACGAACTAGTGCAACCTCTCATCGCAAATTACCAATTACATTTCACTTTGGGCTTGCCTAATTTGCTACTGCTACAACTTCAATAATGTAAACCCAAGCGTAAGTTGTGTAAAGTAATATATTCTCAGGAATCCGAGGTCGAACCCTCAAGGAATTGTGAAAACAAAAGAAATCCAATAAAAGAAAATTGTTTAAAAAGTCTCTTGAAAAGAAGTTCCACTTGTTAGAACTAAGATGAACTGATTAAAATAATAATTAAAATACTAAAATATCAGGGATACCCTTTTAAATCCATACAGTAATTATTAAAAATTTAATTTTTAAAATTAATTGAGACTCAAGCTGATAAGTGATCCCAATCAGAATATTTAGCAATAAGAACATGAAAACACCAATTTTTATAACCAAGATTCCATCCGGAAAAGCCTAAGAATTCATCTGTAGATTAGAAGCATTTGCTGTGTTTCGGAGTTTACAATAAATCAAACTTTCTTAACAAACCAATTCTAGACTTATCCACATAATCCTTTGATTATATTATTCTGTGAAAATTATGTTAGTTAACTTTAGCATGGAATAACTAGTTATTTAACTCGAAGGGAAATCCAAGCAATCCGATGTACATGGCATAGCGAATCAAGAATCTTTACGGAGGAAAATTTTTACTAACAAACAAAATTTAAATTAACAGAATAACACACACCATTAAACCCTTGAATTAATAATAGTACCGTATTTCATTGAAAGCATCTCCCTTAACTTTAGTTGGGCTTTTTAGCCAGACACAGTTGTAAATACCGTAAAGAATAGAAAAGAAATCAACCCCCTAAACTAATAACTATCTTCTATTTATATCAGAAATAAGTCTATCACAACTAGGTTACAATGCCAAGCTCAGCACCCTAGGTGAGAGAGAACACGCGTCCGGATGCAAATGGGGGACCGTCCGGACGCAACAGACAGTAAGCTCCGGCCCTCAAAATCTCTGCGTGCCATTCTGGACATTTCGTCCAAATGCAATAACAGCCCCCGTCCGGACGCGAGTGACAGTATCCTCCTCCTATTCTAGCTTCCAACTCTTCCCCATTTAAACTTCATCAAAACACCTCCAATTTACATAATTCACCAGCAAAATGAGAACATACATTTCATCAATAGAATAATACCAAATCCCAAGTAAATTAATACATTTAAGATTTAACACTCTATCCCATTTAAATAACTCATATTAACCACCAAACTAATGTATTATCAGATGCTAATCAGATGCCATTCTATTTTGATATAACTATGGAATTATTAACATTAATCATCTCTATTTTAATCTGTTACGATGTATTCCAAAGAATTGGAATTCCTTGTTTAGCTGCCGACTACTTTTGCATGTGAAATCTTAACGAAAATAATAATCCTGAGGTGGTTGTTTGTGGGATTCTGTTCTGCTCTCATGAATTTTGTGGATCCGTTTAGATATATTAGGAGGTGATTATCGATGTATTAAAATTCTGAGAGTCCATATTGCAACTTATGGAGTATATCTGTATCTGCTGTCTGTAATTTCTTCATTATTGAACTTACTCTTTATAGCTTAAAAAGTTTTATCTGTCC
The DNA here is from genome assembly GCA_951799425.1 of Ilex aquifolium. Lineage (NCBI taxonomy): Eukaryota > Viridiplantae > Streptophyta > Magnoliopsida > Aquifoliales > Aquifoliaceae > Ilex > Ilex aquifolium. The sequence goes on along the minus strand of OX637398.1, from coordinate 6,302,492 downwards.
TACTGAATTTTTGCCAGCTGCATTGTAATATTCCAGGATTTCCTACAACTATTTTCTTACTAGCAACTTGGTTTATTTTTCTACGTTATAGGAGGAGATATGGAGGTTATTGTGCCTGCCAAAATCAAAGAGAAATCTTCTGCATCTGTTCTGCCATATGTTGGTGTTGCTTGTTTGGGAGCCGTTTTATTTGGATATCATCTAGGGTAGGTTTTTGTACATGTACTGGATGAATTGCCTTTCAGCTACTCTTTCCCTGTCATTCGAAGAATTTTCATTTTATTTAACTACATGCATTTCCTTATGTAAGTCAAGTCCTGAATTCGGATTCATTGTTGGTATTCAATTATCGTGTTGCCATTGAGTGGAATAAATGTTAAGACTCACTGTTTCGTTGTATATTCTTCATCATCTGTTCCAGGGTGGTGAATGGTGCCCTAGAGTACCTTTCCAAGGATCTTGGGATTGCTGAAAACACAGTTTTGCAAGGCAAGTCTTTGTTGCATATGTGGTGGAATTTTCAATTCATGTTGCATCTCCTAATTTTCACATATCTAGGTCTTTATCATATCTTTTATAGGTGAGAATAAAGGCACATCTCCAGATTTAACAGAATTGGATTCTCCTTGTCAACAGCACCAATACTATGCGTTTGGATTTGCATTGTCATAACAATTGAGCTAGCTAGGGCTGAATAACAAATTTTGTTCACATACTTTTATGTCATACTCCTCCAGTTAGTCTAAATTTCAGGTTGGATGTAAAATTAATCTAGGACTACAAGTTTGCCATTGTCACTTTTTTAACAGGATGGATTGTTAGCACACTTCTTGCTGGTGCCACTGTTGGCTCATTTACTGGGGGAGCATTGGCTGACAAATTTGGCCGGAGAAAGACTTTTCAATTGGATGCAATCCCACTTGCCGCTGGAGCATTTCTTTGGTCTGCTCCTTTGGCATTGATGATGAGGCTGGCATTGTTTATTAAATTTATTGAAACTCACTGTCTCATATGGTCTTACAAATTTCCAGTGCCACAGCCAGGAGTGTACAGACAATGATAATTGGTCGTTTGCTTGCTGGCATTGGAATTGGCATCTCATCTGCTATTGTGCCACTTTACATATCCGAGGTAGTAATTTCTCACAATCATGATGTCCATGTTTTCCTGAATGCCTTTTTGCTTTTTCACCTGTCACTCTTTCTATGATCAGATATCACCAACTGAAATTCGTGGCACACTTGGATCTGTCAACCAACTGTTCATTTGTATCGGGATACTTGCAGCATTGGTGGCTGGATTGCCTTTAGCAGGAAATCCTTTGTGGTACTGTCGTCTTGCGTACTTCATATTCAAACAGTATTTAATACTTACTGAACTAAATCAACCACAGAAACTTAACAAGCTCTGATTTGAGATTTGTTGCCCTTTTTTGATACTTCATGTTCAACATATTTTTTTATAGCAGCTTGAAGTTGCAAGTCAACAAGATGTTTTCGTGATCTTATGGATATATCCGTACTAATGCTTTATTTAATGTTGAATATCTGACTCTGAAAAATATGTGGCTGCATAGGAAATGGCAAGCAATATGGATGCATTCAAAAGTAATCTCAATTTTCATGCTTCTGTTGATGCCTATAGCTTAGAATACTCCTTTTTGGGGCAATTTTAAATTACTCATGTGATGTTGTAGTTAAACAGAAAAGGTAATATTAGGGTTAGAGAAAGCAAGAGAGAACGAGGAGAAAGAGGCAAGAAGAGACAAAGAGATAATAATTAATTGTGTAGACTAAGTTGTCCTTTACTCTGTTATAAAGTCTAATATAGGAAATAAGAACTCTAAACACTCCCTCTCAAGGTAGAGCATAAAGGTAAAAAATTCCTAGTTTGGAACATAAACTATTGAAGGCAAACTGAGCCAATGACTTGGTAAGAATGACACCCAGTTGATAATCAGACTTAAATATATGGAGTGATGATCTATTTTCGCATCAAGAGATCTCGAATAAAATGATAATCTATCTTAATATATTTGATACGCTTATGAAATACCAAATTACTTGTGATGAACATAGCTGTTTGGTTATTACAATACATCTTCACAAGAGAAGACACATCAAGTCCAATATCACGAAGTAATGAATGGACCCATAACATCTTACAAGCAGTATGTATCATAGCATGATACTCAGCCTCTGTACTAGAATGTGCAATCACGTTCTGCTTCTAACTACGCCAAGTAATTGAGATTACCACCAACAAATGTACAATAACTAAAAATAGATCGTCTATTAACATGACTACCTGCAAAGTCAGTGTCAGAAAAATCGACACAATTATGGAAGATGATGGACGATATAATCATCATTTTCTCGGAGTCCCTTTCAGATACCAAAGTTATGATAAACTGCTTCCCAATGAGGTTTACGAGGAGTATACATAAACTAACTAACCACATCGACAATATATGTAATATCAAGACTTGTAATTATAAGATAAATCAGTTTACCAATCAACCTCCGATAAAGTCTTATATCATTAAAGACTTCACTATTCTCAGGATTTAACTCAATGATAGAGTCCGTAGGCATATCTATCGGATGCGCACCAAGAGTACCAGTTTCAGATAGTAAGTTTAGTATGTATTTCAGTTGGCACAAACTGACACCCTCATTTGACCGAACAACCTCAATCCCTAGTAAATACCAAAGAATAACTAAATATTTTGTATGAAACTGCTTCTCCAAATAGGTCTTGAAACAAGAAATACCATCAGAGTCATTACCACTAATGATGATGTCATCGGCATACACAATAGCAATAATCATGCTAGCAGAAACCGACGAATAAAAACTGAATGATTTGCGATAGAGCGCCGAAAACCAAACTGAAGGATAACGGTACTGAACTTATCAAACCAAGCACGTGATTACTGTTTCAAGTCGTACAATGCTTTTTTCAAGCGGCACACTAATTGTTCGTGGCAAAAAACAAGAGGCATGTAGGTATTAAAGGTTTTTTGGGATGTTTGTACAAATTTTGGTTTCTTAAATTTATTTTCTATATTGTCCAGAAAATGTTATTGCCAGAATATCGATCCCCAAGTTAAATTTTAAGCTCTGATCCATCAGCATACCTGACTTTTTGATTTTGTCTTATTTCGAGCCAATCAAGAGGACCTGAGTCATTTTGCCCTTTCATCGATATCTTTTCCTTTTCCTTTATTTTTTTCACGTAGGTTTTTCAATTCTATATTCAAGTTTTATAAATTCTTGCATCGACCAACAAAAGTATTTTAGGCTTGAACTTTTGTGTAAGATAATTATAATTTTGGAGATGTATGCTTGGAATCAAAGTTAGGAAGATCTATCTGGTTAAATTGTTGGCCGAAACCTTAAAAGAGTGACAAATAACTACATGTTAATCAAATTTGAGACTTTTCAAATACATTTTGTTATTTATCACATTGAATGAGGTTTAGTTGTAATAGTATAGCACCCTTCGGGGAATTTGGTAAGTTTTGTTTTTCTATGAAATTTGCCATTCCCCTTTGTCAGGTATTTAAATAGATTCTTTCATTGTTATTACCACTTTTGTCTCTTATTCTTCTGTCTTATGAACATATTTGTCAGGTGGAGGACAATGTTTGCTTTAGCAGTTGTACCCTCTATTCTATTGGCACTTGGAATGGCATTTTCTCCAGAAAGCCCTCGGTGGCTGTATCAGGTTTTCTTTGCAAGCTATTTAGTCCTATGTTTGAAAACTTTCTCCGTGCCTCATTGTTTGTGCTCAATGTTGTTGTGTTTGCAATATATTTCCATTTGTTATTGCTCATTTAGGATGATGCTAATCTTGGCACAATGTATTTGTAGCAAGGGAAAATTTCTCAAGCTGAAACAGCAACTGAAAGGCTATTTGGGAAAGCAAGAGTTGCTGAGGTTATGAATGATTTACATGCAGCAGCTCAAGGTTCTTCAGAACAGGAAGCTGGGTGGTTTGATCTTTTTAGTAGCCGGTACTTGAAAGGTATACCTCAAATAAGCATAAGGTATCAAACCTCATGGACACTATGCTAATTTGAAACAATATAAATGGCCATACATCCTATATCTGTTGATGATAGATATGCCCTGGCATGGTAGATTCTAGTTGGCAAATCTGTTCAGGAATTGGGGTTTATCCTGTCTGATATATTGGCTTCAAAGCTTTTGTCTTACTTTTTCAATATCAGAATCAGCTACATGCCTAGATAATGTCCTTTGTTCTCTTAAATGCTACCTGCTTGTGTTAGATACCAATCTTTTTGCTTTCTATACTATGAAGAAGAGCTCGCAAAAGTCTTTAAGTTTCGTTGAAAAAAAATCCTCTTGCGTGCAGTTATGGTTGTAGATATTTTCTCTGTTGGTTTTTCCATTGGGTGATATATGTTTCATGTATTCTATGAGTCTTTCTTTTAGTTGAGGAAGATGATGTAGTGTTTATGGATTCAGCATGAGGTTTGAGTTGGACCAAATTACCTATGATGTATTCTTTTCCAACTTAAGAAAAGTGAAGATGCATTGACAATTTATTCATGACAAATAGTTAATGCTATCTCTTTATCTTGTTAGGTATTGTTACTTGTAATATGATGCAATCTTTTTTAATCAATAAATATAAGTTCTGGGTAGGGAAAAGGCACATTGTTGACTCTTGATATGGTCAGACCTCTAAATGAAAATCACTACTCAGGTCAGACTTCCTCTAAAAATTCATAGACAATGGGGTTTGAACCCCTTCAATACATAAACACCAACACACAACATTGTTGTTATTTTTTTTTGATTAGAACATTGTTGTTATTCATTCTGTTATTTGTAGTCATCGATTCCTCCTACTGAAAGTCGTAAAGGTGAAATTTCTGACATCTATCTATTGCTGCAGTTGTCAGTGTTGGTGCAGCACTTTTTTTGTTCCAACAGTTGTCTGGAATAAATACTGTGGTATGTTATTCTACAGCTGTGTTCCGCAGCGCTGGAATTGCATCTGATGTTGCTGCCAGTGCTCTGGTTGGGGTGTCAAATGTTTTTGGTCAGTACTCTTACGAAGTTAAATAAAAAATTTTGTTTCAGAGTTGGCATGTTACTAAATGCCAATTTTTATTTGCAGGTTCAACCGTGGCATCCTTTTTAATGGATAGAGAAGGAAGGAAAAGTCTTCTGATTAAAAGCTTCGCTGGAATGGTATTTCCCATCTTTAGTTGTTCCATATATCTGAAGCTCATGGACATTAATTCTCACATAACCTTCCTATTTACATTCTCTCAGGCAAAATGATATTTATAAAGATATTCCATAACCCTGGGCTTTGACCACAAGGATTTTGACCTATTAAATTCTATCATGGTTCCCAGTCTCAATTATTGATAATGGGATTCTTTCCTTCATGTTCCATTTTATTGCCAAAAAGACGGTGGAAGTGAAATTTGGAATGTTACAATGATCTTCCTGCTTTATTGATGCATGCGAATAGATTTCTAATCATGTGCCCATTATTTAATGGTCTTAAGCCAACTACTTGAGTTTGGCTTAATTACATACTTGTCGGTTAATTATCACGTAGTTAATTTAAGTTGCAAGTTAAATGCTAAATTTATGTATTTGCACTTATTAAACTTATCACTTTTTGTCCTGGTAGCATTTCTTTCTTTTACTAATTGTTCATGAATTTATCCATCTTGGAGAAAATTTGGTTTTGAGGATCAGAAGCTTTGGTGACACTAGATATTACATTCTTCAGTATTTTCAGTCAGGAGACACTAATTACAAATGCTTTTATAATATGGACAAACAATATTATGGATAATTCTCCCATATCATAATTTTGATCCTGTAATTTTATATGATCTGTTCTCTGGGCAATCATGATTATGACCATGATTGGTGCTTCAGTTGTAAATACACTTTTGGAAGGCCAGGGAAGCAGTGCTGGATTTATGTTAGGATCAATGCTTGAAATCACATTGCATTTTATTGCTGCTGTTTTTATTATTGGCTACCGGAAGAATTTATTTGTTGATTTGAATTGTCTTTTGATGGAGTGAATGTGCTTGTACCGGAAATAATTGTAAAAAATTACGAGAATCTGCACCTAAATCCAACTTTGAAAGGACTAGATATTTTAGTCTCTATTCCTTTTTCTTCAGTCTTTATCTAGCTGTTAGCTTCTGACAAAAAAAAAAAAAACCCTAGTAGTTAGCTTATGAGTATGGCAATTGTTCACGTTTTATCCCCCCATTTTCAAGGCTGCTTCAATGTTGCTGCTTTCATTGTACTTCACCTGGAATGTCCTGGCACCATATTCTGGCACACTTGCAGTTCTGGGGACTGTCCTGTGAGTAAATGGTTTTCTTATTAGCTGACTGTTAACTTCTTGCTCCAAAGCATCGTTTTTGTTTAGCTATGACCTATGAAATCTAAACTCAAGTGCCATTCTATGTACGCAGTTATGTATTGTTCTTTTCTCTTGGTGCTGGTCCTGTGCCTGCTCTTCTACTTCCAGAGATATTTGCCTCTAGAATTAGGGCAAAAGCAGTTGCCTTATCCTTGGGCGTGCATTGGGTAAGCCATGAGACCGAGGTTCTATTTGTTAATTCTTTCCTGTTGCTTGTGAGTGGTTTCACCCTCAACTCAACAAATTAACCTTCAAGGGTGTAATTGCCTTGAGATAATTGCTCTGTTTTTGTTGTTTGCAACTCGAAACTAACATTTAGAGGATGCAACGAGAACTTATAGTTACCCAATTCATCCACAGCTGTGCACACAGAGACACAGACACACACACACAGAGCGACCAAAAGTAAAATATGTTTTTCTGTTCTTGAAAATTGTTTGTCCTGTCCTATCCACATTAGTCTATCAACCGTGCATGGAATACTACATGAAAAATGAACATAGTAAGGAGTGTTTATTATGCAGCATCTTCGGTATCTCAGCAATCAGATTCTTTTATGATGTTGTCACATTAGTCTCTAGTTTGGGTTTGCCTTTTTCTTTGGTTGTTCTAAACTTACGGTTTTCTACTTGCACAGATATCTAATTTCATCATCGGCCTGTATTTCTTGAGAGTTGTAGACAAGTTTGGTATCAGTACAGTGTACCTAGGATTCGCTTCTGTTTGTGTTCTCGCTATCTTTTATATCGCTGGTAATGTTGTGGAAACAAAGGGGCGATCACTGGAGGAAATAGAGCGTGCAATTTGAGCGGGTGGGACACGAGTATATTCTGTCTATTTTCGTTTCTGTAATAATTCATTATCTTGGCGAAACTAAGATTACAGGATATGCTTCTAATCATGATACTCCTGAATGCAACGGGACTTCAACCCAAATCTAATGAAAGTGTTGAGCCAACTTAGATCCAAGTGTTTTGAGTAAACAATTTGATTACCTGTTCATGAAGCAAACTCATCTCAATTGATATGCTCATTCTCATCATTTAGAAAATGATTTGGTGATGAATTTATTGAGTATTTTTTTTCAATAATATTTGTTCTATATTTTTTTTTTTTCATGATTTGTTTTGTACATAAAGTTTAATATGTAATAATACATAATCAAAGATATTATTATTTTTTGACAATTTTTTTCTTTTGCTTCAAAAAAATTTTAAAAAGGTATTACGAAATGTTAAATGAAACTCTATTAATAATTACTATCTATATAATAAGGGAGCTAAATATTTGAATTTTATTCTTTTTTTTTTTTTTGTCCATTCTTATCATGTCACTCATTTCTATCATAAGTTAAATCATTTAATTTTTAATTTATGACTAAATATAATTTGTATTTCAAATATTGTTCATATACGATAGTGTATGTATATTTTTTTTTGAGGTTGTATATTTTGAGAAAAATTTGTCAAATTTTATTTTAAAAAATAATGGATAAAAATTAATTTTAAATTCTGTAATTAAAGAACGGGAAGGAAAGAAATTGTTATTTGATATATTGAAATTAAATTTTTGGACGTTCGGACTATGTTGTATCATGTTTTTATGTAGGGTTATTGCTAGTAATAGTATATAGGATATTAAATAACTATTAATATATATTTACAAAAGAAATTGACTTAATAGTTTTCACTGGATTTGACTAAGGTACCGAAAAAAATAATTCGATATCATACCTTAATTTATCACATTTGTGGGCCTTTTTACTACTGGTTTGGTATTCAAAAAATGGTAAAAATAATTACTACATCCATAAATATTCATAAATGTGGTAAAAATATCCACAAATGTGATAAAAAAATTCACAAAGTGGTAATTCTTTTTGTAGCAAAGAAAAATGATAAAAATAATTACCCCAAATGTGGTTAAAATATCCATAACAATGGTAAAAATACCCACAAAAGTGATAAATTTTTTAGTTGTAAAATGACTTACAAAAATTATAAAAATATCTATTAAAATGGTAAAAGTTGAAGTTATGATACCAAATTTATTTTTTTCGGGGGTAATGTTATGTTTACCAAATTTTCTTATTAAATCTTCATCTCAAATGATGTGACACAGTTTTTCACCATCAGATAAGTGTGTTCTATTAATATTCAATGACGAAAATTGTATCACATTATTTATGATGAAAAATTTAATAAAAAAATTTAGTAAGCATAATATATATATATTTTTTTTGGGTATCTTAGTCAAATCCGTTTGCACTAATCCTACGATCGATACTGACTTTGATGTACTTCCATCGTACATCAAAATCAATCCTACACATGGTGGTCAAATTTAATAGGATTTAGATTAGTTTTGAATCTATCACCCCCATTCCAGCTCAATGAGGACTGGGTCGCATTTGCCTAATCTCGGCGCCTACGTCCTGTTTGACTAAAGGTCTCTTCGAAATTAAGAAAAGATTTTGCATTTTTTTAGTAGATTTTGAGTAGACTAGACTCCCTCAACCAAGGCATAGAGAACGGGGCAAGGCCCAGAAAACTTAGAGAAACAATGTAATACCATAGTTCAAACTTCAAAGAGTGTGATAGCGGTTAAGTTCCCTGGATTCAAGCAGTGGTTTCTGTATTCTTTTGATTGATAGATTAAACAGAAATGTAAGACGCCAAAATAGACACAACGTAAAGCAGTCCTTGTTTGGGTGACACTTTAGTTTAAATGAGCCTCGTATCAAAATTTTTCTCCCTTCTCGTCTCTGGTTTTCTACTGTCTTTCTTTCGATTTTCTTCTTCTTCTTCTTCTTCTTCTTTACCTCTCTTTTAACACGTTTATACGAACACACATGATCACCTTGCACCGCAAATCAAATCACTTGACCTTGTGCCTAGGACTGTTAAATGATCCGGGCAGCTTGAGAGTAGCTCGGTCTCGGCTTGGTTTGGGTTCGCTCATATTATATAATGAGTCGAATTTAAATAAATTTTTAGACTCGGTTAATATTCGAATCAAGCGGAGCCCGAGATATTCGCGAGACGGCTCGTTTTTCCTATTTGTTCATAATATACATATAAATTATTACAGATCTTAAAGTTGTTTCAGTAAAATTAACAAAAATTGTAAGTTTATATGTTTATGTTGTGATTTAGAGGTATTTTATGCTCATATTTATGTGCATTTTTTGATTGGGTATTTAAAATTTGTGGATTTGAATTTTTTTTGAATGACTGGCATGTTTTTAGCTCAAACTTGGCTCAAATTCAGTTTGAGTAGAGTTTAAATAATATTTTGAGCTCGATAGACGAGTGCGAACCAAACTTGAGCAATTTTTGAATAGAAAAAACTGAGCTTGAGCACAATCAATTTCGGAAGGCTCAACTCGATTAACACCGTGCCTAACTTGAGCTTGAATCTCTCCATCAAATTTGGGAACCAAGGTGTCAACTTACCTTAACTGGGTAAGCCAACTAGGTTATCTAATATTTATTCAATAACATGGCGTACATAGGACCTCACTGACCAAGTTTGTAACACTTTTATCTGGACGGGTTGGGACCTAAGTGCCTGGCTCTTTTTTTGCACCCTCCTATACATTGAATTTTCAAACTAATTCCTTAAGTTTTACTGTTTACTGAAATTGCTTATTGCAGAAAAAGTGAAACAAAGGAACATCCTAGCTAGGTTGTAATTGTACAAGCCTATACGGAATAAGTCAAATGAAAGTGTTAAACACATGTAAACTAGCTTTACTTACGTTGTAAGTGATTAACTGGCTTTAGCAAATTATAAACAATCATCTTCCCCACCCCTCTCTCCCCCTCCAACAGCTACCTTCTTTCCTTCACCCAATCACAACCCCCTCCCCACCTCACCACCAAAGCAACAAAAATGGCAGATGATCAACACCAATTGCCTATTGTTTCCAAGCACTTTAATACCAATTTTCAGTTAAACCATGTCTTTCACTTGCTTCTCTTCATCATCGGTGTATCGGTCGGTCTCATATCTGCTTTTTACATCAAAATTAACTTCTCATTCACCATGCTGACCTCCTTTTATTCTGTTTCTCCTCCAATATCACCACCATCTCTGCCACAACAACCACCATCTCCACCGTTGCCACTACCCCCACCACCATCACTCCCACGCCCACCACCACTAGCAACACCCTCAGCACTAGGATTGTCCTTTACATCAAATGGCACATCTAAGTACACCAGTGTTTCACTGGAAAAACAGACATCTCTAATGCACAATATGAGTGACAAAGAGTTGCTTTGGAGAGCATCAATGGTTCCAAAAAATGTAGATTTCCCCTACAAACATGTCCCTAAGGTGGCTTTCATGTTCTTGACACCAGGGCCATTGCCACTAGCACCTTTGTGGGAGATGTTTTTCAAAGGCCATGAAGGACTCTACTCCATATATGTACACCCTCATCCCTCTTTCAATGAATTAGTGCCAACTGAAAGTTCTGTCTTCTACAAAAGAAGAATTCCTAGCCAGGTTAGGTTACTGATTTATATTTCCACTTTTTTCATCATTGTCATATCTTACTGTTGAGGTGTCAAACGAGTCTTATATCGGTTAGTGATGAGGGGTCCCATGTTATATAAGGGAGCGGATCACTCCACTTACTAGGTGTGTTTTTTGGGTTGAAAATACATGTCCAACAAGTGGTATTAGAGCTGTGGCCCAAGTCACTTGTGTGGACTCAGCTCCTTGTGCCGGATGAGAGAATAGTGATGATCATCTATTGTAAGCTTTGTTTGAGAGGGGAATTGTTAGGTGTCAAACGAGTCCCACAACGGTTAGTGATGAGAGGATCCTGAGCCATATAAGGGAGCGGGTCACCATGTGAACTCCACCTACTTGGTGCGTCTTTTGGGCTGAAAACCTATGCCCAACAATAACAAATTTTTACTAAGAATTATACCATCAATTATGCTAATTTTTGGGCTTGACATGAATTACATAGTAATCTCTAATCTTCATCGTGTTGCAGCCAGTGTGGTGGGGGACCATATCAATGATTGATGCCGAGAGACGACTTCTAGCCAATGCTCTCCTTGATTTTTCTAACCAAAGATTTGTATTACTCTCTGATTCTTGCATTCCCTTGTTCAATTTCACAACAGTCTACAAGTATCTTATGGGCACCAATCTAAGCTTCCTATCCTCATTTGATGACCCAAGGAAACCGGGTCGTGGTCGATACAACCGACAAATGTGGCCTAATATCACAATTGAACAATGGAGGAAAGGGTCTCAATGGTTTGAAATTCACCGTGATCTAGCTATTAGGATTATATCTGATCAAAAATACTATCCGATTTTTCAAGAGTATTGTCTCCCACCATGTTACAGCGATGAGCACTATTTGCCAACGTTAGTGAACATTTTATACCCCGACATGAATTCAAATAGGACCATTACCTTTGTAGATTGGTCGAGGGGAGGGCCGCACCCTCGAAAATTTGGATGGGGGGACATTAGCGACGAACTTTTGAATGGAATGAGGTTTGGAAGCGAATGTAGTTATAATGGCAATACTACATCAATGTGTTCTCTGTTTGCTAGGAAATTTCTGCCAAATGCATTGGAGCCATTGTTGCTGGTGGCTCCCTTGGTGCTTGGTTTTGAACTTAAGCAGTTTTGATGGGTTCATTCTTTTTCAGAGGTGACATGAAACGCCAATGATGGAGCCTCTCCTTCTTAGGATATTCTCTGCTCTCGTCCAATCTATATCGAGGACCATTCCTCCTTTGTAGACATCCGGCCCAAGGACATCATATGCTGTTGCCAATGATTGACCTGTTTATTTACAATCTTATTTATCCAATTCTTTTTGTCAATGATTTAATGATTTAATGAGTTTTTTTTTTGGATTATACTCTCTTAGATTCAAATTGTAGTTTGGGCAAAGGGTTATACTGCTTTATCAGACAACTATTATAAGTCAATTAATTTTGACGGATAATTTAAGTTGTAACATGAACGAGTTATAAATCCAGATGTATTGGGTTCGAATTTTGACAATTTCTTTGGGCCAGATCACGAGAGATTTATCCCTCATGAATAACCTAGTCCTTACGTGGATGATCTGCATTTGACCGGATTAGAGAGGAATTAGTCGAGGTGCGTGTAAGTTGGTCTAAATACCCCTGACCGTTGAACCAACAAAATATTATAAGCCAATTACTTGCATCAACTTAGCACTAGGACCCAAAATTCTTAACTTGATTTCTACATTGGAAACAATATACTATAATAACATAAGTACTCGGTTTCAACATTGGAAGAAATAGATCTTACAACGACGGTCAACTAATAACAAAACTAACTCAGAGGTAGTGAATATGAGTTTAGTTTTATTGGGATCAAATCACAAACTTGATCAATAAATGAGTTCACACGAACCCATACCTAAAAACCAGTTATACACGATAGAAAATTAAAATGACACAAATTGAACTATAGATGACAATGAATGAATTGGCTACAATTGAGCAAATTGCGATACAAAAACCTTGACAACTTTATTAAGAAGTAATAAATCTTGGATTTGAGACCATAAACAATCCATAGATCTGTCATTTTTCTCAGTAGTTTTTTGTATGGTAAGGAATTCAGCATGCAGAGCACTTTTGCTACCAATCTTGATTTGTCCTTTTCTGCACATGCCAACTCTTACTAATTGTGTTCTCACATCTCTTGAGAGGAAAAAAAAAAAGATCTCTAAAACTCTTGTGAAGACCTGTGAATCAAGCTAGGCCCACTTTACTATGATTATGTTGTGAGTTTAATAAATCTAATTTTTGTACAATTTAGTTGGTTAGTTCGCACTAAATATTTAAGATAAGAATTTTTTGTTATTGATTAGGGGTGTTCGGACCAGTTTATTTACACCTCAATTAATTCTCTCCCCGATCCGGTTAAAGAATCTACGTCGGGACTAGAGTATTCATGAGGGATAAATCCCTCATAATCTGACCTTAAAAGGTTGCCAAAATTCTAATTCAGGACATCTGAATTTAAAGTCTGTCCCCGTTACCAATTGATTAAGTTTTAAGATAAGATTTTGTTAAATTGAGATCGTGACATACATTGTGACTTATTTTCTAATAATTTATACTTTTAAAGTAATTAGCAATGCACGACGTTAAAATAATTAGTAATGCACGACGTGTATTGCAAGTAAATAAATTTAAATAATTTTACTTTTATAAAAAATTGAATTATATGTGTAATTAAATTAAGTGTCTAATAATTAATTAGTATTTTAATTATTGCTAAATTTAATTATTAATTTATTTTATAAATTTTTGAGTACTTAATTTATCATTTATTTAGGTATCTCTTCAATCCCCTTAGGCATTTTCACATCTAATTATATTATAAAATTATTAATTATTAATTTTTATTTTATTAAATAAATTGATTAGATTATTTATAATATTATTATATTATTGCATACAAAAAAATAAAAAATAAAATATATTGGACCATGAAATTCAACCTAATAATTATATATGTATAATAATTTAACATATGTAGAACTTTATTTTTTCATATAGATATAGATAATTGTATGTAACTGTTTATTAATAAATAAGTTCAAAAGAATTTAAAACTTCTTATAAAAGAGTTCAAAATAAGTTGAAAGTCAAATAAGTGTAAAAAATATAAATTACATGCAAGTATATAATTGGGTATCATTGATTTTATAATAATAATTAAAGATAAAATAAAAAATAATTTTTTTTTACAATATTGTAGTACTAGTAATTACCCGTGCCTGAAGACACTACTTTACTCGTAAAAAATTGCAAATATTTTTTCATAAATAAAAGCAATGTATAATACAATTTCAACAATATAACGATTAAATTGATATTGTTCAACCTGTATGCAAAATATATATAATCAAACATTTATATAACGAAAGTCACGTTATAACTACTGCAACATATTAATTCAAAAATTTGAGAAAATATATTTATTATTGGTTAAACATCTACAATTTTAACATTTTTAATAAACTTTATCTCAAATTTCAAAAAAAATATAACTATTTGTTTATTTGCAGGTTTCTACCTAAAGTTCATAACATTATCTATGCACAATTTTTTCTAATGCGAGTTCGTGTAATTTTTGTGAGGAAAACATCCAAAAGTTTCACGTGAATTCTCGTAGATGTAAAAAAATTTGTTGAGTAATTAAAATCAATTTCCATTTGAATTTAACTTAAATATTCATAAAATTCAATCGAATTTAAGTTTGGGTGGGGCTATTCCCATCCCACAAATCTCTATTCCCACCCCATTTAATTTCTCATTATCAAACTACTAAACCCACTCATTCTATAGTCACCATATTAGTAATTAAGTCAACTCCATGCTACATACACCCCGTTTAATAAATAAACTCACCTTATATTTTGTCCTAATTATGGTTTCATTCTCTATTTCATCTGATGCACTCACAAAAATACTTTTTTTAATATGAATTTTTCCAGTGAGATACATGTTAGTATTACTTTTTCAATTTAATTCTATATTTGGTTTCCTGTTTGTTGTATGAATTTTTATTATTTTCGGTATGTTTTGATATTTCTGTCAAGTTTAATGATTTTTTATTTAGAATGTATATGTGTGTACATATATGTATGCTTTTCAGATTATTTGTTGTTTTTTTTGTCTTGTTTAGGTTTTGTATCTATGCTTCTTATTTATTTTTTTCTTGTTCGATTTTGTGTTTGTGCTTGATACTTTTTTTTTTTATGTCCGGTTTTGCGTCTTGTGGTTTTGCGTTTTGTAGTTTTACTTGTTCATTTAATCTTTGTTTGTTTTTTTTTTTCTTTCTTATTTCGGTTTGCTTTTTTCTTTTTTTTTTCCTTATTTTCGTTCTTTTCTTTTTAAAAGGGGTGTATGTAGCATGATGTGGGTATAGAAAAGGTAGACTTAATAGTATAATAATGAGAAATTAAATGAGCTGGGAATAGAGATTTGGGGGTGGGAATAACCCCACCCTTTAAGTTTAAGTTAGAATTTATACTTTATACATGACAGTCAAATTCTGTTCAATTCGAGTCTTAATTATAATTACGCAAACCGAGAATTGAATTTAAGTTCGACTCAATTAACACTTATATCTTAAACTTGCAAACTAATTCTTATCTATTCCCGTTCACTGTGATGTCATAACTTTTTTTTTTTTTAATTTAGTTATTCATTATTATTTTTACAATCAATTTCACTTTGACTTCAACTTGAATACTCGTAAAATTCAAGCAAAATTAAGTTTAAGTAAGAATATTTTATACTCGACAACTAAATTCAGCTCAATTCGAATATTAATCATAAAGTATACCGAACTGATAATCGAGTAAAATGAAATTTGGAGGAGGAATTTCGATCGTTTAATCAATAATATTAAAACAATCTTAGCCACGAAAAACTCAAGATAAATGATGATAGCCCCCTTAGTATATAGATATATCACATTATATATATATATATATATTATTCATCTATTATACCATTCGAATATTATAGTAGTTTTTATTTCAATACAAAATATGACCTATATTATAGTCATTCGATTCGTTTTGACGTAAATAATATTTATTTAAGGTTCATTTGTTTATTTAAAATTTTTAAAAATAATCTTTAATTATAATCATAATTAACGACCTAATTAATGTGTAGTATGAGATAGAAAGAGATAGAGAACTATAAGAGAGATATGAGTCTTAGAATTGTGGAATGAATGAAAGTCTTACTCAAAAAATTGGGGGGAGAGGACTTTTCGTATTATGACCGTCAGATTAATATTTCTTCAAGCCATCTGAACCGCGAAAAGTTAAAGACAAAGAAATCTAGCTACTTTATTATATAGATAGATATAGATATAGATGTCAATATAAATATAAATATAGATTTAGATTGATTAGGGTAGCGTTAATTGACGTCTTTGGCTTACATCTAACAGTCTGTCAAAGCCAATGTCATAATTACACTAACGTCCCCTTAAGTTGATGAAAAATACTCTTTAACTTTTATTATTCCAAAAAATTATAATCAATCACAATTGAGTAACTATGGATTAATAAAAATGACGAAAATAAAAAATGATCGTTTTAATCTCCCGTCAGATTTAAATAAAGCCTAAATCTATATCTAAACCCCAAATTTAACCTAACACAATCAAATCAAACTTGAAACCTCCGTCAAAAAAATAAATATTCAACGTAATAATAAAACTATGTCAGCACTACATGTGACATTATTATTCAATAAAAATTTAATAAATATATAAGAGTGGTTAAGTACACGAGCCTCTCACCACTACGAAATTTGAAAAGAATTAGATTTAAACAGTTTCCCTCGAATTATAATTATTTATATGGACAGTTATCAAATTATATGGATGAGTAGTGGATAAATTCCATGGAGTTCTCATGCCTATTTGTTTGTTTATTATTGATTTACATTGTATATTTTCTCCCCAAAAAACACCTCTGGGTCAAATTGGGAATAGACTAAACTTTAGGGTGTTAAATGGTGTGCTGACACACAGTTGTGGTCCAACACTACGGACTACGGAGCCATCCAGATCTCCAAAACAAGAACAATACAAGGGTAGACAGTCCTTTTACCTTTTCTGCTTCAACGAAGTCCAAGCATATTCATCGGCTGTCTCTATTCGCCGGCGGCACCAGCCCGAATCTGACACTCTCGTTGTTTGTGATGGAGGATTACTTCAAACTCTTCGTGGACGAGACTTCTTTCTACAACCGCATTGTTCTGGGGACAGTCTTGCCGGAGAGAGTGCGGGACCCACTTCCGCACTTCCTTCAAACGTGGGTCCGTAACTACATTGGAGGAACCCTAGTGTATTTCGTCTCCGGATTATTATGGTGTTTCTATATATATTACTTGAAGCATAACGTTTATGTTCCGAAAGGTATATACATGTTTTTACTCCTGTTGATTGATGATATATATTACTCATGTGCTCTCAATATACTTTGATATACGGCTTGATCTCTCTCTCTCTCTCGTTGGGATTAATCGGGTTTTGTTTTGTGTGTTATAATATTCAATTTGTACAAAATTATAGTTATTTCCAATGGGTCTGTCCTGTATAGCTATTAGTCTTTCAAATTGGATTTTTGATTTCAATTCAAGTAAAATGTGTAAATGTGTTTGGTTTCCTATCATATCATATGGGTTCTATTTCTGATTTTTAACTTTCAATATGTGTTTTTTTTTTTTGCGGATATTTCTGTCAGCCATTCTGTTTATTTATGATATCAAGCATATTATAAAATTTTCAACATCTTAAGCTTTGATTTGTGGCTGGAGATCAAGGTTTAGGTCATCTAACATAGTTTTAAAACTTTGAAGTGACCCCATTGATTGAAATTCAATTTAAAAGTGTAAGCTTTAAATGAAGAACACTTTCTCCTTCTAAAATTTTTCCCCAATATAACACATTTGCAACAGAATTAAGGTGCAAGAGTGCTGCTACTAAGAGGATTTTTTCTTTCAGAAGATGAAAAGTTTGATCTCACCCTCTTCAGATGCACATCTCCTCATAGCCTTGAGCTTCTTCCCAGCTGATAATACGATATTGGCAGGAATAGTAAGGGTATTGTAGAAATAGAGGACTAATAGGCTCTGCCTTTTTCATTTAACTTGTACATTTGTAGTTGAAGGGTATTAAGAGCATGCATGTAAAAGTGTATATAGTTGAGGGTAAAAAGCATTGATAGCTTTCATTCATCTCATCCTCAAATTTCCTTATAGAATGTGTAATATTATTTAAAGACTTAGTTCAATGGTCCCTAAAACTTTTCTGTCTGAATTGAATCTTGTGAATACTTCAATTTGGAAGGTGATTATTGTATTGCCAGGGCTAGGCTAGAAAAGCTATGTTGTATGTATATGGCGAAAAATAGTTTCTTTAATACCTCTTCCTCCCCACAGCCCCCAGCCCCCCCCCCCCCCCACCCAAAAAAAAAAAAAGGTTTCCAAATAACAAAATGTGATGAACACGTTTGTTGCAGATGCCATCCCTTCAACGAAGGCCATGCTCTTGCAAATATGTGTTGCAACGAAGGCCATGCCGTGGTATGTTTCTCTTCCAACGCTATCGGAGTACATGGTTGAAAATGGATGGACAAAGTGTTTCTCGAGAATAAATGACGTAGGCTGGCTTGCTTACCTCGTTTATTTAATTGTTTACCTTGTAATTGTGGAGTTTGGAATTTATTGGATGCATAGAGAGTTGCATGACATAAAGCCTCTCTACAAGTATCTTCATGCAACGCATCACATCTACAACAAGCAAAATACACTTTCTCCATTTGCTGGTAAGTTCTACTTCCTAATCAAGACAGTTTCCTTGAATTGATGCTATGTCAAATTGAACATCTTCAAATTTGTAGTTGTATATATGCCTTCCTTGATTGATGGGTTAAGTGGCTTCATCTTTCTTCCTATACAATTCTCATAAGTTGTAGGATAATGTGTTACAGCTTAATGATTAACACCACTACGTTGTGTGCAAGAATTGCATGACAAGTCTGTTTAGATCTGTTTATTTTGACCTGAAGAATTCTTAAGTATGGATGAAACGGAAAGACAGGAAAGACCACACACAAGACAGAAAAGTATAAATGGCTCAGAAACATGCTGCAACCCAAAGAAGAGAATGAAATCAAAATTTACCATTATTAAGCAAATTTAAGCTATAACTTCGCACTTGTGTTCCTGTAAACGTGAGACCATAGTCTTCCGTTACATAACATTCATCATGTACCCAAGAGATAATGTATGCAGTTGTGTGCCTCAGATACAGATTAAAAGTAAGACAACTCCAAATTCCTTTGGGCCCACCCTATACAAATGTGACATACTGTGCGTGTCAACTCAACTCAACTTTGTTAGATTCCTACAGGAATGGAGATCTTTTTCCCATGCTGAAATATGAAGCAAATTAGATTATTTTAGGAGCCTAGTGGGCATCTCTATCCATTTCCAATAGGTTTTGTGATGGGTGCCTACTGGGTTCAAAGAATCGAAGGAACTTTTGATTTTTTTACCCTTGTGATTTATAGCTAATACTTCTTTGGCTAAATCCACCATGGTTGCCCCACATCCCAAACTTAAAATCAACTATCGTAAACCTACTACTGCTTGAAGCTGAAATTATATGCTAAGCTACTTCATCCAACTATTTCTGCTGGTTATTTGGGTAAATTCTCATATTGCAATCAAACAATAGAAAAGTGCAAGCAAGAATAAAGATATTCTACATACACCATAGATTTCTGGGTGTTGAAGCTACTGATACATTGAATTGTCTCGAGAGTCAGGAGTGAGGCTGAACAATTAAGACGGCTTATGGGGATGTGTGAATGGGTCTCCTTGCACGCCTTAATGTTCATTTGTTCTTTTCATTGAATGAGATTCAAGGTGGAGAAATGGTTGAATTTGCCAGCGGTGTGAAAGGAATAGTCTTGAGAATGAGAATGTAGGGATTGTTGTCTTTGGTAGTGATATTGCTATTAAAGAAGGAGATCTTGTCAAGCGCACTGGATCTATTGTGGATGTTCCTGCTGCTTTATCTGGCACTTTATAAAGTATTTCTGTTTGTTTGTATTTGTGGGATTCAACTATTCTATGTTTTATTTGGCATCTTATCCCCAACCACCCCCCCCCGCGGTGGATTCAAGTATTGAGCGAAACATGATGCAATTATTTCCTCCGTTTCATACTACTTCCATTCTCCTAGCATCCTTACAGTTCTGACATTCTACTGTTGACATTGTATTTGTGATTCAATAGACAAACGATATGGTGTTTATCTTTCAGGTCTGGCATTCCACCCGCTGGATGGGATTCTGCAGGCATTACCACATGTAATTGCTCTTTTCCTGGTGCCAATGCATTTCACGACGCATATAGTCCTATTATTCCTGGAGGCCATATGGACAGCAAACATTCACGACTGCATACATGGTAAATTATGGCCTGTGATGGGAGCTGGCTACCACACCATTCATCACACTACGTATCGCCATAATTATGGCCATTACACGATATGGATGGACTGGATGTTTGGGACTCTTCGTGATCCTACAGATGATGAGCCCAAGAAGATGTGAACTTCGTCCCTTGATTTGGGCTGATTGATCTAAAGTGTACAAGTTTATATTGATTACGTGGGTACTTCAGTTTGGTTTCTTTTGATGTGTCTTGCATGTAAGTTGTGTTGGTTGGCCTATTTTTTGATGTATCTAGGCCTAACAGATGATATTCGGTGCCCCAACTATGGGCGTGGCAATGACCGCAGGTTGTGCCATTGCATCGTATATTTATTGTGTTTCATTGCATGTGTAGAAATTGATTACTTTTAGTGACATAAGTTTTGTGATTCGTATGTATGATTTGAGACCAAGGAGGTTGGTTTAGAGGTTCCATGATTCAAGAGTTGGTTCTTTCAAAATCATGTCGGGCTTGATCAGGTTTTGACATTAAAATAGGAAAGGGTACAATGACAAAGGAAAATAACTATTGAACAGTTTTACTGTTTCTGAATAAAAGACATGACTTTGGTCTTGGAATGTAATTTATATGGTGGTGTTTAAGATTTCTAGGTTGGGTAGATGAAAATGCTATCATCATTAATTTGTTACCTAAAACACTCCATAGTTTGTTATAACTGTCTCAACCCTCACTGCAATTTTGGAAAATTTGAGGGTTCAATTAAAATTTTAATAATTTTAACGTTGTTCGAAAACATTAACTATCGAAATATTGTTTGAAACTTGTCCCAACACAAAAGTTTGTGAAAAATTTAGGGGTAGTTTTAATTTTCTGAAAAAAAGTGAGATTTTTTCATAAATTAAAAAATTAGACTTAAACTTCTATCTTAACTCAAATTAAGATTGTTGTGATAAGTTCTAATCATTATTATTTGGTCCCTTTCATCTCCTCCCCTGTTTTGCATTTGTTACTTAATATAAACTGAAATTGGGACTTAAAAATTTGAAACCTTAACTTTGAAATTGGTTGTAAAACTGTTGAAGTGGTAGATTTTCTCGTAACATTTCACTTTAGTTATTCTTCATTTTTCATTGATAGAGTAGATTTCAACTTTGCGTATGTTGCTGCTTTCTTTCAGTCTTCCCACCGCGTTGAGAGGTCTGTGTCACCCTAAGATTAAAACAATTGTGAAGGAAGCATTACAAATTAAGATCTTAACAAATCGATAGTTTAGTTGACGGAGAATGCAAATATATACTGTATGAAACACTTGCTTTTTTTAATCTTGTAAAAATTGAATAATAAATGATAAAGTACCGAGTTTATGTCAAACTAAATAAACTAGTTCTGTAATCAGCCTTGGATAAATTGTTTCAAAGAAAATCAAGATTGGAATATAATAATTTTAACATTAAAAGTATTAGCTAAAGCAGTCAAACCATTTTTTCTATTTCTGCAGGTTGAATCTATGAACTATAAATCACTGAGATAGGCTATCAATTACATGGAGAAAATACACAGAAAAATGCTGATGAATGGGGTCATTCATACTCTTGTCCAGCTGAATGAAGATCTTTATTTTCGTCCCAAGTTGATGATAACGTGGTTGAAAAGTTTACGGGTGGCCTTGCTGGAGAAAATAGGACAGGCTTAGGAGGAATTTGCAACGATTGAAGGCTGCCTTCCAACATTTCTACCACATTACTCATGGATGGTCTGTCTGCTGGATTGGTCTGAATGCACCACAAACTCACTAAAATCATTTTCCTTGATGTTACTTCTTCCTCTTCAGTAGTCACTCCTTCAATTCCTAGATCCTCACCACGTTCGAGGTGCTCGTAAATCCAGTTTGGAAAATAAGATTCACTATTATTGAGCCCTCCAACTTCATGGTTCTTGCTTGCTCCAGCCATTTCCAGCACCATCATTCCATAGCTATACACATCAGATTTGTGAGAAACCCCACCATAATTTCTACAAAACACTTCCGGAGCAATATATCCAGGAGTCCCTCTAGCACCCAACATCGATACAATACTCTTTTTCTTTTTGCATAATTTTGCAAGGCCGAAATCTGAGATTTTCGGGCAGAAGTCTTCATCCAGTAGAATGTTGTGAGGTTTTATGTCAAAATGAACAATCCTTGTATTGCAACCTCGATGCAGATACTCTAAACCTCTAGCAATGCCAACTGCAATCTGGAACAATGTTTTCCACTCCAAGCGAGAGGCAGTATTATGAGATCCATCATTGTATATGAACTTGTCCAAAGATCCATTCACCATGAATTCATAGATCAGAGCTCTTCTATTCCTCTCGTAACAAAAACCTAAAAATGTGACTACATTGACATGGGAAGTCTTGCTAATGCTGACTTCGTTAATGAACTCCTCCACATTGTCCTTGGTCTCGTTCAAGATTTTCACTGCAACTAGCTGACCATCAGATAGCTTTCCCTTGTATACAGTACCAAACCCTCCTTGCCCAAGTTTATCCCTCAATGAGTTGGTCATTTTCCTGATATCTGAATAGCTATACCGTTTTGGAGCAAGAGACCCGTACTTTTCCATAAATGCATCTATATTTTGGTCGTTCATTTTTCCAGTCTTCCAGAAGAAAATTGACATAACTGATAAGCTTTGTCGTTTACAGAAGAAGAGTGTAACAACTACGAGTATAGTCATCCCAGCAACACTGACTAAGAAGCCTGCATATAAAGGTTGGAGGGGTTCACGTGATTCAGAAACTGTAAACCATAACCTCCAAGAACAATCAAAATGCTTATGCCCCATTCACAGATTTCTTCCAACTAATTATAGGGGCAGAAACAATTAGAATTGACTGTACCTATGAGAATTATCATCACAGTACTTAACCGCGTCTTGGTTGGTCCCGTCGTGGTTGGTCCCGTCGCAGTTGGTCCCGCCGCGATTGGTCCCATCACGGTTGGTCCCGTCGCGTTTAGTCTCCTCGGGGGTGGTCCCGTCACGATTGGTCCGGTCGCGTTTAGTCTCCTCGGGGGTGGTCCTGTCGCATTTAGTCCTGCGTTAGAAACATAAGAAATATAAAATTTGTGAAACTTGATGAGCAAGAGACGTTGTTATCGAATACTTATAGAAGTCATCATAATGGTTCAGGAGGAGTACTATGATACTACAATATCATATAACTAGAATGATATTGAAGTTGCGACTCCATCCTACTTTTTGCTGGTAGTATTTCATTCAAAAATGAAATTGAACAGGATCAGACAGCAAACCATGTACTCTCTCTCTCTCTCTCAAGTACAGGAGAGTTTTGTTACAACTGATCCAGATTCAAGGAAATCCTTTCATTTGGTTGGCTTAAGAAATAGTTAATTAAAAAATTGGTCAAAATGCTAAAAAAAAATCCTAAAACAGAACAACACAGCAACCGACCCAATGAAATTCAATTAGATAGTACTATGTCCATAGTTAATATCAAGTTATCTTAATCTAGTCGATAGGTCGTTCATTCCATGACTTGATCTGCATGTCATATTGGATTTGATCTCATACTCGACGTCATGATTAATTTTGATACTAATTATTATGAATCTATAGATAAAACTTATACTGTTTCAAATAAAAGGTGTCTAAGAATTTATATACTCCTATCTAATAGGGCCGGCCCTACTATAAGACTATTAAAGCTTAGGCTTTAGGCCCTATTTTTTTATTACGTCCCATTTTTTGTAATTATAACTACTAGCCTAAATAAAAAATTTAAGAAAATTTGGAGGCCGGTCCCTTTATATGAACTTATTTAGACTTAAGTCTGTTAAAGAAACTTATTTGTTATGAAATCCGTTTTTAACCAGACTGACTATCTCTTCACTTTAGAAGTGAAGTAAAACTAAAAACTCTTAAATTTTAGGAATTTGATTAACATTAATATTTTTTCTCTCTCATATCTATATATATATATATATATATATATATATATATATATATATATATATATATATATATATATATATATATATATATATATATATATATAGTAACATTAAAAATAAAAAATAGTAACATTAAAAATAAAAAGTAGTAACATTCAAATACAAAAAAAAAAAAATGTATCATTTAAACACAAAAAATAATACCATTTAAACATAAAAAATAGTATCATTCAAAAATAAGAAATAGTAATATTGTATATTAATATTTGAAAAAATAACAGTAGTAACATTGAATATTGATATTTCAGAAAAATAGTAATATTTAAGATTAACATTTAAAACAAAAAATAGTAACATTCAAACATAAAAAATAGTAAAATTTAAACACAAAAAATAGTACAATTTAAACACAAAAACATAATAACATTCAAAAATAAAAAATAGAAACATTGTATATTAATATTTGAAAAAAAACACTAGTAACATACTCAACACAAAATAGTAACATTGAATATTGATATTTTCAAAAAAAAATAGTAACATTCAATATTAACGGTAACATACTTATAAAAAAAAATAGTAACATGTTCAATAAAAAATAGTAACATGAAAAAAGATAGTAACATGCACAAGCACTATAAAACAGAAATAGTAACATGGAAAAAAAATTATACGGGTACAACGTCGTCTTCATCACAAAAATACACAACCAATTAAATCAAGACCTAATAAACAACACAATAGCGACAGCCTTAACAAACAACAATAGCAGGACAACGCGAGACGATCCACATATACAAATGTAAACAAATCCACTATGTTTGGGGCATTGGTTGAATCTGAGTTAGTGTACAATTCTACTTGACATTTTGGCAAAATCTTAGGGCAATTTGGATGGAATCAAAGCTATGCTCATGGTGGGTGCATATTAATGGAATCAAGAGCTTTTGTGGTGGTGAGCTTCGGCGGTAACAACTTCGTTCATGCTGGGGAAGAAAAAACTCAGAATTGTTGGGGAACAACTAGAATAATGTAGTTCATAAATTTGAATTTTAAATTTTATGGTCAAATCTTATGAGCATGGATTAAGAGTAGAATTAAGGGATAAAAAATCTGAGTGTTTTCCAATTAGGAAAGAGAATTAAAGTATGATACTATTGAAACATTATAAGAAAGACATTTTGGAGTTATAAAAAAATAGTAGACTTAACTACTTATTATTATGATAAAAAAATGGACTTATCACCTAATAAGTTTTCTTAACGGACTCAAATCATTATAAGTCTCTTAAAGAAGACTTAGTCTCAATTTTCACAAAAAAAATTAATTTTATAAAAATTAAGCTCAACAATAAAATTAAAGTTAGATTTAAATTGAATAGTTTGGGTATATTTCTCTAGCCCATGAAACTAAAAATATCATAAATTTTTTTTTAAAAAAAAATAACAGTAAAAAATGAACTTTTCAACATTTACTCCTAACAAGTCTCTCTCTGTGTGTGCACGGTAAAAGAATTTGGAAGACTAACATAATTCAATTTCCACTTTGTCTATCTCTCCCACTCTATCTCTCTCTAACTAACAAAGTGCAAATGATCTACTTTGTTTTTGACCGTTTGCCTTTTTTTGTTTATTTGTTGTTTTTACACACCATAAAATTCACAAAGTCTAAAATTCTCTATTAACATTATCATTTTAAGCTTGTGCAGTGAGCATCTCAAAAAACGAAAAAAAATAAATTTTTTAAAAAAATATTACTTTTAAAAATAAAATGCCTCTTTTTTAATTGGCCCCAAAATATTCCCGGCCACTCTAGCATCTAATCTCATATTTTTTTTTATTTTTATTTTTAAATTCCAGCTATCCCAACCCTTCGGGTTGGACTAATGCTGGACCCACACGCAAAGCTGGCTCTCCACGCATAGGGGGTAAATCTAGGACCAGTGGCCCCAAGGAGCGTTTGCACCTAGCAAGTTTCGAACCCTTGACCGGTACCAGCTAAGGTACTTACCAAGTGACCCTTGAACCTCTAGGCTAACCCCTTGGGGTTATCTAATCTCATATTTAACTGACTTGGAACCGTGACAAATTTGAACTAAATAAGGATAAGAAGATGAAGGGCACATACCGGTGCCACAGATAAGTTCATAAGGTCGATCTGCGCAATAGCAAACAAAGGATGTGGAACTCGAATTTGCTGACCCACATCGCCCACCCGATTGGATGCATTGCTCACAAGACAAATCTTTTGCTGACCACTCCAACTGAAAACCACGACCAATGACTGCTCTTAGATCATTCACTGAAGCCCCTGGGCTCGCTAAAACCTGAGCCGAGGTTTGACTAACAGGAACAAGGACGTTGTCATCGCATGTCTCCACGCTTAAGTCTGTTTCTGCTGTGCTGAAATAGTTGATAGTGGTGGTACCGTCGTTTCCAGTGCAATTAAACTGGTGTTCAGCCTGATTTCCGGTGCAGCTATAGTTAAGGCTCAAGTTCTGTAGATTGGATGCAAAGCTGAAGAGGTTGAAATCGATGGTGGTGTTATAGAGATTGGTGGGACAGAGATTGTTCAACAAATCCTCTCTAGCAACTTTGAGAGTCTGTGTCCCGTTATCGATTTCAAGGACTCGGTATTCTCCCGACTGGATTGTGATCAGCGTGGCGTTACCGGTGCAATTGAGCCGGAAATCAGGATGGCCGCAGTACGCCGGCCGGTCCTGTCCGGAGAAAGGATAACCAACGCTCGAAATGCTTGCGCACTGAAACAAGTTACCACAAGCTGCATACTGCTCATTATCTTGACATAGAAACATGGGAACGTGGCTTAAGATGGAGATTATGAACATGTTCATGAAGACACAGGAGGGTCTGAAGAGATTGGGATCCATTTTCTTCTTAAGTTTAGAGAGAGAGAGAGAGAGAGAGAGAGAGAGAGAGAGAGAGAGGAGTTTAGATATCTACATTTGGTGCAATCCAATTTCATTTGGGTTTGGATATATAAAATTTAAGGGTTACATTATTTTTGGCATGGATGTCATCTCTAAACAGTTGAGACCAACTTGACATAAACTTGACATGATATTATTATAAAATTAACATAATTATTAAATATGTATAATAAATGGTCTAAATCAATGTTTGACACTCAAAGTCAGAACACACGAAATAGATTTTTTTATTCGTGAGTCTCGACATGAACAAAACACGAATAACAATGATACGACATCTGAGTCACACGAATTGACACCCCTAATTTTTGGTCCCCAAAATAATGTTTATTTTGTCAGTATAATTTTCAATATATTAATTTTGTTAATTTAATCACTAAAAAATTTAATTCGTGTTTAAATAGTTTATGCACAAATTACCATGTGTTATTATTTCAATCAATATCACATAATCAATACGTAATTATTTTCGTTGAAAACTAAACAGATCTTTTGTCCAGGAATAATTGAAATACGAATTACATATTTTAAAAAATAAATTAATAAAATTGATACAATGAAACTTACAATATAATGAAACTTACAATATATTTCAAAGTCTAAAAATTGATACAATGAAACTTACAATATATTTCAAAGTCTAAAAATACTTTGAACCCAAAATTCAAAGTAAGCATTAAATGTTGTCAAATTTTGGTCCTATATTTCCATGTGATGAAAGCAAAGCGAAGCTTCGTATTCAACCAACTTTAAGTGTCAGTCAATGCAAGCCCCAAAGGACGTCTTCCTCAATCTTTGATCCTATTTTCCATTGGTACGTGGAAAAAAAAAAAACATAGAAGAAGCTTGGTCCTCAGTCAATGCAAAAAGACAGATTTTGGAGAAAATAATTCGGTGGAACGGTGATACCATGTAACGTTATTACATGTGATAAATTAAAAAATAATAAATTAGCAAATGGGTCCTGTCAAATTCAATAATCACCCTTTCATGTAATTATAATAATTATCCCTTCAAAGTAGTAAAAGTTTGTTTTGCACATTTAGTTATTTTTTTAGAGTAATCGTATTTAGACCTAAAAATTTGATCTAATTTATTGACACAATTGTGTGATTTTGGTGGATTGGTTTTAGCAATAATCAAAAAATTACACAAGACTCCACTTTAGCAAACTCTCAATGATTTGAGGAAGAATAAAATTACATTAAAATAGCATTTTATTCAATTGTTTTCAGCCATAAAACTATATTCTAAGTCACTTTTTAAGAACTTTTCTATTCTATCATGCTGCTATGGGTATGGGTATTTTTCACAATTGACTGAGTCTTTCTAATAACTACAAGCTCTCAAAATATCCTATTTATAAAGTGTGCCCTTTTCCTTTGTCGTTTTTAGAACTCCAAAGTCATATTGTTATTAAATATTGACAAGGATTTAAACCAAAGGGATAGTGATTGTTCATCTCAATTGTCAATAGTTTTCCTTTCTCCATTATAAAGTGGGCCATTTCCTTTGTCGTTTTTAGAACTCGAAAGTCATTTTGTTATTAAATAGTGACAAGGATTTAAACCAAAGGAAAAGTGATTGTTCATCTCAATTGTCAATATAAAGTTTGCCCTTTTCCCTTTGCTTCTCATCCTATACCCAAGTTTTTTTTTTTTGGCATATTTGTTTGGAGTATTAAAGGATAAAATTGTATTGAATTAATTGAATTGTTATTTAATATCAAATTTGAATCATGTTTCTGGTAATAAAATAAAATACAAAAATAAAATATAAAAAAAATACTTTTTTCATCTTAATAAATACAAAAAAAAAAAAAAAAACAATCCTTAGAGAATAATAAAAAATGAATCATTTACACTTTTCATCTTTTAATTTTTTCATTCTTTCTACCAAACGAACGGGTTAAACATTTAAAACTGCCTTCAACTTAAGAGATGGTCCTTTTTCCTCTTTTGCACAAATCACCAAATCAATCAAAAATAAAAAAACCCATACTTTCTTAATTAAGCAAATTAAAGCTTAAAGCTCACAAAGTGAATAATAAACAGAAAAATAACTTAAATTCAGCTGTTACCCCATGAGATTTATTCGAAGACGAAGGCTCAATTCGACGAAGAGCTCAAACATCTGACCCAAATCAGCAGCATTGCCGTGGCAATAGAGGAGCGTGACCGTGGATTTAGGGTGCTTGATATGTACGGCCACGATTTCGTTACCACGTCGAGTCCGAAGCTTCAAAACGTCGACGTCTTCTCTTCTGGGGATTCCAGAAATGTAGGATTTGCCACCGTAGGTGTCGTCGGAGATCACAGTGTAAGATGGTGGGCTAGGTGGGAAGAAGGCGAACTTGGCGGCGATCGACGATGTGACTCCGCCCATGGAGCTGGTTTTGGATTCATAAAGAAAGTCCGTTTTTGAGCTAGTTACATACTTAGATCTACTTTATGTATTTATGGATATTTGGACAGAGAGAAAAGAGTAGTGGAGGTGGAGGTGGAGGTGGCGAGCAGAGATCATTTCTTTGTGGGTTAGAGAGAGGATGTGTTAGTGGCGGTTGCGGCAGTCGTGGAAGTGGAGATTGGTGGCGCGTGGGTGTCGAGGACAGTGCAGAGTGGGTTTTGTCGGCTGACGGCGATTTTGTAGGGTGGAGTATACACCCAGGGAGGGTACAATTAACATCAGTCAGCCTTGTACAAACTTAGAGAAATTTTTCCCTAGCCGTCACTGTGCTAAGTTGGAAGGAAAATCTTAATTTATATATTTAATTTACAAATTAATTTAATATAATTATTAGATTTAATATGAACTCAATTTAATATTAATATTAAGGTAAATATCACTCATACTCCCTGACATTTGATTTAATTACACGGATACCTCTTCACATTTTAAAAATAACATTGAAACCCCAATAGGTGAACGACCTTAACAATATTATTAAAAAAACTATTTTGTCCTTAATTAATTGATCAAACCCAAACTCAAACCCCATGCCCAAGACAATACTCCATGACCCATGGCCCATGACCTAAAACCCTTGATGCCCGAAGCCATAACGATTAGGCACCACCCATTTTTCCTTTTTCCAAGCACCACCCCCAACCTCCACCATTCACAGTCACCACTTTTTCTCTCTCTCTGTACGTAGTCTCCCACAGCTCCAACCTCCTCTCAATCTCGCTCTGCCTCCCACACACAGTCGTTTTAGAAGGAGGCATCACCACCACCAAACCGACCCTCTATGACTCATGGCAGAAATCTCCCAACACTCGAAAAGTAGATCTGAAGCGCAGCTATGATATCGAAGTATAGGTCTGTTAAAATCCAACACGACACGATTAATCGACAAGAATCGACACGGATTAAGCGGGTTTGAGTAAGGCCTTAACGGATTTGGGTGATAAACGGGTTGATCCGTTTAAGTGGCGTCTCCAAGTCCAACTCTTCTGCTCCTCTCTCTCTCTCTCTCTCTTTTGCTCAACAGCATCTCAGGCTGACCACTTCAAAGACTTCGAGCAACTCAAGCTGACCACTTCGAAGACTTCGAGCAACTCAGCTAACAGTCAGAACTTCAGCACCTTCTTCCCGAAGAACACTGAAAATTTCATACAATAGGCAGTTCTGATTCACCCCAGTTATCAAGCTTATCTCCAAAGCTGAACCCACCTCTCTAATTGCAAGTACTGGTAAAATCAAGCTAACCCTCTGTTCTTCAATGGCAGCTCTATCACCTTGGAGTTTTTCCCTTCTCTTCCTTAGTTCTTCCAAACGCTCTTTCAGTAGCTTTATGCAAGTGGATTGTGCATTTTCCCTTCGAATTGATTTAATTTCTCTAAATGTAATTGATTTGGTATGTATCCAGTTAATGGATGTTCATTGCTTTGAACTAAGGGGTGTTGTTGGGTTCTTTCTAATTTTTGAGAAAAACTAGGGTTCACATGTCTATGATTTATGTATTATATTTGTATAATTTTATGCAGACTTGTATATGAATTTATGTTGTACTGAAGATCATGTTCAATGGGTGTGGATTGGGATCCATGTTGGATCTATTGTTTTTGTTTTGATCTTATCTCT
Organism: Ilex aquifolium; assembly: GCA_951799425.1. Classification (NCBI taxonomy): domain Eukaryota; kingdom Viridiplantae; phylum Streptophyta; class Magnoliopsida; order Aquifoliales; family Aquifoliaceae; genus Ilex; species Ilex aquifolium. Next base: position 6,271,042 of record OX637398.1, on the reverse strand, counting down.
ACAATTGTTTCTTTTGTGTAGGTATTTATTATTGGAACGGGTCAAACGGATGGTTTATCATATTAACCCGATCATATATTAAACGTGTTAAACGAGTCGTGTCGTGTTATCCGTTTATTAAACGGTTCGTGTTTGTGTTTAGGTTTTTTACCCGTTTATTAAACGTGTCGTGTACGAGTTTACATATTTTTCACCCGACACGTGACCGTTTAACCCGACACGTTTGACACCCCTATCGAAGTACATATATAAAAAATTTGATCAAATCGAAGCACAAATCGCAAATCGCTGAAGAAGCTTGCCCAAACAGATCGCACATTGCGTCTATGTGTGTTTATGTATGAGAAAGAGAGGGAGGAAGGGAGAAATGTCGTACACTGTGCAAATGTGGTTGTTGGTGATGGTTGATGATGGGTTTGATCTAGATGGTTTGGTGTTGTTTGAAAATGGGTTGGGTCTAGGTAGTGGTTTTAGTAATGGTGGAGACGGAGGTGGTTTTCAGTGGGTTGTTCTCTCTCTCTCTCTGTGTGTGTGTGCTATCCCTTGTTATGATTGGGTTTAGGCGGTGGTGTAGGTGGTGGAACCAATAGTGATGGGTGGCGGCCAACGGGAGGAAAAATTTATGTAATTAGATAAATAATAAATAAAAATAATATAGGATAATTGAATAGGTAGTTATTAAGATTTTAACTTATTAATTTGATAGATTCGGAAATTAAACATTTGAGGATTAAAATTTTAATTTATATATGAAATAAATGAGGGGTAAATTTGTAGGGTAAGAAAAATATATATTTAAATTCTTAAATTTAATTTTTGAGGGTATTTTTTATATTTTAAGAATTGTTATAGATGACATCAGCTTTGACCGCTAATAAGTTATAAATGTTAAGGAAGGTCGTGTCATTCTTAAAATATGAGGAGGTGTCCGTGTAATAAAATTAAATATTAGAGTGTAAGTGATATTTACCCTTAGTATTAATAGCATGGAACACCAATCACACCTTCCATTAACCATAATTCTACCATGTCGCCGATTTCATAAAGTCATAAAGCTTTCTTTGGTCCCCAGAATACCACAACAACAACCCATTAACGTTTGTCATTTCCAATGAACCACAAGTATGTATTCTTAGTGGAGCAATATTATATATCTCAAATTTGTATTATAAATGTACATCTCAAATCAATAAGGATGGTTGAATCAGTGGGTCTCAATTAAAAAAGTTGATGGATTACAAATTTGGGTTACATAGTATTTCCCTTCTTAGTGAGTGTTTCAAACGAAGTTTTTTTTTTTTTTTTAGCCCCGGGGGTGGGGGTTTTTGTTGCGTGTCTAGTTGGATAGTTTTTTTAAATATACATGTATGATTAATCACTATTACAATAAAGTTTATACCCCTAAAGAGAGGGATAAAGAAAAATATAATACAACTATTGCCTTTGGCATGTATTGACGGTGACTTCTTGGTTCAGAGTATAAAGGATGACTAACAACGACCAAGTAGTTAGTTGTTTTAATGGGCTCAAGAATTAGTGATTGTTTTATATAGAATTTTATTAGATAGGAACACCTCATGGGTATAAATAATAGCTCGAGTTTTAAAGTTTGATTTTTATGTAGACCAGATGCATGTGATTTATAACTTGATTTGTCCATAAAAGGAATTTATGTTGTGATTATGGATTCAAAACATAATTAATTAAAATGGTTCTTGGCAGGACTTTAGACGGCTCAGCAGCTCCCAGACTGACACGTGTAAAGATGTAACCGTTATGGAGCTTAAAAGGCACCGAGGAGTGACGTCGAGGAGTGATGGCTCGGAGGAGCCGAGCTTGCGTACTGACACCATCATTTATGGAGACACGACTACTCATTAATGAAGATGGACAAGGCTATTAATGAACCTCTGCATCCTCGAAGACCCAAACTGACAGTCATGATCGCATACCTTGATGGCTATGGCGCCAAGAACTAACCCCGAGGTAGTGTTCCCTGAACACCTTGCACTCTGGGGTAGGTATCAGGCGCTGAGCATAGGTACTTGAGTGTTCGGGGATAGCCAGGAGTTCTTGGCGTAGTCCCGAGCACCTGTCCCATCACCCGAGCATTAATAACACGAAGGCCTGAGTGGAGAACGCTCATTACGCCTGGTTAAAAACGCAAGTCATTAAATACCCAGATGGGACTCCCTGTTCTTGCACTCATTGCTAACACAAGTATAAATACTCCTCACGGAGGAGAACAAAGGTACACAATATGTATGAAAAAAGACTGATACACTGTGCAAAAACCTCTCAACTTATACTGACTTATGCTTCGGAGGGGATATACCGGGTGTTCACCCGGCCCCTTTTCTGACCTTTGATTGTTTTCAAGTAGTTCATTGTGAGGATCGTTATCTCAATCTATTGCAAGAAATCTTCCATGTAGTTCTTTATTGGGAAAAACAAAATGTTAATGGTATTTTCCATATCTAATACTGTCGTCCATGCCTGCAGCCATTGAGGCAGTGGGTCAAACCTTTAATTATGTGACAAAGTTGCGTTTATACTTCTGCATCCCTAGGATGAGAAGCTCTCGTGTGTCACTAATTAAGTGGAGGTCTGTTTCACAAGAGACTAGCTACGATTTAACAAATATACAGGGCCGCTCTACTCCTAATGAAGTTACACGGTCGCCTAACACTTCAGTCGTGTATGTTTCATAAAATTATATGAATAAGTTTTAAAAATAATATAAAAAATTTAGGATGTTACGTGAAACAATAAAAAAAAATTACTAATATTTTTTTTTTTAAAATCATAAATATATTGTTCATTCAAAAAGAAGAAGAAAAATAAAAGATCGTATCATATTCTCGTACAAAAAATTACAAGACTCTATTCTCTCATTTTATCTGAATTCCTAATATCTTTGGTCTATTTATTCAGTTTTATAATTTTTTTTGAATTATAATTTTTGAGTTAATTTTGCTTTTAATATAATAATTTACACAATGTATTTATTTTACAAGTTATTTTACACCTAAAATATATCTACTAAAAGATATGAATTTAAATATTTAAAATTTTAAAACAAAAATAAATAATTATGCATTCAAAAAATATTTAGGGCCCTATCTAAATTTTTTGCCTATGGTTGAGACGATTGAAAACAGAGAGATGACTCAACCAGAACCAAACAATGCAAAAAGTAGTTGAATTTTCTCTCCTCATCATACTGAATTATGGACCCCCAAAACCGGCCTAAGGTTTATTCAACACGGCTAATGAGGAAAGCCCAAGCGTGTTCATACCCTTTTGTCTCTTTTTCAAAAGTTAAAAAAAAAAAAACACCCCCCACACTGTTTGATTTGGAAGCAGCATATATCTGGTTTTTCAAAACCAGTCAGTATTGTATTATGTTCACACCCTTTTGCTTGTTTTTCAAAAAGACCATCTGTTTGATACTTGGAAGCAGCATAGAATAGATCTGGTTGTCAAGTTTTTCAAAAGCAGTCAATATTGAAATGTGTATATATTATTTGATGATGGATGGTTCATGAATATAATACAAGATTGATATCAGCAGAGAGGCAGAGTCACACACACCATTCTCAGTTTTAATAACATGTACACACTACTACCTAAAACCAACTCTCAAATTTCAGATTGTCCCATCTATGAAACCACTTCAACCACCACCACCATTCCATTAGAGTACCTTTGTGATGCAGTTTTTGCTGGAGGTGTGCATCTCTCTCTCTCTCTCTCTCACACACACACACACACACACTTGATTCTTGGTTGGACTTATGCATGAACTACAGGTAGTTTCTGGGATGTTGAAGCTGCATATGGATGCATAGATGGGGTTGTCAAAACTGTTACAGGTTATTGTGGGGGAACCCTCAGAAAACCAACCTACAGGGAGGTATGGTTCAGTAAACTTGGATTTGATTACCTACGTACTCCAAATGCTTTTTTTAAACATTCTGTAGATCAATTTGAAAAAACAGAAAGGAAAATTGTTTGTTGCAGGTCTGTGAAGGAAGAACAGGCCACACAGAGGCGGTTAAAATCACTTACGATAATAGAGAAGTTTCATACAGATCTCTCTGCGATGCATTCTGGGAAACCCATGATCCCACCAATAAGGACTTTCTGGTATTTACCTTCTTACACTTTGTATTGAAGCGAAGTTATTACACAATAAAAAGAGAGGGTGTGACTCAATTTGATGAGATTACCATAAAACCAAAGATGTTTGCGACCGACCCCAATATTTTAGAATTGATTCTAATTTTCATAGTCATAATTTTACCTCGGTGACTCATCGCATGTTTTTTAGATATAACTTGATTACGAACGGGTTATACGTAATCCCTCATAGATAACATTCATTATGGTACCTCCTTCGATACTACAATTCTAACCTTAGTTTTTTTGTCATCTTTTTTGTTTCTAATCTGGGGAGGACATGTTTGATTTGATATGCAGAATTTTGGGATAAGTACCCACCATAGGACTGTTATATTCTACTCAGCAGAGGAAGAGAGGAAGCAAGCTCAGGAATCAAAGATCAGAAGACAAATGAAGCTCAATAGGAGGATTGTCACAAAGTTTATACAATTTGAGGGTGATTTCTTCATTGCAGAGAACCATCATCAGAAGTATCATTTGCAGAAACATTACAGGCTTTGTGAAAGCTTGAGCCTTCGAAGCACTGACCATTTTGTTCAGTCAAATATTGTTTGCAAACTCAACGGGTAAGTCACCTATCAGCCATAATGATATATTTAATTCCAGTAAATATATATCATTGAAACTCATATCTTGTTAAAACCTTTGAAACTGAATTTGTTAGTGCTTACATGATATATTCTTGGGAGGGGAGACATTGGGGTTTAAAACTAAGAAGTCAGTGGTTTTAGTAACTAAAGTCCTTCAAATTTTCAATTTGTATTATTTTGATCCAATCGATTGAGAACCATAGTTCAAATTCACCAACAGAAATGATCGCGTGTATCTCGCGCAGCCACACTTAAGGGTGATTTGGTTTTTTAGTGCGCCAATGTTTTAAGTTCTCAATTAGTGTAATTTATTTATTTTTTATTTATTTTGTTCAACGGTCAGGAGTGTCCGAGTCAACTTACGTGCACCTTAATTAATCCCTTCTCTAGCCCGGTCAAAGGCATCCATGCCGGAACTAGGGTATTTATACGGAATAAATCATGGCCGGACTCTAAGAGTTATCAAAATTCAAACTCAAAATACCTGAATTTACAGTTCATTCATGTTACCACTTAAACTATCAAATTAAAACCAAATTGACCAAGGATAATGATCATTTAAATCATAGCAGTAGAAAGTACACACTTGAACGACAATTACTGTATTTACTCTAAAAAACAATGAGACCATGTTTTACATCATTGCTTAATTGGGTCATCAGTGAACTGCTGAACCGATTTTCAATCTTGGTCAGGTGGTATCATGTTTGCTCTTTTACAAAACCCAGTGTCTGCCCATTGTACACAACCAAGCACTATGCCAACGCTTGCAAGGGATAATTCAAATAGTAATAAGGACGAACTGTAAATTCAGACGTCTTGAGTTGAATCTTGGCAATTCTTTGAAGCCAGGATATGGGTACCCTAAACCTGGCGTGGATGGTCTACCGTTGACCGGACCTGAGAGGGGATTAACCGAGATGCGCGTAAGTTGATTCAGACATTCCTGACCATTGAACCAAAAAAAAAAAAGTCCTTAAAAATGCATTCATGTTCCTACACAAAACAATTAGAGATGAAATAGGATTTACTGTTGGTGTTACTTTCCACACACAAAAAAAAAAAGAATATGATTGATACATCCAATAATAATCAGTTGCGAAAACACAAACAGAGCTAGAAACTTCAAATAAGGTGGGCAAATAGAAAATCTTACTATTTGATGGGGCCACTTCAAAATTTTCATAAAAGTTATATGAACTTTCTTTTCTTTTTTTAATACAAATCTGAAGTTCAAACATGTTTAGTTGATTACATCAGACCAAGCTTTAATGAAATCATCAATAGGATTTCCTTATGCAGTTTCTTTTCTAAATATGTTTTACAGGATTTTGCGTATGGATGGAGAAATCATCATTGATAAACTGGCAACATTTGTGAAAACCCATGAGTTATCCAAGCAGAGCAGGTCAGCATGTGAAGAAATTATTGAAGATCTAAAAAGAAGCCTCAAAGAAAACCATACTTCTTCAAAGCTTGGTTGCTAGAGCCATGGTTTTTCGCTTTCTCTGTTCTCTCAGAGTTCTGCAAAGCAGAAAGGGATTTTGTATTGAAAAGATGCAATATATTAGGAAAACATCAATCACACATGCGAATCATGAACACTGTAGTGATCAAAAGTTCTTGGTTCAAGAGAATTGACATAGTTTTGGGCTAATTAAAACTTTGGGCTAATGGTTTTTTAGCCCTTTCAGCTAGAAGAAACATATCTACTTGGCATTTAAAATTATGTACATTATTCCATTGTAGTTATGTACCAAAATGAAATTGTTACTTTTATCATTTAAGTTAAGAGAGTGTTCACATGCCCAAAACATCATGTGGGTTTTGTTTCCATTATTTCCCTCCACAAAAGAATATTGTTTAAGTGCCTAAAATATCTTTTATAATATATGATGTAATACCTAAATAGTTAGGGCATCGGTCCCAGATCAAAAAACGTAAAAGAGAAACATGAGTAAGTAATTTTCGGTCTTAAATCAAAAGCCTCACTTGAGAGAAGAGGAGACTCAGTATGTTGAAGAGTGGAACATTTCTGTCTCAGCCTTAGTAGGGATTTTCGTCCATTACATGAGTAAAAGTAAATCAGATGATAAGTCGGATTTTATAATGTGAGTATTATGGTAATTTTATAATTTCGTTAACGGTGTCAATTACTTCACTTTGGTACATAACTATAAGGGGGTAATGTGTATAAATTTAAATGTCAAGTAGGTAAAGTGTTTCTATCCGAAATCACAAGAAAATAAAAAGCAATTATCCCTAACTTTTCCAGTAAAACTATGACCCCGAGACCCACCCCCTTGTTTGAATAAGACTAGAAAGAAAGAATTCCTTACTTCATGAAACTTCAACCTTATTTCTTCGATTGGAATATGAATTCGGTTTTTTTTTTTTTTAGGTTTATCAACCGCTGGAATTCTTCGTCAATGAGGTGTTCATAGAAGTCTTATGTACATATAGGGCTACCACCCACTTTTCTCTTAAATCTTCAACAAAGTTGTTGAATATTTTTTCTAATGGATGTCGTTGATAAAAATGACACATAGGATTGATAGATTTCACCTTGATCTTCTATTTAAACTCTTACCGTCAAATTACACTTTTTTTTATCATTTTTTTTAAAAAAATTTAATATTAGTCTTCGTTATTCTTGTTAGTCATCTCTTTTGAGGGATAGTGTTCATCTATTACAATTCAAACCATCTTTTAAGGCCATTAATTCAAGTACATTGTACTCATGCCTATTTAAATTCATAATACTTCCCACAAAATCGCTTAGTCTTATTCTTAAAATATCATAGGTGTTAGTCTAGAAAATTGTACAAAAAGCATATTTTCATCCAAAATTTAACTATTTTTAATTACGAAAATCTTAAAAGCATAAAACCTTAGCTTTTATGCTTCTGACTGTCATTCCACATAAGGCCATGATTATGTCATTTTGCGTGGCTTTTGATATTTTAAAACACAAACATCCAGTAAATAGCAGCCTCCAAGAGAAAATGGACTGGATATAAATTTTATTATTATGAGATTATTAAGAAAACAATGCCTAATTCATGGTTGGTGTATTTTATTTAATAATATCCTAAAAGACAAAAAAAAAAAACCCCAGATTTGTGGGAAAAAAAAAAGTAATGTTATTCGTACAAGATGTTCTTATCAAATTTTCATCACAAATGACGTGACAATTTACATCATCAGATAAGAATAGATTTATCCCATGAAAAATTAATGAAAATTAGGATCAAAACATAAATGTCGACTTTTTTTTTGGTTAAACGGTAAAAGGTGTTTAGGTTAGTTTACGTGCACCTCAACTAATCTCCTATTCGGTCTGGTCAAATACAGGTTATCAACGCCGAGATTAGGATATTCATAAAAGATAAATCTCTCATGATCTAGTTGCAAAGAATTGTCAAGATTCGAAATTTAGGTATTTAAGTTTACTGTTGGTCTCTATTATCATTTGAGCTATCTTGCACGGGTGAATTCCTGCAATGAGTTGAGATAGCGATACGCGGAATGATCATGAATGACATTGAACCTGAAACAAAGGATTAGGAAAAGGGGAGTCGGGTGTGTACCTAGCTAATCCCCTCCGAAACTCAAGTCAATTAGCATAAGAGTCATAAACAGAGTGTATTTTCTGGATTGGAATTGTGTACCTTGGACTAGCTTTTTTAGGGGTATTTATACCTTAGTTTGCAATGAGGGCAGGGTCATTGAGTCCCATCTCAGAATTTAATGGACTGCACTCATATCCCTTATGGAGACTAAGAATTAGAGCGGTTGAGAAGATCCTTGAAGTATCATTTTGGAGAATATGTGGAATCTGTGGGGCTTTCGGGAGGCTTGGCTTTGTGGTGGAAAGAAGAGGTTAATCTTCAATTACTAGGGAAAAACAAGAACCTCATTAATGTAAGATGCAGCTATCAACAGCAACCAAAGTTGTGGCAATGTACTTTCATCTATGCAGACCCAAAGTTTAAAAAGAGACAGAGGATCTGGATGGATTTGAAGGCAATGGCTAGGGCAATTGACATACCATGGATTGTTGCTGGGGACTTCAATGTTATCGGCTCTTTGGATGAAAAGGAAGGGGGTGCTGCTTCCAGCATCAAAAAAGTTGAGGAAATGCAACAACTAATCTCAGAATGCTTCCTTATGGAACTGAGCCTCAGCGGGCCCAGATTTACATGGCCAAATAACAGGCCAGGAGTAGCAAATGTGCAAGAACGAATTGATAGGGTTTTGGCTAATCTTGATTGGAGAGACCGTTTTCCTTTTACTCAGGTTCTCCATGAAGCCAGAATGGGATCAGATCATTGCCCAAATGTTATCGACTTTGGAGTAAAATCAAAGAAGGGGCCTTATTACTTCAAGTTCGAATGTATGTGGCTGGAAGATCCAGCATGTGAAGAGGTGGTCAAGAACAACTGGCTTTCAAGGCATTCAGGCTCGCCTATGCTTAACGTTTCCAATAGTATGGATAAGTGTAGGGTTAGCTTGATTGCCTGAAGCAGACAAAAGTTTGGAAATAACAGAAAGATCATTCATGAGTTGGAAAAGGAGCTTATCCATATTCAGATGAACGATCCTTCAGTGGAGAACCTTAAGAGGGAAGCATAGTTGTGCTCTCAGATCGACGTTGTCAGATGTAGAGAGGAAAAATATTGGCTGCAACAATCCAGAATCAACTGGTTGAAGGGGGTGACCAGAACACTAGATTCTTCCATTTGACTACTATCGAGAGACGTAACCGAAACCAAATTCTGAGACTCAAGACAGATGATGCAAAATGGATTAAAGGGGAGGAGGACATTAATATTCACATCAGAGACTACTTCCAAAACTTGTTTAAGACGGTGGGGAAAGAGACTGGACTGAAGCTTTGAATGTGGTGCATAACAGAGTTTCTACAGAGATAAATCAAGACCTGTTGAGAGCTATCACTGAGCCAGAGGTGCAGGGAGCAGTAAGAGAATTGGGAGCCCTTAAAGCTCCTGGTCCAGATGGTTTTCCAGGAGTCTTCTTTCATAATTTATGGCACATTGTGGGGCATGATGTATTCAGATGGTCAAAGGTTTCTGTGAAGGGGGCCAGATGTCTAAGGACCTTAATCACACAAATATTGTTCTGATTCCAAAAGAGGCAGTGCCTGAATCTATCACACAATTTAGGCCTATTGCTCTATGTAACTTTCTGTATATGGTGATTTCTAAGGTTATGGCGAATAGGATGAAAGATATGTTGGGCTCTATTGTCTCTCCTAATTAGGCTGTGTTAATCCCTAATCGACAAATACAAGACAGTATTATTATTGCAAATGAAGTCTTCCACCATCTCAAAGGGAAGAAAAGAGGTAGAATTCCTACAATGGCAATCAAGATGGACATCAGCAAGGCCTACGATAGAGTGGAATGGGATTTTCTGGAAGCTACGATGTTAAAACTGGGGTTTGACAAGCGATGGGTTCATCTTATTATGTAATGTGTTACCACAGTGACTTACCATGTTGTGCTGAATGGGGAGAGAAAATGTGAAATAATGCCACAAAGAGGAATCAGACAGGGTGATCCATTATCCCCATACTTGTTTATTTTTGTTGTTGATGTACTCTCGTCCATGATTTTGGAAGGAGTTGAAGAGAAGAGATTAATGGGAATTAAAATTAAGAGAAAAAGTCATGTTATCTCTCACCTCTTTTTTTGCGGATGATTCCTTGTTCTTTATTAAAGCAAAGGAGGAGAGAGTTATGGAGCTCATAAGGATCCTACAGAGTTATTGTGTTGCGTCAAGACAATGTGCAAACTTCCACAAGTCTGGAATCATTTTCTCTAATAACACCTCTGAGGAGCAGAAGAGTTTCTACATCCACCTCTTAGGGATACAGTTTCTCCCTCATCATGGCAAGTATTTGGGTATACCCACTGTTTAGGGAAGTTCCAAGAGTGAGGTCTTTGGTTATTTGCTCGATAGGGTGGCGAAAAAACTTCAAGGATGGAAAAGTATTTTTCTTTCCCAGGCTGGTAAGGAGGTTTTGGTTAAGGTTGTAATTCAGGCATACCTAATTATGTCATGTCTGTGGTTGCTTTCCCCAACAATTTCTGTGAAAAGCTGAATAAGTATGTGAGGAATTTTTGTGGAAAGGTTCTGAGGAGAAGAATGGAATCTGTTGGAGAAAATGGGAAAAAATGACTGAGTCCAAGGCCTTAGGAGGGATGGGTTTTAAGGATTTCAAGCTATTTAATCAGGTCCTTTTGGCTAACAGTGCTGGAGGTTGATTCATCAGTCTAACTCTTTTTGGGCAAAGTTTTTAAAGGCGATATACTTCCCAAACGATGATCTGATGTAGGCGAAGCGTGAAACTAGACCTTCATGGGTCTGGAGCAGCCTGTTTTATGGAAGAGAGTTGCTCGAGAAATGAATCATGTGGTAGATTGGGGATGGAAAAGAGCTAAACTTTTGGGTTGACAAATGGATTCCCCTCTTATCAACTTTGGCTATTCAATCTCGAAAAGCCTCAAGAATGCCAGATCATTAAGGTATCAGATGTTATTAAGGAGACCCCCATAGGATGGAATACCTCCAGTCTAGCTCCTGTTATCTCAAGGGAAGAAATCAAAGCTATCCAAGTCATACCATTGCCAACTAGAGGGGGCAAAGATAGGAGAATTTGGTGGCCTAACTGCAAGGGGGTTTACACTGTTAAATCTGGGTATAAACTAGGGAACAAGCTTGCGGTGGGACAGTTGGAAAGCTACTCCTTTGTTTCCCCTCATCCCAAACTTTGGTAGACCATTTGGAACATAAAGGCCGTGCCAAAGGTCAAGCATTTTTTGTGGAGAGTCTGCCACAATGTCCTTGCCACACGAGAAAATCTATTCAAGAGGAGGTGTGTGTCTTCGCCTTGCTGCCAAATATGTAAGTTGACCCCTAAATCTATTGAGCATACTTTGTTTGAGTGTGAATGGACGAAGAGAATCTGGTTTGGAATGGACTTGAATATTAAGTGGGAGGAGATATCATTTGTGTCAGTGGCCCAAAGATCCTCTATGATTCTTGAGCTAATTAAGGATGTTAAGGGTAGACTCGAAGTCTTGGGTAAATTTTCTACTGTGGGTTGGGTTATCTGGAAGGCAAGGAACCAGAATATTTTTAATGTTGAGGAGATTAATGCCTATGCAATTGTTATTCGTGCACAAAATATGTGGAATGACCAACTCAGGGATAGAGCTGTGGACTATCTAAGGGGGCGAGTGGAACTAGTGACTATGGAGGAGAGACCACATCAGTCTGAGGATGGTATCCTCATCTGCTGTGATGGAGCCTTCAAGTCAAAGTTAGAGAATGCAGCATGTGGGGTGGTGGTGTGCAAGGAAAGAGGTATTATTGACAATGGAGTTGCAAAGCTTTTCCCAGCAGTGTCTTGCATGTTCTCTGAAGCTGAGGCAGTGCGTCAAGCCTGCCTCCTTGCTGAAGCGCAGCTAATAACGAATGCCACAATCATGAACGATTTCCTCAACATAATCAAGCTAAGTTCCAGTGAAGACGATCCTCCTTAGGAAATTAGTGTGTTTATTGATGATATTAGGCATTATGCTAGATTATACAACCTTAATTTTTTACACAAGCCTAGAGTCTGTAACAAGGTTGCTCATTGGGTGGCAGCCGCTAAGTTAAACAATTCACTCCCGCTGAATTGGACAGGCTCCCCCCCTCCCGAGCTTAAGGCTTTTCTTTTAACTGATTGTAATCTCAACTTTCCTACTTAATGAATTAATACATGAGCTTATTTGTCTTGATCAAAAAAAAGTATAATGAGTGTCATCCTATCAAATCTTCTCAAGACTAATCCCCTCGGGCGAGTGAACCTTTGCTCGGCAACCACCGAGCCTTTATGGCCCCATCCCCAGTCATTAGATACCTCCCCTCGGTGGTTCACATCTACACCCGAACGTTCACTACTCGAGAATAAGCACCCTCAGGGCTCGTCGAGGACATCAAGTCGGCATAATGACAATTAATGTCTTGTAATGATGAGGAAATAGATCCTCATTAATGACCATGTCACAGTCACTCAAAACCCTATTAATGAGCTGTCAAATCTTTTTTAATTCTAGGCCCTGAGGGGCGCACTCGGCCCTCCAGGTTATAACTCATCTGTGCATTTTTCAGGCGCCCTTTGCACTCCTTAACGACTGCATTTGTCCACGTGTCTACTTATTACTGTCAAGCCGTCTAAAATCCGTCATATCTCTTGGGATTAAATGTAGATTTTTCAAACTAAAGATGAGTTGATTTTCATTTCCACGCCTTCAATTGAGAGGTCTTTTCGAAATCTCATAATATATAATCTAAATCTATTTACAGGCCCACTGGATTTAGTGTTAGGATGCAAAAAGTGCAAGAGACAAGAGACAACCCCACCCACTTCCTCAAAAGAATTATGGACCATTTCAAAGCACAAACATGGGAAAACTGCAATGAGGCACAACTTTATTTTAGATTACTAGTCACCTTTGTTATGTTTTTCCATTGTCTTGTCCTTCAAGCTCTATGGCATTTTCAATGGTCCTACCCCCACCCATAATAATAAAGTGAAATTCCATTCAAAGTAATTCAATTTCTACAAAAACAAAGCTATAAAACACAAATTATACCTCTTGATTTAAAATTATACCTCTTGATTTAAAATTTTGGACTTCATTTCGATATCAAAGTTCTCGTCTTTGTCATAATAATAGAAGACTAGTTTAAATTAAAAAAGATAGTTTTATTTCGCCCCTGATCTGAATTTGATCTTCTAAAATTCGATCCACAAATAACTGGTTAACCCGAATGGGTCAAACCCGAATTTTTTAAGTTTTTGTAGATACAAAAAATTCAGAAATATACCATCAAAGAATATATCTACAAATATATAAATATAATATTAACAAAGGATTAATTCAAACCAGCAGATTACGTTTACAATTAATGATAGAGAAAATCCCAAAAAAAAATTATTTATTTGGCATTAATCCGTACAATTTTCAAATATTACTCGGGTATGGTAATGAGTACGGGTCGCCATGGCCTTCGAAGTAACCGTTGCCTAATCGTCGCCGATAACGGCCGAAGTGGCCGTGTCCCACCGCGACGCGAAGCCAGGCCGCCGCCACCACCATCGCTACTCACACCACCGGAACGAGCGGTTGCCGGTAAAAACCCCTCCTCTCCAACATCTCTCTCTTTCTCAGAGACCCTATCTTCAAACGGCGGCGAAGACACAAACAAATCCTTAAGCTTGTGACTGACAACTATCTCCTTTCCCTTTTCCGGCGAATCTCCCAGACGATCCGGCGATTCATGATCACGGCAGGGTAGCCTCCGTCCACTCCCGCCGTTTCGAGTGAGGAACATCCGCAGAGTCTTCCGGCGGCGGAGGTGGATTACTGGGCTTGTTGTTGGGCTTCGTGTTGGGCTTCCCGCTACGGCGCACTGGGTTGCTAGAAGCTTAAATTTCTGCAGAGTCGCCATTTTCGATCTGAATTGAAACAATCCCTTCTCTCTCTCTCTCTCCTTCTTAAACTTGGGAATAAATTCGATATGTGGGTAAGAAGTTATTTGGGTCTCAAGTGAATGAGAATTTTAGAGAGAGAAAGTGAGATCTGAGTTTCTTGGAAGGACTGGGTGGCCATAGATTCTTTGTTTCTTCTATGGTCTATTGCAGACTATTCAACTTCCTGAAGTGATAGATGGAGAGATAGAAAGATAGAGAACTTGGGAATAAATTCGATGTTAGGGTCTCAAGTGAATTGGCATGTTAGAGAGAGAAAGTGAGATCTAAGTTTGTTGTAGGAAGTGAGTGGCCATAGATTCTTTGTTTCTTCTATGGTCTATTGCTATGGTCTATTGTAGACTATACACTTTTCTGAAGTGATAGAGAGAGAGAGAGGAAAAGAGAGAGAATTGATGGGAGGAATAGGGAGCGGCTTTTTGAGGGGAATATGAAGCATGTGTTTGGGTCTTTTGAGGCTTCCATCCAATTGAAGCTGAAGGCAATGGCATAATGCCTATTATTTACACTTGGCGAGAAATACGGATGTTTGGAACCAGTCAGTTGTGGGTCCTGCCTTTGTATTCATATGTTTCATACGTACCCAATTTTTAAGCAAAGTACGATTACTACAATGGACTATAATTGCCGTCCAAAGAAAGAATTGAAAAAACAGTATACGAGAGAGAAGTAGTAGTTTAAAATTTAGTCACTTTCATGTTGAATTTTTTGTTTTTAAGTTCGATTGAATATTAGTTAATTTTTTGATCAAAAAAAAAATATTAGTTAATTTTATTTTAATTATTATGTTAATTATGTTAGATATTATATACTAGCAATAACATGAACTAGAAATTCGAGATTAATTTTGATTGATTTTTTCTTTACTAATTTAACTAATTATATTAAATAATTTTGTATTAACATTTGATCAAGTTGTTACCAAGATCAAGTCAAAAAACTTTTTTTTTTTTAATAAGGATTTATATGAAATCGGATTAAGGAATAAAAAGCCCATATATTATTTTTATACAATTGCATTTTGAAAAGTTTGTCATATTAAAATCAATTTATTCATATTTGACACGAACTCGACTCATTCATTATACGAGTTAAGGTTAACAATCAAGTGTTGTTGAAGTTTGTTTCTAGGATAAATCCATTATAATCCACTCCGCTTATATGATCTTAACAGATTATCACCCTTAATAAAGCGTGAGCACTCTCTTGATTCAATTCTATGCAAGCTGTCATTTATACTGCATCTTTAATCATTAAATGTTGTAATGCTCTGAATGCTTAACTATGAATGCTAGGGGAGGGGGTGCATGTACCTGAAAGTGTGAAAGGCAACTAGAGTGGAAGATTGCAATTCTTGATTACAGACTTGAAAGGTTAGCAAAATAAGCTGCTTTTTTGTTTTCTAATGTTAATACAAGTTAAAACATGTAGGTAATGCCAAAATCGAATTATTTGTATTTAATATTAGCTTAATCTTTTTATTACGCTTTGGCGAAACATGTCACTTTTCGGATTTGTACCAAGATGAAAATTACCTACAAAAATTACCTAAAAAAGATCTTTCAGTCCTTCACAACTTGGGTTAGTTTTCAATTCCACTTTCCTGTTTATTTCACTGTTGCAAAAAAAAAAAGAGGAAGAAAAATAAAAGGCATGTTTGCATGAGAGGTTTTTGAGGGGTAATTTAGACATCCGGGTAAAAGCTTAGCTCACATTCAGAATTACCCAGGTAAATATATATATAAACACATCCAAAATATGAAGATCTCCTTTTGCTATGTACATTCCCTTCTAACTTTGCATCAATCAATAATGTCCAACATAGAAATATTTTCAACAATGAAAAGAAAATGAAACTCTAACCCACTCAGTGACATCTTATCATGAGGATTAGCAATCCTCTCAACGTCTGCATTAAATCATAAGCGAAAACTGAGAAGGAAATCTCAACCACTCGAATTAGGTGCCGAGTTGGTAACCCATTTTTCTGTGACTGCGGAATCAGGCGACAGTGGAGGATGGTTTAAAACAACCATGTCATCCTCCAAGATGTCCACAACCTCTGCTTTTTGAGAATTCAACCCTTCTTTCTGTATTCCTTTCAAAGTCTGCAGCACTTCATCCATTGAAGGCCTCGTAGCACCCTCATGCTGCAAACAGCGAAAAGCCAACTCCGCCACCTTCGTAGTCATCCTTCTCACAGAAATATTTGTTTCAAACCCAAGAGTTGGATCGACTAACTCTTGCAATGTTTGATTATTTATTTTGTTGATAGCCATATTAGCCAAATTAATATCATGCCGGTGCCTATTGGTGTCCACAGCTTGTAATGATGAGATAAGCTCAGTCAAGACCACCCCAAAGCTATAAACATCACTCTTTTCAGTGAGCTGGTAGCACTGGTAGTACTCAGGATCAACGTAACCGGGTGTCCCCTGCGGAGCAGTTGAGACATGAGTGACATCATTGGGGAACAATCTGGAAAGCCCAAAATCAGCCACTTTCACGTGGAAATCATTATCAAGGAGAACGTTGTTGGTTTTGACGTCACGATGTATGATATCTGATGCATGGAGGTAAGCAAGTGCATGAGCTGTTTCTATGGCAATGTTCAAACGGACAGGCCAAGAGAGCAGACCAGAGTTTGCACGTTTTCCATGTAAATGATCGGCCACTGTTCCATTAGGGATATATTCATAAACAAGGAGTAGTTCTCGACTTCGTTTTGATGTGCATCCATACAGCTTCACGAGGTTCACATGTTGTAATCGTGTCAGGATCTCAACTTCATTCATAAACTGCTCTACCCGTTTGAAGTTGTTCTCATATAGACGCTTAACTGCAACTATGCGACCATCGTGGAGCTTGCCTGAGCATAGAAAAGAAAGAGACATTCAAAAAAGGAATAGATAAATATTAAAAGTTAATTTATTTAGCCCACTTGTGAGAGATTAACAGGATTTATCTTCATACCATAGTACACAGTGCCAAAGCCACCATCTCCAAGTTCTCTAGAAGGATTGAAATTATCAGTGGCTTCTTCAAGTTCAGTGTAGCTGAAGACCTGAACCCCAAAGTAGGTGCTTCCCTTTCCAAAGTCAGATATTGAGGGATAAGAAGGGACGCTTTCAGTGAAAGCAGTTGAAGGAGTAGTAGTAAGGCCCTTGGTTGAAGGAGTTGGGAGGCCTTTGCTTTCAGTTTGGGCAGACTCGGCGGCGGCCGCGGCCGCGGCCGCGGCTAACCGTTTTCTCCTTTGTCTACAAAAGAAGATTAACCACCCCACGCCAATGCCAGCAGCGGCTGCACCTACTAAGCCAAGGCCTGGAAATAAAAGTAAACTGTAAGATTTTCTTTTTGAAACACTAATAGTGGCAGAAACATTAAATTCTGTTCGCAGCAGAGAGAAATATTACCTACACCAAGCGGTGTTTGGTTCGGAGAATTCTTGTTGCCTGCAAGAATTTATGCCATCCAACCATGTTAGATGGTTAACAACAATATAAATACAATAAAAAACATGGTAATAAAGAGCTAAAATGACATTGGTCAAAATTAATCTGTGGGATTTATCTTCTCCTTGTAACACTTTGAATTAGAAAAATCTACTTTATATTGTAATCTAATGATAATCCATATAGAACCAGACAGCCTGCACTGTAAGGGAAGGAAGCGACATATTGATAGCAGTTAGGACTAAAAATCTTCATCAGTATATTGCTTCTCTAGCCAAAACGAAAGATACCAAGATGCAGCCATGCAGATGTCAAAAGAAAATGCCAGATTTTTGCCTCTCACACTTTAAAAGAAAGAAGTGAGCTCGCGATCTTTAATGGCTATTGCTTGGAAAGGGAAATGATGTTGGTGACATCTTCCCAAGCTGGAAAGAAATAGCATAATAAGGGACGATAAAAATCAGAGATTAAATCCGATAAACATTAGATGAGCATTACTTGCCAAACCATCAACTGCTCCCCCGGGGGGTTCTTTTTTCTTTTTCCTGCTTTTTATTAAGACTTCTTTTCAGTTTATTTACTAGACTTAATATCAGAACAGAAGCCAACCCTTTTGGGATCAAACATGCTAGCAAATGTAGAATGCCTTGAATGAATACAAAAGAGCAGTGAATAGATGGAAAGAATGTCAGAATTTTTCTGATCTTTGTTTTTTTAAAATCAATCTCATCTACCCTGAAACAACTTCCATTTCATCGAGTGACCTCTCAATTCTTGTGGCATAGCTTCAATCATAGCAGTAGCACCTTGTATTCTGTATGATGGTTAGCAGGGGAAGAAAATCAAAATTCATGACTTTGTAACTTTGACATGGTTCAAAGTATCGGCAGATACTGATACGATTCAGCTGAGTTGTCCCCGACTCGGCAACTTCTGATCCGATACCGTTCCATGTTAGGTGTAAACTACAAGTCTGATGTGACTCGACTGAGTCATCCGAGATGTCTTCGAGTCAGAGCCAAGACGTCACGTCATTGTTAATGATTGGCAGACACTGTTCTACGAAGCCGCAATATGGCCTAAATTTCTCGTCACATTCAAGTTCTTTTGTGTATCCCTTCGTGTGTATCACATGATACCGTTTGCGATGCACCTCAGTGCCCTTCAAATCAATGGCCACCTTGACCCAAGAACTTTGAATTGCACAGTACTAACAAGGGTAACAGTTACATAATCCAACAAAACATACAGAAAATGCTCTAATAACATTGGCATAGTGTAGAAAAAGGGGAACCCTCAACATTTTTTAGAAAGATGTTCAATTCATCAAGGTATCCTTTCAAATAGGCTTGATAAATCTGGCAAATGAGATGTTTGGATGCATACCTTGAAGCAGGTATGAAACTATTCGTAAACGCAAAGAGAATAAAGGGCAATAACTCAAGAAAAACATAATTTTTTTTCTGTTTTGCATCTTAGGTTCAAGATTTCGGCATTGAGTACAGACCCAAATCATACCAAGCAACTATGTAACAAACAAGGCAAGAGGAGTTTCATTGACGTTTTACTTTGTGCTACATACTTCACTAAACCATGGTTCGAAGTATTGGCCGATACCAACACAACTCGGCAACGTCATACCCAAACTGCACCTTTCGTTCCGAGACAAACACACATATTGTGTAAACCATGACTCTCACTCAAATCGTGATTGACTAGAGATGTCTTGGAAGATTCATGCCAACTTGTTTGAGTTTTCAGCATTCAATTGCAGCATATCGCCCGATATTGTTCCATGAAGTCAGGATCTAGCATGGATATCTCGTCATGTCTACTTCTATCGAGCATTTTGTGTTTATTGTTCAATATAGTTCTGCAAATGCCGTTACCAATGTGTACTCGATGGTCGATACCACAGTATCGAAACATTTACTCAACCGTGAGGAATATATCATATCTTTCCAAGCATCAAGAACTATACAATTTGGATGTTTACTCAACTAAAGTTTCAAATTGAATTGTAGATTTCAAGATCAACCTTCCGCTAAGATAAGATTCTAGGAGCATACTTACGAGAGTGATGGAAAAAATAACCTGGAAAGATGGTTTACCATAAACTAGACTATTAAGGGGGGCATCTGACGAAGCAAAATACCAAGGACATCACACTTCTAAGTTAATTGGAATCAAGTTAAATTCCAACGTAAAGCAGATACCAAACTTCAGATGGTTATAGCTACACCTGCTAATTTGCTGAAATTTGCAGTACCAATTTGAGGAGGCGCAATGAAAGCAAAAGGGAGAAATTCCAAACAAGAGCGGTCAAACAAAAAATTAATGATTGGTGACATCACACATTTTTCAATATACGAGGAAACAAGGTATAATGCAGTACTACTATGTACTTTAGAAACCTGAATGTAAGGAATTAGAGGTTATATACATACAGGGACAGTACAAGATATTTCAGGAGGACAAAGAAATAGAGTCGATGGAGGAAACATGCAATTGTAAACTTAGGATACCCTACCAAAATTGATCATAGCTGTAAATTTTGGTTTTGACGAAGACTAACCACTGATTGAAAAACGACATAGGGAAAGAAAAATAATAAAACAAAAAACTTTACACGTATCATGTTTTTATCGAGTAAAAATAAGAGGCAGGCAACTTTTCAGTATTGTAACCGGACCTCTAAACTTAAGGTTTGGATGTTGGGTAAAGCCAAACTGTGCAGAGAGAAAACAGAACATCAACTAAGGACCCTCCAATAAGAGGCATGCATACTGACAACATATCCACTTTGAAACACATGCTGCACAGCCTATATTTGCCTACCCTGCACTACGACTCTCTTCTTCTCATAAGCACAATACAAAACTGGGATTATAATTCAATCATCAACTTTTTTGATTCTTAAAAAATGTTTGAATTACGAATAGTAATAAGCCTCAAGGGGAAGTTCAACTACCTTCTGGAGGAAGTGCCGCAGGTGCTAAAGGACACAGCTTATCGTCACAAATGCAAATGGGTTCACCCAAATTCGTATCAAACCCACATTGCCCGCCAAATTCAGTACACTGTGAGCACTGTCTGTCGTATGGGTCACTATAAATCACACTGAAACCCTCGGTCAAAGCATCCCCAAGAGTTGTCCGATTACTCGTAAGCCTATCACCGACGGACAGGAGGATTGGAACCGTAATACTCACACTACAACTAATAACATTCAAAATCGGATCGCTAGGAACCGGTCCAACCAAGTAATAAGCATCGGTAAAATTGACACCACTCACATTGCAACTGAATAGATTTTGGGGTTTTATTATCAGAAGGGAAGAATTACAGCCGTAAATCATTGTGAGAACTTCATTTTCGAGTCCAGAGCTGTAAATGGTGGAATTGAGAGTTGAATTGACGAATTGTCGAGGACAGGTGGTGTTATAGAGATCCAATCGGGCTAGAATTAGGGTTTTCTGGATTTGATTGATTTGGAGAACTCGGTAAGTGACAGAGTTGGTGGTGAACTCCGTTTTGTTGTTTCGGCAGCTAAGTCGGAACTCGGGGAGGCCACAATGGTCGAGCCGATCGCCACCGGTGAAAGGGTAAGAGATGTTTCGGATGGAACCGCAAGAGAAGGTTCGGTTACAGTTGGGGTAGGTAACATCGGAGGAAGATGACGGCGTGAGGTGGCCGGAAAAGATGAGGAAAACGGCTACGACAACGGGAGAGAAAAGGAGAGAGGGGGAGGAGTGAGGAAGAGGCATTTGGGAATTGGAAAGACATGGAGAGAGGGGTGAGAGAGTGACATGGGATTCGGTAATGGGAGTGGTTAGTGTTTGAACGTTGAATGATTGAAGCTAACTTTGGTTGACTCGGACCTCTGTTGTCTGGTTTGTTGTGGCCTGTTGGGGTTATGGAAGGAGGAGGCTGTGTTTCTTTATCAGTGAATTTTACTTTGCCCCCCCGAAAGATTAAGAATTTTTATTTTGTATGATTAAGTTTTTTTCTATTATACCCTAAATTTATTAAAATATTATAATATGACCCTTTTTTAATCTTTCGCTACTCATTCCGTCAATGTCAATAAAATGTTTTTGAAGGAATCTATAATTTATAATATAAAACATGATAGACTTCAATAAAT
The DNA here is from genome assembly GCA_951799425.1 of Ilex aquifolium. Classification (NCBI taxonomy): domain Eukaryota; kingdom Viridiplantae; phylum Streptophyta; class Magnoliopsida; order Aquifoliales; family Aquifoliaceae; genus Ilex; species Ilex aquifolium. The sequence goes on along the minus strand of OX637398.1, from coordinate 6,249,100 downwards.
TCATCTGATGGTCTCAAATAGATTCATCTAATAGCAACCAATATCTCTCTCAAAATCATTCATATTATATCGTGTCTTTAGGTACGAGTTACTCCTAGAAAACAATAAAAGCTAACAAAAGATCCATATTACTATATTTTTAATACATTAAAGATGTAATATAAAAAATTTAATCTTTGAAGATTTAAAATATAATTTTTAAAATTCTTCAAGATATAAGATGTGATTTTTCCTTTATTTATTGGGATCATTAGAAGACGTAGGGACGACAACATGTATCCAATCTTATTTCATACATATTTTTAACTTAAAGGGTTAAATGCAAAAAAAATCTTGTATTTAGGGTTAATCGTAGACAATCTCCCTCAATTTTAGATTTTTGTACTAAACCCTATTTCTCTACAAAAATGAATGGACTTTATAAAATTAACGGCGAGTGTTACCCACCTTTTCGACCAATAATTCCAAAACTATCCTCTTTTTCTTCTCTGATGAGTTTACCTCTCTCTCTCTCTCTCAAGCACCAACAAACAACCTAGGCAAGAAAATATGTCATACCATCTTTCTTCAATCTCTTCTCCGCCGAGACCCATTTTCCTCCACATCTCTGTAAAAAGGACATTAACATACACACTTTTTTGCCAAACTTATGGATCGTGTTTGTGTGATGTAGGAAGTGAGTTTGTGAGGATGATTTCATGTTCAATGGGTTTGTGAAGATGGATAGTTTTGGAGGTTGAGAGAGGGGTGACAAGGGTGTTAGTGTGTGACAATAATACTGGTTGTGGGTGGACGGGGAAAAGGAAAGGTGGAGAGAGAGGAGATTTGACGTACAAGAGTGAAAATTATGTGCCACCTTAGTTTTTACAAATTCCGTAACAAACTTCAACTGTGGCACCTTAGTTTTAAGTTGAGGGTGATTAGTACAAAAATTTAAAATTGAGGGTGGTTGTTGAAACTGACCCCAAGTACAGGGATTTTTTTTTTTTTAACCCTAACTTAAATATGTATTATTCGTATTATAATACAATAAATCTACCATTCCACCAGATCCCTCGTTAAGGAGTGAAAAAAAAAAAACATCTCACTTCACCTACTCTTATTTTTCTATTCTACAAAGGTAATAAAATTCTCAGAGTTTTGCAGAAGGTTTGGGAGTGGATTGGGAGAGACTAGGAAGGAGGGAAGACGGTAAAAGGTGAATTGAACGAACTCCAATGATCTTACAATTCTAATATTTTTAATGTTAAAGATACATTATATAGAACATTTGATTTGTATAGCTCAGCTCAATATAACAGGAGAATTCATGAAACCAATCCCAGAATAATAGAGTTTAGAACAAGAGGCATAAACGCAACGATTATTTACGCTAAAAAGAGTTGAGAGGATTAGGTCTTCTTAAAAAAGTAAACATTACCAATTAATCAACTCTATATCAATCTATCACTACGTATTAAATATGGTTACATCGGTAGATTTAACTCCCTCTTAAAAGGAACTAAGGCAAGATAATTTAATTCAAGTCGATTTGATATTGATCTAATTTAAGTCAATTAGGTACTCTAACTCTTGATTTTTTATCGAGATTAAGGAATTTGGACCACCCGATCTAGCTCACTGTAGTTATGAACTTTGTCAAATTTTGTTTTTGGGTTGTCACCAACTTGACCTAATTGGGTTGAATTAATCGCCATCAAATTGCACCAAACTTAATATCCTTTCCAGCCACCACTTCCCTGTTTTTTTTTTGAACACAACACTTACACAACCCCTTCCCTGTCCTTTTAGTCATACTAAATAACAAAGCAAGGTTTCTCTCCAACGTCAGGCACATCATCTTTGACCATTCCACCAATATTAAACTGTTTCAAAGTCATTGATGAAAAATAGACCTACTTTGGTATTCAATGAACAGTTTCATGTTTGGAGCTCCCATGAGAACCTAAGTGATTCCATATACCTTCGCTTTTGACTTATGCCTTAATGAATTCGAACTAATTAATAAGACTAAGAAGATCAGGGCACGTACCAGTTCCAGGTTGAGTGTTATTACATGTAAGTGGATAAGGTCCATCTGCGCAATAGCAAGCAAAGGATGTGGAACTCGAATTGGATGACCCGCATCGCCCACGTGATTGGATGCATTGGTTACAGTTCGTATCATTTGCATCCCACAGCAATTGAAAACCACCGGCAAGAGCTGCTCCTAGATCATTCATGGAAGCCGAAGGGCTCGATAAAGCCAGAGTCGAGGCTGGATTAACAGGAACAAGAACGCTGCTATTGCATGTCACCAAGTTAATGGTAGAGTTCGATGTATCTCCCATGACGAAATAGCTGATGCTGCTGGTGGTGCCGTTTCCAGGGCAATCAAACTGGTTTTGAGGCGATGGCGTTTGACCCGGAAGTCCGGTGCAATCATAGTGCAGACTCACGTTCTGTTGATTGGAAGCATACTTGAAGATGGTGAAATCCATGCGGGTGTTATAGAGAAGGGTGGGACAGTTATTGTTCCACATATCTTCTCTAGCAACTGTGAGAGTCTGATTCGAGTTATCAATTTTCAGGACTCGGTAATCCATTGACTGGATCGTGATAAGAGGGACAGAACCTTGACAATCCAGCTGGAAACCTGGGTGGCCACAGGACGATGGCCAGTTCTGCCCCGAGAAAGGATAGCCGATGTTTGGAATGTTTGCGCACTGAAATAAGTTACCACATGCTGCATATTCTTGATTATCTTGACACAGAAACATAGGAATGTTGCTTAAGATGGAGACTATGATCATGATCATGAAGGGATAGGAGTGTCTGAGGAGATTGGGATCCATTTGGGAAGAGAGAGAGAGATGAGTTTAGAGAAATTTGGTGGAAACCAATTTCATGTGGGGATGGAAATAAAAAATTCAAAGCCAATATGTGGAGATGAATAAGTCATCTTTTCTCATGAATGTATGATAGGAAGAAAGTGACCTTTGACTAAGCCAACTTGTAAAATTTTCAAAGAAGATGGAAGCTAAGTCAACAATTGACAGTTTTATAAAAGAATTCACACAAACGCACTCGGCGGATGTGTCAAGGCATTGACCAGATCAAAAAAAAAAAAAAGAGGTGGATAGATTGAAGCAGATTTTGGCAAACTGAAGGTGGCTGTAATGAAGGATGAATTTTACAGAAGCAAAACGGGTTGCGTTTTCTATGATCCGATGGAGGTGCCCAGGAATCAAATAGTTGATCAGAGGCATCAGTCCTCGGAGTCATTTGCTGGTGGCATGTACTCCTGCAGATAGGTAAACCTCCCAGTTCATAGCATGCTATGCAACCGCACCCGCCCCCCCCCCCCCCCCCCCCCGGGGGGCAAAACAAAAAAAAGTCTCACAGGTGGACCCACAGTATGATCTTCCAATCTACTTTATCACTGTTGAAAATAATGGTATATTTATTTAAAAATTATTAAATAGAAAATAAGAAATTATTAAAATCTTTGTGACTTTTAAGAACAATTGAAAAGGTTGTTAAAGTTTTTGTGACTTTTGAGAGCAATTGAAAATGTGTGAAATGAATAAGACATAAAAGATTATTGATTTAAAATTTGTGACTTTTGGTTAAAGACAGTAATCTAAATAGTTACATATTTTCATAAAGTCACTATTAACACATTTGCTTAAAAGACACCATTACAAATAGTCATAATTTTTCATAAAATCATCATTGATATCTCTTGGACTAAAAGTCATCATTGATATCTCTTGGACTAAAAGACATCATTTCAAATGGTTGTACCTTTTTATAAAGTCACCATTGATATTCTTTAGATTAAAAGGTATCATTACATATGGTTATACATGTTATGAAAAGTCACTAGAGAGTTTATAAATAAGTGATTTTGTGCACTCCCAAAATATAGCATTGAACAATTTAAAAATTGCTCTCTCATTCTAGTTATCTCAATTATCCAAAATATTGAATTAAGTATTCAGTCTTTTTTTGCTCTCTCTCTACATATTGCTGCATTATTATTTGAAGTTAGATTCAAGTATAAACACAAAATTGTGTTTGTTGGAGTCTTGGAGATTGAAATGCTGCATCTTCAAGAACGAAATCCGTTCTATCTTGGGAGACAGTTACTTATCAACCTTAAGCACCGAGAGGAAGCAAATCTATCTTAAGGAAACTGTGATTACACAAGGCTCGGATTATTGTTTGTATTATTGGATTTCTGATTTTCTGGATTTTACTACTCGTGTTGTTCTATGTCAATGTAAGTGCACTGGTTTTGATTTCTTTAGATTCTATTTAGATTAGTGAATAAGTTAAATTTTATACAGTTTAATATAATCTAATTATATTCACATTTTTTTGGTTAACAATCACAATATTATTAGGCTTCATTAAAAGGAACCTACCCTAAGTTTTGCCCCAGGCATCGATCAAAAGATCAATTGTTCTGCATCTTGTTCTTCAGCTAGAGGAAGTATTTACATTGGCATAACATCGACCACCCTATGTTAGGGTTCGGTCACTTCATGCAAGTTTGTGCTAAACTGTCTTGTTTGAGCATTCACAACACAAAAAGTATCCAAGAAGATGGGGCAGGGGGTGATGGGGAATGGTGGCCACCTAAAGTAGGTACAACATAACAAAGTTTTGTTTTAAGTATGTGAAGTCGACTACATGTATTTTGCCCTAAATGCCACCACCATGTAAGCTTCTTAATCTTAATGTTCAACCCCCCACATATCAATTCTCTGGAATATATATAAAATTCAGTGTTTTAAAATCCGGTCCGGCCCGGCGGGTCAACGCAATGAACCAGTGTCTAAACCAGTCCGGTTCATCTATTGGATCGGTTATGCACTAAAACCGGAGTAAACCCGGAGACCCGTACAAAACCGATAAAAATCATTAAATCGGACGAGTTCACTAAACCGGCCGGGTTTTTTTATTTAGTATAAAAACTAATTTTGGGGGCACTTTTGGGCATTTTTGCCTTCAGCACTAATCATTCATGTCCTTCCCCATTCCCCAGCCAGCCCCCCTCTTCGCGAAGAAGCGAACAACCTCTCTTTTTCTCTACCTCTGGTCTCTGCTTCACCTTCACTGCAAGCACGAAGACTCGAATCGAAGAGGAAGGAACTTTCGATCCCTAGCCTTCTTTACTGCGATTTCGATTTTCGAAGGAGAAAGTTGTTCCACCTTCACTACTTTAGAGCTTCATCTACATCGAGGCAACAGATCGACGACGACCACCAGGCACCACAACAGGTATACTATTGACTCTCTCTCTCTGTCTATTGACTCTACTTTCTCTCTCTCAGTATATATTTGATTGTTTATTTGTATTTTGTATGCATTGAATTTTGATAATTGATAATGCTATATTTTTTTACATTGGGTTGCATTTTTTTTTTTTTTGTGGGTTGCATTATATACATTGAATATTGAATATTGATAATTGATAATGCTATATTTTCAAAACTGTTGGGTTGATCTGAGTTTGATCTCAGTCTCTACTCTATCTAACAGTAATATATACACTTTGTGGGTTGCATTTTTTTTTTTTTTGTGGGTTACAATATTGTTGGGATGTTATTGATACTAGAAATTTTTAGGCTTGAAATTAATTTTAGATATGTGGTGCTTTTTTATGCTTTGAAATGAGATGAGGTTGGATTTATTGTCTTATGTATCTCTATTTAACTTTACATGTTTGTTGTTATTATTATAATTATTGTTATTTTTTAGCCTATTAATTATTATTTATTTTCTTATTATATGACCGGTTCGACCAGTAACCCAACGATTGAACCAGTGACTCATTGACCCGATCCCTCTGATGGGATGATGTCCCGGCCAAGTTTTAAAACTATGATAAAATCAAAGATAAGCCACTCTGTTCTTCAATTCCACTAATGCAATCAAAGAAAAAGCATACGTACCTGGCCTAGTCAGGCATGCAATCGGGTACGGTTGATCATGGCAAAAGCAAGTGAATTGACTATCAGTCTGATTATACCCACACTCCCCACCAGATTTCACACATGTACTGCATTGCTCACTATTATCTACATTCCACTGCAATTCGAAACCCCCATCTATTGCTGCGCCAAGACCCGTTCTATTGGTCTCCAGAGCCAGAGCAGTCCCTTCAAAGACCGGTAAAATGACAGTGTTATTGCAAGTCATCCTCAATAGTGTTAAATTTTTCGTAACATAGAAAAGGTTGGTATTAGTACTGTTTATGCCACAGTCATACTGGCCTAATATAGGTCCTGATACGTAAGTGCAACCATAGAACATTGTCAGGTTTCGGAGCCCAAAGGAATAGCTGAAGAGAGAGAAATCGAGGGTGGTATTGACCAAGTGTACCGGACATATATCATTCCAGTAATCATCTCTAGCCACTACAAGACCCCGTCGCTCGACATTAATATCGAGAACTCGATATTTTTCTGTCACCATTGTAATCAGTGGGATGCTGTCTAGGCACTCGAGCTCAAACCCGGGGTTGCCACAGTAATCTGCACGATTTGCACCCCAGAAAGGGTACTTGATGCCTTTGATGTTTCCACATGAAAAATCCTCACTACAGTTTAGATATCGCAGTTCGTTACCGCATAGAATTGTTGGGATTTGAATTGAAATCAATGAGATTGTGAGGAGAAAGTGAAGGAAAGATGGTGAAGCAGAGGGTTGATGCATTTCGAGGGGAGTTTCAGGAACTGAAAGATGAAAATGGCGCTGATTCTATTTGCTATCTCATCACTATAAGATTGGGACAAGCTCCGACGCAAACAGGTATCTTTGTATACTGTTATTTTTGGAATAGAGATGCTAGTTTTGGGCATTTGGTAGAGCTGGCCAGGGTAAAAATTGCTGGAGAAAGGAATAACCCATGTTTCCAAGTGGGGATTTGAAACCCATATGGAATCTATGTTGGCTTGTCTAATTGGAAGAGTCGAAAGGGATTGTGCTCCACAACAACTAGTTTAAGTGGTAATAGGGATGAGTTGTAAATTCAAATATTTTGAGTTCAAATTTTAGCAATTTTTTGGAGCCAGATCGTGAGGAATTTGTTGCTCATGAATACCCTAGTAACAACGTAGATGACCTATCTTTGACAATATTGGAGAGGGGATAAATCGAGGTATACGTAAATTATCCCAGACGAAAAAGTATTGGGCCCTATTTTATCCTTTCTATTATTTTTTATTGGATTATTACACCCAATAAATTGTTGACATGGTGTAACAGTCACACTCAATATCTACTTATTTCGGACACGTCTCACCGTTAAACAAAAAAGAAGAAGAAGTGGATTGTAATCTCCTCCAAAAATACCAGGGACAGTCAATAATACCACAACTTCAACAAGTTAACACACAGGATCTGCAAATGATAAAATAATAACATGCATATGGGTGAAAAATATTTACAGAACTACACGATATATAGTGTAAAGAGTAATACTACGTGAACTTAAAAATTAGACTTAAAAACTAAACTTAATAATTACAATCATTGATTTTACTGTAGGTCCCAGTATTTATCGGGATCCATTACATATTCAATAGTTGTGATTATCAAGTCTAATTTTTAAGTCCATATAACATTCCTCGTGTAAAATATGAAGAGGTATCATATATATTCTTTGGGCTAGAGGCGGGCATGATGATGCGGCCCACCCATCCCCAAAAACATCAGGGCCTGGGCATTTTGTTCTACAAGCAGCCAGACTGGGTTAGTGATGTAAATCCATGTCCGGCCCTCTAAGCTATTTGAATCAGCCCATATAGTATCTTCATTTGCTAATGTGAGTCAAACAATAGAATGTTGCATACAGAGTGATTGAAGGATGATACCAAGTAGCTACACAATTGGAAGTCATGTAAATCAAATGTCAAACTACAGTACCCTCTTTCAAAAGTACTGGACTCTTTTGAAGGTAGCGTGAAGAATCGGGCTTTTTGGGCTCTAATCTTTTCATCGTGTAATGTTGGATAAATCATGTGTTATATATCATACATGTCTCGTTCTAAGAAAAAAAAAAAAAAAAAAGGTACCTCTCTACGAGAAAAGTTAACCGGGCTAAATCATGGAAGTTTACTTGAAAAAGGGCAGCCAATGTAATCTAGGGTGGTTGTCCCGATCAATGGAAGCCTACACCAGGATAACCATAATACTCAGAATCTCCATTTCCGCGTAAAGGATATCCCACTCCGCTGATGGTGCCACACCACAATCAAAATTATTGCACAGGTTTGGTACCACTTTATGGGTAACAAAAGCTTCGAGCAACTTGAACATCAAGAAGGAAATTCTAGACAAAAAACATAGAGAGCTGATTAAGCAGGGTTCATTTCGACTTCTGAGAACTATAGTATACGAGGACACTAGAGTGATCATGTAATAAACTCTAATTGTGTGATTAAGCAGGGTTCCTTCTATATGCTATGTTTTCATCAACGACCCTTTTTATACACAGTCTCAATTATGTTAAAACATCCTATTTATTTCACTTTCTAAGCTGTGTAATTTTGATCAGAATGTGCAGGAAGCAAATGATCGGCCACTGAGTACAAATGTTTTTACATACAAATGATTTTACATACTCCAGAAAATCACATTGTGAGATCATCAAATCCCATCAAAAAGAAAGAACACAACAGAAAATAAAAGACAGCCAACTTGTAATCACAAGATAAAGAAGATAAAGGTAAAAAGTAGATACAAATTAATAAGGAACAGAACCATTTTGATCTTCATTCAAGCTTCATGTGATTCCTCAATAAAGACGAAGGTACAGCAACTTGATAACACAGCATGAAACACCCAAATCCATGCAGATAAGTCAAGAAGCAAGTTCATTGACTATGCCATGAATCTTTCTTTCTAAGACTTCTGAACATATCTGCCCCATCATGTGATAGAAAGACATGAGATCTGATAACTGTTCAACAGACATTTTGCCCATCACACTCCTTGCTAACCTTTCTCTATCCTCATTCAACTTCAATCTCTCAAAGATGGAAGAGGAATTCCTTACTGTAGCCCCCATCTGCTTCAACCTAGTCTCTTGCTGCAAACTCAATACTGTGTTTGACTGCACATGATTGACATAATCGTCGTAAATATTTCATCACGACAATAATTTTAAATGCAGAAATCAAGCATTTGAGAACCTATATAAAGTTTTTTCCTATACATTATCAACTTCATTTTATTATTTTCGTGATCAATAGCTACAAATACAGAACGTAGATATACTGTCACAAGTCATTTTTCGATATTGTACCAATATCGTAACTTCATCCATATAAGAATATAGTGAATATACCTCAAGAAATTCTGCGCCAGCTTCAAGTTCAGATTCTTTGGATGGATTCATGCCATGGCCTCCTGCATATATATATCTTGCAAGCGAGAAACTCCGAACAATAGTCTTTCTTTTATTCTCCATTTCTTGATCAAGCTTAAGAGCTTTTGGCACAGTTGTTGAGCTACATATGAGCTTCTTCTGATAAGCAATCACTGCCTTCACAAATTCCTACACAATTTCCATCACAAATATGCTAAATGAATAGGAACATTAATTGTTCATCTTATTCCTACATATTGTGACAAATCATATATATGAATCACCTGATAAGCATATGGGCATCCAGGATAATCGAATTCATCCGTATCCGGTCGCCTCATTCTCTCTGGATGAAATTGGAGTCCCATTATAAACTTGCCCTCTTCTGGATTATAAGCATCAGGATCATAGAATCCTTCGATCAAACCATCCGATGCAAACGCCATTGGAACGAAACGTTGAGCTAACCTCTTAACTCCTTGATGGTGATAACTATTAACAAATATCTCCATTTTCCCATCCTGCAAAGAATCTCTGAACCAGTGGTGCAATGGGGTGTTTTCCACCACTTTAACCCCATGTCTATGCCCATCATAATCCTCATAATCAATGTGCACTACCCTCTGATCTTCAGAGACTTTATTTGTGAGTTCTTTCCCTATGTCTTGATAAAGGGTGCCTCCACAGGCGACATTTAAGACCTGTGAGCCTCTGCATATTCCCAAGTAAGGAATGTTCCTTTCGAGGCAAAGCTTTGCGAGTCTCAGTTCAATTGAATCCTTCTCTTTGTCAATGGCAGTATCGCTGGCATGTAGTCTACGGATTTCTTCTAGTTCTTCCGGTGACAAACCGGACGTTTCGGCTTCGTAAAGAGATGGATCAATGTCTTCTCCTTCACAGAGAAGAACACCATGAATTGGCTCAAAGCTGTCCAACAACATGTGCACTCCGGTGACTCGGGGAACGATGACGGGTACTGCTCCGTAGTTTACTATAAGATCGAGATGGTATTCACCTAATAATTACAGATTAAATTCAGGTAAGATCTCTGTTCTAACTCTATCAAAATTACATGAATTATCAAATATGAAGAGTCCTAATTAGTTTCTTGGTATATTTGGAGGATATGTGGGACGTTGGTTTTCACTAAAGGATTGCAAAACCAAAACAATATATATATATAAAGAATTTTATATCACGCCACGAGGATAAATCTCTCATGAATACCCTAGTCCAGTGTGATCTACTTTAAACGGCTCCACACCGTTGAACCAAAAAAAATCTAACTCTCTTTAGTGGTAATTGATTCCGATTGAATCGAACTTGATTCAAACTGAGTTAGTAATTAAGCCCATTCATTTTCTAATTTTTGGAGTGATTGTTCCCACTTCCCATGCATAAATTAATATATACTTTTGTATGTATGCAACCAGATGAAGGGAGAGAGAGAGATACTTTTGTATGTATGCAACAGATGAAGGAAGAGAGAGAGAGAGAGAGAGAGAGAGAGAGAGTATACTTCTGTATTTATGCAAACAGATGAAGGAAGAGAGATAGAGGGAGAGAGAGAGAGTATACCAACGAAGTCCACAAACTTGTTCTTACGAACGGTGCGTCTAGAGACGATGAGGACACGAGGTAGGATCACCGATAGGTCGGTGGCCATGGCGGTGCTTGAGAATTGATTTGAGATAGTTAAGGGTTTGAAGATCAGAGATAGAAGTTTCAAGATTTTGTGATGTTTCTCTGCTATTTATAGGTTAGAGAGAGAGAGAGAGACAATTGAACAAAGTCTAGGCGCAGCGTATTACCCATAAAACGTAAAAAAAAATTCCAAAGATTAGAGTTTGGTTGTTGAATTAGATCGGTAAGACTGACAGGTGGGTGATTGTTATCCAAGGGAGGTACGTCTAAGACGGGTCAAAGCTGACTTGGGACTGGTTAAGTTCAAAGGATTTGTATTGGTATGTACGGGGAAGAAGCTGAGAAGATGGTGAGTTTGCTCGCTGGTGGGTCTTATCCAGAACATTGCCAGCTTCTCCACACTAGCATGGATTGGGAGTAATAAATGTTTGTTACAACCCTATACTATGTCATCATATTGTAATTAGAGAATTTAATAAACCCTCGTATACATACAAATAGACATCACAATTCTACCACTCTTATCGCCACCTTATAAACCCTCATATAGATATAAATAGACATCACAATCCTACCACCCCTATCGCCACCTTCACCCCATGCACTCCTCACCCTAATATTTTTGAAAAATAATTTATTAATGTGTTAAGTCTATTTGGGTCCGTTAGGTGAGGAAAAAAAAATGATGGAAAGTGAAAATGATAGAAAGTGAAGTGAAAGAAAAGAAAATGATAGAAAATATATTTTCATACATGTATTTGATTAGAATGAAAAATTTAAAGGAAAATTTTAAAAAAAAAATTTATTTTACTGATTGAAAGAAAGTAAAGTTATAAGAAATTTTTTAAAATTGTCTAAATTATCCTTAATTATATTAAATTGGTCTAAAAAGAAAAAAAATATATGTAATTACAATTGAACGTTAAATTTAAAAAAAAAATGGCTCGAAACCTAATTCTAAGACAATCACCAACACAAATGTTTTAGGCAAAATTATATGATTAATCAAATTCATACCAAAATTTTTTAAAATTAATAACTAATAAAATATTTTTAAAAAGATAAGGGTAAAATGAAAAGTTAGCTATAAATCACAATTTTCTTGCATTTCCTTGTGTTTTTTACAAGAAAAAAAGTTACTCCCTCCGTTCCTAAATATCTGTCATTTTACACAATTTTTTTTGTTCCATAATATCTGTCGTTTAATGAAACCAAAGCACAATTAATATTTTTTCTTCCAAATTTACCCTTAACTCTTCAATGCATTAGATTAGGTGTAGGCTAAGTGTCTTTCATATTCCTTTCCTTCCCAATACGTATTGAATAAGGGTATTTTAGTCTTGTGCAATTATTTTTTACTCATATTAGAGCTATTTAATAGCTTCCTTAATCTCTGTACAAAAACCTTAAACGACAGATATTTAGGAACGGAGGGAGTAGTTATTTGTGAGAAAATTCAATTATGAAAAAAAATTATTTTTTCTATCATTTTACTTTTCATGCTTACTAAACACATTAAAATTTTAAAAAATTTCTCTTTCTTGCATTTTTTACCATTCTCCCGCTAAACAAACGGACCATTTAACATTTTTCCATTTATTATCAACTTGCTTTAAATGTACTCACTACAAAATACAAATCTAAGTCTAGATTCAATATGGATGTGCATTCTGCCCTTTTTCCGTCTACATTCTAAAATTTATCTGAATTTATTAGTGTAATCAAAGTTATCAGATCGGATATCATCTTTTTCTGTGTAGAAAGTGTCCCTATACAGGGATCACTAATAATAGCCTCTACCTCAAGCCACAATGCAATATAAAAATAGAACACTTAAAAAAATTGAGTCCACTATATTAAATATTAAATTGTGACAATCATTTATTTTTTTAAATGGACAAAATTAGTTCTTGAAGTCATTGTGCAACATAAAATCGAACATTAATCATTTAATGTAGATATTTTTAATAGCATAGAAATATTTAAAGGACTAATGCCATTTTAAATCAATCCAGACCCCAAAAAAAAATCGACAAAGTTTACTTTAGAAACATAATACAAAAAAATCAACTTATGTACATAATTTATCGAATGACTAAGAAATACATGAATTTAAAGAAAACACGGCCTAACTCATTATCGGATTCAATATCACGTGCTCAATTTTACGTTAACAAAATCATTTAGCAACAACATAGTAATATCAACAAAAGAATGACGTTCAGTCTTATACATATAAATTTACATATATCAAATTCAACTTGTAATTCTAAATATATATACATTTAATTGATATTCTTTAATTGAGTCATTATTATTTTAAAATTAATCGTTAAATAAAACAGTAATACTATGTAACCCAAATTTGCATTCTAAATGAAGGGAGACCATTAGATCAGTGGGTCCCATTTAAAAAAATTGATGGGACCCACTTATCTAATGATCCCCCTTCATTTGAGATGCAAATTTGAATTACAAATTTGAGATACATAGTATTTCTCTAAATAAAATTTTAACAAATTAATACTTCATTTTCGCGAAATGTCGTACAACGGGTGGGCCAGGCTAATTAGCTAATTGGTCCTACTCTTTCATGCGAAAGAGAGAGAGGGAGAGAGAGAGAATTGGTAGGATACGGGGTGGGCTTTTTATAGGGGAGCAGACTACGGTACCGATTTTCTTAAAACCAGTCAGAACTTTGAAGAAAAACTGTCGGGATCCGATTTTCTTGAAAAACGCAGGTCACATGTTGCCCACCTCTCTTATACCTTCCACCACCCACCTAGTAAACATTAATTAGACGAGTAACGTTTTTTGGATTTAAAAATTTTAATTATTAAATTAATTTTTATAAAATTTAAATTAATTTAGATCTTAAAAAATAAAAATTATTTTGTTTATCTTTTGAGATTTGAATTGTCTTTTAATTTATTATATAGATTTATTCCCTCCAACTGTAAAAAAGTTTAGCATTAAGCATTGCCAGTTTCACAAATAGTTAAATAAACATTTTTAAAAAATGTGGTAGTTACTATTCTTTTATCGATGAAAGACTTCAAAAGATTATATATATTGGAAACCAAAATAAATCATAAATATTTGTAATTACCCACTAACTATATGTATCAGTTAAACTTATCGGGACAAAAAAAAATTCTAAAAAATGTCATTTACACTAAATTATGGATTAACCCTAATAACCAGGTCCTCAGCTTCCAATTAGGAGGTTTAAAGTTTGAATTAGGCCAAAGATCGATGACCAGTGTATGTGGTTAAAAAAAAAAACTAGTCTTTTTTAAGGGGTGGGTATAAGGACTAACTCAAACTCACAAGCCACTTAGCTACTATCATCTCCTTCATCTTTGAAATAGAACATATACATTACTATATCTATCTGAATAAATAAATAACTCCTTTTTTTTTTTGGGGGGGGGGGGGGGGGGGAGAGAGGGGGAGGAAAGGGGCTTGAACATCTGAATAAATAAATAAAAACATAGGGTTAACCACGTTTTATAATCTTTTTGTGACTTCATTGCCATCCCTTACGAAGTTTTCCAATGTTTTATAATATCGAGATAATCAAAAGTTAGATGAAGTTCACTAATTTTTATATTGTTTATTAGCAAAAAGATAAGTCATGCACAAAAAAAATATGCTATAAGGTGGTTCGGTTTAAAGATCGTATTAAGAAAGAATAAGCCTAATATTATATACGCATATTGCAAATATAAATATAACAATGCACATGCAATGGTTGGATGAATCGCCATTAAAGACCAACGTGCTTTCTTGAAATGGGTTTGATACACACGTTTCTTTTTTCTTTTCTTTTCTTTTCTTTTTTTAAGACTATTAGGGAAGGAGAAACAAAGAGAAGAATTAATGTTAATTTTATTGACAAAAACGAGTGGAACCTTCCCATAAGTCTGCCTCTTGAAGGTTTTCAAGAGCCACTTACAATAACCTGCTAAGGCATGGTCCCATGGCAGATGACCCATAAAATAAGATGTCAATGAGTTGAATTAGAAAGGGGAATTTGACTACATATACTTCGAATAATGCTAGATTGATTAAAAGATTTGAACAAAAAAAAAAAATGCTTAAATGATATGACACCGACACGGTGTACAAAATTTAAATTTTAAATGAGTAAAAATGAGCTAAAAGAATCGTCGTGTATTTGCAACATCATTTGATTTTTTTTTTTTTTTTTTTCACGAGTCTTACATTATACTAAAGGGCACGTTTGGATGAGAGTAATCTTAACTAGGAATGAATACTTCATTCCTAATAATAAGATATCCGAGTTTCAATTACTATAGTAATATTATATTTAGTGTTTGATTATTGTCAGTAATTTAGTGTGAGAATTAATGTCATTGTCAAAATATTTTAGAAAAGAATTTAATTTTAGGAAGAAGATTAATTTTAGAATGAGAACTTAATTTTATAAACGATGTTCATTTTGATATTTTTATTATTTTTATAGAATTATCAATTAACTCAGGTACGAGATTAGCATCATTGGCCATGGCTTTAGGATACCCATAATTGAATTATGGTAAGATTTTATTCCCGAGTTAAATTATTGAATTATTGATTATCTAACTATGATAATCTAAAATTTAAAAATAAAATTTTTATTTTCAATCAAGATTATCATCATCCAAACACTTTCTAACTGTTTGTCATGACCAGCCACCTATATTGCCTAGCCGAAGCCTCACAGCAGAAGTGCTGAACAGCGGGCAGACTTGTAAGCTTGGCGGCCTAAAGAAACGGCCTAGCCCGAAAAGCCCAACAAGTAGGGCCGAATTTTGGGCCCACTATGCCTGTCAGACTGGTCCAAATTAAGCCGAAGAGAGTTTGCTGGTGAGGTCCACGACAGAGCTCATTTACCCGTTTAGATTGAACAAAAAATAATAAAAAAAATTAGAAAACAAAAAAATTGAGGTGGCTTGATCTGACACGATGCACAAACTGCAGGTAAAACTAATAATCGAGCCGAGCTCAAATAACTTGGCTCGATTATCAATCCTAACTACAAGACGTATAATTCCTGGACTGCCACCCGATATACAATTAACGACATGACTGCTCAACCGTCAATCCATTATGGGCTATTGATTGAAGGACAAGGTAGACTCAGCCCATTTCATAGGCCCAGAATCAGCGACAACTTATGGAAGCAGTTTTTGTTCTGAAATAGGTCATGGATTGGTTCACTCCACCACGCACCTCAACCCACCCAAAATCCTATAGCTGCTTGCTGGTACTGTTGACTGTTGTACATTAATCATGGACAATGGGTCAAAATCGGATGAAACGGGCTACCTCTTTCCAGCAAAAGTAAAAGATTTCTGGAATGCGGTCACGCCTTGCAGGACCAATTTCAACGGATAAGATCTCGATCAAAATCTGATAAAAAATTTGAGTTTTAAATCCCATCCATTTATTCGATGAATTTAAAATTTTAATTTATATCTGTATTTGTTAATAATCGGATATCTTATCTGACTACCCGATTTGATATAAAAATTTGAATCTCAACAAAATTTCATAAAAAAATAATAATTTTATTAAATTTAAGTTAACTTTAACTTAATTTAATCAACCAATGATTCTATTTAATAATTTATGTTTAATTTCATGTCAATCTCATGAATAATCTAACTAAGTGTGTATATATATATATATATTTACCAAATCGGATTTTTATCAGATCTGATTTACATGTATCTAAATGTAAATTAGTTTAAAGAAACTTAATCGAATTTGGATAAACAGATTAAAATATTAATCTAAATCCGGTTAAATAGACTCAAATTCGAATTAAACATCCACTCCATTGACATACCTACTCATGGCTTGGTATCATCCACTCTTCAATTTACGGCATACAATATGTTTGATCTTGTTCGATTCAAGATATATATAAACCGAAATCTCTTTAGGTTTTTTTTCCCCATATCCGAAAACTATCTTAACCATGGGTGTTTTGGACCCATGAATATTATATGAATTCGAGATAAGAGCAATCATTTGCAAAGCATGAATATCAACTTCATGTTATACAATATAGTGTTAGATGAATTGAGAGTATCTATTATTAGCGAAAATCTGAATTCGTGGGTGTGTGTCTGTCTGTGTGTGTGTGTGAGAGAGAGAGAGTAACTAAGTAAGAAATAGAACAACCATTTCTACTAGGAACCAGTAATTCTTATTTCATATATATGAGTAGTTCACTTTGCATGCAGCAAAGTGACGCCTTCAATATTTTAACAAGTTGGGACTGTCACACCACAGGACTTAGCAATCTTTTGGGCATTGGGAGAGTTGACATACTGCTTGAGGTTGGGGTCTTTTAAGTACCCACAAAGGCAAGGAATCTGCTCCTTCAGCTTGTTGCAACATTTAGCAGACGGTGGCTTCGGCGACTTGATCGCATCAGCGCATGGGATCAGCTCCGTGGGGGTGCAAGTCACTGCCACGGCCACGCGTGCCTCTCCCATAACAAGCACCACCACCACCACTGCCACTAGACAAAGTGCAACACAAGAAACCTTCATCTTCTTAAGAAAAGAGAAATAGAGGGAATGGTATGCACCTACTGCGTACTAGGCCGAAGGTGTGCTGCACAATTTATAGAGGAGGACGGATGTCAATTCATCGAGTAAAATGGGTCGGTCATTGAGTAAAATTGGTAATTGTGTGTGAGATTTGCGTTATAACTTTTAACCTCGCTTGAAAACATGTGATTAAGAGAATCTTCATCGGCAAAAAAACAAACAAAAGTAGGGATAAGATTGCTATATTTAATGGGCTTCCTAATTGATTCTTTAGAAGTTGTTGAAATGATGCCAAACTAATTAATTTTTGTCATCTGATTAGATGGGAACCAACCCATTAATTTCTTGGTGGCTTTTCTTTCTACTTTTTCTTTCAGCAACCTACCGACCTCTGTACTAAGTGTTGGTCTCTGATGGACTCAACAATTCTTCGTCATTAGCTATAATTTTCCAAAGTGCCTCACTTATTTCAACCTCTCTACTGAGTAAGGAAGACATTTGTCTCCCACTTATACTAATGCGCCGGGACCTAAATGTCTTAAATTCTAATCTCATTGAACACGTAAAATGTAGGCATAATTTGTGAGTAATTGTCGTCATGAGTCCTAAAAAATGTGTGATTGAGACAATTTTTCGCTACTCAAAATTGAAAAAAAAATTAATATTTGTTTTCCTCAATGTTTTTCTTTGTTCAGACATGAAAATTTCGGAAAAGTAATGCTATTGAGACCTAATTTACTATCATTTTTGAATTGACTGTAAGTTCCATCAAACATTGCATAGTTGATTTTAACCTATTTATTAAAAGCGATATTATTTAGACCTAATTTACTGACTTAATCATTCATATCCATTAAATTAACGGTGAACTCTAGTATTTATTGAGATTCACAATCAATTTAATAGTTGTGATAAATTACATTAATAAATCATCAATAAATTAAGTCCAAATTGAATTATTAATTTCCTAGTCCCAATTTTTTTCTAACAAAAAAGGGGCATCCTAACTAGACGGTTAAAAAAATGACCCACACGTTTGGTTTTCCATACACTTGCTTACCCTAGGGGCATGTTTTGGTTTAGGTATTAAGAAATTGAATTGAATTACTTTTATTCGGTGATGATGTAATACTAAATTTAAATTAGATTATAATGACCCGGTATTAATTTCTCATTAATTCCAACCTTATTGTCATTTAACACCTAATATTAAGTATTAATAAATACCATGTGATAGGTGGTATTATTTTTAACAAGTTTATTATTAAAAATACAATGACTTTATTATCCTTGTAAACCTAAATTCACACCTCATAAAAATTACACATTATACAAACTTTTGCCCTCAATATTTATTTTGTCATTTTAAATTTAATACCATATACTATTACCTAATCAAAACATAAATTTAGTATTATAATTATAAATTTATACATTATCCCAATTCTGATCCAAACGTGTTACAAAAAGAACATGATCAAATAATACTCTTATTAATACCATTTGTATGGATTGAATGAGAACCAATTATCCAATTCTATCCTCTACTTGTAGCCGAACCAAACATGCCCTACCAAACATGCCCTAGCAGAACAAAGGAGGGCCAGGTACTGACTTTCAAATCTAAAATCCAGCCAGCAAAAAATAGGGCCAGCCCAAATCCTTGTTCAGGCCCACAATGGTCACATTGATAGAAAATTTGACGCTTGAAAAATTACATAGATAGCTCCTTTCAACTTGTTTTTTCTCCTCCTTGCATTTTGCAAAAAATATATAACTTGGGATCCAGAACCCTTCCAATATAATTTTTCTTTAATTTTCTTCTTGGTGGATAATCCACCATTAACAAGTAAGAGATCTACTTACATACGAGTCTTACTAAAATAAATAATAAATGATTTGTCAAGAAAAAATGTATGTCATATAACTTGAGGAGCACCCATGAACTCTAAAGAAGACTAGACAAATCTAGGATTCTTAGGAAAATAACATCCGATGCCGTTTTGTGACTTCCACAATAGCTGGGGACCCATTGCAAGCCCAATTACCCAAAAGGCTAGTCTTGTGGATGTGGTATGCGGAAACCATATAATTGGAGAGTACTATTAGATATCTCATTCAATGCCCTTCCCTTTCAACCTGAGGAAAGTAATACATCAAGGAAAATGTCCTGCACAGATGAGGTCGTAAGCCATGAAGAGAATTCCTCTTGTCCAATTTAAATCGAACCTTACAAAAAGAATATTTGACAGACATAAATATCATAAAAAATGCCGGGAAAGCTTGCGCAAAGTGGATTCCAACAACTCGCCTAAATTCGGTTTACCCAAAACTTATTCGAACATGAAATAGCCCAGTGCATGTCCACCAGGCTGGTTTTTAAGCTCAGTCGGGTACACCTAATGAAGGTAGCTACGGGCAAATAACAATGCACCAACCGTACCATATGGTAAAATCAACCGGTAGGAAAATCTATGGGCCTTAAGTCACTACTAAAATCTTGTTCAAAATCTAATCAATATCCTTTGTTTAAGCAGCATTTCAAGACATCCATTTATGTTCTTAGAGAGACACCGTTAACACAACCACCCAGAGGTTTAACCATGTTCAAGACGAACAATCAAATCCAGTATATAGACGGTGGGGTAATTATAAGTCACTTATTGGAGAAGGTTGTAAATCAATTTTATTTTTCTATTTTTTTCAATTATATTTTATGTTTATTAGGGACAGAGAAAGGAAAAATAGACACTCATCTCTTTCATCGATTAATCATAAAATTCTCAGCCCCATCAATGGGGAAAAAGAGGGATAAGGAGCCAAAAAAGAAAAAATCAAAGCTTCCATCACATTAGAGACTTGCCTTTTTGTCGAATGTCATTGGCTAGGGGGAAGTTCCTCACTACTCTTTGTTTTGCCCCTGAGCATGTCTGTAAAACCACCCCTCATGATTCGCCTAAATCTTGTGTCCTCAACCGGCGGTTGTGGTTGTGGGACAGCCGTTGCAGGTTCAACTGACTCGGGGGGTGGCCCCGGTTGATCTCCAGTTTCCTTCTTGCCCAGTAGCCCGCCTTCACCAAAGAAACTGCTCACAGATGATGCAAGCCCGAGATGAGCACCCATCACTTTACTGATTGCATCAAATGTTCCACCTGATCTTTCCTTCATTATAATCTCAAGAGCTTCTTTATGTGCTGGATCAAGTGCATCAGTGTCTTTTAATAGGTTCTGTATGGAAGGAAGGAGGAAATCCCTAACACTAGTGACCGCCAGATCTGCAGCAAAGCAGAGAAGAGATTGAGCACCAAGTGGAGAACAAGGGAATGAGAAGCTGATACTGTACTACAGTCAATCAGACCTATGAGAGACACAGTTTAGCTGCATTAAGTAAGGTCAGAGATTCTAGTGACCCCCATCAATATTTGATATGCAACCTCAGAGGCCTCATCTGCCTAGCAAACTACGACTATAAACTACTGACTGGGGAAAGAAAAAGAATATTTGTTATTCTTGAAAGAAGCAAACCTGTAGCATCTAGAGCACGGATTGCTTCACAAAATGCGTTGGCTCTCTCACGATGACGCATCATGTCACTTGAAGGAGGGGATGTGGTTGTAAGTTGGAAAATCTTTGACAATAAATGTATAATACGTTAAGAAACAGCAATTGTAGCATTTTCACCTAACATTTTGAACCAACAAAATACTTAAAAGACCTAAAATAATAAGCCAGAACTGCATGCTGAACTACTTGATGCATTAAAATTAATTCACCACGGGAAAAGTTTGAGGATATAATCTCTAAGCCTGTCTGTTGTATGTGGTACAGCCACCACCAATGCACGTATCACAGTAATTGTAGCTTCATGGGATCCATCTTCAAGAAAAGCATCCATTTGAATGCGTATTTTATCAACAATCTAAAAGGAATTTGGTCAGTTAATTCCATTCAAACTTCTCAATTGATAATTGTCAGTGACAAAATAAATACTAATTAAATACCAAATATTTACCATGTCATTTTTAAAATGCTGTGCTACAGCTCCAAATGTTGCAATGCTAGCATACTTAACGTTCAAATTTTGGTCAGAGCCAAGAGTCACAAGAGCAGGCAAAACATGAGTTGAAGCAACCTTTGCATCAATATATGGCACCTATCAAGAGAGTCAAATGATGAAGTTACAAATGCAGATCTAAAAGCATTTGCAAGAGACAAGCCTACAAGAATAGAAGGGCTTACGATGACTTTTAATAGATTGGCAGCACTGATTTTCATATCTATGTTGGAACTAACGACCATTTCCCACAGGATATTAAAAATCATATTATGATGTTCTTCAAATGTGCTGCATTGTAAAATTGGGGTGAGTCAAACAATTAAATTAAAAAAAAAAATCAACTGAATAAAATGATTATTTTTTAAAAAAGATACCAACCAAAGGAAGCGAATAGAATTAAAAATCTCAGCATTGAACTTTGCTGGCTGACCCTCTTGCACTGCACTCTGACCTAACAATTTTTTCAAGTACTCTGTCAATTGTTCGTGCTTGCTAGGAGAACCAAGCACACCAGCCAAGAGAAGTGGAAGGACACACATAGTGGCTAGTCTCTCAGCCACTGCAGTTCTCGGTCTCAAACCTGTAATGAAAGAAGAATTCACCATCATACAGTGGTGTACAGTAATAGTAGCATAGAAAAAATTTCAGATATTCACTACCTCTAATTCTTGACTGGATTGGGTTTGGTAAAAATTTCAAATCAGCATTATCACCAACTGCTACCAAGAAGACAGGTAACATGACGTGCGCCAGATAATATTCCCCAAAAAGTTCAGATACCACCAACAAAACCTGCATTACCAACAAGAAGCTTAGCAACTACGACAAGAGCAATGAATAATGCATAAGCCAGATAATATTCCCCAAAAAGTTCAGATACCGCCAACAAAGCTGCATTACCAGCAAAAAGCTTAGCAACTACGACAAGAGCAAGGAATAATGCATAAACCTGTGGACTCAATGAATTCAAAAGCGTCTCACATGATAAATTTGAAGTGAACCAAAGTACCTTTGTGATTCTATTTCTTAAATGATCTTCCTTCTGAGGCAATAGAGAAGCAAGATGAATCAAATCAGGAAAGCAGTCAACGTGAAGCCACTCAAATGGAGGCCATTCCACATGCCCCCTGTATAAACATTATAAAATCTCTCAGAACCAAATTGCAGCTAGGTTTCCAAGAGCTTTCATAATACAAATTCAACGACACTCTATCTCAACTCAACTCAATAAAACCTTTATCCCAATCATTTGCAGTCCCCTACATCTGTTTCTCTATAACAACACATCTCAAAATGGAAAGGGTAGGTCAATTGAGCTTACCCTGCATACAGTTCAAGCAAGGAAGTAGAAAATGATGTTCCTGCAGATTCTGAAACAGAAGGAAATGGACATGCCTCAATAGCTTTTTGGTGCACAAATGGAAGCAATTCCACCAGCAACCGCAATAATACATCGACATTCCAGCGTTCTCTTTCACCCAAAACACGGAGATGTGACTCAACAGAACCTTCAACTCCTGAAAGAGGTTGACAACGCTGAAAAAGTAGCTGTATCAGAAACTATGCCATGAGATCAATGAGAAAATATTAGTCAGATTCAAAAAATTAATTATACCTGAGCAGAGCCCAAAATGTGAGAGAGTAAAACTCGTAAAATATGATCCAATTTGTTTCCCCATTTTAATAGAGTGGGAACTAGTTCTTTGATTGTAGTTTCTACCACCATTCCAGAGGAATCGCAAACCAATTGAAACATCATCTCCTCAACCTATAAACAAACAAAACAAAGGAATTGGAGACACTATTTATCCTTCTTTTTTTGTTCATCACTTCTGATCAGGGGAAAATGCTCCATTCCCTAGACCATGTAGCTTACATTGTAGGAAATTCTGTCAAGTCAGATTTCTTCTCCATGATTGCCTCGAAGCATATTTAGTGAGGCTGACCTTGAAATATTTGTCTGTATTTGGGAAGAGCGGAAGCAGCAAAGCCAGATTATGTGCAGCAGCCTCGCGGACCACAGTCGCAGAATCTTCCATCAGCTGTTGCACAATTGATAAGATGAGAGAATCACGGATCTCAGGCCGCACAAATTCTGCAAGCTCTCCACATGATTGAGCAACAAGCAACCTGCGCTCCTCGTACATGTGATTAATCTACGTCCCACAAAAAAAAAAAATATCAAACCCAATTTAAAGATAAAATGGGAAAACATATGGCAAATGTGAGTTCCTACCAACATCAACACTTAATCTTACTTGTTCCCAGCACTGGGGAAGCAGTTCTGTTTCAGTTCTCATCTCTCCTACATTCTTAGCAAGGGAAACGCAAGCCTGAACATAACTAAAGATTCAGCATCATATTTAAATCATATTTATGCCACATAATATCTAACAATATTCATGTGGTAGTATAGAGAAACTTACATCCATTATGATTCTTCTCTGTTGTTCATCTGGACGTTTAATTAAGTTAAACAATGTGTGGGTCAGGGAATCTCGTGTGCTACTATATGGATGGCGTTCAATTGCACACATCATCAGGGGAAGAAGCTCCTACAGGCAATAACCAATAAAATGCATAATAAAGGCAAAAAAATAACCTAAATACAGCCATATAGGTATGGAGTCAAGGGTAGCAATACTTTCGAAAGCATACCTCCCGATGGTTGATCAGAACATAAGGAACAATTTTAGGCAATGCATCAGAAAGGATCTGAATGGTCCCTAAACCCTAGCAAGACCAAGTTGAATGTTATTTCAGATAATACTAGTATAATGAAAAGATTTCACCATATGCATTAAAGTGAACCAGACATTTACCATCTTCTCAGAATCAGGTTCGCCACCTAAACTTTCTGATTTTAGATGTAACCCATTGTCTGGTGCGGGTGGTGGACCATTCTGCTTCAGGTCATCCTCAGCATTCTCTGTTGCACCATTTTCATATAAAGAACTCAGCACCGGCTCTTCAGAAGCTTTTTCAGATCTGTCCATGGTATCATCAGAGGTTTGATTTGCACGCAGTTGAGAGTCTACACTCTCCAGAACTCCGGATGCCATGCCAACGGAAGATGTTAAGGCGTTATCATCACACAACTCAACAACTTTGTTTTTTGTCGTCTCCATAATCTCTTTCTCACTATTTATAGATTCTACAAATTCAGTGTCAATAGATCTTTCTGCCTTTAAATTCTCTACTTTCTTCTGCAGCAGTTTTATTTCTTCCTTGTAGCTCTCTAAGGATGGCGAATGCACATGTTCAACATCACCAGTAACCAAACTCCATCCAGATCGAGCTCCTTCAATGTGCATTTTCAACGAAGTTATTTCTGCTCTACAATCATTTAGTTCTTTTCTTTGGTGCTCCAAGGACTGCTTCAAATCCTGTACCTGAAACAGGATATCATCTAGAATTTCATACATGAAATAGGATAAAATCACATATATTAAAAAATGATGGACAATTGTTCGTCAAAGACGGATGTTATAATCAGAGCGAACTACCAGAATCTCCTTGTCCTTTATATCCTTCTGTAGGGCCTCCAAAGATTTTGTCAATGCCATAACTTGGCCATCAGCCAGTTCTTTGCTTTTCAGCAAAGACTGCTTGTCATCTTTCAGCCTATTATTTTCTTTAAGCATAGACTCATTTTCTCGAAGCATAGCAATTTTCTCCTGCAGCAAAGGGAAGCCCTCTTACTCATGAGAAGAGTTCAGCACAGGTGACAACTACTTAAATATAAACTACTGAAGAATTAGATCAACAGAAACTGTCTAAAATTTAATTTTGGTCTTAGATCAATCATTAGAAGAAGAAATACTCTCCCTAGTAATCATCCATTCTATCTAGTATTCAAACCCATGGCATTTTCTATGCATGTAATTTGGTAAGAGCGCAGTTATGGAATGACCTAATCTCTTCAAAGGGACAATAGTGAACAGCTGTAAATTAGATAGAAGTATGTAGTATAGGAAGAAATATGTGCAGTTGCATATGTCGACCCACTAATAAAATTTAATAAGCCACAACATATTACATCAAAATACATTGAGACGATTCAATAATACTGCATGTCTGCAGACCACATTTTCAAATTTTAGGCCACTGATATAGTAAAACAGGAGAAACTTCACAAAGTTCAATTAAATTTTAATTAAAAGGTACAGATGGACATTAACTCTCGATGGATATTCTCTCATTCCAAAGATTCAGTTGCAATTAATTGAAGTCAGAGTACACCAATTTTTTGAAAAAATCAATAATTTGAAATCTTTTCAAATGTCTAATAAAATTAATTAAAGATCACACAGCCACGAACTTATCTGTAAGCTCTATAAGAAAACCTGAAAAATAACATGCCTATCCCATAGGCATCTTAGGAAGTACCTCAGCAGCTTCTGAGGTGGATGAGAGGTACTGGTAATAGTAATGGCGCAGGGCATCTGGTACACAAGCAGATGAATTCTGCCAAACATCTAAGTTCTGGTCAGTAACCTGCAAAGGATGTATTGAAAAGTTACAACAATGTATATCAAGCATGGTCATATATGAAACACTCATAAAATATTGCAAACATGTTCTCTAGAGATTTTCTACTATACCATTATATCTAATACACTGACCATACATGAGCATAGTGACATAACTACCAATACTGGTCAAAATAATAACTCGATCAAATCATACTCTATCACACTAGATTTACAAAAGTTTAATTGATCCTGCTGGCCAACCTAGAAGCAGTTGCTCAGATGAAGTTTAGGATTTTGGGAACTACAATTCTGCAACATACAGTTACATATACACCATGTAAAGCACTTACTCTGTATCCAATATTCATCAACCAAAAGCTAAATAGTTTTATGCTTTAAAACAAGTACATCCCATGATTGCTAAATTGCTTTATACAGTTACATCCCATGATTTTATGCTTCAAAAGCTAGATTGCCCTAGGTATTGTTTCAGAATCATTTATTAAGACTAATATTAGAAAAGATGATTAACCAAGCTCATGAACATGGGCTGTGTCACTTGTCAAGAGTTTCAAATTTTTGGAACTACATTTGTTTGGTCTTGGAACTACATTCACAAGCCAGAAACAAATTATTTTGGATCTAGTAAATCTTGACACAACCCATATGGAACATCTACACTTATATCTACCATGTATGCTTACTATATGTAAATATTTCTTCAATTGACCAAATTTTTGCATCACAGTTTGTCCATTGGTGTGTGCGTGTCGACCTGTCAACTGCAGTCAAGACCTTCTACAGTCAACAAATTCAACTATTACATTCTCTCTAACGCCTTGTCAAAATGAAGAAGGAATAACCATAAATAACTATGAGATACAAATATATTGCGAGATATGATGGTGAAGAAATAATTACACTCCCTTCATTTTTCCATACCTCCTCGTAAAATGTCATTGCAGTCAGACGATACCCAGCTAAAAGCAAATACTCTTTCACTGCACAGTTGAGATCTCGACGTTCATTGTCTTTCAAAGGACCCAAATCAGAGAGCGTAGTGTCCCTCTTTTGCTGCGGAATATCTGGTCCATCATTTGTAGAAGCATCTGCATTTGACCCTGCAAAGTGCATACAAGACAGATATAATTTCATATAACAAGGACAAATGTCTTAATCATATCATGAAAGCAAGAATAATTTATAGAAAAAAAAACAGCAGCAAAGAATCACTTAAACCGAGTGGAACCTATAACACTTTGTTATTTTGGTGGAATAGCTTATTCCATGCAACAAAATTTAAAGGAAGGTAGAAGAAATGGTGAAAATTGAGTGCGCTCTCGATGACACACCAAACAAAATGGTGGTAAACCTGGTTATACATAGGAACACCTTCAAAGATTTAGCATTCCATTGTCTTGGGAACAAAGACATACGATTTAAAAGGAGCCAATTGACCATGGCAGACAATGTGGAAAAGACCATTTATGTTGAACACTATCTATGTAGATATGTCACATAACAAGTGCAAACATACAAAAGCATGGGATGTCGGATGTGAAGCAAAGTAACACTGCCATACACCAGGAAGCAGACCATTTTCAGTTTTCACTAACACAATAAAAAAAATAATCATAAATTCAGAAAGCACAATATCGCAGACATGAGACAAAGTGGAAGCCCTACCACTCACTTCATCTAGAGAGGTCCCAGTTTTCTTCTGCAATTCAGTCTTCAGTTTGAGAATGTCTTCTTGGACTAAACGAAGCTCATACTCACTGATTGCCAGTTTTTCTTCTAGTGCTTCTTTTTCTTCTAGCAGACTCTGCGGGTCCGCAACTGGTTCCCATAAATGAAGAGGAAAGACATGTGAATTAGCTATGCATAAACCCAGGATGAGAACAGAAAAATACCTTAGTAACTACGGATGGCAAGTTGAGTATGGTCACCTTATCAAACAGCAAATTAACAAAGTTGAAGACCACATTCAAGCATCAATTTACCAGTTGAAGACATGAAAATTTCGTCAAACGAAATCATAACAACAGGCCCAACAGCTGAAAACCAAAAGCTTCACAACTGGAATAGAAGATAGAATGGAAAAATACAAAGTGGATTTTTCATTTCAATTTTTAGGAGCCACTACCCTAGGAAAAGGCTTGAAACACCTGCTGCATTCGAGCGTCAGTATGCAAGTTCTACAAATAGCACACCTTACTAACATGACAATCACAAAGACTTGCAGTCTCATCCAACAGCAGTGATAAAATTTCTATGTATGAACTTTTGCCAACTAAAACAGCAGAAAACCTGATCATCTTGGCAGTCAGATGAAAATCAGATTAGCTCTAGTTTGGCAATGAGAGAGAGGATGTTACATGTTTCAGAGAGTTCGATTTGCGATTAAGTGTTTCTTCCTAATTATCAATGTAACTCAGAAAGCTTCACAAAAGTCAACAATTTTTGTCCCATAATAGAGTAGAAACAAAGTTGTTTCGAATTAAAGCAACTCAAAACGATATTTCTCCCCCATCCCTTAAATTGCATCAAACCTCAGAAATCATAGTCATATAGGAGTAACCCAAATGATTGTAACAAAATACGCCACTAATGATTAGTAGTCTGAGATTCGCACCATTACAAAAACGTTTAAGTTCAACATTTTTTGCTAACTGTGACTTCAAATTAAGCAGATTTACTTACAAGACCACTTCGTTAAACTAATTACACACGAAATGATATTCTCTGTAACATTCTAAGGCAGCAAATCAAATTTAACTATAGCAACACAACATCAAGAAGTTGAGATCCGGATTCTTCTTTTGAAGTTCAATTCCACATGAAAACCTAATCAAATTCGCGCATATAATATCAACATGAGAGAACAATCCAAATCATTCAGGCCAATCTTCAATTAGAACAGTAAACAACAGAGATAAAATTATTACTTCTTCAATTTTAAACTATCCAGAAATGTGAAATATGTGCTTATGTGTGTGTATCTATCTATGTATGTATGCACAGAGAGAAAGAGAGAGGTGTTGAACCTCGGAGAGAATTGAAGCGAGAGATCTGGTCGGGAGGGAAGTGAGAGGGATCGGAGAAGAATTCCTTGAGGCGAATTGCGTGAGCGTCACGTCCATCGTCGAGGAGCTCGTGAAGAAGCTCGAACGCCGACAACAAGTAATTCTCTTCCAATAGAAAGTTCACCACGCAATTGCACAGTGACGATCTCTCTACGTCCATTTGCAATCGATCATGCGCTCACCGCTATACAATTGCGAATTACATACATAGGGTTTCTTCTCTACAGCATTGAATTGGTGCCAAGTATATAATTCAGATCTGTTCATGCACTTGAACAGATGAGAAATGGAAATTCGTGAAATATACACATAAATGGGCTCGATCTTCGAAGTCTTCTCTAGACTAGAAGAGCCTAGTAGAGGAGAAATGGAGAAAATAGTGTTTTGGTACTACGCAACAGTACCAATGTTTCATGGTGTATTTAGTATGATTCGTTTAGTGCACTCACATAACTTATAAGGACTCTAAGCGGTCGAATGTGGTTTTTGTGATTGGGCGTGTTAAAATATGCCATGATTTATTAAATCGATACGAAATATGTTATTTCATAAATATATAGATTCAATTTAAATATAGTTTAAGTAATTACACCGATGAATTATAAATTCAGACGTCTTGAGATTAATTTTTGACAATTTTTTGAAGTTACGTCATAAGGGATTTATCTTTATGAATATCCTAATTCTGGCATAAATGATCTATTTTTTATTAGACCGGGAAGGAGATTAGTCGAGGTGCGTGTAAATTGGTCCAACACTTATGATCGTTGAACCAAAAAATCTATATAATAAAGTACAATACAATTCAAATCTCAAAAAGATAAACAAAATGACTTTTATTATTCGCGGTTGAGATCATTTTCAATTTTATTTTAAAGTTAATCCGACGGCTAATATTAACACTGCAAATTTAATAGAAAAAATAAACTCATAAGGGTGTGTTTGGAGTAACTTTTTAAAAGTGTTTTTAATACTTATAATTTCTCATAAACACTTAAAAAAAAAAAATAATGTTTGGAACCACCCCTCCCACCACTACCACCATCGCCCCACCACCATCACCACTACCACCACCACCCCCTACCACCCCACCACCATTACCACCACCACCACCACCGCCACCCCACCCTACCGCCAAACTACCCCCCCCCCACCATCATCACCACTACCACTACCACCACCCCCTGCCCCTTACCACAACCATCATTGTCGTCACCATACCACCCCTTACCATCACCATCGTCACCACCACCACCATCCTCATTACACCCACCACCATCACCACCACCACCACCGTCACCTCCATCCCACCACCACCACCATTGTCCTACCACCATCGTCGCCACTCCACCACCACCTCTGCCACAACAACCACCACTGTCCCCTATTATCACCACCGTCGTCATTACTACTGGCGCCAGCCCACCATGACTACCACCCCTACCGCCCCACCACCACCATCCCCACTACCCCCACCACCACCACCACCGTCACCTCTACCCTACCACTACCCTATCACCACCGCCACTGTCTAACCATCACGCCTACCACCACTACCCTTATCGCCTCACCACCACCTCTCACGACCATCACCACTACCACTACCACCGCCATCGCCACCCCAACACCGCCATTACCACCCACCACCACCATTACCATCGTTCACTCCCATTATAACCGGTGTTTAAATTCATTTATTTCTCCTCTATATTTGTGATTTGATTTTAGATGTAAATACAAATATATTTATTATTGGCCATTTTTTTTATTACTCTATGCCTTCAAGCACAGACAATAACTAGTATATCAATATAATACAATTCAAATATTAAAAGATAAACAAAATAATTTTTATTTTTTGCGGTTAATATCTTTTTAAAGTTAATTCAACAGCCAGTGGCAGATCCACAATGGGGGCAGCTGCCCCCACTGGAATTTTACAAATTTTTGGGGCGTAAGTATAATTTTAAAAATTTTAAAAATTTTAAAATTTATTAGAAATTTGCCCCCACTGAGTTTTTTTTAAAAGATTTATATGTAGTTATGATATTTTGACAAATATATGGGTCACTTATAAATGTCAAAAAAATTCTTTTTAAAAGGCTAAATGTCTCAATTATGTGTTAGATTAAATTATATTGATTTGGTGTTTTGAATAGTTTTATTGTGATTGGTTAAGTAATTCTTATACCAAAGTTTAGTTTAATAGAATAGTTATAGTTTACGTTTGTTTCGATTGATTGTTAAAATTCAACTATATATGATTGAACTAAATTTTTTGGTAGGTGGTCTTATAAATAAATTTATAGTGAATTTTTTTTGTTGACTCTTTTTGTATAGTGCTCATATATATGAGTTGTTACTTTAATTGACGTTCTATTAATGAAATTATACTTTTGTGAACATTAGTAATTTTAATATTCATATGGTTTAGGTTGCCCCTACTAGACAAAATTTTTGGCTTCGCCCCTCCCAACAACTAATATTAATACCCCAAATTTAATAGGGAAAATAGGACTCTAATGGTATATTTGGAGTGACTTTTTAAAAGTAGTTATAGAACTTATATTTCTTATAAGTACTTTAAAAAAAAATCTAGTATTTGAAACCGTTCCAACACCACCACTACCACTAGCATCCCCACTGCCCCACCACTACCACCACCGGCTCCGTCGCCCCACCACCATCGTCGTCATCCCACCACCATCACCACCCCCGACCACCTGTAACACCCCGAATTTTCTTTTATATATTTATAGAGATATATATATAGTAAATAATATTTGTAACGATGTAGATATATGTAGTGACATAAGAATAAACCGTAGGAATAAATGCTATGGAGACCATTTGATTTGAGAAGTTACGTGTCGAAGATGTTTAAACTTGGAAAAGGTGATTAGACAAGTTTCTAAAAGTTTGGAGGTCAAAATAATGATTCCATTGAATCCGGAAGGTCGAAAAACATTGGGAGTGGTAATATGGATGTATTGGAAGTTAGGAAGTGTCTCGGAGTTAAAATACACTTTAGCGAGAATTTGGGTAAAAATGGGTATTGAACACTACTTAGTGTTTTGGCCATAACATTTTATCCTTAAGTCCAATTGATCTGAAATTTTTACAGTAGATAGTAGACATCTAGGGCTACAAAAGTATGTCTCATGAAAATTTTCCAATTCGACCTCTAAATGGGTCAAAACTGCATTGGAAGTTGAAACAAAAATCTGGAAGTCAAATCGTACCGGTACGCGTACCGGTACGCTGAACTCCAGAAGCTAAATCGTACCGGTACGCGTACCGGTACGCTGGACTCCAGAAGCTCAACCGTACCGGTACGCGTACCAGTACGCCCGATAGAAACCAGCCCGATCCGACTGCGGGTCTTTCTCCATTTCTTCCACTATAAATACTTAAGGCCGACTATTTGAGTCTCATTTCACCCATCCAAACCCTAGGCACCCTTAGAGAGCAAAAGAGGGAGAGAAAAACACAAAAATTGGGAGAGATTTACAAGATCAAAGCCCTAGTTTTCAAGATTTCACTTCTCCATCCATTCCCTCTTCTATAATTTCACTTCACCCTCACTCAAACCTATTAGAACCAAAAGAGAAAGTAGCAAGGGAGCAAGAAAAAGGGGAAAAGGGAGTCTTTAAAGCTTGGGTTGCTAGAGATACTTGGTTGAGGTAGGGGATTTCTTCCTATGTTCTTACATTGAGGCTAGGGCTACATTATATGTATTCTTTTGGTTTAAAATCATATGTACTTGCTATTAAATACATGATTCTTGTTCCTCTTGAAATAAATGCCATGTTTTGAACATTGTGATGGTTGGGTAACTATTAAATTTCTCATTTTCATCTTCAAACCTTGGTTTTAAAGAGAAATGGACTTTTCCCTCTATTTTCCCTTGGTATTGCTTTCAAAACTTTAGTGTTTGATATTGTATACCAAAATGTTACTTATGATGATCTCTTGCTCATTTTCTTCCATCATATTATGAAACATTATATTAGAAATTGTGGAATTTGGTAATTCCTTGAAATGTTGATGAATTGAGAATATGTTGGTTTCCTCAATTGTATGGTTGTTGTGAGGGACTTGGATTGCCTTCGAGAGATGCCGTAGAGTGTTAGAGGTTAGTCTACCCCAGTGGGGGTGAGATGGTTTCCTAGCACTTGTAGTGGGTTGTCATTTGGTAATGAAACCACTATCGTTCACTGGAGTTCGAACAAGGGATAGTATACTTTTCCTAGGAAGGGACTCGTCACTGCCATTGGGATGGTAGACGCCCTTTCCTATAGTGCTTGTGATTATGATGTAAATAGGTGGACTAGGTATAACCGTTTGGTAGATTCATGAGAAGCAATCAACATACATGGTACGGGGATGAATCAATATACATAAGAACATGAGATTATTATTATTGTTACGGAATGGTTTCCAACAAGTGTTTGTGGAGGTATGAGACTCCACAAGGACCTGTCGGAAATGGTTATGGTGATAATTGTGACTGAGCTTTACGGTTCATTTAAATTCTTGCGAACATTTAAACTTGAGATCTATTTAAAATATCCTGTTTTTCCTTCAAAATGGTATATATGCTATTTGTGAAAATGAGACCAACCGTTTTATATATTTTTCTAAACCTTGTTTGAGTGTGGGAAGATTTTGCTACAGAGCTTCGTGCTCATCCCCTACAAATTACATTTTTCAGATTTGGTGCTAGAGGAGGATCTCGGCATCGACGAGTCAGGGCATTGGGAGGCTCCACTCGAGGGGAACCTAGATCCCGAGGTGGATATGTAGAGATGTAGCTTCTTTTGTACTAGACTAGGTTATTCTTTTGGACACTGTAAGGTCTAGTTTCTTTTGCTATTCCGCTGTGCTACTTTAATTAATTTTTGAGATGTAAATGCCATGGTTGGGCATATTCTTTTGGATAATGATGTAAATATGTTATGGATGATGAATGGAGTTTAATTTATTTATGGATGATATTAGTGCTCTCATGATGTAAATGGTGCTAGTATGTAATGCCTTCCAGGGTGTGTTTTGGGGCGTTACACCACCCCACCCCCACCATCCCCCACTATCACTATCACTATCACCACTGCTACCCCCACCCCCATTGCCAAACTACCATTATCGTCACTGTCCCACAATTTACCCTTACCACCACCCCCACCCCCACCCCCGCCACCACCACCACAACACCTAATGCCCCAGCGCCACCACCACCATCATTGACACTCACCGTCGATTGTTACCACCATCATCCACCGTCCCCATCTACTACTATCATCATCTTATTATTATATTTATTACCACTACCATCATGATTCCACTACTACCATCATCCACCATCAGCATCCACCGCCATCCACTACCACCACCCATAACAACCATCACCGTTTCCAACCACCACCACTGTCGCCAACAACCACCACCATCGCTCACCCTCACTACAATCGGTTTTTAAATTCATTTCTTTCTTTCTATGTTTTGTGATTTTATTTTGAGTGTGAATACAAATATATTTATTATTGACCATTTTTTTATTACTTCATGCCTTCAGGTATAGACAATAAACTAGTATATATATATATAATAAAGTACAATACAATTCAAATCTCAAAAGATGAACAAAATGACTTATGTTTTTCGTAGTCCAAATTGTTTTAAATTTTATTTTAAAATTAATTTGATGGCTAATATTAACGCCCTAAATTTAATAGAGAAAATAGGTATTTTGAAAGTGTGTTTGGAGTAACTTTTCAAAAGTGTTTCTTATAAGCACTTAAAAAAAAAGTAGTATTTAAAACCATCCTACCACCCCCACCACCATCACCAATACCACCACCGTCGCCCCTACAACCATTTATGGCACAACCACCACCACCACCACCACCACCACCGCCGTCGCCAAACTCGTCACCCTACCACCACCACCACTACCTTCACCACCACCGCCCTATTATTACCATCACCACTATTAACACCACCACCGTAACCCTACCATCACCACTATCGTTGTACCCACCACCATCACCACTGTCACCACCACCTCCATCACCGCCGTTATCGCTGTCACCACGATACTACCATCGTTGTCACCACCACCACCACCCCTGCCGCCACACCGTCAAAAGTAGGCGATTTCTGGCGGGAGGGATGTTACAATTGAGGAAATATTAAAATTATTTTTTTGGGGGCTCACATGGGTAGAATTTTTACCGATTTATGATAAATTTCAATAAAATTGTGGAGTATTTTTTGAAACACGACTTTTCACCATAATCGTGTTTCGATAACACAGTTTTGACATTTTTTTGGTATTGAAAACACGCTCGTAGTGTAAAGTTCATAATAATAATAATAATAATTTAACATATAAATTTGAAACTATGGCATTTGAACACGGTTGTTGAAAAATTAATTTGGGTAAATTGTATAAATAGTTCCTGAAATTTATCACTTCTTATATTTTAGTCTTTAAAATTTTAATTACGTCAATTTCATTTGTAAAGTTTAAACATTAAATAAATATGATCTTCAACACTAACCGCTGTTCAAAAAAGAGATGGAAACACCCGGTGCCAAACATATTTTTTAATTATTAATTTTTAAATTATTTTAATAATTCAATTAAATAACTTGTATCAATTAACCAAAAAAATAAATCAATAACACTAAAAAAACACAATAAATTCGATAATACATAAATAATTATAATAAAACACAACAAGAAAGTTATAAACATCAATACATCATAATTGTTACACAAATATAATAACAATTATTTTAGGTCTAAATCAAGTACATATTAAATATCATAACTGTTGTAATAAATCACCATAAATCAAGTAATACACACACACACACATATATATATAGGTATGGTCGGATAAAAATACAAAATTTTTATTGATATTTTACTCAATTTGGGCGAAATATTAAAAATTCTTACGTTGGGGTACCCAATTTTTTTGTGATAGTTATATGCGGGTAATCGGAAATTTTAAAACCCCCTATATATACATATCAATGTACGTATACAACCTTACTTATCATCTTCCTCATAGGCACAAACACACTCTCTCTCTCTCTCTCTTCCATGGCTACAAACTCCACCACCACAACCCTCACCCAGAATCCCCCCGGCCCCCAAACCAACTCATCCCTCTACTTGCATCCCCCCCCCCACAAAAAAAAAAAATCTCTGTATGTGCCTTTCCCTCAAACCCAACACATCCATCTCTCTGTCTCTCTCTCTCAATCGTCACACTGTGCATATCTCTTCCTCAAAAGCAACACATCAATCTGCCCTCTCCAAAACCCTAGCGCACATGCAACACACACGCACCGTACAATACATAACATATTTGTTCAACACATCCACTAAAACACACATGCACACAAATTCTTACAGTTTTTCTTCTATCTCTATCGCTACATCTCTCCGTCTCTACGTCTCTATGGGCACAACTTGATTTTTCAGGGGACTTCGATGGGCGATCAAGCTCCAATTCATCAAGCTGGCCCAATCAGACTAAGTATCACGCCCCCAGAGTTGAATTGATGAAGCTTTAAGTTTGAATTGAGTATGTGATTGTGATTTGAAATGGGGATTTCTATTTCTAAATTTTTGTTTCTCTCTTGAATTTTCTACCTCTTGATAGAGGAGGAGGTGGTTTTGTTACGGGTTACGGCTAGTTGATTGGATTGGCTTACAGTGGATGTAGAATGGAGGAGATTGGATTTTGGGTGGTGGAGGGGTAATGGAGGTGATGGCAGCCGATGGTGGTTTGAGGAGTTTCATGGGGCAAACGTCGTATGGAGGGTTGGGGTTGGGGTTGGGGCAGGAGTTCTGAGGGAAAAAAAAAAGGGGATAGAGCTTTTTTTTTTTAATTTGTTTAGGGATGAAATTGATGAAATTAAAATTTTAAGGACTAAAGTACGATAAGTGATAAACCTCAGGGTCCATTTGTGCAATTTACCCAGTTCATTTATGAAAATCAGGTGGCTGGCGTTTGTTTCCCAGAACAGCCCATTATCAGAAGTTGTATCGCCAACTGTTTTCTATCTTCATCTCAACCCATTTCACTCACGGAGGAACCAAATACCCTATTTACGGCAAACATTATCAGGTATGCATTTCTTTGGATTATATATATATATATATATTGGCACATTACATTACAGGAATGCACAGCAACTTTGATTTCTTACTTCTCTTCTTAATTAAGAAACGAATTGCTTTCTCTCTGTAACTCGTTGCATTACAGAACAAACTGTGATTCAGTTTGATATTTCAGTATTGAAAGCAACCCCCAGATTTTTCCAGTTCAAGATAACTTCAAATTGGGGAGTGGCTTCCTCCTTGTACAAGGACGAGGCTTAGTGAAGTAGAACACGGGGTCGCGTTGCTTGCTCGACACATCCTTTCTTTCAACCACTGTGCTTTATTAATATTTGGTGAGTAAAATCCGAATGTGAATTCTTTATATTTGAGTGTGAAACAGTTTGAAAATGGATGGAGGAGAGTGGAAGAGCAGCAGCAGCAGCAGCGTTGGGGAGGTTAAAGCCGGCATTAATTTGTATGGAGGAAAAATTCTAGCAGGGAATTCAGGATTGGAGAAACCCCAAATGAGTTTTAAAGAGGTATAATGCAAAGAACCATGAAACTCCTTTGTACCATTTGTCTTCAAATGGCCTGTTGTATATCCTCCTCCTTAGTTTAAATTTGTTGTAACTTTAATCAATTTTTTTTTTTTTAAATTACTAAAAGCCCTCTTCAAGGACAAGAGAACTTCACCATGTAAGGGAAGACATCAGTGGATTCAACGAGAGCCAAAAATTAGCAGACTCGGTGAAAGCCAGGGCAGAATCTGAACTTTTTGATGCAAGGAAGACAGTGAGAGATCTAACTTCCAGAATTGAAGAATCAAATTCAAGAGCGAAAGCACGGAATCATGAGCTGGAAAAACTAAGAAAGCCTGAAAGAAGCGTAGAAGAATTGGAATTGACCGCAAGGAATGCTGAGAATCATCGGTATGCAAATGTGATGATAGAACTGGAATACATAAAGCAGGAAATTAGTAAGCTTAAGCTTGACATGGCTTCTGTTTTGGAAGAGAAAAGACGAGCAGAGACGGAAGCTGAAGCCTCAAGTTCAAAATTGCGGTCTTCCTCAATCTTGGTTGAAGCACTTGAGAAAGAAATTGAGGAACTTAATGAAGAGCAAGTGCTGGTTGAATTGGCTAGGATAGAGGCTCTTAATGAATTTGGAGCCATTGAAGCTCAGAGAAAAGAAGAAGCTAAGCAATACTCGTCTGCGATGGAGGAAACAAGGAAGAAAATGAATGGCATCATCCAGGAGATTAACTGCACAAAAGAGCTTGGAATGAAATTGGCTGTTACAAATTCTGATGTCAATATGCTAGAGAGTGAACTAAGCCAACTTAAGGAAATGGACAAAAGGGTTCAAAACTTTGAGAGCTTGGAAAATCAAGAGGAATGGGCTTCTCCTACTTTGTTACAGTCAATCACAGAAGAATTGGAGGTAGCCAATAAAAAGTTAGCTTCTGTTAGAAAAGAACGTGTTGAGTTCATGGCCTCCATGGATATCATAAGGGATGAATTCAAGCATGTCTCAGAAGAAACAACTCGACTACGGAAAACAGAAGAGAAAGCTGATTTAACTGTTCAAAATCTCCATTCGAAGCTCCTCAGGAAAAAATCCAAATTGAAGACTGCATCTGCAGCTGAAGAAAAGGCTCAATCAATCGTGTCAAATTTATCCCTCGCTCTTGAAAAGTTAAAAACTGAAGCTGAGGCAGCCAAGAAAGAGAAGGTACTTATAGGTGAAGAAATTGAAAATCTAGTGGCTGAAGTTCAGAAGACCGAGTCCGAAACAGATTTGGCTGAGGAAAGGTTACATGCTGCAATGCAAGAGGTTGAGTCTGTCAAATCATCAGAAGCAATAGCTCTTGAGAATCTAAAAGCACTTACAGACAATACAATGAGAGCTAGAGCTTCAGCTTCTCAACATTGCTCCAAAATAACTATCTCAACATTCGAATATGAGTACTTGAAAGGACATGCCCTTGGGGCTGAAGAAATTGCGGATAAAAAGGTTGCAGCAGCTCAGGCTTGGATAGAAGCTTTAAAGGCGAGTGAGAAGGAGATGCTAATGAAAACTGAACTAGCTCAAAGAGAGATCACAGAACTACTAAGGGTGGAAGAAGAGAAAGAGCTCCATAGAACAGAGCAGTCACTTCCTGCAAATGGAGGGGTTGAGAATGATCTACGCAATTGGTTGCAAAAACGTGAGAAAAACTTGGAGCATGAAAACTTGCAGCCCGACATTACATTGCCTAAAAAATCCAAGAACAGAAGTGGAAATGCAACCCCAGCAAGACGGGCAAAGTTTCTAAAGTCTGCGTCTCCTGCAATGCGACATATGCATCGATCGACTTCTTTCACAATGAGGAGGAGAAAGGTAATGCCAGGTTTAACCAAGTTCTTTAGTAACAAGACAATTGAGGGGAATCTGTAAGCCATTCAAACATTGTTCGAAATTTTACATTTGAATAGGAAACACTATCACATGATTTCAGTTTACAAAGTTAGCAATTTTAACTTTCAAATTCTTTTCTAATCAAGTGATTGTCTTTCAAGTTTGATAATGTTTCCCTGATAACAAAAATAAACATGCTTGTAAGTAATGGCTCTGGTTGTGAGTAGCTAGAAGTTCATGCAAACAGTTACAATAACATTCACTTTAGTCACCTATTTAACCCTTCGGCCACCTAGTGATTTCCAATCCTGAAGTGAACCACAACCATGCTGCTTCGATGCAAATTAATCATCCCAAGTGATACATCCACAGCAGGACACGCAGCTAGAAGTGAAAAACAATAAGAGGGCAGATAATATACATTCATATACGTGTATGAACACGAACACACACACACACACACACACATAGATATATATATAAAAGAAGATATATCTCCATGGAAACTACCAAAGTTATTTGATATCCAAAAGGATAAGGAGTTTAAGACATGCAGACTTTATTGAAAAAAAAAGAAAGAATTTCACAAGCTTCAATATTAGAGAAGCGTTGAAAAGGTTAGGCCAGTATATTTAATGAGCAATACTATAATTTATCGACCTAATTCACTGTGACATTTGAATTTACTGTAGACCCTATCAAACATTAGAACTTGGTGTTGATTCAATAATTCATATGAAGCCACATCATTATGTCAACAAATTATGTCAGATTTTTAGGTCTAAATAATATTCCTCATATTTAATAACTTAAAAGTTTAAAAATTTGTGAGACATTCCGCATTCTTATCCAATCTTCTGAGTCGATGTTTTAAACAGAATTCGGCTTAAAACATTATCCTCAATCGGGCAGGATCGGCCAAAAAAATAGTTTTCCACAACTTATCGACTTAAAACAAGGATTTCAAAAATTCTTACCCGTCGACTCGGGTGAACAGCCCTAGCACAAACCAAGCATATGGTCTAAGCATATTCTCTTCTTCTCCCTCTGACATCAAGTCTCCATCCTCTTCGTCGAGTAAAACTAGGCTGTCCTTCCAAGTGATTACACATGATACATCGTAAATTTGAAGGCGCTTGATCTTTTGAATCTCAGACTCACAGCCATACGAGACAAGCTGATATGGGTCAGTCTCTTCCGTTAGTAGAATTTCGCCATTGTTTCCAAAATTCATTGGTGACCCATGAACCGAAGATCCTATATCATAAGTAAATTGTTT
Source organism: Ilex aquifolium (assembly GCA_951799425.1). NCBI lineage: Eukaryota > Viridiplantae > Streptophyta > Magnoliopsida > Aquifoliales > Aquifoliaceae > Ilex > Ilex aquifolium. Next base: position 6,208,110 of record OX637398.1, on the reverse strand, counting down.
AACCCAAGACTCTGATTCACCGTATTCCTTCATAACCCACAAACAACTAGCCCCAGATAAATCTGGACGATAGACAAACAAAGCAAGACAATCTTTAAATGTCCCAAGTAACTTTTCCACCCCAACTTCACCTGTGATACGCTTTGGTGGAATTGTTTCCCGGAACACTTCATCATCAAAATCAAAAGAAACTATTTTTTCGTCGTCATCGACCAATTCCCTGGACACCATCCAATGGGGAGCTCCGTTAAGATCAAAAGCCAGGGAGTTCATCCACACGGGAAGTGGAGGAACGATGGCTTCCATCTCATGCCATGAATTTGCAACTAAACTGTAAACTTCAGCCCTTGGTGAACCAGGAGTTCGGTAGTAATTAGTAATCCTCAACACTTGTAGTCATCGGATCGTCGACAGTAGCCTATTGCATAAACTCTAGCAACACCAGCGTAGAAGGAAGGATTCCACAAAGTCAGGGAGTGCCTTTAGTTTCTTAATGGAAGGATTCCACAAATGCATATTATAATCACTACCAGCCTGTACATCATAGGATATAAGGCCTACCAAGCCATTGCAGGAACCTGTTACGTGAATATAGAGTCTAAAATCAATGGGAACAGATAAAATCTCACGTTCCACCAATTGTTCATCGCAGTGCTTAAAAACCCCTCTTGTGTGGGCAAGATAACCATTGCCGTTGCAATTACGAAGATGCAAGGTGGTAAAAGTAGGATCATTGATCAGAGTATACCATGATTTGCAGACGCTTCTGAATCGAATAAGCGGTTTGACAGGTAATCTTGACAGGATCTCGAGAACAATCTCTGTTGGGAGATAATTCGCCATTGTTGCTCCGATACCTTCTTGATCAATGCACGCAGGGTCCAGGTGCTACTGTTGTTTTCAATCTACAAAACCCAAATTGCAAATAGCTTGATCTCTTACCCACCTAAGCTCTATCAGTTTATATAGTCTTAAGGGGTAAATGATTCAGAATTTGATAAGGAGAATGAATTGTGTTTGGAATAGGGATAAGAGGTATTGTATAAGGTTGTCATTCCAATTTCCAAGTCTAGATCCTCTGTAATTTGTGGTTGAATTGGTAAGGTCCAGTCGTTTCATAGGGTTATGACACGTCATGACCTTTTGATAAACTAGTAATCGATTATTTAGGGCCAGGATAGGAAGAAATTTATCCCTCATAAATATTCTAGTCCTGGCGTGAATGAACTGTATTTGACCGAATTTGAGAGGGAATTAGTCGAAGTGCACGTAAGCTGGATATAAAAAATTTTGTATTTCGATGTGTTTTGAGGTTTATAGAGACTTTGGTATGTTTTAATTAATGTTTTTTTTAATTATACTATCTACTAAAACAAAATTTTGAACATCAAATTGGTATTACACTTACGGAGCTGTTACATCTATATAGCTATGACTTATGCTTCTGTTAATTTGTATATCGGAAAGATTATTCATGCAAATTGATGATAATATATTTGTGGGAGATAGTGAATGTCTTATTAAGGTATATTAGTTGGTGGGATTGAGAAAAAATAGTCTCGAGCCCCATTTGACCTATATTTGATAAATTTGTAAGAAAATGGGATTAAATAATTGGGTTAATTTTTGCCCAATATAAATAGTAAATTTTAGGAAAAACAGAAGTCGATACAGTTTTTAGGACTTACTTGAATAAGAGTCCATTTAAAAAACAATTCAGATAAAAGTTCATTTTGAGGCAAAATGGTTGAAATACCCTCTAAGCAGACTTAAAGATGCATCAAATTCTCTCTTCTTATTTTTTTTCACGGTTACTCTCTCTTCATATTTTCTTTCACCATTACTCTTTATCTTCATATTTTTTCTTTTTCTCTATTTTCTCTCACCATTACTCTCTCTTTCCCTATTTTCTTTCTCAAACTCTTTCTCTACCTTGGCATCATTACTCTCTCTTTCCATATTTTTTTTCTCTCCTCTTATTTTGTCTTTTTATTGAAAAATTATGAAAATGTAGCATACCGTTGCAAATAGTAAAAGACAACAAAGAGTGAAAGTAAAAGAGATACATCAAAAAGACAAAAAAACTCAATTGACACAATTAGAGAAATCAGAAGTTTAATTGATACAAAAAAAAAATTTAAGAACTTAATTAACACAAAGGTCAAAATTTGAGAATTGTATGTGTAGTTTATTCTAACTTATTTGTATTATGTAGCATACTTCGCTACTTTCCATTAAAAATTCTAATGAAGGCAAACACAAATACTCAATTGATACAATTAAAAAATTTAGAAGCCCAATTGATATAAAAAAAAAAAATTCAAAAATTTAATTGATACAAGAATCATTGTTTGAACTTTGAAGGTTATATACATCTATAATTTACTATTCTGCGCCAAATGTGAAGCGGCAATCTTCAGTTTTAAACGTGGCAGCCTATTCTTTAAACAACACATTACAAAACACTATCACTCTCTCTCTCTCTCTCGTAAATATCGTGGACGTATAAAGTTCGTCGGACGCCGCTGTAATTCCGTCCTAAGAATAAGGTTTTGGGTCCTAGCGGAAACTCCTTTTCTCCCATTATCACTTTTGCCGAGAGGACCTAATAAGGTATGAATCATTTTCGCTATCGTATTGTTTCTTTTGGAGATCGTTCACAGTACACTCTTTTGGATGTTAACTAACAGTAACACTAGGAAGCTTCTTACTTACTGCTCTCTCTCTCTCCCTCTGATTTCTGGGATGCATATAATATGTGTATTTGTATGAGTAATTAAGCTGGTTTATAATGGCTAGCTCATCGACACATTGGTTGGTGGGTGTGAGATCCTTTTTTTTGTTTTAAGAGCTACAGAGGCAGCGCTCAGGTTGGGGGTCTTAAAACGTATTTTTAACTGTTGAATCTCTCTGTGAATGAGAGTTCTTATATTTTTCTGTGTATGCGTGTCTTTTGTTTATATACTGCCCATTTTTTGTTGGATGTTGGGCATCACCTACTGGGAATGAATTTGATTTGTTTTTGTTTTGTTTTGTTTTGATGTGACTTCAACCTATAGGAGTGTTGTAATTTGTACTCATCATTTCCTCTTTGCAAATCTTCCCAGCCATTTTCAACTATAGCCGCCTCTCTGTTCCTTCATATACACAGAGACACACCCACAGATCCAAAAGAGGAAACTTAAGACTCATAATTGTGCAGTTATGAAAATAGTAAATTTGAAAGGAGATGAATGTGCAATTTGGGTACGATGTGTTCCTAGGTGATTTTTGGGGCAGAGGAACATGAAATTAGATTTGGTAATGAAATGTGTGAGGCCTAGGAATAAGTCGTTATTAGTTGCAAACCGATCTCTATCGCTGTACCCGTTGTAATCCATTTGTGAAGTTGCTACATTTTCCATATGCTTAAGTTTCTGAGCATTATGAAAAATATCTTTGACTAGGCAATAGTGGTTTGCATAGTTATCCTTTCATGAACTTAGAGTAGAAGACTTACGGTAGACATGGAGCTAGTATAGCTAGTTTCAAAGGAGACCTAGGTAGCCCTCGATCAGGTTTGATGAATGGATCTTGTGTGTCTACTAATGCTGGCAGTTCGCGGTAGCCTTAATCAAGTGCTATTAAACGTCGACAATCGACATTTATCTGTACATTCATGTGGATCACCATGGGTTGACTTGATGGATCTCTCAAGTCTTGGTACGAAGATAGTATTTCATCCTTGCTGGTTGGTCCATGTCTTTGTTGATTTTGCAGAGATACTTGCTGGTTTTTCAGTAGTTGCATTTGTGAAGTTACGTGTTTATTTTATGTACACAATTTGAGAAGAAATTTTTGAGGGTTTTTTGAAATTCTCAAACTGTTATTTAGACAGTGATTTTGCATGAGATTGAATTTTGAGGTTAGCTAGGTCTTTTCTGGGGATTCGTGGTTGTCAATCGTCATATTTACCGTAGACACTGAGGGAAAATGTGCTTTCTTGCTAGAGCTACTGCAAAGACTAAAATGATGTTTTGAGCATTGTAATTATCAAAAGACTTGAAAATTTTATCTGTCATAAGTTCATGTAGTACCAGACTGCTTAAGGTTTCCTTTGAGCTCAGCCCAATGAGTTATAGGGTTCAGCGTTTCTGCAACTGAAGATTGATTCTTGGGGTTCATCTTGGTTTTTTCAAGCCAGAGGCTGGAGATATCTGCGACTAGGTTTTCACTGCTTTACTTTCCCTTGATCAAATACAAGAACCAAGAGGTATATTTCTTTGATATTTGGGCTTCCAGATTTTTTTTCTTGCTATAATGTACTTAGAGATCATTAGTCATTCGTAGATGAGAGAAAATAGTTAAGAGTTCAGTTATTTGTAATTTACAGTGAATAGTTGGTCGAAGAAGTTTACATAAATGTAATATATCTCGATTATCATTACATAGTCAAGTTTCTATTTGAGGTTTAAAATTTATATGATACGGTTGTACTCGACCAATTCCAATAATGGTTCATGTTCGTATGCCAGAATTTGCATGTGATGATATTAATAAGAGTGTTTAGGGATCTTTGGTATCACATGTATTGTTTGGAGACTGAATATTCTATCCTGCTTATTGCTGCTATATATGAGATGTTCGAGCATCAATTGTCAACAGACCCTTGGGTTTACCCATGGTGTGTTCTGACTTCTGAGTTAACTTGATTGTCTTTTCCGCATCTAATTCGGCACCCAGGTGAACATTTCAGCAATAGTTTATATGTAGGCCGTATCATTACCAAATTACTGGCTGTGACTTGGTTAAAGATATAGACTAGCTTCTTTAATACCCAGCTAAAGTGAATAACATTAACGAGGAAATTGTCAACTCCCAAAAAAGAGCAATGATATTTCAAATCATTTTCTGGGTCTTGCTGAAACATACATGCATTTTAGAGTAGTTCAGGGATCCCTTCATACCTGAAGGGTCTATACCATGCGAGACTGGGCAAATTTATGTCCAGCCAACCGTTTACGGGAGCATCATCTGCAGTATATGTATGATTTCTCTCCTAGTTCTTGAACCCTATTTTATCTTCTTCTCATTCTATTATTTATTTGTTGCGTTGTCTAGTATTTTCATCTGTATTATTTCTCTGATTTGTTTGCACTGCTATTTTCAGACCTTCTCATTCATTAACATTCTTGTTCTTCATGCCATTCGTACTATTTGTAACATTTAGGACCACATTGTTTTTATTATAGTTGGTAATATCATCATCATGATCCTCATCAGCAGCAGCATCATATTTTCTGTAATTGCAATATACCATCAGTGACAACAATTACTATTTGGATAGATGTTATCTCATTTATTAATGGCAATTAGAGTGTTCTATTTTGACCTTTGCAGTCTTTTTTGGCAGCGTAGTGCATTCTTGGAGAGTTACTTACAGTTTTGTTTCTTAATTGCTCAAGCCTTACTGTGGCGTGTATGATTTTTTAGCACAGTACAATGAGGGAAGTCCATCTTGGGTCACTGCATACTGTGAGGTCCCATGGTGTGACATTGGCAAGGACACACATGCACGATTGGCTGATATTGGCGCTCCTTGTCATGATAGAAGTCGTTCTAAATGTTATCGATCCCTTTTACCGCTTTGTTGGGAAAGATATGATGACTGATCTCAAGTATCCCTTGAAAGGTGACACCATTCCTCTATGGGCCGTCCCAGTGAGCAACTTTTCCCCATTATTTGTAAACAAAACTGCAGTTATTGCTATAGGAGTAGTACAATTGATGGGCTTTCTCATTATTACTATTTTTATTTTGTATTTGCCTAACTAGATGTATGCAGTTCTGTTGCCGATAGCCATTTTTGTTCTCTTTTATCTTCGTAGAAGAGACGTGTATGATCTGCATCACGCCCTATTAGGTAATAGAATAAATTATGTTTTTTATCAGGAAAAACTCCTCACTTGTGCAATTATCTAAATGAATTGTTTTCTAAAATTAAATTCCTCATTTCTGCAATCAGTTAATGGACTGTTTTTTGTAAAATCTAATGGAATATGTTTGTTGGTTCAGGGCTTTTGTTCTCTGTTCTCATAACGGCAGTTATAACTGATGCGATAAAAGTTGCCGTTGGTCGGCCTCGACCAAACTTTTTTGGGCTCTGTTTTCCAGATAGGAAGGATGTAAGTTGGTTTGGAGATGCAGTTCTTTGATAATTGTGATTTTGTGAGGATAATGGTTTACCCTTTCTCTTCAGTTTCATCCCCTGCTCTTTAGAAGAGTGCTTTAACTGATTAATACTTCTCAGTTTTATGACCAAATGGGAAATGCCGTGTGCCATGGCGACAAAAGCATGATAAAGGAGGGGCATAAGAGTTTCCCAAGTAGCCATACTTCATGTAAGTAGTAAATATTTGTATCTCTTCATGTTCATTATATTTTAATGATGAGAAATATTGAATTATCTGTAGGGTCCTTCGCTGGTCTTGGCTTTTTATCGCTCTATCTATCTGGGAAGATAAAAGCATTTGATCGTCGAGGCCATGTTGCTAAACTATGCATTGTTTTGCTTCCTCTACTTGTCGCATCTCTTGTTGGAATATCTCGAGTAGATGACTACATGCATCACTGGGAGGATGTGTTTGCAGGAGGTCTCATAGGTTCAATCTCTTATCAGTCATTATTTTCTATTCTTAATTGGAACTACTTAGTGAGTGCAATTATTTTTTACAGGTCTAGTGGTGGCCACATTATGCTATTTGCAGTTTTTCCCACCGCCCTCTCATGATGAAGGTATTCTTATAATCTTTGTTTTAATTGTTAAACAGAATATCGAAACTCTCTGGTTAAGAAAAATTGGTCATAGAAGTCATATCGAAGACTTGTATTACTATTGATGCTATTGGCAAACATATGTCGATGGCAAAGGGGTTTTGCTTCAAAAGGATGATAGCTGACTTATGGCCAGCTTTTGGAATACCGAATTTGGTGAGATAGAATCACTCTTTTACTTTTTCTCTTGCTTTATGCCTTGTATAACAGAATATTTGGGAAATATTTAGTGTAACGTGACCTTCTAGAAATAGTGACTTATTGTCTAAGGTATGGTTTGATGGCGAAAGTCCTTTTCCTAACCCCTTCTGGTAGTTTTAATATTATTTGTAGTCTTTCGGAATCCCATTGCTGACCTGGACATCCATTGATTGGGGTTGACCAGTTGTATATTTTTTCGGTATCATCAAGTTTTAAAGATCATAGTGCCTCTGTGTGTTTTGTTATTGCTTTGATTTTCTATCAGTTAAAGCTGTTTTCCATTTCTAACTGTAGGTTGGGGACCTTATGCATTTTTCCGGGTGTTGGAGGAGTCAGGTGCAAGTACACAACCGGCCAATACCGTGGATACGCAAAATGTACAGACCTCGGAGTCTCACAGTGAAAATCAACAAGATGAAAGAAACGGTAATACGTTCATGGGGATTTCTATAGCAGGTGATTCCAGCTCAAATGTACAAGATTTGGAGTTGGGGAGGAGGTGACTTTTGAAGGGATGATTTCGAAATCTTCTTAGTCGTTGTTTATATTAGGATCATCTCCACTATACTTGCTACAATGGGTTCATATATACATATGGGTTGGAGTACCTCTTTTTTAAGTACTCGTATATACATTGCATAGAAAATGATTTTATTTTTTTAAAAAACAAATAAATAAATAATATTTAATTGGTGAGAAAATAGAGAAGTTGTTATATGTGCTAAATGTGAAGTGTTGATTGGATAATTTGTTTTTAAAAAAAAATTAAAAAATGAGGAGAGAAGAGTTCTTAGTTTTATTTCTAATTTGATTCTTGTAGAGACACATAATTAAATGTGGCACTTTACCTTCTATGTCATATTTGTGTTTTCCTTTTCTGTATTAATAAATTAATTTGAAGGATTAAAATTTTATTTTGAAATGGTCGAAATAGACAAAATATTTTTATTTTCAAGGAAATTGAAATGAATTAATAATATAATCGAAATTTTAAAATTTTAAGGTATTTTATAATATTTTGATGTATTTATATGATTATTTTAAAATATTTTAAGGTGTTTTGGTCATAAAAAAAAGGTGTTTTGAGATATTTTAGTGTATTTTGAAAAAATAATTTTCATAGTTTTTAATTTTTTTATTTTATCTTTGAAACGGATTAAAAACGTTTTTGTTTTTTTAGTAACCAAAATAATTAATTCTTCTCTTGGCTTTTGAGGGCATTTTCGTTAAACAAACAACAACCAAGCCCATTTTCGTCAAGTCACCGAAACCCTAAAACCCCCCTCCTTCCTCCCTCAGTCTCTCTCCGCTAAATATACTCTCATCGCCTCTCAAACCCATTTCCTCTTGCACTCCAAAATCCACTTTCTGTGTGTGTGACTGCGTGAGACAGAGACAGAGACACAAACCCTCCAACAATGAAATACAATCCAAGAGTCACAAGCTCACGCCGCAAGTGCCGGAAGGCCCACTTCACGGCAACCTCCAGCGTCCGCCGTGTCCTAATGAGCGCACCTCTCTCTTCGGACCTCAGGCACAAGTACAACGTCCGGTCAATCCCGGTCCGAAAAGACGACGAGGTCCAGGTGGTGCGTGGGACTTACAAGGGCCGTGAGGGAAAAGTCGTCCAGGTCTACCGTAAGAAATGGGTCATCCACATTGAACGGATCACCCGCGAGAAGGTAAACGGGTCGACGGTGAATGTGGGTGTTAATCCTTCCAAGGTGGTTGTTACTAAGCTCAAACTTGATAAGGACCGGAAGGCTTTGCTTGATCGGAAGGCCAAGGGAAAGGCTGCTGATAAAGCTAAAGGGAAGTTCACCGTCGAGGATGTTGCTGCCGGTGCACCGTCTCTCCAAGAGATTGATTAGAGGTTTAAATTTTTTTTTTCAATTATGTGTTTGATCTTTGGTTTTGATGTGTTGGTTTATTACGAATAGTGTTATTTCCTCAGCAATGAGATCATTTAGTGGCATTTTGCAAACAATTAATCAATTAATGGTGCTTTTTTTTTTTCCTGAATGAATTTGTTGATGATTGTTGCACATTTTTGTGGGGTTTTTCATGAAATTAGGCGATGTTTGGATGCTGCTAGAAATCTGTTTTTGTTTCTGTAGCTAGTTGTGAGTAATTTATGTACATGATTTGTTGTTGTAACGGTGCCTAGGGCGTGGTGATACTGAAATTATCCCATCTAGAAGCGAATTGGGAAGTTTCTGCTGAATTTTACTTCAATTATTCCATCTAGAAATGGATTGGAAAAGTTCTGCAGATGTTGCTTTGCATTGGCATGGAATGAAGAAATTGGAAAGAAGGGAATTCTGTATTAGTTTGAGGATGTAATTTTTGGACACGGTGTACAACAAAGTTTTTGCTACCTGAAAACTAACCATTCATTTCTTGTTCATGCAATTTCCTGCATTATGATCGCCTTGGTTGAGGATGTCAATTGGCAAGCATCTGAAGCCTATAGTTATTAGCGATTTTGATTGTTATACAGTGCTTCAGGCACGGGTATCATGTAAGTGCTTTTGCCATTTTTCTAGATTATTGACAAAAATAGTCTTTTTGTTGTAATTTGTAGTCTGTTTAGAGGGGAATAGATATCCAAAAAAGAGGTTGGATTATACATTAGGAGTCCAGTGCTATAACTGAAGTTCATAGGACAATTGTCTAAAGTTGGTGTACATGGAAGGGAGCATTTCTCAGTCATGAATATGGTCTGTTTCGGTCCGTGGACCTTGGTTTTTTTTCCATATTATTGCTTTGTATCATTAGTTGAAGCACTTTTTTTAGAACATGTCCGGTCGATGTATTTTTCTTCTAAAGTTTGTACAACCTAGAGCTAGAAATGGAATTTCTAGGTCTATTGCCTTCTTGCAGATATTTACATACCTATATCCCAAAGAATGTGATTGCTTTAGCAGACGAATGGGAGTACATTCTTTTTTCTTTGAGAGGAAGAGGATGATGGGGCGGGGCTTTGAAAGCGAGTACACATGGCATCCTTAGGTAATAATCTACATCGACATTGGATGAGTTGACACTGCCTTTTGATGATTTTAACAACTCAACATGGTGGGTTTGGGTCATCTTGTATATTGACATGGTCCTCTGTTGAGTTATGGCTATGCTATTAAGATGTTCTGTTCCTGCCAGAATCAGGAAAATCCACTTGGTGTTAAGTTGGACATTTAAATTGTTGAATTGAGATCAAAATATCTTTTGGGATGATAAAATTCCACCTTTATGGTTAAGCAAGAAATGCAGTCACGACCAAAAAGAGGCATAAGACATAGACCATAGCTCAACCTAGATTGGTTGTGGTGGAGAATAGGTCCAAGAATATTCTTTCCATGAGAATTTGGGGAAGACAACACAGGAAGGAAGTAATGTGCAGTTGCAATTCACAAATGTCGAGTGAGTGAGCTGAGAACATGTGGGAATTTGATGGGGAAATTACTGGTGGCGTATTTGTCACGACTCGCAAATTCTTCCAGAAAATTGTTCGTGTTGTTTTAAGTTTGGCAATGAAGGTTTAAAGTAGCCACGAGTACGAGATCAAAGTTTAATATTGATTTGTGTTCAACTTCTTTTATACACGTATCTTACACTGGATACGTTTGGACACACATCAGAGTATTAGTTCTTTGTAAAGGTAGCTGTTTCGTGTAGTAAGTTGGCAAAGGTTTAGACTTACGCAGTTCTGAGTTGCGAAGAAAGAACCGGTGTTATTATTTTTATTTCCTTTTCTCTAAGCAGAGTTTTGCTGGAGCTTCTTTTTAAAAGCTGGGTTCATGGTCTTCGCGATTTCCGATTTGCTCATTTTGTAGCATGTTGAAGAAACCAGACTGTGTCACTGTCAAGTCTACACACTATTCGCATCTAAAATGTAAAATCACAAAGAAAAGATTGTAAACCAATTCACGAGTAATGTACAAACAAAGCTTACCAGGGACCTGACTGATGGTTGAGCCGATTAGAATTGCAGCAATAGAGTTTCTGGCCTATATATCGAGGGTTTAATGACACTGGACCAATCAACCAAGAGAGAAGTAAATACCCGGGTTTGTAGTTAAATGTACAGGTTAAAATAGATTGACTATAGAGAAATAAGTACTCTATTAGTTGCACCAAGATCAACAATAAATATCCATATCGGTTATACACGATATCAATATCAGCAAAAAAGTTGAGATACATTATGATATGATGATGTCAAATTGTGACTTGATAAAAGATTACAACTTTTGGTATCGACCCTAGAAAATTTGAGATCAAGTCCAAAAAATTTTGGAGCACTTTAATCGAATTCATATTGTGGCAAATTTGAGTCGAACTTGACTTAATTAGATCATAAATTTTGATAACATTTTGCTGAGAAGTACGGAAGAATTTCCCAAGACACAAACGAGGATATGAAAGAGAAAATTCATAAGCATGAGCACAGAATCAATGATGAATTATAACCCAATCTTTAGAATCTGATTTCGGCTTGGAAGTGGACAGATGTGATCTCAAAGTATCCAAACTGAAGCCTAATCCAAGCCCCTGCCCATAACCAAAGCCAACACCAACCCCACAGCCCATCCCAACCCCGAAAACCATCCTGAGTTGGTTCCATGGCCAGCCACCATAGCCAACTCCTCCTACCATCCCCAAGCCTACTCCAACGCCGCACCCAACCCCAGCGCCGCCGCCGGGACCCAGCACTACTTCCTCCATCTTCCGCCAATTCTCCTGGAGGAATCCGGTGACCGATAATCCCTTCTCTCCATTCATTCTCTTTTTTCCGTTTATTCCCTTCCACTCCCAAAAGGGATTGCTTTGTGTCTTGCGAACTCCATTGATGTAGTTGGGTTTTGCTGTCATTTTCTGTTGGCTTCAGTTGGCTGGCTGCTACCATCCTATCTATTAGGTTATGAGGATAAGATAGTCATATTCTCTGACGATGAAGTGTTCGTACGTGTTGTTACTACTACATGGGCTGACCCAATGGACCAATGGTTATCAAAACCATGAGAGCCCTATCTATGGTCTGCTGCCCAGAGCACCAAAGGCTCCAAATTTTTTTTAAGTTTAATTGGGTTTAATTTTTTTTTTTTTTAATCTCAAATAAATTCAATTTCAGTTTTAGGGATCGAAATAAATTTTTTAAATCTAGGTTCACTTAAGCCCAATTTTATTTTATGGATTGCGAATAAAGTTTTTTGTCCCAAGTTCAAAAGATTTTATAATAGCAACTTATTGTGTACTACTACTACTAGTTAATCCTAATTTGACCAGTTTAAAAATACTCAAGTTGGTGGTCTAGTAGTAAATCGTATCCGTTTAGGTTATTCTTGACTCTCATGTGGTTATCAAGTAGGGTTCGTTTTATGGAAACAATGTAGTTTGCTGCTTGACTTTGGTGGTAATGTGGTAACGGACTGTGCTTCCAAATTAGTAACTATGACTCAAATCAGATATTCCATAGTGGGGGGAATGTCAAGGGAGATTACTACGTACTGATCGTCATTCTCCCCTTTGTGAATATCAAAAAATAAAAAATAAAAAATTTGACCAGTTTAAATGAATATATTAATTGACATGGGACAAATCTGGTTCTAAATTAATTGCAACAAATACTTTAATTACTTATTTAGCCTATTCATCAATCATGTGTGTTCAAGTTGATAGGTATAATCTTTGAACTAAAATTGAGTGATCAAGACTCATTTTCTCGTAATAAAACCCCACAACTATAACCCCCCAAAAGTAAACACCCGCTCGGTCCATATGGTTGTGGAATAAAGTGAAAAAAATACTCTAGTTCTAAAAAAGGATACACAATACCTGAACAGTGTGTTTTGGGTAAGCTTGTACGAATTTGATTTCTGCTGTGTGCGCACCTTGGGTTATTGTCGAGTGACTCGAGTCAAAACTTGGGCATTACGTTTCTTCTTTTTAGTGGGGCATCTCACACAATTTCTAATTTTTAGTCAGACAGTTGCTAATTTTTACTTCATAATCCTTCAGAAGCATATCACATCTCAGATTTGATGAAAAAGGATGAATCAAAATGGAAGATCAAAACAATCCCAAAGCTGCGTGAGAAGATAACTTCAGCTTTGGAGCAAAATCAAGAACGCCCATATTAGAATGATGCTGAGTTTGAGTGACACTGAAAATGTTTATGGTGGTAAACGAATTCCCAAGGCTCGCCTAGTTCAGAAGGGCGACTCTACAAATTTGGAGGACAGGCTACTCTATGAAATGTACCAATATTTAGTTGCGCACTTCTAATTAAGGTTGATAATGAGTCATGTTGTGTCAGATTTTGTATAATTTTCTCAGTTGGATAGTGTCAATTTTGCTTGATTTACACCCAACCCATTTATGATTTATGTATTTCGGTTTGTATAGTGTATATTTCGTGTTTAATTGAATTTGTATCGATTCAAATCTACTACAATTTGTATCATTTCATAATTTATAAAATGTAATTTCTTATTTATCAGAAATTTGGAGATGCGGTTGGGCACACCTTAGCTCAATATGCCAGATTATCTGACGTGCCAACGGTATGGAGGGATGTTGCTCCAAGCTCTTTGTGACCATTCCTCCAACATAAGTATTAGATCTACACTTCTATGGGATACCATATATAGCAAATAATGCCATTAGTAGAATTTGAAGAGGATACCATATATAGACATTGCTATGAATTTGGAATCAAATAATATTAGTGTTGTATTAATGGGTGATGGTTTGATGATCAAAGAAGGAAGTTTTGTAAAAGCAACAAGAAAAATTGCTCAGATACAAGTGTGTGAGGCATATTTGGGTCACGTTATAAATGTCTTGGCTAAACTTATTGATGGCAAATGTGAAATTTCAGCTTCTGAATCTCGATTAATTGAATCTCCTGCTCTCGGTATTATTTCACGTTGTTCTGTATACGAGCCTCTTCAAACGGTATAGTGGGTTCAATCAAATTTTTTAAGCTAAACCATAATTGATAATTAATTTTGTGTGGATGGATTGCGTATCGAATAACTGAATAACATACATGAATTGATTTTACATTTCCTCAAAACTAAACATTTGTGTAATAAAGTATATATATTTTCAATGTCTAAAATTGAGGACAATGTAAAATAAATAATTATAGTTGAAAACACAAGGTGTAAGAATGTATTAGTTAAGGCAATAATGTGAAACCAAGACCTATAATTAGAACTACAATCAGAAAAATATGATAGTTGATGGAAGAATATAAGCTAAGAGGTGTAATTGAGAGGATGAAAATGTAATTTATCCTTGTAAGAAAATTGGCAAGAGTTAGTTAAAGTTGTGATAAGGAAGCAACTATGCTGATATGATTAAAGGCTTACTTAAAATATAGATTGGAAAGCTTTTCTTAATCCACCTTCACTCATGATTTCAAAACAAAACCTTCAATTCAACACCACCTCCCTCCACCTTCGTCATGCTTCCATGCCAAGTTATGGTGGTGTAACCAATCAACCACTCATTTGATTCATCAAACACCTCATCTCTAGTCTTTATATTAGCCCACTTGTATGTGACTCCATTCATTCTCAGCTTCGTCCTTTCTTCTCCTCTCTCTCTCTCTCTCTTCTCTCTCCACACTATACACAGCCTGTCTATTGGTTGCTTCAGGTATGATGTATTCAAAAACTCTGTTGCTCTCTCTTTAGTCGAGATTATACTTGCAATTCGATTCAATATGGATTTGAATTTGAGTTATTTTGACATATTTTCGGCTAGAATTTCGATGCATAAGGAACATATACATCTGAAATTCGTTGATATTTGATGCTCGCGATTTCAATTTTGGTTAGATTGGATTGGAATTGATAAATCTTGTGTAGATGTTTGTGTTTCGTGTTTCTGATACAGCAATATCAAACAAGACCGAAAATGCAGAACGAAAAGCTTACCTCTGATGACCTCAACGCCGGCGACAAGTCCTTTACCACTTCTGCATCACGACATTTCTCTGGCAATCCATTCCTTTCCCCTACATTTCGTGACCAAATCGAGTATTCGACCGACTTCAACACCTCCTATTTCCCGCCAAATTCGAGCTCTATTTCATTCTCGCCGTCCGATTCCTCCGTCGACGGCGAAGCCACCAATGCAATCGCAACCGAAAACCGCCTCTACGAAGCCAGGTTCATCCTCGAGTACCAACAGCTATACAACCGCTACGCACTCTGTCTTGCTCACCTCCAGAAATCACTCAAAGAAGTCGATGCTCTCCGTCAAGAGAATGATACTCTCCGAATCGCCAACACCGACTTGGTCCGCCGCTTAAGCCTCCTCTCTCAGGCCACCATCAAAAACTGTCTTCTCTCCTCCGGTCATCAACCTCTCTCCATCGCCAACGACTTCAATCGACTTAACATCGGAGACGAGTCACGTGGAAGTCGCGCGGTCGTAGAAACTTCGAAGCATATCAGTCCGACGAGAGTGATCGAAAACAACAACCAATTCGAGAGGAGGAATCCTGAGAGAGTGCCCTTGCCGAAAAGCATTTCGGTTCGCTCAAGCGGTTATTTGAAGATGATACAAAATGCAGCAAACAATAGAGGCCCGAGTCGTCCCCGAGTCACAAGTCCATCCTCTCTAAGCTCGGTGAGTCAAAACGTTTTGCCTGTTTCAGTAGGTCCGGTTTATTCAAAACTTAAGTTTTTGGTAAATATTTTTAAAAACTTAATAATTAGTAGTAAAATAATCAAGTTTTCAATAATTTTTTTTTTATCAAAATCCATGTAATCAACGATAACATAAACTTTTAGAAATTTAATTTTTTTTAAAAATGGAGAATTAAAGGTAAAAATAAGCAAATACGCCCTGCAATTAGTAGAAAATAATTTTATAGTTATTGATCTTGTGAGGTGGAGTTTTTTACTAATAAAAGTAATATTTTTTTATGAAGAGGTTTTACTTGAGCGTAGGTACATGTTATTCGAATTTGACTACGCTTAAAAAAAAAACTTAAAACCTGAGTAGATTCGATAAGTCTTCATTTGAATGGATCCGGAAGAACCAAAATAAAGACGAGCAAAAAAAAAGAAAAATGCTATGTGCACCAAATCATTTATAATCGTTGAACCAATGGATTCCATCACTAATCCAACAGTTGCAGTTGATTTGGTACGAATTTTGATACACAAATTTGATATGTAAAGAATTATCTAAAAAAAACTCAATTTTGATGTTGTGTTTGTGATTGTGTGTATTGATAGCAGCAGAGAGTCCATGTGCCAGGGGTAAAGAAAGAAGAAGAGGCACTGGAATTTGATGTATACAACCAGGGAATGTTCAAGACGGAGTTGTGTAACAAGTGGCAGGAGACTGGTGAGTGTCCATATGGGGACCAGTGCCGGTTCGCACATGGTATCACGGAGCTCCGACCCGTGATAAGGCACCCACGCTACAAGACTGAGGTCTGCCGGATGGTTCTCGCCGGCGACATCTGCCCGTACGGACACCGCTGCCACTTTCGTCATTCCCTCACTGATCAGGAGAGACTCTTTCGTACCTTATACTAGTTAAATTGTAGTTTAGTTTATAAAATTTAATGAATAACAAAAAGATTTGAAAAAAAATAAAGATTTGATATTAATTGTAACGGCTAAAGCGTGGATAGTGAAAGTTGTTGAAAAGAGGAAGGTGTTGGTAGTACAGACAAATCTATATTTGTTATGAATGTCTCTTGTTTCCAATGCATTATTCATGTACATTTGGTGTTCGTATTCATCATCTCTGTACCCCCTTCTCTCTCTCTCTCCCTATGTGTGGGTTCATGGTCGTATAGAAGTACATGGGGGTGCCACCCACAATTTTGATCATGTATACATTATGGATATAGTTGAATTCTTATTGACTTACACATTAAGTGAGTGTGATCGATCAAGTCGGTTGATTCCAGTTTCTTAAAACTAAATATAAATATACCTACTAATTTTACATTAAATTCATAAAATGAGAAATGTTATTTGAATTTAAAATATTAACATAATTTATTAACTTGATCAATCATAATAATATTAAGACTTACAATTAAATTAATAATAATAATTGATTAAATCAATAAATCAGGTCAGTAAAATGTCTCACGTAATAGTAAAAAAGAACAAAAGAGAGAAAATTCTGCATTTTGCATGTATGTTAGTCTTATGTTTGCATGCATATTACGTAGTCTCTCGAATATTTGGTGGGGTCATTATTTAGCTATTGGGTTAGATTATTAGTCTAACCGTTTTAGGTAGAAGCATGTTGGGGGAGACGGACATTCATGATTCGAGGTGGGGTCATCCATCTCCATGCATGGCTGCTTTTCTGTAATCCAGGTTTACCTTCTCAACAACCGTTTGGTCAGCGAATCCCGGCCAACTCGTCTTTTGAGCTTCACGTCACCACCACGGTCGTTGTGGAAGGACCCATCATGCCAAACTCCCTTTATTAAATTAAATAAAAACTTTATTTATTATTATTAAAATTCATAATTAATCTGATGATTGTATTGCATTAAGTCTTCAAATTAAATTTATGTTGCATTGTTTTGTACATAGTTTATGTCCTCATCTATGACAATTATTGACAATTAAAATATGCATAAAATATTTTTTCCATTGTTGTCGCAAGGTGAATTTCATTAACTAGTTGAAAAGAGTATTTTGATTTTGATTAGAGCTGTTAAATAAACCTAGTCGTCTCAGTTTAATTCGATTTTTACTTGTTCAAGTGTATTTGAAGTAAGAAATAATTAAGCCGATCATAATTCCAAAAAGTCAACCATATATGATTTAAATTTTAAGCTCGTTTAAGATTTACGTTAAAAGAATAATAATGTTCCACTCAACTCAGTAGTATGCTGGGGCTTGATTAGTTTATAATGTAATATGAAACATTTTGAGCAGCGCTATAGGGACATATGTTGGGGGACCTAATTAATCAGAGACTTATTTCAATGCAGTTATTGGATTTGTTGTAAGTTCAAATGTTAGATGAAGTCCACTTCTAATCTAATGACTATATTAAATTAGGTCTACAAATTAAACCCTTGCATAAAGGATGAGGCACCTTACTACCAAAGATTGTTATTCTTTGGATTTACTTTGGTTTAAACTTGTAGCACAAAAACAAGTTGAGCCAAGTAGGAATCTAAACATATAATTTCCGATTAGAGTTGATAATTGAGCCGAGTTATTTGGGCTCGGAATAGGACTCAAGCTTGCAAAACTCGATTCATTTATATACAAAATAGTCGAGCTATTCGAGCTCGACTCATTTTTTAAACAAGTCGAATTTAAATAATTTTTTTAACTTGTTTAAACAAAGTGCTCGACTCGAGTTTACATAACTCAACTCGATTATGAGACCTATCTCCGAGCCAATCAATTTGCGCCATGTTTCACTCATATTAAAATTTGAAAATTTTAGACTCGATTAACTCCTCTTACCTGAGTTACCTCGATGCTTTTATTTTAAAATTTTTTAGTCAAGAATAGAAGCATATGGGGCGGTATTGGGAAAGGTTGCAAGCCCATGAGATCCAGTAGTTCGGCATTGTATTTGTTGGGATCCATCACAATCGGTCTGATAAATTATATTAACAAATTAAATCGAAATAATATTATTAAAACAATTTTTTAGCTTATATAAAAATACTTTCAAGTCGTAAATCTTAATTTGATTTAGGTAATTATTCATCATGAAAATATTAAAATAAAATAAGAAAATAAATTTTTTTAGTCCTTTCATGTTCTCATATATAAGACCAAAAAAAAAAAGAAAAAGATACCGTAATTGGATTTGGACTTCACCAAATTGATTTGGTTTTATTCTAAGAAAGCACCTCTTGTACAACATTTACTGGATTCCCTTTGATGCTATTGTCTCCCACTAAGGTTCCAGCCAAAAAAAGAGTTAGGAAGTATATAAGAAGTTTATGCAGATTTCAACAAATGAGATATACAGATTATTGTAATTTGCTTGAAAAAGTATCCATTAATGGTTAAAGAAGAGGTTACATTCATTAATGGTGGTTACAGTTACACCTGTCCTTGATATGATCTCTTTCCCCTCCCCCTATCCAGACACTGACACTCCAAGCTAGAATCCACCTGAGGATTGCTTCAAACTTAATCTCTCTCTCTCTCTCTCTCTATTTAATAATGGGTCTTTCTTGACGGGAGTTGTTGCAATAGAAACCTCTAATGGATTTGAACAAGACAATTGAGTTCTCAACTTCATCAGCCTCAATACCAGTACAAGACTCTCAGATGCATAACTTCATGTCCATGCCAGCAGCCTTCATGTCATCCAATAACCATCAGGTACTCAAATGATGTCGTCCAGTTCTCTGATAACATAACAGTTGTATCATGTTCTTCATTAACCATGTTTTGTTTTTTTAATTAATGATACATTTTGTTTCTCTTCTTCGTCTTTCTTCTTGTAATAATATATAGCAGTATGTAAAAGATGGGGAGGCGGTTAGAAATCATCGTTTCAAGCAATTGCTGAAGCAGAACATGCAGCTATTCTGGAATCACCGAATGTATGAGATTCGCAGTGCTTCAGGTGTTTTATTTTCCCTTCTCATTATCAAATTGGTTTCAAACCATTGCCCTCTACTATGCAACTGTCAGCAGAATTTTCTGCAGTCTCTCTCTCTCTCTCTCGAAAATATTCAGTGTAATGATTACACCATTTTCAGCATTGTCTAAGGAGGGGGGAAAGGCTACAACAGAACATCAAATGTCAAAAATCAATCGAGCAATTAAGTGCAGAAAAAAAAACAACTACTTTCATCTCCCTTTTTCTGTTTCCACCTTTTCTTTCTTTCCTTTTTCTTCGTTGACAAAATCACTCCCTCAACGAAACTGACACACATTTACAAGTCAATCCAACCACCCACCCACCCACCACACAGTCACACACTCAAAACACACCCCGACAAACCCAGCAGCAACTCCCTTTACAAAATCCATCCAACACCCTCCTCACCAACCTGAACCCCAACTCAGATCCACCTCTACAACTGCACCAACGAGTGATCATCAAAATTCCTTTTTCATTCCGCCGCCTCCAATGACCAAAGAGTGTGTTCATATGCGTTGGTTATTTGGGGAGGAGAGACTGTATCCGTGCATATTTGTTGGCTTGTGGGGTGTATGTGGAGAGAAGATAGATGAAGAAAAAAATAGGAAACAGCTAAACAAAAAAATGATTGGGACCCACAATATTGATGTGTCATATTTTCATTAGTTCTCTACATCTGTAAATAATTTAATCTTTATGTACCTCTTAAACTCAAAAAAAAAAATTCATATGTTTTGAAGGGAGAAATGGGCTGAAGGGCTGATTGTTGTTGCAATTTATATAGTTTAAAGATTAAATGAGACAATTACAAAATGCATCCCAAATATTTAATAGATTTTTTTTAAACTTAGATCAGAATTAGCATTTATTTTCTTTATGTCATTTTGTAGAGTTTAGAACCCATCATCAGCTACCTCTTGCAAGGGTTAAAAAGATAATGAAGGCAGATGAAGGAGTGAAGGTAAGTAACTAAATTTTTTATTCCCTTATACTAATCCTCATAATTGCTTATCATAATCGATTATAATTATCAATTTCTATAGAAGGAAATAATTTTTTTTTTTTCGGTTCAACGGATAAGAATGTCTGAACCAGCTTACACGTACAAAGAAAATAACATTTAACTGTGCACCTTTAAGCATCTAAGATGCAAAATGTAACTGAGTTATAAAGTTTTCATTGATTTCTTACCTTGGTTTTGAAATGTATGATCAGATGATCAGTGCGGACACTCCGGTATTGTTTGCAAAGGCTTGTGAGCTTTTTATCCTTGAGCTCACACTACGTTCATGGCTTCATACTGAAGAAAATAAGCGCCGAACACTGCAGCGTTGCGACATTGCTAGAGCTATAAGGAATGAAAAACTTCTGGATTTCTTGACCGATGTTGTTCCTTTGGACCACAAGGTGTTTGTTTTTATTCCAAGCTCTTGCATCATATTATCATATTGACTCACACACTACCTAAGACCATTTAATTGAACTAGGGATATCGGTCAAACTTCTCACCTTAAGATTAGTGGTTCGAGTCTTATAGTCTACATTAGGGCTCAGTGGTTGACCGTTATACTAGTCTAACTAAGTTCGTTTTTGAGATGACTAACGGACGTAGTCAAGGGCCTCATGATTCCACCGCTGAGGACCTATCGGAGAGGTCTCTTAGCGCTCTCTTTTGCCCCCACCCCTTTTTTTAATAGCAAAAAAAAAAAAAACTAGATTATGTAAGAATTTGAGCAAAACTCTCAAGTTGTCATGAATGAGAGTTTATTAGGTAATCAATATGAGAATCCTGAATTGAATATGAAACATATTTGGAGAAATCTTAACAAACTATGGATAGGTTTATTAGTGACTTGATATATGGTTGAATATTACGTAATCAATTATCAGATAACCAATTTTTTTAGTGAATAATATAATGATGTAAGTTTTTTGGTCCATAGAAGTAGGTAGAGTGTATCGGGAGAGTATGTTGTATCAAACTATGTTATATCTTTTTATTTTGTTTTATTGTTTTTCTTATATTTGAATTCTTATTTTCCAACTTATGGTATCAGTGTTAATTATCTACGGTGCAAAATCACCAGATGAGCTAGTGAAGCAATTAGCCAGAGTGCTAAGGTGGCTCCATTCTGGAGAATTGAATTGAAGACTATTAAGAGACCAGGAAAGAGTTTGGTTTTTAAAAAAAAAATTGTTAGAAATAAAATTCTTTTGATGGGAAAGATAAACGTCATTCATTACTCCATTCCTTTAGATGGAATGTTTGGATAAAGGTCATCCCCTGGAAAGTGAGAAAATATTCATTACAATTGTGATACCACGTGACAATGTGATGTGATATCACATATTAATAATATTAAAACAAATAAGCAAATAGATCCCACAAAAATTAATGACCAACTTGTCATGTAAGCAAATAATTTCACACTCTTCTTTCATGTAAGTCCAAATCAGATTCACCTTGTCCAATTGGAGTTTTATCATTAGTTGGTGATATGATATCATCAATGCTGACATGATATCACCGTTGTATTCAATATTTACTCAAAGAAACCAAATGTTTTCTTGCAAGCTATGTAGTTTATATGGGTAGGAAATTGTTCAATGGGTATGTATATTGTATAGACATAGTAGTTGGCATGCATTTACAGAACATCGTTTAGGATTAACGATTAACCAAATAGGACTTTTTTGGCATCGACAACATCGAAAACAGAAAGATATGAATAGGAATTTCTAAACTTTATTTCATTTTATTATTATTACCATAAGAATGGTAATGTGTTGTGTGATTCCGAGCTTTATCGTGTTTATGTTGTATGATCATGTTCAAATTTATTCTAACTCATACCTTAACACATCTAATGTATAATCAGATTTGTGTCATGTGTAATTAGATTTATGTTGTGTATAGTCGAGGTCGTGTGTGGACCCATTTATGTGAGAGTATGTGAATGGACAACCCGATTAAGACAAGACTAAACCTATACATGGTATCTTCATGCCGATAGATGGTTCGTGTTAAGAAATATCAACCCTATACACTTTTTTTTGAGTTTGTTTAAACCATAAATGGAAAGTAAGTACATAATGAACATTACAAGTCAGTTGAATAATTTGTTTCCAAACTTGCTCTCTGGTTGTTCATTTGGCACTAAAAAAGATATGTGTGAATCAGCTGCTCCAGGAAGGAGTAACAAGAAGACGTTCTGAAGGAAATGAATCTCATCATCCTGCAAGTCGAACTCATTTACCCATGGCCAATCTGAACTCAGTGAGTGATACAACTCATATATATATATATATATAATTTTCACTTTATTCCATGGGACTAACTTCTGGTTGCTGCTTTTTTTTTTATTAGGCCTATATCATGAGAAACCAAGAAATCCCTCGGCAGTTTGTGTTTCAGCCATCAATTTCATCTGCTGAGTATCAGACTGGTTCAAAGGTGAGACAAAATTTTAATCATATAGAATGTAAATAGTGTAAATGTCTAACTCTGTGCTCTTTAAACACTTACTAGATGCTTTGCACACATGGTTACTCGTGTAAAGAGAGAAATAGGCAGTTGAGTATGGTTAAATGGGGACTTACGTGATCACTGGGGGGAAAATGAAAGGTAATAGGCCGGTTTGGAGCTGACTTTTTTGGGTGTGAAACAGAGATTTTGAAAATCTAATGAAAAAATCGGCTTCTAAAAAATTCCTAGAGCCGTTTGGAGAGTTCTAAAAAAAACTTATAAAGTTGAAAAAGCCCGTTTAGGAAGACTTTCTAACCGTTTAGTTTTTTGTGTCAAAATAAAAAAATAATCATATTATGTATAGATTGTATCAAATTGTTCCCAAAATATGAATTTCAAATTTTGTTTACATGATTAATAATATTTTATAAATATAAGTAACTAAAAAAATTAAGTGAGACCGTGAAAAAAGTCTCCTAAAAGCCGATAAAAACAGCTTCAAAAAAGTCTTTCAAAATGACTTTTTTAGATCAAAAGCTGTTATGAAAGCAAATGAAAAAGCGCAGAGAGGGGGGGGGAGGGTTTGTTTGGGCAAATCAACATAAAAAAATGATAAAAAAGCTGGATCAAAACATGCCATTGACATTTCATTCGTAGAGGTGGTAATTAAGTGGAGTAAAAAAAAAATGAGTTTTGGATAGTTATTTGGAAAAAAATAAAGGGTATTATGGACATTTTAGTAATGAACAACAAATTCCCTCCTATCCCTTTATTAATAGTATAGATATAGACCTAATTTTAAAAAAAAAAAATATTTTCAAAGTTTTATTAGGAGGTATTTACAAACTAGACACCATATTGTTCTGCATACTACTGTTTAGGGGGAAAAAAAAACCTTCTCCCTCTGTTGAACACGAATTGCTTGTAAATCTTTGGAGTCGTGTCCTTTTTTGCAGGGAAAATTGCTCATCAAACTACAATGAGGTTGAGACATAAAAAAAATGCAAAATGAGGTTGGATTCAGAAGGTTGAAGAGAATAAAAGCATTAGATGTAGAACTCTGTTGTTTCTCTTTCTTTCCTTTTCTTTCTCCTTTTCTTTTTGGGAAATGCTATTTGGACTTTATTTGGCGACCTTATTTACGAACCTAATGATGTACAACTATTTGATTGGTTGTGGGTTTCATCTAACATTGGAACTCACAACTAATCAAATGGTTACATTGAAGCCACTGCGGTAAATTCATCAACAGAGGGGACAACTCTGAGTCTATATTAATTGGAGCCAAACTCTCAAAAATAATTCACCGTAAATTAGACTTTACGTGACGATAATAATGTGACGTTACTGTTAGATTCAATTTTTCTTGGGTGCTGGGGGCATGGCGTGATCCTCGGGGCCTTGGCGTCTGCCCAAATGTTTTGGGCCCTCATTTTAATCATTGCAGTCTACGATAACAGGCCCAAATGCAAGAAAATAATTCGAATAGACCAAAGCCCAATTGTAACAACTAACAAGAGAATCTGAATGGAAGTATTTAGTTCCCTATATACAGTAGCTCTCCCTATAATATTAATTAAAATATATTCAAAATTTAGATGCATTGATTTGTTCTATAAAAGTCATCAGCCGCAAAGGACGAGTGTCCCATCCCACTCCCCCAAAGGTAGTGGGTGTAAGTGCACATTGCACATGGTCGTCTAAAAAAGTTAAGTGGGTCAAAAAGGAATTGAGAGTTGTCAAGCTCAAATTAAAGCACCCACCACACCAATATGTATACATACACAAGCATTGGAATAAAGGTAACCCAATCTATCAAAATTGATGCTTCCCATAAATTCTAACGTTCAAACATGAATATTCCAATACATGCATGCACCCAATACAAAAACTAAAGTACTTAATTCCAAGTTATAGAGATAATGATAATAAGAATGAATTGTAAATTCAGATATTCTGAATATGAATCTTGATAATTATTTGAGATTAGACAATGAGAGATTTATTTCTCATAAATACTTTAATCCCGACAAGGATGACTTGTTTTTTATGGAACCGAAGAGGGGATTAATTGAGATATATGTTAGCTGATCTGATTATTTCTGGCTATTAAAATAAATGAATAAATAAATAAAAAATAAAGTACTTGGAACCAAAATTCACAAGGTGAAGTTGCTGCCCTTCCATTACCACGTTAAAATCTTTGTATTGTCTTTGAATAGTATTAAGGAGACACAACACAATAATAACACCAACAATAATGATAACTTTTAGTAGAACGGTCAAGTTACTCTACTATGAGTTGAATAGATGAGTTTGAGAAACGAAAATAAATTTTTTGCATGTAAAAATAAGATTACAATACAATAATTCTCCCACAAACCTAATAATAGAGGAGTAATGTTATATATTCTAAATTTGTATCACAAATGTGCATCTCAAATCAATAAGGATGGTTGAATCAGTGGATCTCAATTAAAAATATTGATGAAACTCACTCATCCAATGATTCACGTTGATTTGGGATACAAATTCGGGATATATAACATTGCTCATAATAGAGAATCTCATTCACTAAACATAATTTTTTTCATAATTCGCATGCATATTTACCTTGAAAAAATGTTACAGCATATGTATGAGGGTAAATTGAAGGTCATGTGTCCTTGGGAGACTGCGGCTACCGAGATTTCCAAAAAGGGCATGCTTTCCTAAAAGGTTGAGTTACCAAAACTGATCAAAAGACTTAAAAGGATTTTGCTGCCACTGTCATTCAGAGTGTAGATAAATAAAAAGAGAGCCTGTGAACACAAACCCAATATGGCTACTTGCTATGATTCCAATTATGGATAGCCTACTTGACAAAGTGATATTTTCCTAGAGAGATGAGTGATGTATGCCTGTGACTCAAACTCGATTCAAATGGTAAGATATGTGATGTGATGTTTATTCTTGAAGAAGATTGGTTTTTAGGGTCGATTTTCAATTCAAAAGGTTAGAGATATGATTCGATTGAATTATTTGGTCTAAATTCATTCTATCTTTCATCGTTTTGACAAGATTCTTAAATAAGTAGACAGATGAACCGAAAGGAGACAAGAATATGAGGGCGAAGCTATGGGGTGATGGCAAGTGGAAGAATGGAATACACATATTTTGTTTGGAGAAAAAGCAGCAAGAAGATGATGGGATTGAGCGTGGGAGAAGGGGGATGGGGAAGGGGAGGTATATGATAAGGCATTTGTGATGGGGTATTCTCCAACTCTCTCCTTTCTTCTCCATACTTCCTGGCCACTTGCATGTATGCCTAATTGCTGACGTCTCTCTCTCTCCTCCGAAATATTCATTGTACTTAAAAACCAATCAGTTTTACTTCTAGTGAAGTCTTTTTTGATATTGCCTTGCATGTCAAACCATTGTAAAAACCATAACTTCCACTTAAACCTTATTTCATGTTTTGCTTTGCACCAACACAGTTCCAAGCTGGTATTCATTGATTTATACACACATCTCAGTGGAAAAAAGGGCCACATTATAATTTTACAAACAAAGAAATAATATTATTGGCATCGAAAAACTTGGCCTAATACTCTTAACTCAATTATGTGACAAGTAATATTGTTCGACTAAAAATATTCCCTATTTTGAGAAGTACTCAATAGGGAACTCAGGTTAACGGTTCCAAACCGCAGTTTGAGTGACCATTGTCAAGAAATGCCTAAAATCAGGGTGCCACTTTCGAACAGTGAGATAATGGTTTGCTATCATCCAAGGTCCTCCAGTAAGAGCTCTTTTGTAATTCTCCCCATCAGTCAATTTGAGGATGAAGTAGTCGTGGCCAACAGTTATAAGTATAATAATATTATTAAATTATGTCCACTGTTATATCATTAGGTTTAGACTTTAGGTTAAAATCTTAGATCCCAATAAATGGACTTAAAATATAAACTTAAAATGTAGACTTGATCAATCACTGTCATTGAGTATGCAGTGGGTCCCGGGACTCACAATAAAATCAATAATAGTAATTAATCAAGTCTATATTTTAAGTTCATGTAGAATTGCTCTTACTCTAAATAGAACCAAAAAAGGCACTCAGATTTTGCTCTATAAATAGAGGCCTGAGAAGTCCTTAGGTAACCAACAGCTAGAGCTCTCTTAAGTGTTTAAGACATGCAAGAGAGAAGGAGGCATTGGTGATGCTGTTGACAGAAGATAGAGAGCACAGATAGATGAAGTGCGTGGAGTCTGCATCTCACTCTTTGTGCTCTCTATTCTTCTGTCATCACCTTCAGCCCCTCACTCTACAGCATACACTTGAGGAGCTAACATTACTACCATAAGAATCACCATAAATACAGGTATAGGGAAAATTGTTGGACCATTCAGAGCTCCCCCCCTTTCTTCTCTCTCTCTCTCTCTCTGTATGGGTGTGTGTTTGTGCATGTAACAGTGTTAATTTTTACCAATATATATATATATATACCAATATATATAACAGGTAGAGGAGACAGTGGTGATGCTGTTGACAGAAGATAGAGAGCACAGATGATAAGGTACATGGAGCATGCATCTCACTTCTTTGTGCTTTCTATTCTTATGTCATCATCAACCTCAGTCTCTCTCGTTCTATTCTTATGTCATCATCACTTTCAGTCCCTCAACTCCTAAAATCTTTCCATAAATAATAATAATACTACAATTGCAAAAGACTGCAATTATTGCTCTTATTCTTTCATTTTATCTCTCTCTCTCTCTCTCTCTCTCTCCATGCATAGTCCCTTAAGTGAATCAATATTTCTGCATAACTGTTTTCTCTGACAGATATAATTTGGTATGATGAGACAAGTGGATCATTTGAATATGTGTTAATTATTGGTGCATCACATTTTATTTAACCTTTCCCCAAGGATTTTGGTTGAAGATGTTGAACATGTGCATAATATAGTTTTGATGGAATGTTTTAGCATGTTTAAGAGAGGCATTTTTCACCATTGTAATGTTTAATTGTGCGATCGATCGGTTAAACAAATTCCCAATGCAGAGTAAAGCCAAAACCAACCAACAATTTTGGATGAAACCTGAATGATTTTTGAACCATGTGCTTCAAGGTAAAACCATGGTGTTGGCTTGGGTCCAACCCAGACGATGATGGAAATTTATTGGTGAATTCTAAATCTTTGCATCCCATTCAGGGCAGGTTGATAGGTGTGATTGAATCCACTAATTACCATTGGTTGTAATGGTAAGTCTCTCGGGATGTAAGTGTTATTTTATACCTAGTCTTTGTTGGGGTTATGCTATTATATTACCTTTAGACTAGATTTGTAACTAACAGCTCCCTTACAAGGTTTGTTTTATGTTGAGGTGTTAATCGAGACGAGTTACTCAGGCTCGTGTGTATAGTATTCAATCTGTGCTTAGTTTGTTCTTTTACTTTCCAGAGTACTTGGGAACCTAGGATGCCTTCAAGATTTGGACATTCCTGGACAAACAAGCTACTGTACTACCATGAGGTGTGATATTTCCACCAAGGGTGAGCAAGGAATTTGAAAAACAGATCATCCATTGACCAGAACCAAAATCTGTGGGATTCTTAAGCTGAAGTGACTACATGGAGATGGTTCTCTTGCTCGATTACTTGAGCCTGCTTTATTTGATACTGTACTCTTAATTCGATTTGTCTTATGGCCCCATTGCATATGGATTAGATTTGAAATATGAAATCTATCTTAGATAGTTTAATATTCAAAATCGCTGCATTTATTGTAATGTTTTCTTTATAATTCTAAAGCCAACCCATTTTTTCTTAGGTAATGGTTTAGGCCAAATAAAAGAAACAATCAGATCTTCTTCTTTTTTCGCTACGTGAACTTAATCAGGTATGTCTACAGTACCTATACAATTTCCATTTTCGACCATGGTTAGAAAGGTAAGAAGGAGCTGGTAGCGAAGGGGAAGGGAAAACTAATGATGTAAAAGAAGGCTGAATCAAGAGATTGTTTTCTTCTACATCATCCTATGTTTCAATTGTGGCAATATTGGCTGAAACAGTTCGTGGATTTAGAGAGTAATTAATAAGCTTGGTGATTTGGCAAAGGTTGTGTTTCAGTATGGGTATTCCAAGACTCGTGTAACAATTCTCCTTTGATTATCCGATCATGAAAAAGAGAGAATCAAGCATGCCAGAATTCTCAACTTGCTATGATTCATTGACTAAGCTCATTCTTTTTATACTAGAAGAGTCTATCAATTCTAAGACCGACAATAAATTTCTTTCATCATTATCAGAATCAGGTTACGTTAAGGTCCCATTCGCTATCATAATGGTTGCCCTGAAAATGATGGAGATATTAAAAAGGAGAAAACTTCCAAACAAACACTCCATCTATTTGAAGTTGGTTTTTTCCAACTTGCAAGCGATGCTCTTGTCTATTCCCGGCAATTTCTCAGAAGCAGATTGGATATTGGCCAAATTTTGTTTTAACTGAATATGGGTAATTTCTTGATCAAACAAGTAAAGGGTATAATTATATGGGTTTTTCAGCTAGCTTCTTTCTGTAGAACATCCTAAAAATGTTATACATAAGGTACTGGAAGGAATTAGGAACTTATCTTTGTTCTAGAATTAGTAATTCTGTCTGTAAGAAAGCCGATAGGGAAAAGAACTCAAAGAAGAGATTCTGGAAATCTAGAAGGACCGCTTTATATTTAATTCCTATCAAAAATACTAACACATACCAAACTTTTTTATTAAATTTCACATCTCAACAGATGTGTCTCTCATCAACAACCATCACACATTTATTTATTCATTTAATTTTATGGTGATATTAGATAATTTTATGGTGACATTTAATGAACAAGTTTTAATAAAAAAAAATTGATGTCCACCACAAGATTAGGAGGCGTTTTGTCGTGTTGTGTTATTATAGGCGGGCCTTATCCCTTAGTACCTACGTCGAAGTCCGTCCATTTGAGAGAGAGAGAGAGAGAGAGAGAGACAGAGACAGAGACAGAGAGCCAAATTGTTGAAGCAATACCCAATTACTTTTGTAGTGTGATGTCAAAATTACGAAATACCATTTGGCAGTCTTTGGTTCAATGGTTTAAACAACCAATTCATGGCAGTATCGATACCTAGATAAAAGATTTTATTTCATATCACATCCTCTATATAATCAGTTCTTGTCCTTAATGATCCCTACTCGGTGGTGTTACTTCAGTAATCTTGCATACACAGTTCAGAAAAATGGGGTTCCGAAGACACCGCCAATCACAACCTCCGCCACCGCCGCCACCTAATTATTATGCTCCTCCTCCACCACCTCTTGGACCTCCTGGATCACCCCCACCACCACCAGTGCCTGAACCAGGTCCATACGATCCACTGTCACCTCCACCACCAAATTATTACACTCCACCTCCTGGACCACCCCCACTGCCACCAGTGCTGGTACCAGATTCATTCGTCCCACCACCACCTCCGCCACCAAATTATTATGCTCCTCCACCACCATCACCTCCGCCACCAAATTATTATGCTCCACCACCATTTCCTGGACCACCCCCACCGCCTTGCACTCCACCACCTGGTCCGCCATCACACTTTGAACCCTATGGACCGTCTCCACCTTGGCATCCCCCTCCACCACCTTACTAGCTAGCATGTCCCTTTACTTGCAGCTCCTCTAGCATGCTCTACGCTTACTTTTTAGCTCTTTATGGGTTCATATTTGATCCATACATGGAGGATTACAAGAACACTCCCACTTCTTTAGCCCACTTGATAAAAGAAATAAAGAGTAACATCTTCCAATTTTCCTCTTTTTAATTAGGATGGAGGTTTATGTCCTTCTCCTTTTATCCTTTCCTTAGTTGTTTGGCATGTATTTCTGCTTGTAAGTTTCAATTTGAAGTACTTAGAAATTAGTAGACAATCTAAGAGGTACTTTCTCCTGGCAGATTTATCTATTAGCTTACAATTAATTAGTTTCTCTGCACAAAAACCATTACATTGAACTCATATATTAAAAATACTAACAGCAATAACCCGATATACACGAAAGGAGTATTTTATGCAGTGTATGTTTAAATGGACTGAGAGATTTATACAAACTCGGCCAATTAAGAAGCTTTACTTCAATTCAATTTACAGTTATACAGATCAAAGATTCTTTTGTGCATCCGGTGTGTGTGTGAGGAATAATACTGATCCACATGCTTCATAATAACTGAAGCAATCTTAAAGTGTAATTTCAGATTATGACTTGTTCTCCTTTGATGCCGTTATTTTTTTCTCTTCACTTATTCAATTTCTTCAACAATTGATATGATGATATGGAACAAACAAACTGGAGTTATGAGTGTGTGTTGCCGACATGCTAGCAACAACCACGACTCCAGCTTTATAAATTATTTATGCTAAAACTTGTCTAGATTCACCTAAACCTCCAGAAAAAGCAAACAAAGTATACACAAAAACAAAAAAGCATAACCAACCAAAAATTAAAGGTGCTACAGCTTGCCTCAGTTTTTATGCTGCATCCTCCCACTTTCTGCACCAGCATATGGATCAATTGTAACATTTATGACAGCAGGCTTCCGTGCAGAAAAAGCTTCAGAAAGTGCCGATTTGAGCTCATCAGGTGTCCCAACAAGATAACCCCTTCCCCCAAAAGCTTCAATTAGAAGATGATATCCAGCACCAGGGACAAAAGAAGTCGGTGCTGGATCATCCTTGTAAGGCCCTGTAATTTCTTCAGGGTTCCTCCGGTCACCACCATATACACCACTATTGTTAAAGACTATAACCACCACAGGCAACTGATATCGAACCAATGTCTGTAGAGTTCAAAGAAACACACAGCATATAATTTTTTTCTGCTCAGAAGGAAACCATATATGCCAAGATAATGGTGGTAAAAAGAATATGATATAAGAATGAATATACAAAAATATGGCCCAAGAAAGAGTTGGGGTGAAAAAAGTGCAACTGTCATAAAGTTTAAAAGAAAGGCTTCCTGTTTGTGCAGCATTTGGGATAAATGAATTTTACAGAACACAAGCAACATGGAAAGAATGTCGCACAAAATATTTAATTCACAAAGAAGAGAAAGGAAAAGATATATCACTGCCTAGCAATCAAATATCGGTATGAATTGGCTTCATAAAAGAACACCTAAGTGATACGTAGTTAAAAATATATTTTTATATGCACACACATATAAAAGGCACACTGGTTCTACTTAAAATTCGGCCCAACAATATTGAGATTGTGGGCCTGAACAATGTAAAAGGTTAGGTTTGTACCCACCCAATCTATAAGAGAGGACGCTATAAATGAGAACTAAATGGGATGTGATTTATAAAGTAAGACAGATAGACTTGCACATTTACTGCAGTCTTGGAACAAAATTTCTAGTTTTTTCCTTTTTTTTTTAGTTATAATTTAATTTTAATACTTTGTTCTCACGGGGGTGGATGTACTCATTAATGAAGAGACTGAAATTAGCGCATGCATAGAGCAAAGAGGCATTCCTTAACAATAAACCCAAAAAGGTCATAGAATTAATTGATGTCCAAGACAAGGAAAGTTTAGACTACAACGTTAGCATCTGTGGGGCGTGGATATTCATCGTTGTTTAGTTGGTCCCAGCAAATTCTTTGTTGGACATGGCAAGTTCCAAGTGGTATTGCAAGGTTCAAGACCCAGTTGGGACAGGACTCCATGTATAGTAACGATCAAAATAAACTTCCCTGTTATCTTATCACAGGCATTTGACGCAGACTGCGGTCATTGATTCTATCCGGCAGCAAAAGCAGGGTGACCATTTGAGATAAAAGTGAAGATGATTCTTAGTTTTATGGTCTTAAAAATGTAACTTGGTTCTGTGGACACCTCCAACCGAGAGCCCACAAGGAATGAACCCAATTAAATGACTTCAAATAATCCAAGATTCTACTACAGCTGGTGTTATAGATGGTGGATAGCGACAAGTAAATGTGAATCTACCCTCAGAGCCTGTTATTATTTAATGATATGCATTGACATATACAAGCAACTTAAACCTCGAACCATTAAATGTGTAGCATTTATAAGCAAACTCCTTAGAGAGGGAACAAACCTCGCATTCCATGGCACTGAAACCAAATCCAGAGTCCCCTTCAACAGCAACAACAAGCCGATCAGGTGAAGCCACTGCCGCAGCAATGCAATAGCCCAGACCAACCCCCATTGTCCCCCAAGTCCCAGCATCCAACCTAGTCCTCGGCTCCGTCTGAATTAACACAGCCCGACCAACATCCATCGTGTTTGCCCCCTCAGACACCAATATCGGAGCAGGACTACCCAATCCCAAAATTGCATCCCTGATTATCCTCATTGGTGTCATAAAATTGAAAGGCACAACGTCCTTAGCCAACTGTGCCTCCATTCTTGACACATTTTCCTTTGCCTTCTTTGCTATCGCCTCAACCCAAGTATGATTCTTTCCCAAACAAAAAGGGTCATCCTTAATCTCCTTATTTATGATTTCCAAAACCCTTTTCGCATCCCCAACCAATCCAAGACATGGCTTTCTCAGCTCAATCTCTTCTTTACTTATGTCAACCAAAATAAACTTCACATCCTTAGACCACTTTGGAGGTTCCCCAAAATGCAACAACCAATTAAGCCTTGCACCAACCACCAATGCAACATCACATCTCCCAATTGCCAATGACCTCGCCGCAGTTGCTGCTAGCTCATGGGTATCAGGCAACAATCCCTTCCCCATAGGTGTTGGCAAAAATGGAATTCCAGTACTTTCCACCAACTTTTTCAGCTCATTCTCGGCTCTAGCAATGGCAGCGCCCTTACCAAACACAATCATTGGCCTCTCTGCCTGTCTCAGCATCGAAACCACCTTTTCAATCTCCAAATGCTTAACAATTTCAATCCCTTCCTCTTTGTTTTCCTTTCTACAAGTCTGAGCATCAACAATCAATTTCTCCGCCTCCGATTCAGTGACAGTTTGGTGAAGCACATCGGTGGGTAAGTCCAAGTAACACCCACCGGGACGCCCCGATGCAGCCCAGTGAAGGACATCGAAAACACAACTAGGGATTTGTTTGATGTTAGAGGCTTTTGCGGAAAATTTCGAGAACGGTTTAACGGCCGCTATTTGATCGAGCTCCTGGAAATCCCCGCGGCCGAAGTCCTTTTGATCACATGAGCCGGAGATCAGGACCATGGGCCAGGCGTTAACAGTGGCGTTCGAGACACCCGCTAGCCCGTGAACACAACCCGGCCCGGAAACGGTAAGGAGAATTCCAGGCCGACCGGTGAGGTACCCGTAAGCCGAGGCAGCGTAGCCAGCGGATTGCTCGTTGTGGAAGGCGATGAATCGGATTCCGAGTGCGACAGAGCGGTTGGCGAGGGAGGTGACCGGAATTCCCACCACGCCGAACATGCGATCCACGCCGGCACGTGCCAGGGACATGGCAACAAGGGAATTGCCATCGATTAGGGCATTTGGATCGGAGTCGGTGTCTGCCATTGCAGATACAGAGAGAGATAGAGAGAGAGAGAATCGAACTGCTTGGAAGTGAAGCGCAGAAACTGAACTGTGCAAGTGAATTGTAGTAATCAGATAGATATTAAAGTGGGTGCTGGTTGAGATATCTATAGAATCATGTTATGAATGTGCCTACCCTAGATGAACATGGTTTTTCGTTGTCGCATGATAATGCCAGGCTTGCCAGCTCACTAATTAAATTGGTTTTTGGCAACCTTAGTATCGATTCGAAAAATGGTCTATAACCCAAATAAAATTTAAAAATTAAAATCTAAATGTATATTATCTTTTGGATGAGTGGATCCCACTGAAAAAACTGATAGGACTCACTCATCCAAGAGATAATATATATTTGAATTACAATTTTTTAAATTTCATTTGAATTTTGTAACATTGTTCGTCCGATGCCAATCGAACTCTATTTGGTTTTTACTACCTTTTGTTTGGAGACCTACCAATTCACCCATGTATAGCATGCCATGCCCATTGGAGTCTTCAAAAGGGCACAATGTAACTCTCTCTCCCACTAACTATCTGTCTATTAGTCTCCACATAATCAGTTAATGAATTGAATTTTACTCAAATCGAATTCAAATCTGTTTAAAAGTTTTAATCTGAATTCAATTCAATAATTCAATCTAAATAAGTTATATTTAAAAAATTGTCTCTAAATTTCAATACAATTTTATGAAATAGTTATTTAATTTCATCATAAATTTATACAAATATAAATGCATAATTCATAAAAAATTTATAATCAGATTAAATATCAGTATAGTAATTATTCCCCGTGCCTGAAGACACGGAATAATAAAAAAAATGGTTAACATATTTGTATTCACACCCAAAATCAAATCACAAACATAAAGGAAAGATAAAAAAATTTAAGTATCGATTGTAATGGAGGTGAGCGGTGGTAGTGGTGGTGGGCGACAGTGGTGATGATGGGAGACGGTGATGGTTGTGGTGGGTAAGGCAACGATCGTGGTGGTGGTAGCAACCGTGGGTAGCAATAGTAATGGTGATGGTGGCAGCAACGGTGGTGGTAAATAAATAAAGAAAAAGATAATATCACGTCAATATTATTATATGGCTTCACCAATTAATAATATTTAAATAAATAAAGAAAAAGACTTCACACAAAATAATAATTATCTATTCATGTAAGTCAATACCTACCTAAATAAAATTCTTCTTGTTCATTTGATATTTTACTATTGGTTAGTGATACTATGTGACAATATTAACGTAATATCACTATTGCATTGAATATTTAGTCCTATCTGTCTCACGCGCGGAGGTTCTCAGCGACAATGCTTACTGGGGATATACCGCTTAACCAATCTACAAATATACAAAATCTCAACGAGAAAGTCAAGAAAGAAGTAAAACTTTATTTCTTCATTCAACCAGTGATTTCTATGTATTTCTTCGTAATGTAAAGATGATTATGGCCCCTTCAAACTCTAAAGATGATTAATACACCCAATTTTACCTCCATATGGAGAAAACTATATCTGAAACTCGAATCATAACCCTAGGTCATTAGTAAAAGGGTTAATTTCACTTTGTATCCTAAAAAATGCTCTAATTCTAAATTTGTACCGTAAAAGATGCTATAATTCTCAATTTATACCTTAAAGAATTGAATTCTCAAATTACACTCTCAATGTTATAAAATAAATACAATGTAGTTCAATTCAAGGATAAAATTCAAGATAGAGGGTGCAATTTAAAAATTCAATTATTTAAGGGTACAAATTAAGAATTGAAGGATCTTTTAGTGTGCAAATTCCATAATCATTGCTACTAGGCTCACCCTCTAGTCTACATTTAAGCAGGTTTTTCACTCCCAACAATCTGTAAATTTATTTCAGCTCTATATTTAACGAAAATGAAATCCACTTCAGATGCATGATTTATCCCATCAGAGATTAATAGTAAGGTAAAGACGGATGGTTTAGGGGAACCAAAAGCAACTATATTAGCTTCTTTTGCAAAATACACCAGTTACGTTACAGCTTGCAAGAATGCAAATGCACTAATCATCTGAGTCAAACTCTCAAGAGTCCAATCTGGAACACAAACCAAAACGTCAAACCACTAGCTTAACAGCCAACAACAACCTGATTAGACCCACTACGTCTGTCATCCGTCAATAAATATCCGCATAAACTTGGTGAAAAGCTCAAACATGGTTTCGTGTCTAAGATTATCTAGCAATGATGCCACCGAAGAAGATAAGCTTTCTACATACCTACTGAGAAGTTAGGAGTTCAGAGAACTTAAACATCACTGACTTTAAGGTCCTTCCTCTCCTGAAGGATGATCCAATGAAGAAACCAGCTGCTCTTCATTTCCATCTGCTTCAATCGGATGTTCAGCTGGAGGTCCTTGTTCTCCACTTTCATTATTTTCAGGGTGAAAATTGATGGGGAACTTAGTGACTCTAGGTTTATCAGTTAATATGTTTCTTTGGACCCTATCAATCAACACCTTTTGGGGAGGTTCTTCTCTTAGCTGCTCATCATCATAATCATTGTTCACATAATAGCCCACTCGGACAAATTCTTGGCCCAGATAAGAGCAGGTCAGGAGGAGCACTGTGACACCAATTAAATCTTCTTCACGGATCTTTGAAGGATCTGGAGGGTCTGCCTGGTAGAAGTGCCCCAAAAAACACAATAAAGCCAACAAATAAGAGTTCTATGCCACAAATAGTCAAAATAATAACTTTCTGAACCATAGGTCAAGACGTCCACAAAGGTTACCTGCAAGACGAAACGGTAGTTTCCAACATTGACAGGCCCTACAAGAACACTTTCTAAAAGTTGATCATAAGTTTCATCCTCAGCGGATCCAACATAAATGAGTTTCCATTCCAAATCTGCATGTATAACAAATTTTTTATAAGACTGCATATATGACCAAATGATTACAAGCTGGAGAATTAAATATGTGTACAACTTTCAAAATTAACATACATAGACTGAGAAAAATAAATTTTAAGTAGAATTTTTATATTATACTTGGAGACAATATGTGGAGCACAAACTTTTAACCATATTCTGTTCAACTCTTATCTGAATGGTGATAGTCCTGGGTTCTCACGGGTGTCGGCATAAACAACAAACTACTTGGGACCCCTTGCTTATGCATATATGTTCATTCAAAAAAAAAGGGTCCTGGACAATGCGTGGCGGGAACCTATTGGAACAAATAATATTGCCTTTTTCGGCAAATTCTCAAATAACAGGGTGTTTGACAGCATCAACCTCGCACTTTCCAAATACTCGAATACAACTTCTACTTCAGGTAAGGATCTAATGCCCTGTTGGTATGCAGTGTGTGGGTTGGATGAACATCCAAAGCTCATGCACGTGTATTCGCTATAACCTTGATCATCATTGAGTAACCCTAAACAAATTAATGCTGTAAGCAAAAATGCTGACATCATAATCTAGTTGCTTATCCCCATTTTCGAATCAAACAAAGCAAATAAAAAAGCCATGCATGGCATTCCATTGCAGGTCCATGGACGGTGGACATAAGTACATATAATGTAGTCTTTCCTTCCAATCAGCAAGAAATGTGAGAATTGAGCCTTACACTTTTTGGGGCTACAGCTGCAAAATCACTAAATAGTAATTTAACAACGCCGCAATCATCCCAGCAGTGAATAAACAACATAAAGTCAAGGTTAATAGCCAAAATTCCTCGTGTTCAAAGGCATGCTCTTTGTTGTTGTATGGGTTAGCTGCACCTTGTAATCAATTAAAGATGAAACATGTAGAACCAGACAGGGTCAGACACATGGGGTGGCCAGCAGGGGCCATGCTCTCCCTGACCACCGAAATGATTCCTTGTACAATACTTTAGGCCCTGTGGAGAAACAATCCACAAACAGCATATTGTCCGACTTCAAGATGTAAATTCAGTAATGGTATAAAGGTATATATTTCAATTTACTCCTTTTCTATTTTCTTTTTTCTCTTTCGTCCATAAAAGAAAAAAAAATCACATTGGTGCATATTTGTTATTAACATGCTAGAATGAAAAGTGCCCATGTATAACAATATCGAAACACATACAAAACAGATGACTTGTACAATATGTAGAAGAAACCATGTAAAGGATGCACTAAGTTCCTAAATGGTGGAGCTGGATAAAAACAACAAGCCTTCCGCCAAGACTGAAAAGGAAGGACCACAGGTGAGCCCTCAAAACAAACGGACAAAAATGATACAACGACTACGAATTAATGAGCTGACCTCAAGCATGTATCCCACCACACTGCAAACATCCAGTCATACTTACACAGGCAATTCAAAAATGTATCACCAATCTCAGGCAGAGATATAGGAGAAACTAGTAGGTAAGGTTCAAGACATTGCTGATGACTGTAAAACAATGATTTCAAAAATCGTCTTTTATCTGGCAAAACTCATTGTGAATACACAGGAAAATAAAATTATTTATAATCAGGCTTTAAAAAGCTAAATACATTTAAGGGCCAATTGTAATCAAAGCAGCGTAAATTAAAAATCCAGTCTAACCATAACTCTAAAGCAATGAAGTACAATTTTTAAATAACTGCTACCTCGAACCCATTAAGAAATATAGCTTCTTAATCATCTAAATCTCTATAATGGTTACTAAATCGAACCAGTAGAAATCAGTTAACACCACATGCTCACTTGTGAGATGGACCTAACATTGTCACACAAATCCACAATCCTCATATTACATTTTTCCTCATCATTTTCTCTTGTTTGGTAGTCCTTCACATTTTGTTCCCCTTTCCCTCGTGGAATCCGACATCCAGATAGTACCAAAAGGTACCTAATGTTAAGCCAAAGCAAGATCAGACGAAGAACATCTTGTTTAATAAATCCCGATTAAAATTCATGGCAAACCTCACCATTTCCTAAAATATCAACCATAAATACTTCTCAATTTTGAAATTGTGAACCCTAAGTATCAAATATTTGACCCTGTTCATGTAACCTAACACCAGTCGGCAGTATTAAAATCAAATAAAATGTAAGCAGATATACAGTACCGTCTTTGAGAGGAGTGACACACTCGTATGAGATTTCGAACTGGAAAGGGGCCAGAAACGACGCCGGGTTGTCCAAAACCGTCACGTTCGTAATGTTCACTGCACTCATTGTACCAAACTCAAAGAGAGCTCCGTATTGGACTCGTTCAGGTACGGTTCGGTGAAAACCCTACGCTTCAAAACCTTCATCGAAGTCGCGAAGCCCTAGAAAATAAGGATCAACGAGGAAGACGAAGGAGATGAAGAAAGAAGCAAAACAGGGACGATAATTGTGATTGTAGGGGAAATTGAGAGCTATGAAATGTTGTTTGTTTTTTTATACTGTTGACCGGCTAGTTCGTGCTTTACCGGAGATAGCCGGTTTTCACATTTGGCGGGAGTTTTTTTTGTTAAATGTTGCTCTTAATTGTTAGAAATCACAATTGGGAGTAAATATTTGTTACAACGGTCATCGATGACGAATATACTGTGGTGGCGGCAGTGGGGGTGGGGTGGCAGCGGTGGCGGCTGTGGTGGTGAAATATTTTGTAGAGAATTGATTTTAAATAAGTAGAAATTTTTTTTTTTTCACTTTTACTTATTTATTTATATAAGTTGTAAAATTATTTCTGACTTATTTAAAAGTAATTAAAATAAGTTGTTCAAAACATTATTTTTTTTTATAAAGTATTTATGAGAAGTCATAAATTCTAGAAACACTTTTGAAAAGTTACTTCAAACAGACTCTTAGATGGTCTATTTTTTATATTAAATTTATGGAATTAATATTAGCCGGATTAACTTTAAAATAAAATTTAAAATTATCTTAACCGCGAAAAATAAAAATTATTTTTTATGTTGAACTTTATCATATAGATAACAGTGACACAACTTCATTGCAGTCACGTAATGTCACCGATCAATTATGTATAAAACATTTAGGACTAGTGAGAGCATCTTCAATTCTTATTCTTTTAAACCTTAATTTAAATTTAGATAAAAAAAATTCTAAAAAATCTTTTTGAATGTTATATTCAAACTTATACCAAATCAAGGGAGATTAATATTTTTACCAAAATCAAGAGAGAGTCAAACCTTTACTTAAATCACCAATGACTATATTTCATTTTTCTTTAAAGGTCTAATAGTCATATTATATCCTCCTTTAAATTTGAATTTATCATCATTTAAATTTGGGTTTTTTTTTCTTTAAATTTAAAATTTTCCATTATAGAAGTCTATACCAAATCAAGTCTTTTACTCTTTTTTTTTTTTTTTATAAAATTGAGTAAGAGTTTGAGTTTTCATTTGAGATAGTCTAAATCCCACCAAATACTATAATCACCGATCCTTTTCTCATTCAATAACTAACATATGAGATTAGTGGGTACACATGTCTTACTTATTTATTTATTATTGATCGTTGACACCACACCTTTACACATTAATTGCAAGAAAAATAATGAAAAAATTTATTAGGGTATCCAAATCTAATTTATACGAAAAATTATCAATTACAAAATAGAACAAAAAAAGAAAAAGAAAAGGTAAATAACATAAATGCTTTCTCGAATTATTACACATGTTTCAAATTGGTCTCTAAACTTTTTATTATTTCTATTCAGTCTTTAGACTTTTACATATGCAGCAATAAACCCCTTCCGTCTATTTCCTCCATTGTCTATTTCCTCCATTAAGATAGGCGGAATCAACTCACTTACTATTGCTTTGAGGGCAAAATAGACAATGTCTATACTGGACTCTTATTTCCAGTAGGGTTGTAACTCGGGCGAGTTAAGGAGTCAACTC
Organism: Ilex aquifolium; assembly: GCA_951799425.1. Taxonomy (NCBI): domain Eukaryota; kingdom Viridiplantae; phylum Streptophyta; class Magnoliopsida; order Aquifoliales; family Aquifoliaceae; genus Ilex; species Ilex aquifolium. The sequence continues at coordinate 6,166,601 of OX637398.1, read as the reverse complement.
TAATCTGGTAAATATATAAATCTCAACTCTAATCCAATCTTAACTTGAAGTACTTAACCCAAGTATTATCTAAGTTTAATTCGGGCAGGCTCTGATTGAATTTGAGTTACATAATTCGAGCAAATTTCAGGTTAGAATTCGAGTTGAGTTCAAGTTACGTAATTTGGGTTCATTTTGGATTAGAATTCAAGTTGGGTTCACTCAAGCCTGAAAATCAATCTATTGTTCTAAATCTGGTACATACTATTCACCTAATATAACAACTAATAACATCAATCAAATGTTTAACATAAAGACAGGGGATTTTTGTTTGATGTTTTTGTTTCTTGTTTTGTGTCTTTGTTTTTAATTTTTGCAAAAAAAAAAAAAAACAAAAACGTGTTTGGTAATTGTTTTTATATAAATATTAAAAAAATTATTTGAAATTTAAGCATAATTTCATAAAATTTAGTTAATTTTTTTTTAGAAGAAAAAAAAAAAATTAACTTCAGACCAAATTGAATTTCAGATTGGTAACAAATTTGGATATGGACCACAAAAATAAAATTCTTCGAATTATTGAATCAAATTTGGATTGTACTTTAAAATTAATTTCGAATTTAGACCAGTCAAAATTTGATCTAAACCTAATCCATTGACAGGCTTGCTCGTGAACTTCACCAGATAAATTGAGGGGACCATGCCCTAAAAAATCCCAGCAATGCATGAACATTTTATAGTTTGCCTTCAAAGCAACAACCAATGGGCAGATTTCATCCATCTTAACGAGGAGTTTATTGGTAGACGTACGAGTCTAAGGGGTTAAATTATAATAATTGAAAGTTCAGATGCCGAAATTGCCACAACACTTCAAGTGCCGAAATTGCCGCGCAACAAACACGCGTCATTCCACGGTTGTTTGAACTCTTCCGAGGAGGGGAGCAGGTCCACCAGCTGATCGGAGATCCAAACAAACTGGACGCCAAAATCTCCCTCAATTTCACCTCTTATATCTCCTCATTGTCCACCATCTTCATTCCCACTGTCGTTCTCTCTCTCTCTCTCTCTTTCTCACACACACACACACACACACACACACATTGATCCTCTGTGCTCCATTTGCCAACGTGAATTCCTCTCAGACACTGATCATTACGGAAACACAATCAATAAAACCTTAACCCCAACCCACATTCACTCCATTAGCCTCATCCATGGCTTCACGCAAACTCCTTTCCTCGCTACTCCGTTCCTCCAAACTTCTCTCCGTTAAACCCTCACTCCGAACCCTTAGACAGTTAGTTAAGCGTCCATCACCGGGCGGTTTTCTTTTAAAGCGAGTGATCAATTACGCCACTTCCGCCGCAGCTCCGGCGACGGCGCCAACGCCATCGCCGCCGTCTAAGGTTGTGAAATCCGGTGGTGGCAAAATAACTGATGAGTTCACGGGGGCTGGTGCGGTTGGCCAGGTGTGCCAGGTGATTGGTGCGGTCGTCGATGTCCGGTTCGATGAAGGGTCGCCACCGATATTGACAGCTCTGGAGGTTATGGACAATCCAATCAGATTGGTTCTAGAGGTGGCGCAGCATCTGGGAGAGAATATGGTGAGGACAATTGCTATGGATGGGACTGAAGGGCTTGTGAGAGGACAGAGGGTTCTCAATACTGGCTCTCCTATCACTGTAATTACCCTTTCCCTCTCCTATTGGATACATTTACTAATATGTGTGTGTGGGTTTGTGTGTGTATGCGTGTAGTTTTTGAGAATATTACAGTGTTGGTCATACTTTCTGGGTTGTAATTGATGAGATTGCCTTTCACGGTTTACTTCTATGATTCGGAATATGCATCTACTTGTTTTCTGATAAGAGAATTGTATCCTTAATCTAAATGGGGCCTTCAGCATTATGTTCTTGTGTTTCACCCGTAGATTAATTGTTTCGACGAAAATGGGCAGTGTAAAATGGCCTTTCTCATTTCTTTTTTGTCTGCATTCTTCAGTGCTTAATAGTTGATTCTTACATATGATTTTCACAACCATGGTTCATGTTGGCAGGTGCCTGTTGGGAGAGCTACACTAGGTCGTATTATGAATGTTATTGGAGAGCCCATTGATGAGAAGGGTGAAATGAGTATGTCTTTTTATTTCTTTAAAACCTCACTAGTATTCTGTTACTATTTTTTCCCTTTCCTCGTTTGTTCTTCATATTCAATTGGTTGATGCTTTCGTCTTCATTTTTCTTGTCTGTTCTTGTAAATTTGTTCTATGCCATAGAAACGGATCACTTCCTCCCAATCCATCGAGAAGCTCCAGCCTTTGTTGAGCAAGCAACGGAACAACAGATTCTTGTTACTGGAATTAAGGTGATTTTTCCTAAATTTGTGCAATCATTATATTTAAAAGCATTCATGGGACATCTTTATTGGGATTTGTTTGCTACACAACCGAGTAGGAAGGGGGAGAGCATTTCTTTTGGAGTTTATTTTCTTCTTAAGGTACTGTGTGCCCATAGGAAATATTCTGGTACTAATCTGTGGGCCTGTGAACTCATGAAAGGTGACCCATGTTTGCCATCACCTGTCCCCTATGGTTTTGGTGCTGCCTTCATGTTCTTGAGTTACAGCGACTCTGGCACACGGTTTTCTGTTTGTGTAGTTACAAAAAAATGAGATTAGGAAGACAGTAAGAGAGTTAAATATGTACCGTGGTTATGGACGGTTAATTATGGTCAAATGCAGTCAGATTGGAAGTTTTGAGTGGTTAAGTACGATTAAGTGCAGTTACAGTGGAAATTAGCAGTGACTGAGAGAAAAAAGTAGGAATAGTGTAGAAATTTAAGAAGCGGACACCAAACCCCTTCCTCTCCTTTTATTAATAATGTAGATGTCTATGTCTTTTGTGACCCTATAATTTTGTCTATGTTGAGCCATTATAGGTCGTGGATCTACTAGCACCATATCAAAGAGGTGGAAAGATTGGGCTCTTTGGTGGTGCTGGTGTTGGAAAGACGGTGCTTATCATGGAACTTATTAACAATGTTGCTAAGGCACATGGTTGGTGTTCATTTGCATTTTGGATGATAATTACTTATTTTTGCGTTATTTCCTGATTTTTTTTTTCTCTTGATAAGGTGGTTTTTCTGTGTTTGCTGGTGTTGGTGAGCGTACTCGAGAAGGCAATGATTTATACAGAGAAATGATTGAGAGTGGTGTTATTAAGCTTGGAGATAAGCAGGTCCTTGTGCTGCAAGTTTTTACATTTGTTTCATTCTGTTCCTTGGTTTTTTTGTGGTTGCATATATGTTAGCCTGATTTTTCTCTTTATGTTCTAATGATTTTACAGAGTGAAAGCAAGTGTGCTCTGGTGTACGGTCAAATGAATGAGCCTCCTGGTGCTCGAGCTCGTGTTGGTCTTACTGGGCTGACAGTTGCTGAGCACTTCCGGGATGCAGAAGGACAAGATGTGCTGCTGTTCATTGACAACATCTTCCGTTTCACTCAAGTAATGGGCCCATGAAGGATCTTGTTCTTGATCTGTGCTTCTACTGCATTAAATAGTACTTAGTGGGTTCTCATTTATGTTCTTTTTTTTTCTGGTATGTAGGCTAACTCCGAGGTCTCTGCTTTGCTTGGTCGTATCCCATCTGCTGTTGGTTACCAACCAACTTTGGCTACAGATCTTGGTGGCCTTCAAGAACGTATTACTACAACGAAGAAAGGATCCATTACATCTGTCCAAGCTATATATGTGCCTGCTGATGACTTGACAGATCCAGCTCCTGCAACCACTTTTGCCCATCTTGATGCTACGACTGTGTTGTCCCGTCAGGTATTTAGCACTTAAACACAGATGTTGAGCTAAGCATTTCTGTTTTAGATTGAATTTTTGTAACTTTGCAGTTGTCTCTTTGTGCAGATATCTGAGCTTGGTATTTATCCAGCGGTTGATCCATTAGATTCCACATCCCGTATGCTTTCTCCTCATATATTAGGTGATGAACATTATAATACTGCTCGTGGTGTGCAAAAGGTTCTCCAAAATTACAAGAACCTTCAAGATATTATTGCTATTTTGGGCATGGATGAGCTTAGTGAAGACGACAAGCTTACTGTTGCTCGTGCACGTAAAATTCAACGGTTCTTGAGCCAACCTTTCCATGTTGCTGAAGTGTTCACTGGTGCCCCAGGAAAATACGTGGAGCTGAAAGAGAGCATTGCTAGTTTCCAGGTGATTAAGACATGCCTGCTAATTTTTTTTCGTGAGTTGGGCCTTTTTCCTTGTTTCTGATATAACATTGAGCATCAAAATAGTTCCTGTATTTTTGCCTGCTGTTGAGCCTGCATATCGCTTTTGATACTGTTTTCTATTGTGCCTTGAGTAAACTTTTTGTATATCCTTAGCACATGCTTTTGCCTATCATAGTTCTCAGAACTTACATTGGCAAATGGCTTTGTGGTAACTACTTGGATGATGGTGATATGTACATGTCAATGGCGAAGAACCATTAAAGTCGGCTAATTCATCTTTCCTTCAGAGCGCTGTCCATTGTTTTGGTCAGTTCAAGAGCTCCGGATACTAGCTCTGCTCTAGTTGCTTTTCTATTTGAGTGAATCACTAAGTAAAGCATTTCTGAAAGCTTGCTTTCAATGGCAAGTCAAGAACAACCAAACCAAGGGGCAGGAATGATTTTCCAATGATAAAAACAAACAAATTAGTTGTTAAGTGCTGCAAGAAACATGATGGACAGAATGAGCATTTCATTTATGGACTTCTAAATGGCCCATACCGATTTTAATTAGACTTAAAAAAAGTTTTCATGCTTCGTTAAATGACACTAATCAATCTGGTAAAAGCTGGTCTATGTTTGCAGCAGTTCTTGTTTCTAAGACGATTGTTTAAAATTTAGCAGAAGGCTGATTATGTGAAGAAAAACCACAATTTTGAACTAACTTTAGTTGCAATATAGAGGCTGCTTCTTTGTCCATAGGTTTATGCATTCTTAACAACCAAGGTTGTCTACTTTATGGACTATGTCTTTCTGCCTATATGACCATACCAAAGAGCTATTGATCTCTAGATGTCGTGACCACATACATCCCTTGATCTATAGATGTATAAATTAGCTATGTTTTAGTGTAGCGCTGAGTTGGCACTCTTCAGAAAACGGCTTATGTTCAGTTTGGTTTTGGACCATCTCTTAAATAACTAGTCTGATGTTATGTTCAGTGTCCTCCTGATCAAGCAGATTATATATGATGTTATTAACTTCAATTTCTGATGTATATGAATTTTGAATCATTTTTTTGGCAGGGCGTTTTGGATGGAAAATATGACGACCTTTCTGAACAATCATTTTATATGGTTGGTGGTATTGAGGAAGTCATTGCCAAGGCTGAGAAGATTGCCAAGGAGTCTGCTACTTAATCACATGTGACCCATTTTTTTCCTCTTTATGCATATGACATGAGGTAAGGCATGCTTCAATTGATTGTGCTTGTAATGACAGCATCATGAAGCTGTAGCTATCCTAAAGGATCGGCTATGTTTATGTCCTTACCTTTGTCTGTTCTCAACTTATGGTTTAAGTTACAGGAATGTAAGCCACAGGAATGAAGATATCTAACAGTGAGAGAGTGGTATGTGAATCTCCTGCATCGTTGGTCATGAATGCTCGACTAATCCAAGTCCAACCATGCTTGTTGCCTACCCTTAGCTATTGAGGGCTAGCTTTAGCTTTTCATTAAATTTCCAAAATGAAGGTAAAAATAAGTCCGGGTTAGTGTATGCTTCTTCTTTTTTTTAATCTATATAGTATGTTATAATTTGACTTAGACCATAGACGTGTCTGAGTGTATCAGTACACTTTTTTTTTTTTAATCGTATATGGATATTATGGATTTGAATTATGAGAATCGCCTCTCACTCAGCATGTTTAGTATGATTGTGCACAGTTATCCAATAGATCAACTTTTGAAAACCTTGCTCCAAATAAATTTGGATAAATTACATCCAAATCATCTAAGATTTATCACTTAATCACATAAACTCCTCACATTTGAAATATTACACTTAGACTTTTTATCAATAATGAATGAATAACGGAGCTAAAGGGAAACATGTAAGAAATCAAAATGACACAATTATAGATAAAAGTTATTTTTTTAACAACACTTTAATCCCTTGATATTTGTCATTTAATCACCTATACCTTTTATATTTAAAACAAGAACCAAAGAGGTTTCACGTTTTAAGGACATGCGGGGTTATTGGGTTTATACACGTAGTTTCAAGTTATTGTGCCATGTGTCAATTCAATATAACTTGCTTTATTTTTTAATTATGATTTAATTAGAGCCGTAAGATGTTTATTTTTTTATACAATGGCCCCGGTTAACCTTTCGGAAATACCATTTTAAACTCTTTTTTTTTTTTAGGGGTAAATAAAACTATTTTTTATTCAATTCTTAATAAGAATTTATTGTAGAAGAATTTAATTATAAAAAGAGTGGAAAAAACTATCAATGTATATAGAAAAAATATATATGTATCGACGTTATTGTGACTTTTTTTTAATTGGAAAAAAAAAATTTTAACCTCAAAGAAATAAAATATTTGTATTTTTTTTTGAATAAATCAGTTTTCATATTTAACTTGAATTTAATTTTAAAAATTCAATCCAAACTCAATCTATCAAAAGAATTCTATTTTTTTAATCTATTAAATCTAATAAGGATTAAAAATTTATTCTAATTTCATATTTTTTTTAAAAAGTTTAAAAAAAAAAAAAACACCTACGGTTTGTGAGGGACAAAAAACAGCTATGTATGACAGAGGAGTATTACAGATGACGTTGGACTCTGTCCGTTACATACTTACATGTCCCGTTGGCATCAAACCACGGAATTAAGTGCTGCGGTGGTATTGTACACGTGTATAGTGGCACTGTAAGGTGCTAGGGGGATGGACGGGGCAGGGCAGGGCAGGACTGCCCGTGGTTCACGGGCACAGGCTGTAGCTTAGGGGGAACAGATACCTCGTAACGCGAGCCCATAAACAACAATGAACCTACCTAGCACCACCCTTTACTTTTTCTCTCTCAAAAATGGCACCTTTTTTAATTTTACTTAGATTCTACTTTAGTCTATTGACAATTATTGGCACAAAAATTTAATTTATCTAATTTACCAAGTTTCTCTCCCTCTATATATACACTAGTTATTGCCTATGCCGGAAGACACAGAGTAATAAAAAATGGTAAACAATAAACATATTTGTATTCATATCTAAAATCAAATCATAAACATAGAAAAGAGATAAATGAATTTAAGCATCGGTTGTAGTGGGGGTGAGAGGTGGTGGTGGTAGGAGACGATGATGGTTGTGGTGGGTGACAAAGACCGTGGTGGTGGTGGGGCGGTTTCAAACACTAAATTTTTTTTTTAAAGTATTTATGAGAAATAATTTTAGAAGTACTTTTAAAAAGTCACTTCAAACACACTCTTAGAGGCCTATTTTTCCTATTAAATTTAGGGTGTTAATATTAGCCATTAGATTAACTTTAAAGTAAAATTTAAAACGATCTGAATCGCGAAAAGCAAAAGTCATTTTGTTTATCTTTTGAAATTTGAATTGTAAGCTACTTTATTATATAGACTAGTTATTACATGTGCCTGAAGGTACAAGGTAATAAGAAATGGTAAACAATAAACATATTTGTATTTATATTCAAAATCAAATCACAAACATAGAGAAGAGATAAAAGAATTTAAGCATCGGTTTGTAGTGAAGGTGAGAGGTGGTGGGCGACAATAGTGGTGGTAGGAGACGGTGATGGTTGTAGTGGGTGACAATGACTGTGGCAGCGGCGGCGACGATGGTAGTGGTGGTAATGGTGGGGGTGATGGCGTTGGTGGAGGCGGTGGTGGTGGCGGCGTTGATGAAGGCGGTGGTGGTGGCGGCGTTGGTGACGGCGACGGCAGTGGTGATGGTGGTGGTGGCGGTGGTGGTGGGGGCAGTGGTGGTGGCGGCGGCGACGGTAATGGTGATGGGGGCGGTGGTGGTGGTGGTAGTGGTGGTGGCGGCGGCGACGACGACGACGACGGTGGTAGTGGTGGCGGCGGTGGTGGTAGAGGTAATGGTGGGTCGATTTCAAACACTATTTTTAAAAAAAAAATATTTATGAGAAATAATTTCTAGAAGCACTTTTAAAAAATAACTCCAAACACACCCTTAGGGGCCTATTTTTCCTATTAAATTTAGGGTGTTAATATTAGCCGTTAGATTAACTTTAAAGTAAAATTTAAAGTAATCTCAACCGCGAATAGCAAAAGTCATTTTGTTTATTTTTGAGATTTGAATTGTAAGCTACTTTATTATATAGATATTACATTTAGACCATTTACAATTTGTGCACATGTAACACATAGACTCTTGTCATTAGTATTCGTTATTATAACCGCTATAATTTTATTTTGTCATCCATAATACAAAAACATATAAATGCTTATGCGACTCGTTTGGTAAACGTATTACGAGGAGATTAGATATTGGATTGTACTATATTTAATTTAATCGGGCCTAATATTTTGCTTGGTAAGTAAATTTGATACTGTATTAATTTCAAAAACATATATTAATCATATATTTATTGTATATTTTTTATACGATAGATCTGTATTATTAAGGTATTTTAATACCACCAATAGAGATTGTATTATAATCTAACTCAAACGTATTATCTACACATTTACTATTACTAGTTGTTGCACACGTGCTTTGCACGTGAACTATTTTGATTTGTGTTTGAGTTATGATTCAGCATATATATGTGTGTATGCATAATTTATTTCATATGGAAGATAAGGTCACATGGCAGACAAAAGAATAAAGTAAATTGATAATGAGGGTTTTTTGTTTGGAACAAACACTTACAATTCTTTCCACAAATAAAGTCAAAATGAAAAGCGGATTAAGAAAACGAAAAAGGTCAAAAAAAAATGCATGGTGTACTTGAGAAAACAAAAAGAAGAGCCATTAGATTAATTGAATGCGGTTATGCATGCAAGGAGGAAATATGGATCCAAGGAGCTAAAGACTATTGGTTGGATGGTCATTTTAATTGAATGTGGTCATGCATGCAAGGAGGAAATATGGATATAAGGAGCTAAAGACTATTTGGTTGGATGGTCATTTTAAGATGAACTTCTTGGTGCAACATGCTTCTCTTTTCTTAATTTTCGTGTGAACTTTTAATTTTTCAACATTTTCTTATTTTTCTATGTTTGGAACAGGTAGAAGAAAACATAGATTTAGTGAATAAGAGATATGCATTATTATGTTAACTTATGTACCCTTTGGTAACTCTTTTTAAATACCATTTTTACTTGTACTTCAAAAATGCATTTTTAAACCGTATATTATCTATTCGAATTGAAAGTAAAATTTTAGAGAAATTAATAAATTGGATTGGAAATACTCCAAACAGCTTAGGTAGTTTATTTAATGGCGTGGCACATGATTTTTTTTTTTTTAACAATGTTAGTTGTTATCATGGCGTGGCACATGATAACTGTTAGCTTTTTAGGAGAGTTTGTAGTGTTCCCTTTAAAACGGATTCTTACATAATGTCAGCATTATAGTCTTCTACGTATTTGCTTTTTTAGTTTATCTGTTTCCGTTATGGCATGCAACCATGTGAAGCATCAAAATCTACATAACCCTCCCATTTTAACTAATCTTCGAGATATGCCAAATCAGAAATCATTGTATTTAAGAAATTATGTCAGCGGACCAAAATGGAACAAAACACCCAATGCACTTGTAGTTTTGGTTAATTTTCTCATGATCATATTTTCATCATCTGCAATGGCCTCATCTGCGAAAAATCGAGAAAGGTTTAGAGGGGCTCCAAATAAACATGAATATTTCCTGCTTCTCCTTGAGTTTGAGTGGCAGCCAAAAACCTGTTCCCGAGTAATTTCAGCTTTTAGCCATCAGGAAATTCCACCAAAATTATTAACATAGTAAAAAAATTAACATAAAATATATCCCTAACATTTCGTAACATGAGACAAAAGAACCAAATTCTCAAAATAAAGTTCAACTTCAGATTATGTATTTCTAATATTCCTGACTGATATGTCCGTTTACAGGTCTAATAATTCATCTTACCTCGACAAATTCATCCCCAAAACTCACACCATTTCTAGAGTTGTATGTGCAAGCAAGGTGACGGTTGAGGGAGAAAGAGCTTAATTGGATAAGGATAAAAAGTTTTTATCCCACTATTGATGCAGTTACTCATAGGTACGTCAATTACCCAGTAACATCCTCCATTTGGAACCTACAAACCAAACCAAATCAGCATTTTGTTGGAACAAAGAACATTAGAAATTCATCATCATGTTTATTGTAGAATTTTAAAGAGTTTCAACATAAAATCTTCTTGTGCTGTATAATTTCAGGCATGGGGGCAATATTCAACCAGAGTTAAACCATTCATTTAGGCTTAATGCTCCTCCATTATCTTAAACTAAAGTTAACTTCAAAGAATCTAACCCACAATTGATCAAAATGATTGAAAATCAAATTAAACAGTGAAAAATTAAAGAAGGGGAAGAGTATGTGGGCGTCTTTCTTACGGCTGATTTTGGACGTTTTCCAATAAAAGGAAAGAGGCAAGCCCCAACACCTCCACCCAGAATGATCGAAGACGGTTTTTGGGTTTGCCTTTGGCTGATCAAGTATTGGTGCTTCAAAAATCTGAAACCAATAAGACACTTAAATAGAAAAAAATTCACATGAATATTACACATTCATAGCAGTGTCAACAACATTCAAAAAATAGTAATATTTGATCTGAATTGAATCCACACTCTCTTCTTGAAATTCAATGCATGTCATAAAGAAAATATAAAATCTTGTTAAATATATGTTATGTACTCACCAAGAGCTTTCTGTTAATGTCTTTTGTAAGAACCAAGAAGGTAACCTTTGGTTTAACCTTTCTAGGCCTTTTTTTCACTTCTCAAGTTCCTCCACAACTGAGTGCTAAATGCCCTGTTTTTTGGACTCACCTTGATCTTCATCCCCCCAAAACCATGGTCTCCATGACTAAAATCTTTGCTGACTTGCAGTGGGTGCATTGTAGCCTTCATTTTGGCACATCAAGAATCCATTGTTTATCTGTTCACTCCTACTATCCTACCACCAATCTAGACATTAAAATTCCTATTTACTAACCAGAGATTCCAAAATCTATAATTTAAAGGACAGAGAGCATAGAATCTAAGGAACTAAACAATAAAAAGATACCCAATTAAAAGCAGCACTATTTTTCGAAAAAGAACAATCTTTTCGCCCTCAACAAACTTTTACAAGGAGAAGTTCATTAATAACTAAAAAGCAGGATGCTTATAGTACAATATAGGCATGGACTTATGAGTAGAGGAAGAAGAACTAAATTTGACCATAAGTAATTTGTTTTATAATGCAATAGATAATACAACCTTGTACATGAAAAGTTGTGGAGCTTGAAGCAATAGTAGACAAAGCACCCATTGTTTTATCTGTAGGTGAGGAAACCATTGTTTGATGGGTATGTTTGTTACTCAATTGAAAAATTCAACTTCATCAAATCCACCAAATTCACTTAATTTACCTGACTTTTATCCAAACAAACTCAACACTAAACAACTAATTTAAGAACATGCCAATTTTGGACATAACATACATCGAATTCCTCGTAATCAATTTTTCGTCGTTGTCAAGCTTCGATGCTGGGGTTCTTCGCTATCAAAATGCACAAACACCAATTAGAAGATGAAGGAAATGATAATCAGGCTTATACATGGGAAACACATGCCTAGACATACAATATATCACACTTAGAAGATAAAAAAAAATCAAAGAAAAAGATTGGTGAAGTGGAGAGAGAAAAGAAAATTCACATAATTGGGGAGTATATAGGAGTCATTTGCCCTTCTGTGCACAGTAATATGGGAAAGAAGAGAGAATATGAAACACAAAGAAATCAACCACCTGTGTTTATCACCCGTTGATTGGAAACCTTTCAATTCCATTGATATTTTCAAACCTTTCGGTTTGAGAGAGAACGTGAAAAGTTTAATTTAATATTGTTATTATTCATATCTTCAAGTTTAATCTATTGCCATCTAAAAAGTGTACTAAGTGTACAAAAAATTAATTAGGAAAACGAAAGGTTTTTATAAGTAATAATATAGATATAAATTTATAAGGAGTGTAGATATAGATATATATGGGTAGTGAGAATAAAAAGAGAGATATGAAAGGTCAAACAATAAATAAATATATTTTATAATGAATATTCATTCAAGTGCATGGTATTTTGGATATTTAAAAATTGTTAGAGGGTAAAAGAGTGAAACAAAAGTTTTTTCAACATGTGTACATTTAAAAGTAGTATAGATAACTCTCAACTGATAAAATCAAGCTATCATCAATGTAACAAACACTGATTGAGAATATTTTTGTTAATTCAACATTAATACGATAAAATAATTCTCTAACCAAACAACTGATTGGCTTAAATAATTATTATTCAACATTTATATTGTATATTACCAAACACTAGATAAAATTACATATAAATTTAATACCCTATTTAATCTTATCTTTTATTCATCTATATTGTATTAGATTGTATCACTTTATTCAATCCATCCATTTCTAATACTGCAACCAAACGAGCTCATGATGTTCAGTATTCTTTATTTTTTTTGAAAAAAAAATGTGCTTTTTATTTGGTTTTTTGGTTTTATTCTTATATAAACAATATAATAGATTTGGATCCTTTGATATATTTGTATTGATTATGATTTTTTCCTAAAAAAATTGGGATTTTGTTTGGTTTTATTTTAATGGATGGTATAATTGAACATAAAAATGTGTTGATTACGTTTATTTGATATGTTTGTACTAATATGGTTTTTTTCTAGAAAAAATTAAGTTTTTGGTTTTGGTTTATTTCAATCAATGACATATTAGAACATAAAATTAGTTGTGGAATCTTTAAAATATTTGATAGTCTATACTGATATTGGGTCCCATACAAGAAAGAGTAATATTGGGATTATGTTGACATATTCTCACAAATCTACTACCTAACATTTTCGGTGGTGTATGTTTACCCATGCACAAATTTGAGGGTGTCTAAGTATAATATTTTAAATGTGAGAGAGTTTATATGATTAAGTAATAAACTTCAACCCATAAACAATTGACATTGAGCCCTACAGAAGAAAGAATAGTATTAGAATTGTATTTGTATTTTATGATGACATCATGGAATTCTAACAGACACTTACGATAGGAGTTTAAATGTTACACACGTACAAACTTCAAGATGTTTGCATATAATATTTTAAATATCAAGGGGTCTATATGATTAATTAATAAACCTCATGGAGTCCGGAGGTAATTTACCTAATAAATTTCCATTTCCTACATAGAATATATCCTTTTATTTGCACATACATTTATACTATACCGGTCTATGCAAGAATGGTTCAATTTTGGGGTGAAATACTCCGGTCAAATGGGGTTCCTTTATTTCCGGTCTATATGGGAAATTACATACTTCTTTTTCAGCCCTCCATGACTGGCACCCGAATGGGAATAATAAAAGTATACAAATTGAAGACGGTGCAGTATTTTATCATTTCGGGGAGATAAATAAAACCATAGAAATTTGAAAATAATAACCACTCAATTTATTAAAGCTAGGGGTACAACGTGGGTGTGCTAACCTGAATCCAATCTGAAAAAAGAGCTTAGGTTTAAGTATTTAAAATTTGGGTTAGACTTGAGTTAAAAAACTTCAACCTGAATTGAATTCGGGTCAAACTTGACTTGAGGTTTTGGGTGGGTTCAACCCAAATTCAACCCGAATTCACAATTCGAATATAACCGGAAATTAAAATAAATATATGTATATGTACATAATTTAAGTATATTTTAGGTTTTTATTAACTTTTTTTTGAATTTAATTTGGTCAAATTATTGTGTTATGCCAAAAATTGAGCTCAAAATTGAACCCAAATTACGAGCCTGATTTAAGTCCGAATTAGTTAACCCGAACCAACACAAATTGAGCTCGAAACTAAATTGGACAGTACTCGGGTTGAGTACCACACTGGTTGGAAGTCTGCCTCAAGTTGAATTAGAGTTGAAAGTATTATAACTTGGGTCAGACCTAAGTTAATCCTCTAGGCCGTCCAACCCGCCCTGGTTGCAATTCTAATTAAAGCCATTTTAGTAAAGTGGTTAATTGCTAAATATAATTAGTTAGAAGTTTTCTTTAGATTACTATTACAATGAACATCACCCATCACAATGTTGATTAATTCTTTTATAATAGAAGATAAAATAAAACATAAGCGGAAAAGGCTGAAGAGAAATTCGAAAGATGACACGATAAAGTCTTACTTTTTATAATAATTGAACCATTTGACAAAATTTTGCTAGAATCAAGGATGATTAACTAAGTTAAGTCAATTGATAAATAAATTAGAAGTTTCGAGCCAAGGAATAACAATGAAATTGGCATGTAAATTTTCCCACAACGCAAGCAGAGTAATCCGTTCACCATTCGGAATTGCAATTACAACACAAAGTACTATCGAGTGGGGGTGATCTAATAGGGTATCAATCGAACTTATCATCCTGATGTTGGAGGTTTAAATTTTGGAGTTCACATTGGAGGTTAGTGATTGATCGCTATATTAACCTAACAAAGTTTGTTCTCGAGAGGAGAAACGGCGTACGGTCAAAGGTCTAATGATTCCACCAATAAAAACTTGCCGTGGTGGTCTCTAACGTTCTCTTTTTTTCCTACCCTTTTCCCTCGAGCAAAAAAAAAAAAAATACAATGCAGTAATTTTGTTCATGACCGACATTAGCTGTGTACATTATACTACTGATCGCTTGAAAAGCTTAAATTCGTAAATTAATGGTTTCGTGACGGAGTACGGAACATCAAATTTCATGATTATTTAACGGTTGAAACATGTTATTCCTTCCTGCCAATGAGTGCACTCAAAGTGAGAGAATGAGGTGTGTTTGTTTGAAAAAGTAGGTGGCATAGCTAGCTCATCAACCGCGTCTAATTATATATATTCACATGACATTCTTTGATGGGTTTAATACATTACTCATTATTATAAAACTACATACAAACAAGATCTAATTAAACAAAACATTTGCCAAAAGTATGAGTACAGAAAACATCCTCAAATTCTGGTGCATGATTGTGGGACGCGGCATTCACTTGATGATTTGCTCATGGCCATCACCACCGCAACCGACACCACCACCACCACCACCACCGGTCTTTTCGGGTAAAAATTTTCAACAATAATGTCTCGTAAAGTGAAAGTTTTGCAGTTTGACATTCAAAGAGATTAACCAGCAAGTGTGAAAATGAAGAAAAGGGTCGTGGGAAAAGAAGAAGATAAACCTGATTTTTTGATGTGATAGATAGAAGCCATGGAATCAAGACTAAAATCTGCTCCTACCCTTGAGAAGTCTCTCTCCACCAGTGACAAAAACTTACCACCCATCATAATTATTCTTTTTTCCGATACTGGCCCACCTCGTTAAAATTAAATCTAAATTCTTATCTTATGTATCATTAATCAGAATAAAATGAGACAAAATAAGACTTAAGAATTATTGTAAATGGGTGTCAAGAAGTTGTCTCTCTCCGGACTCGGGATCAAGGGTCGATAAGGTGGCAAGACGTCCTGATTAAGTTTATAGCAGTTGGTAAATGGACAGGGCAATGGATTATTAGTTAATGGATCACTCAACCCTAATAATTTTTTATTTTATTTTTTAAAATCTAAAGTATTTTTCACTTTTGGTGTGCATACATAGGTCGGTTTAGCTTGACAATCCCTAACTAATTACTAATTACTAATTACACCTTGACCCTACCCGTTGCTGTATGAGGGTGTTCACGGATCACCACTTGGTGGGCCAGATAGACTTAAATCTCCATGTCCGTCAAGCTTGTCAAGAAAGTCCGTGAGTTACGGGCCACATATTGAAGTTTGTCCAGGGTCTAGTCGCTTTGTTTGCGCATCGATTTTCTTTCGTTTTTCTAACGGAATATGGTTAGTTGCGGAGTTCGAGAAAATAATTAACTCAAATTTAAATATTCTGTACAAAAAAATAAAAAAATTAGAGTCATCGTTGTCGTCATCGTTCTGACGAATATTACAAAATAGTCATTTTTGTTATAACAAAGGCTAAGCTAGTGGGCTCCACACGCATAAAAACATCCATAGATCATTGTATTAGTTTCTCTTCCATTTCTCATAAACTTCCTATGTCCTTCCTCTCCTCCTTTACCGGATAACACTATCATACCCGGGGAAAAAAAATAGTATTGGATTAAAAATTATTATTTTTTAAAGTCAAATTATACCTTTAATAAATTATAATGTTTGAGATAATTCATGATAGTTTGTCTATTGAGTCTCATAGCTATGGGACTTCCTAAAGAAAACTGCAATCATAGTTTATACACCACTCACAAGACTAAGGAGATTTTCGACTAAACTCTCCAAGGTAATCCACCCGGGCCTTTTTTAACCTAAATCATAACACAAACTATCATCCCATCTATTATATCAATTGAGTCGATCCGATTTGTTCTTATTTATAGATAACGCAAGAGAAAACTTATGGTCTAATGACATAATATGATCGATCATGATTTATTAAAAAATTATAACTTGATTTTTAAAAATTATAATTTTTATAAGCAATCATAATATTTTAATATCAATTATATTCTTTAAAATTATAAACTAATTTTAAAAAAAAAATATAATTTAACCTTAAAAATTATAAGGCAATAGGGTAGTCGTCCACCCTTTTGCCGGTTAAACCAGACGCGGCCTCAACGCCATTAATTGTCAACAGTCAACCCCTTCCCAGGTCACAACAACTGTCTCCGAATCGAATCTTCTACTAATGTATTTCTACTTTTATTTTTCTTCCTCTGGCATTCCAAACCAGACCTTTTCCATTTCTTGTTTATATAGTTATATACACCCACACTCAGTCCACCCATCTCCATCTCCATGGACAAAGTCCTCTCTCTCTCTCTTTCTCCTCTCATGCTTCACCATTCTTAATTTAAACCCTCCCATCTCTTCCCCAACACTTCAAAGTTCAACCGCTCTTCAAGTTATCATCTTCTTCTTCTTCTTCTTCGTCTGAAAATTTCCTCTTCTTCTTCTCTCTGATGGGGAACTATATTTCTTGTACCCTAGCAGCCCCATCAGGCAAACATTCAAGAGCTGCGAAAGTGATTTTTCCAACGGGCGAAATCCAACAATTCAACGAACCCACCAAGGCCGCAGAGCTCATGCTCGAGACACCAAACTTCTTCCTCGTAAACTCTAAGTCCCTCCATATCGGACGACGATTCTCCGCCCTCAACGCCGACGAAGACCTCGAGATGGCCAATGTTTACGTCATGTTTCCGATGAGAAGACTGAATTCTGTGGTCACTGCAGCTGATATGGGCGCTCTCTTCCTCACAGCCAATTCGGCCGCCAATCGAACGTCGGACGGAAGGCCCGGAACTCTAAGGATTATGCCGGAGAACGGTGATCATCAGGCTCTGCAAATTTCTCAGGCTGCAGCGCAGACGAGAATTGAAGAAGCAGTGGTGCCCAAGTTGAATTTGGATGATATTGAAGAGTTTTCGACGCCGGAATGGAAGCATAGGTTGTCCATTTGCAGGTCGAAGAAGCCATTGTTAGAGACAATAGCAGAAGAACCAATTTGCTCAAGATGATTACGAAAATGCTCATACATCTTCATTAAGTTCTCTTCTATTATTATCAGAGAGAGGAGAGAGAGACCATATATGTTCTCCTTTAGTTTTTTCCTCTTTGGGTATGTGATATATGACAGTATATTTTTTTGTTTAAAAGAAAAGTTGCAATTGTTTGGGGTTGTCTAATACAGCAGTTTGATCGTAATTCTTAGACAAATCTTATGTTTTGGGTATGAGCAATCATTCGTAGAGTTGAAAAGTGAGCAATCTCCTCTTCGTTGGTCAAATGCAGACTATCAACGTCAAAACTAAGTATTTATGAAAGATAAATCCCTCGTAACTTTACCCCAAATTGTTGCGAAAATACAAACTTATGACATTTGAATTTATAAATCGACTTTGTTATCATTTAAGCTTAAGTTAATATTCAACCCGAGGATAAATGAGGTAGTTTGGCATCAATTGGGGTTGATTTCAAAATTTTAGAATTAGTTCTAAATCTTATCATAATTTGACCCATTAAATTGTAATTACACTTTTTGAATCATAATAAAATTTTAATTTAATTATAAATATGTGACAGCAACGAGGAAGCTGTCTTGACCTACCACCACTTAGCCTTATTCTTTAACGTGTCCTTCAATTTATCCCCTGGATCTTATTCGAGAGAGGAACGAAAATAGAAAAAAGGGAAAAGGAATTCCGTGACTGAATTAAATAAGCAGTTAAGATTAAAGTCATTCCCATTAATTAGTTATTTGAATGTTACCAGATATAAGTCGTTGATTTTTATTTATTTCTTTTATATACATATATCAATTAATATTATAATATTTCTCCTAATTATGGATTAATATTGATTAAACCCAAAATATAAAATTTTAAGAATATTCGGTATATGGACACTTGGCATTCCAAATGTACTGAAGAAATATTATGTGACAGAATCTGAAAAAAGGTAGGAGAAGATCAATTATAGTCATATTTGAAAAAAAAAAAAAAAAAAATAACTGACTGGGAATCACCTATCAATAACCGTCGACATGAATACAATCATCAAAGACAATGATTATAAAAAAGGATTTTTAGTGGAGAAGATGAATATATTCTAATCTCTAAAAGACCCACGATCTGAACATTATGAAGAGTAGTTTTTAGATTTGTTTTACGAGCAGTTAGCATTATAATTAAAATTGTTTTATTCAATCTTTTATTATCGAAGTCCTTTCAATTGAATTAATAAATGAATCATATTTTATTAGTTTTCTGTTATTCCATTTCATCTTTGCACAAATGTAATTTTTTATTATTTTTCATCCAAAGAAATCCTGAACAAGACATCTATACTCATTAAAATAATCGTCCGAAAACTATCTATCGATTGAAATATTTTTGTCGATCCAAACAAATTTTGGAGCAACAAGTATATATTAGTATTAGAATCAATCTACAAATTAGGAACAGAGAAGATAACATTCAAAACATATATATAAAAAAATCATATTGTTGACTCCAATTTACCACCAAATTAAGGCATTTTCCACTATATATATTGGAAAAATGTTTTAAAAAGATTTTAAATTATCCAGTCTAAACTTAGTTAGGAAATGCTTCAGAACAAAAACTTATAACAACAAAATTGACGTCTCACTGGAAGTATTGTTTGTAAATTGTAATAATCTTTTTTATTTTTAAAACAAAAGAATGTTAGACGATTACATCAGTCTGTTCAGAAAATTCTATATGTAAAAAGTTATTGAACTTAATTAATTAATTACACAATGGGTCGTGGTTGGTCAATAACCATTGCCTCATGAGGTTAGTTGTTATATCTTTGCTAAAAATATCAAATGTCCCACACGTAGAATACACGTGATTATGTAATGTGATCTAACAAGGCTTTAATCCACGGCCTTTTGGTAGTGATGTGGATTTCGCCCAAGTTGTCGATCAGTCTTTCGTTATAAATTGAAGTACGTGGAGTTGCAAGTATTTCGGATATGGACTTATGTATAAATTTACAAAATGTTAACGCCTCATGTGAATTACGTATGATAGGGTTAGCCTCTATCTGATTAATAAAAGTCAATGTTCGATGCACAAAACACTGTCAAATTGATCACAAACGAAAGTCTACAACGATGAACATACCTCATGCTCATGCCCGAAACACTTACGTCTCACGTGCTTTAATTTATGACAAAAATTGAATAACAATCTGTGTTAGGTCCATATTTCTACCAATTTACATCTTTTAGGGTACAAAATAAAATTAACTTGAAAAATACTGGGAAAGGCTACGGTGATGTTGTTAGTATTGTACCAAAAATTATAACTTTTTAATATTAAGTTACAAATTTTTAATGTGTAAATTACAATTTGCAAAAAACAAGATCAGTCTTAAAACATTTTGCCCGATCATGAAAATTACAACTTTCAAAGGTTAAGTTAATATTTTAAAGGTAAAGTTATAACTCGTAAAAGAGAAATTACAATTGCTTAAATGAATCTTGTACTCGATCATGAACTTCTCTCAACTACATGTAACTTTATTTTTTAAAGGTATAATTTTATCATTAAACAATAATTTTTTTAAAAATAATTTGTTATTATTTCAAGAAGTTAACATAAGCCTATCCATCAATCAACTTAGCAACCCATATATGGTATAATTGAATCCCATAGGAGGATGGGATCCAAAATGGAGGAATGGAAAAGGTTTTACAGAGACACATAATTTGATAACAAATTTAATGTTGTTCACAACAATAAAACCACCATAATCATAGTTGTTGATGTCGCTGCGACCCCTGTCACCAACGCGGCCCGTGGTTGTGGTTGTGGTTGTGTCACCATCCCTACCCTAATTAAACATTACAAGCAAACTATTTTTTTTTTTTGTTGAACGATTAGAGGTATCCAGCATATTTCGATTATTCTTCTCGTCAGTCCGATCAAAGACATGTCATTCACGTCAGGACTATAGAATTCATGAGGGATAAATACTTAATAGCCTAATTCTAAAGGGTTACTAAAATTTAAATTCTAAACGTCTGAATTTACAATTTGTCTTTCTTATTTCTTGAACTACCCATTGGCATTCTAATTGTTACCACTGTTGTTGCCACATAAAACAATCCGAACGAATGGGTCAATTGGGTTTAGCAGTGACATTAGACGCACCAACCTATAAGTAGAATCATGGGCTTTGATAGATGGGCTAAGCCTAATAGTGTACTAGCAGGGTTTGATTTGAATTGGACGTCCAGGTTGCAATGGGGCCAAACCCAAGAATATCATTCCATATATCAGCTAGATACTGTTTACATGTATCTGAAATATGCAGTCCAATGAAACATGAAAAAACATGATCCACTAATACCCAAACACGCACATATATGTATAGAGAGAGAAAGAGAAAAGTGAAAATTGAGAAACCATTTGTTCTTACATAAAACCCAAGTATCCATGATTGTATCACACAAGCCCAATCATAAAAGCCTTTGAAATTAGTAAGATATTCCGTTTGTTCGAATTCGCGCTTTGAGATCAAATTCTTTGCGAAAATTGTGCTCTCATTTTACAAAATTTATAAATTCAAATTTTCAATTCGTGAATTCCCACTCTTGGCTATATGCTTATTCATTATTATTAAAATTTTATTTTAAAAGTATTGACCCATATATATATATATATTTTTTTTTTTTTTTTGGTGGGCGAGGGGGAGGGAGAAGGGGGACTTGAACCTTTGACCTCAAGAAGATAAAGTTTTCATAAGATAAGGAGTACCATTGAACCAAATGGCCCATTAGTATTAACCCATCTATAAAGATACATATCAAACTAGAATAATATTTGTAACCTATAATTGTTTTTTCATGACCTTATACGAGCATCTCGAACTCTGACTCAAATTTAGACTTAAATTTAAATTTGAGTCTAAATAGTCTAAAAATCATCTCCCACTTTGGACTTAAACCTATATCAAATCAACAAAAAACTTGTTCTGGACCCAAATTGAAGGAGACTTAAATTTTATACCAAATTTTCAACGGTAACTTTTTATCTTATCCAAAGCCAAAAGACTTTTTCGATATTTTGTTCTCTGCCTCTGATCCATTCTCTCTTCTACGTTGTTTCTATCGCCGACCGCCATTGAAGCATTCAAGGATCCTTTGAAAACCGGTAGGCAAGCCTCTTACTTTTCATCTTCCTTATTCTTGTTTTGTTGTATTTTTTAAAACTCTAATCTCATCTATCTTTCATACTATATAAACCCTAAACCTACACATCAAATTTTTTTTTTTTTTCGAGTTAACTATTGTCGGTAGTGCAATTGTAGGCCTTCGATTCTTCCTAAAATTTTAAGTTTTCACTATCTACAAATTTAAAAAATTCGCTTTTTTATTTTTTCAATCATCAATTTTTGTTGAAAATGATCTGTTTTTTGTGTTCTTCAAACCAAACCCATATCAAAGTAAATATTTTTTTTTCTTTCTCTGGATTTAGAGAAGAAAATAATGGATTAAAACAATTTGAGAATTCTTGGGTGGTTTTCTTTTATTTTTTTCGTTTCTTTTTATTCGTAGGTGGTGTTATATCTATATTTAATTTATTTGAATTACTCATTTATGGATAAATATGAAAGTTTCATTTATTTTATCAGATTTCATGATTTGAATAATACAAAAAATGAGTTTTGAGATAATAAATAAATTTTTAAAAAAATTTGAGTAGATATATGAGTTTACCAATTTGAATACTCTATAACAAATCATGCTTCTTATTCAAATTTAAAATCAAAATTGAGTTTAAATTTGAGTCATGGTTGGAGATACTTTAATCAAGATATATATTTAAAAATTAAATAAATTCCCACATAGTTGTGCATTAAATTAAATTTTTATATTTTATTTTTATTAACTTTTATAGATGAATACTTGTCTTGATACATATAATATAACGTTCTCAATGAGCTCTTACTCTCAATTATATTTAAATTTTGTCGCTCCCACTCTATGTGTTATAAGTTGTGACAACTAAGAACGTCTGTCCTAATTTATAACTCTTTTTCCGACATTGCCCACCGTCGGAGCACCGAAGATTATGGGCTATGTGGTGGGAGGGAGTCGGCCAACAATGGAGGAGTTTGGGTGGCATGGCATGGTTACTCATGTGGCTAAGTTACGATAGTTTTTATTTAAAAATTCTTCAATTTTAGACAAGCAAATAAGGAAATAATACTCAACCCAAATATGAAATATTACAGTCCAATTTGCCGATATTCCCTTTTTGTCCTGGATGTTTATTGCTTTCTTTGACATTGACAGGAAACTACTTTTTGTGGATGAGAGGAAATAGGTGTTCTTTCAAGTGGGGGCGGGTAACTGTATTGTGTCAAGTCGTGTTCGTATCGTGTTATTTTAAGTTTGTGTTAATTATTAATTAATTTTAATTAAATTTATTTAGTTAATCGTGTTGTATCATATTAATTTATTTATTTTTGTGTCGTATTCGTGTTGACTCATATAACCCTTGAATAAAAAATTTAACGCTGAATTTTATGCCTAAAATTTTATTATCACTTAATCGAATATATGCTCATACTTTTTCTATAAATTAAAAATTAACTTAATAAATATAATAATAAGTAAAAATAAGAAGGTCACTGCTTGGTAAAATATAATAAAAATTTGATATTTTATTCTTATAATACTACTTAAACGTGTTAATCGTGTCAATTTGGTATTATTCGTGTTTGACACTAACTCAACCCATTTATTATTCGTGTTAACGGATTTGTGTCGAAAAATGATCAACCATAACCCACTAATTTCGTATAAATTTTAAGTTGTGTTTTCATATTGTGTCTAAAATTGCCACCGCTAATTTTAAACGGGTGAGGTTCTCTCTAATTTCATATAAATTGGACGATTTTACAATTTGGTTTGAATGACTAAAATTTATGCACATGATCAACGAGAGTTAACTAATTTTAGATTGTAAAAATTCAGGAATATTTTCAAATTAGCTCAATCGAATGATATGGATGAATAAAACTTAATCATTTAAAAGAGAATTGAAGAATCATTCGATTCTTGAAAAATTAGAAGGGAATCGAATCCCATTTCAAATATCTCAATTTTGCAAGAATCTTCCTCTATTTGTAAAGAAAAAACGCGATTACACACAGCACATATATATCTATCTATTCGACACGAAATGTATTAGAATTAGAAAAAAAAAAACAATTAAATGATGCACATGGGTGCATAGTATTCTTAATGTCATTTAGAAGATAAGATTTGGTCACCAAACGTGTTTTTGTCACCAAATTGGCTGGCTGATGCATTGGCCTTCCCGTAATAGGTCCAAGAGGTATGACCTTTCGATTAGAACGTCCTATGTCTCTTGACACGCGGAGAGCAACTTACATATGTAAACTCATGAAACTCGAAATGAATTATTCAAGTGAAATATGATTGTGTCAAAGCTTTCTCATCAACAAAAAACGACCGAGTGCACAAGGATTGTTTAGGAAGAACAGATTACACAAACAACAATTTGGAGCTGGTTGAGTAAATAGTATCCCTATATATAATAGAAAACATAAAAATTTGAGCTTCAAAATTCTAAAATTACAAGTATAAATTATTCTAATCTGAACACATTCAGAGAAAAAACTAATACAATTGAGATGTTGAACTTCTGTTTATTGGTTCAAATGAACTAAGAATGAAACAAAGCAAAGGCAAAAGGTACCACTGAGCAAGGTCAGGCCAACAGTCCCACCAACCATGCCTACGAGTTCAAAAGCCTGAGAAAACACCACCTCCTTCTTGTATCTGCTATCATACATTGGTGCATAATTCCAGCCATGCTCAGTTCTGCAACATCTCTCCAATCTCTCTTTGATCCTAATCTGTTCTATCTTCTCCCTCAGAGTACTCAAATTTGCATCAACTATATTGTTTCGTCTCCCTGTCAAAGCCAACAAACCGAAATTACTTAGCCAAGTTCAGACTATTATCTGGTCTATCTATCAATATGATGAGGGTTGGCCTTGGCGCAGCAGCGCTAATTAAAGTCACTCCACCACAATGATTACAGTCTCACGCACTGCACCAACCTCTTTATTATATAGTATGAAAGGATTATAGCCAAGTGATAGTTACCTTCGTCTCTAAAGCTCTGCGCTTTTACTTGTAAGGATTGAGGAGTCCTCCACATCTGAGAAGGGATTATCGCAGCATAGAAAGAAGTGGCCATGTTTCTCTCTTTGTAGTTCCGTTTGTATGTAAAGTTCGGTTTTGAAGAACTGATACGATGGATGAGAAACTAGATGGAAGAAAAGAAAGTTTTTTGTTAAAAAGGAAGAGGGTTTCTTGCAAGAGCCCTGCCAGCTCTCTGTGGACAGAATTCCAGAACTTAAACAACTCGGTTGATGAGAATAAAGAAAAACTTCTTACACCATTTGAACTGGATCCCTCGACTCTTCAATATAGTATTACAGTATGTCGTTTCTTCATTCATGAGTTGCAACTTGCAAGTCTATCCATTTATGTCTTATTAAACTCATGTGGAAACAACTAACAAGGAGTGTTTTTGGTCAAACATTTCTCAGAGTCGAGACAGTATAGAGTTCTAACAGAGGTAATTTGGAATGGTAGAAATTCAAGCAAAGACAAACCAATACGTCGTTGGGGATTAGCTGAAGGTCAGCAACATGGGCGGCTTAATTTCAACGATGACCAACTCGTTTTTTTTCTTTAAATTTGGAGTTTTGTTGTGTGGATAATTTTATAATTGTCACAATTAGAGGTTCACATCACATCAGGGGTTAGGAAGAACAGATGATTTCCTTAGTAAATATATTATAAGCTGTATTAGTGGAAACGCGTTGACGTGTATAATGACAAAGGAGGAGAGAAGTGTACAGTTATTGATCGGCAATTCTAACATGTGAATCTGATATACCAAGGTGCCCAACATTAAGTCTTATGAATTACGAGAGAAAAATAAAAATGGGGCTAATCAACTTACACTCCGAAAGATTATTTGAATTTTAATTTACACTCTTAAAGTTTAAAAATGTTAATTTATACCCTGAAAAATATCAATACGTATTAATGTGCACCTAAGACTAACTGCCATCTATTTTACCGTTAAAAAAATTTGGGTTAATTATAAATTGCACCCCTCAAAGTTTAAATATTTTACATTTATGATCCAAAAAGTATTTCATCCATTGATGCTCGTTAAATAGCTCTCAATTATATCGTATCGTAACATTTTCGTGCCGTGTTTGAGTCAATAAAAAAATATTTTTAACAAAAATATTTTCGTGTCGAGTCAATTGCGTTGTGTTCTATATTTCACATTTACGAGAATTTATATAATACTATTTAATATTTTTTAAAAATTAAAAAATACCTATTTTTTGTCTATAATACTTGTTAAATAACTATTTTCTGTCTACAGTTGTGTTATTTCTATGTAACTTTAATTTGATCGAACAATCAAAAGATTTGTATTTAATTGTAGACAAAAATTAGTTATTTAACGAGTATTGTAAGAGAAAAATAGGTATTTTATATATAATTTTTAAAATTTGGAAAATATTTTTTATTGACTCGAACACGACACGAAGATATTATGATACGATACAATTGAGAGTTATTTAACGAACATTAATGGATAAAATTCTTTTTTAATCATAAATATGAAATATTTAAGCTTTGAATGTATAATTTATAATTAGTCCAAATTTTTTTAACGAAAAAATGAATGGAGTTAGTCACAGGTGCACATTGATACGAATATATATCTTTCAAGGTGTAAATTAATATTTTTAAACTTTGAAGGTACAAATTGAGATTTGAGTGATCTTTCGGAGTGCAGGTTTAGATTAGCCCAAAAAAAAAAAAAAGATTGAGGAAATTGTATCAGTCATTAGATGACCAGAAAGTCCGATAAAATTACAAAACCAACGTTCTAGAGAGAGAGAGAGAGAGAGACTGAGTCAATTGTTCGTGTTCATGTCAATAAAAAATTGAGAAAATTATATTCAGACCTCTTGATATTTGTCACTTAATCACTTAAACCTCTCACATTTGAAATATTACACACAAACCCTTTGAGATTTGTTTGCACGTAACACTTAGGCCCCTATCATCAATGTCCGTTAGTATATCCGTTAATAAATTACATCTAGACCTCTAAAGTTTGTAAGCATGTAACATTAGATCACTCAAGTTTAAAATATTACACTTATATTCTATATTAGTTACAGAACTAATAAAATCTATTAAATGACCAAATTATCTCAATTAAAAATAGAAGATATTGTACCTATTACAGTTTGATCACTTGTTTATTTTTTAGTTTTATTCTCATAGACAGTATAATTGTATGCAAATGAGTATTGAATTAAATTTTTTGATATTCTTATATTGATTACTATACGCAGTTCATACTTTTAAACCATTTACTTACTTAGATATCAGAGAGTCCACATCTAGAGGTCCACTTCGGTCTCCGACTTCTTTTTTAAGTGATTGAAACCCAACAAACTGATGTGAAGGTCGTCCCAATTTTAGCATCAATAGTATTAATTATAATTTCTTTAACAAAAAAATATATTTTTATTTTTAATTTTATTTCAATAAATGACATAATAGAGCATGAATTTTGGTTGTAAAATTTAAAATATTTGATATTCTATTTTTAATTGAAATACTTTTGGTTTAAGTGTAATATTTTAAACTTGAGAGGTGTAAGTATTATATGTTTATAAACTTCAGGGTGTGTAAGTGTATTTTATTAACCAATGTACATACATTGACGGTTGGAGTCTAAGTGTTACGTGCATACAAAATTTAGGAATTTATGTGTAATATTTTAAATATTAGGGGATGTAAGTAATTAAGTGACAAATTATAGACATAATCGTGTTGAGTTTTAATGGGTTTGAATTAAAAAATATTTTAATAATTTCAAATTTATTTATTAATTATATTTAATAAATCGTATCATATCGAATTTGTATCGTACATAATTGATATATAAATAAGTCGTGTTGTTTATTTTTATTTTTTTACTATTTAAACCCAGGGAATAAAGTACAGAGGAATAATGAAGAGGGAAATCATAAACATAAAGTTCCTAGATTATCCAAGTGTCTAGATTCCCTATCTTCTGCCACGTAAATCTTGACTGGGTCTGGTAGCTCAATCTCTGTCAAAGCTTCCTTGGAATCCTGTGGCCAGTCCCCAGCCGGCTACCTCGTGATCGTCCACCCCACCCGTGTGCCGTGAATTTTTTCAATTAATTTTACTCATATGTCATACATGGTGGGTTGTGTATCGTTTACTTATTAATGAAACGGATGACTTAAAAAATATTCAAACTCTTTAATTTTGTATTATGTTGTTTTAGTTTTACATATTTACAGAAAAAAATAATTTAAAGAAAACTCAAATTTTTTAATTTCATGTTATATTAACGTGTTATATCATATTTTATCACCCATAATTTAAAGCATACAAATAACGGCACTACCTAGATCTGCAGGTGAAATCACTTTCTAGTATAAATGTAACATCCACTTCATATTTATAATGAAATATGAAGTTTTTATCTTATTTGATGCAATTAAGGTTGGTTTATAAGGGTTTGTTTAACAGGCAATTCAAAAGTTCATCTCGTAAATACAAGCACTTCTTAAAGAGATAAAAAATTTTGGTGTTTAAAACAAATTAGACTTATCAAAAAGTGCATCTTCAAGATGCTCATTTTAGAGAAGTCGGAAACTTTCCAAAACCATCCTACTTGCACTTCTCATAAAGTAATTTTTAATTTTACATTGTTTTCAAAAATTAGCCTTAATTTTTATAATTAAATATATGTTTTAACTCTGCTTCATAGATAATTTACATATCTCAGATTATAGGATAGAAAATATCTTGCTAAAACACTAATTGTAAATAGATGTAATTAACTAGTTGTACATAGTGTCTCAAAAAAAAAAAATAGTTGTAGATAGACATCAATTCAAAAACACTTCTAAAATACATTTTTACCAAACAATTAGGTATTTCAAAAAGTTCATCTTAAAAATTCTATTTCAAAAAGTTCATCCTAAAGATGGACTTTTACTTTGAGAAATTACACAAAACACAATCTAAGTCACTCCACCTACCAGATGACCCAGTTTAGCACAGGTCGTACAATTAAGGGTAAGAAGAATAGCACTAACTTAACGGATATTTAGTCGTGTGTATTTTTTTTATAACTTATTTGACTTTAAATACCACAGTCAGACTTATACTTCATTAAGTCATCATTTTCATCAAATTATTGTCATTAAGTACACATTTCAAATTTTTTTTTTTTTTGCATTATCTAATTTTCCCTTCCATAAATATTATCTATCATTGTTAGTTTCAATATTTTAAAATATAACAACTCCTAACTTGAGAATTGTGCTAGTATTAAAATTAATTTTTTATTATATATATTAAATAGTAACATGCTCAACAAAAAAATAGTAACATCAAATAGTAACATGCTCAATAAAAAACATAATTAAAAATTTAATCATTGTAATAGAGTGACACCATATGTGAATACTTAAAACTATTATGGATAAAGTTGTGCTGCACAAAAATTGTATCCCAAGTGATATGTTAAAATCTCATGCATTGAATATTTGATAGAGTTTGTGGATTCTACTAATCCAACCACCTGCATTGATTTGATATACAAAATTTGGACAAATATTTGTGCAGCATAACATTGCTCTTTTATCTTGCCCACAACAACCCACAACAAAAAAATACTCACTATATAATCACTCTATTACAATGCTTAAATTTTTAATTAAATTTTTTATTGAACATGTATATATATAGAGAGAGAGAGAGAGAGTGATGATAGAAAAATAATTTTAACGTTAACATAATTCTCGAGTTAAGAGTTGTTAATACTAATACAATTCTCAATTTATGAGTAGTTAATTTTTTCAAACAAGTTTTAATTAACTATAATTATTGAAGATATTTTGGACAATGAAGATTAAAATAAACTTATTACCAAACAAATTTTTTTGAGTGGACTTAAATCCAAATAAGTCTACAAAAAAAGACCGTCCTCGAAAGTACCCTGACTTTATCCTGCCAGGAGTATAACACCACAATCCCAATCACTCATCACTGCTAAACTTGAACATAATCTCAGCCATTAAGTCTTCGGCATTAGCTAACAAATAAACCCCCTCACACCTTAGAAATGAGATGGGGGAAAGACTTCGAATGTAACAAATGTTGTAGTTTTACAGGTCTCGCGTACAGACAGTAATTTTACCTCAAAAGATAATAAAAAAAACATCTTTGCAGATTATTTTCCGAATCATAGCAAACTAGTCATCAATCTATAACCATTTGGATAACAATCGACAAGCTTCAAGACATTAAAATCCCGACAGCAATTTCTCCATTCATTTTGCAGTGGCATCATCTGAGGGAACATTACTTCCATCTATATAAATAAACGAACAAAGCGTGTAAGAGTTTCAATCAAAGAGAAATAATGTCAAAAGTAAAAGTGTATTCCACTTGAAGAGTGACTGAGGCAGTTTTATTATTATATTTAAGCATGGCGTAGTTACTTGGTTACCAATGTGCATACCTTCACCATCAGATGGAGCATAAGGGGATTTGCGGTATCGTGTTTGCTGTTGTGTTGGCTAAAACAAGAAGCACACCAAAAACGAAATGTCATAATCAAGAAGGAAGTAATAACTGCATAAAGTCTGTTCCCTCTTGGGGGCACACACAATATATACATAAAGAGTTCGTTTGATTGTCGTATTAGAAATTGATGGATTGAATAAAGTAATACAGCCTAATACAATACATATGGATAAAATTCAAGATTAAATAGAGTATTAGAATAATACGTAATTTTATCTAGTTTTTGACAATACACAATATAAACGTTGGATAGTAGTTATTTAATAAAATCGGTTGTTTGGTTAGAAAATTATTTCTTCGTATTAATGTTGAATTAACAAAAATAACTTCAATCAGTGTTTGTTACATTGATGACAACTTGATTTTATCAATTGGAGGGTTATAATATTAAATGTGTAGAATAATACGTTTGAGTTGGATTATTATACCACCTCTCTTGGTGGTATTAAAATACTTTCATAATACAAGTCTATCGTATAAAAAATATACGATAAATATACGTTTTTAAAATTAGTACGGTATTAAATTTACTTATCAAACAAAGTATTATGACCGATTAAATAAAAAATAGAACAATCTAATATTTAATACCCTCATAATACGTCTACCAAACGAGCCCAAAAAGTACAAAAGGAGATGTGTATCAATTGAGAATGTACATGTATTACCATAACAAATCTTAGACAAGTTGATGCTGCTTTAACTTGGGTAGTCAATCTCAAAATAGATGGCTCACGTAATTTGCATGATGTGTGGGTGTCTTGTAAACCAGTGCAGATGCAGACTAATATGCCACATTCATCTTCTTCTCTTCTTTTTTTTTTTTGGCCAAGCGAGGGTGGGGGTAGGGGACGCTCTTTAGGTTAAAGTGATAATGGAGTAGGCAAAAATTGGTCCAAATTATATTCAGATGAGGTAGGGACATGATGAATCAGAATAGAAAAGAGAAAGGCCACGGGTGCAAGTGAAAATGACAAATCCTTTGTGTAGGCCAGGGTATACAATTTCAAGGGATTGCATGTAAATTTTTTTTTTATAAACAAAAGGTCATGGCCCTCCTCTATGCCTGCTCCCATATATCGTACAGGACAACCAACACAGAAACTGTTCAATTTCCTAATTATTTGCTCATTCTACAAATATTGACATTGTATGATAGTAGCAAGATTTTCCTACACCTACTTCAGCATCAGAAATTCTCAAATTACATGGTGGCATTTTCAGCCTTCTGAAATAGTCCAAAGGACAATATAGTTTCTGAATGTTAAGTTCTTTAAGATACATGGTTCCACCCTTTTTCCTCCATTACAACCCAACTTTGTCTTTCTACATCATATTGCTACTATTGTCAAGCATATAGTCAACTTTCCACAAGTCATGTGTCATTTACTTTTCAGATATGCAAGAATCCTGTGAAAAACACTGGCCAAGTTGAATACTCAACTACAATGGACGCATAATCACATACAGCCATTAGTCTGACAGATTTAGTTATATTGACAAATCATTTTCAAATGGGGAATCCTAAAACCTAATAGTATACTCATTGTAGGGTCTACTTGTCAAAGAAACTTCACCCAAAGGAAAGAAAACGAGGGGGACTCCACAGGTCTTTCAGTTGCCTTATTACTACCCCTAGGCATTCAAGCAGTCCATTGTTAATTGTCTTCAGTATCAGCTTATTCAATTTGTTGTTGCTACGTAACCTTGCATGATCACACTGAAAAGAAAATTGTTGAACACATAATGATATTACTTATTAATGCACAGACTCATCATGGTTGATTAAGAACCA
The DNA here is from genome assembly GCA_951799425.1 of Ilex aquifolium. Lineage (NCBI taxonomy): Eukaryota > Viridiplantae > Streptophyta > Magnoliopsida > Aquifoliales > Aquifoliaceae > Ilex > Ilex aquifolium. The sequence goes on along the minus strand of OX637398.1, from coordinate 6,134,241 downwards.
CCGTACATTGTATCAATGTGCATGGGTTAGCAGAGCTCGCAACAAGTGCGCCACAAGTACGTACAACAGGCAAAGAGGAAAAAACAATTGTAAGTACCTGCAATTTAGGCCGGAGTGCTTCAAGTGGTCCCTTGGGCTTGTCTGCACCTTGCTGTGACAGTTAAAGCATTTTAGAGTATTAGGGAATCAACACGATGAAGGCAGTCTATAGTACTAGCTTCAAGCACAAAGAAAGATATAAAGTAACCTTTCCAAGAGCCCAATCAGCGGAGTCAAAATAAGCACGTTCATGATCCTGACATCAAAAATAAAACACTCAATGAACAAACTGGGATCTGGCTCTAAATTTCCATACATAAATGCGACAGTAATTGTGTAAAGCAAAGCCACAATACTACCTTAGAAATGAGTGGTGGTTTCTTAGGAATGATACCTCCATACTTTTTCTTCACAGCTTCCTCCTACAGAAAACAAATTCAAAAGATACACAAGTGCAAAGAAGTTGTTGCAACAGTATAAATCACTAAATAATTTAAATTCGACTTAAGATTCTAGATGAACCGCGCATGTACAAAATTCAAGGATATGAATACCACCTCCTGTTCGGATGACGGCATAGATTTTCCAGAGTCTTCTGGCATGCTTCCATCGATCTGTTCATGCTCTCTGGCATCCTCCATGCCTGACATATTGTCCTTGCACCACCAACCTAAAGTACAATAGCTGCACTTACACACGCCACTGTGTCCCATTAGTTTCTCATCAAGAAATGTCATAACAAAAGAAACTAATTCCATATTCTGAAGCAGATAACATCTCACAAGAAGGAAAATGACAAAACTGAAAAAAAAGTTTCAGAGAGTAAACAATATGCTAATGGTAACCAAATAAAATCAGTATCATCATATAAAAAAATATCCATCACACAAATTGGACATCCTCTTGAACCACGTTCACATCAAATCATAGAGCAAAAGGTTCAGAAAAGTAAATCATGACCAAATAAGTAGTCCATCTCACAACTCCCAAGTACAAATTGAAACCAAAATACACAGCCTAATTCTCTCCATAATGATGGGTTGACTAAGCAGCATGAGATTTTTTTTTTAATTTTGCAGGCAACAGAACAAACATCGTTGCATGAGTGCACCCATTAGTCACTTGAAATGCATACAAGGATCAATAAGGAGATCTCCATAAGTAAATGTGACCCAGTATTCATAATTCTAATGTTGTATTCATAATTCTAATATTGCTACACAGATTTAACTACTTCAAAGAAAATCGCTACAGAAATTTGACAAATTCAGAAAACTAAATTTCGGAAAAAATTAATTCTAGATTTGACAAATTCCAACAAATTCTTTTAAAGAAAATGCCAAAATACACAATTCGAGATTAAATCCGAGTATTTTTGGACTAAATATAACCATAAGTTACTAGTAAAGCATATATTTTCCGAAGAAAATAACAAAAAACATACAATTCGATGTTAGATCTGAGCATTTTGGACTAAATTTAACAACAAATTACCTGAAATTGGATCAGATCTGAGTTCGTCTCGGCTGTTCCTTATCGCAAGTCTAATCTCTTCTTCTACGAGAGAGAAGCTCTAATACAAGTAGCGGGCCTCAAGTGTTTGCGAGAGAGAGAGAGAGACGTGAGATGCGACAGAGAGCGATGATCGGGTAACGATCGGGTTTTTAAGACAGATGTGAGGAGTTGAGACTTGAGATAGCGGGTGTTTGGATATGGGCTATCACCGTGTGTGGGTTGGGAATAAGAAATGCCATGATATATTGGTAATGTTTAATCTCATTTGTGGGATCAGGTTTTCCCTTGGAATGAGAATTAATTTTTAATTTTGCAAACTAAATATTTAAATGAACATTCTCATGGAATACTTATTATTAGAAATACCATGTATCAAATGTAGCGTTTAATACATTGATAATATAATACAAAAAAAAATTATAAAATACAAAATATAATTCGATGTTATTTTCAGTATTTGGTCATTAGTGTTTTTTATTAATAGTTAATTATTAAGGTTAATTATACAGGAGGTCTCAAAAGTATGAGATTTATCTCATTTTAGTCTCTAATATTTTAATTGCATCATTTTATTCCCTAAAGTATTGAATATATTTTTATGTGGTTCCTCAAGCAGACAACATCCACATTACTAATAATTTGTGATTATAAACTTGTCACATAATATCTAAATATGAGTAAAAAAATAATTTGAATAACTCTTAACCAAAATTTTGGTCAAAGAGCTATCCAAATTACACAGTTTTGATCATGGGTTATCGAAATTTTAGTTAAGAGCTACCCATACTACACATTTTTTGTTAAACTACTTAAATTATTTTTTGTTTATATTTAGGTATCATGTAACAGGTTTATAATAAAAAATTGTTAGTAATTTTAATGTTGTCTACTTGAGGGACCATACAAAAACATAATCAATACTTCAAAAATCAAAATGATGCAATTAAAATATTGAGAATCAAAATGAGACAAATTCTATACTTTGAGGACCTCCAGTATAATTAACTCTAATTATTAATAAATAATTACTTTATATTAATTTTTTAATCAAACTTCTCACTTTGTCACTCATTTTTGGCTTTTTTTTTTTGGTTTAATTAGCTCTCTCCCCTTCTCACTACCTTATAATCACTCTATTTCTCTTGTCCCCATCTCCGACCCCTCTTTCATGAAAAGATATTTAACATTGTAAAAATATTATATTATCACTGATATGTTGGTGTCACCGTTGAAACTAAGCTCAGAATTAAACAAAATAAACCATATATTAATTATTAGATGTGATGATATGGATAATTTTAAAATAATAGAATTGAGTTTACTATTTTTTGTTTTGGACAAATTGTATTTTATATCCTAAAAAATTTTTAAAATTTTTACTTTATACGTTAAAAGATTAAATTTCTCACATTACAACTTCAATATATCAAAATTATTACAAAGTAATTTTTTTGTTCATTTTTTCGTTAGTGTCTGGAATAATTTTTGACGAAAAAAATAACAGAAAATAACAAAAATGTTATATTGTAATATTTTTTATATATTGAGAGTGTAATATATAAAAATTAATTTTTAAAACTATAAAATAAAAATTTTAAAATTTTTTAGGGTGCAAAATGAAAAAAATCCTTTTATTTTTCATTAGGTAGTGGCATCACAATTCACTTTATATAATTACTAGCAAAATTATTTTTACATAAAAAAAACATGTAGCACGGAGATTAAATTGATAGCCCAGTAGGCGTCGATGAAGAGGGAAGAAGGATGCTTCTATCGTCACTGATGCTTCGCCGCTTTTGCTGTTTCGGTGCAATCTCTACTTCTCCTTCTATTGCTTCACCTCCCAACCCTGCTATCAAGAAGAAGCAACTTATCTTCTTGGGTTCCCCTCAGGTACACACACACACACTCTCTCTCTCTCCCCCTCTGTGTGTGTGTGTATTTTGGATGTATTAACGTTATACAAATAGTCATAATTGATGCAATTTTAGCGAAGCAGGTCTCTGCTTCTGTTCTTGACGCACTGTTCAATGCGTCTTCCGCTCCAGATTCCTTGTTTGAGGTACCCAAATTGCTCAATGCATGACCTCCGATTATGATATCCTATGCCAAATTCTTCAATGCTTCAAATGGCTTGGCTGCTATATTTTCTATTAGGGTTTATTGAATTCTCTTGTTATTGGGAATTTCATAGTCTTAATTGTTTATGTTTCAGAGTTACATTTCTAAGCAGTGTATGTCATATAGAATGGAATGGGATTTTAAATGCAAGTTGATTTGTCTAAGGTTGCAGCAATTGTTACCCAGCCGCCGTCTGGAAGAGATAGGGGAAGAAAAGTGATGCCTTCTCCGGTCGCACAGCATGCTCTTGACAAGGGCTTCCCTTCTGATTTGATTTTCACACCCTTACGAGCTGGTGATGTAATTATCGTCTCTGAATTATATTGTTACATTGTCTACCAAGACATAATTTTTTCTTCTCTTTATATGAAGTTTTTGAAAAACCTTGTATTACTGTGACTTCCTAATTTTTTTGCAAATGTTATCTACTGTTTTATATATTCTGCGTCGCATAGCCCATTTCCATGTGCTAGGTTGTTGACTTTGGCAATATGGTTTCAGAAGCTATTTGCCTTCAAATTAGTAGGAGTTATTGTGCCACTAGTATTTTTTCCTTTACAACTCAAATTACTTAATGAGTATTCGTAGTTAGCAGATCTTGACGATACTGTGCCAGTCTGGTCTCTATATTTTTTAAACGTAGTGTTTTTGTTTAGCTAATGCATTGAAGTATTTGATACTTTCTACCAGCCTAATAACTGCTTGCAGGAAGGGTTTTTAATTTTCAACTTACGGTCCTGCAGGAGGAGTTTCTGTTTAACTTGAGAGCTCTGGAACCCGAACTTTGTATTACAGCAGCATATGGGAATATCTTACCTAACAAATTTCTAAAGATACCGTCACTGGGTTAGTTAAAAGATTTCTTTAATAATGTTTTTCCTTAAAGTGAAAAAAACACAGGAAAGCTTCATATTCTAAACTATGACTTCCTTAGAGTTAGGAGCTAATTAGTCACAGGTCATTAACCTAAGAGAGATGGGTAAATATGATCTTTAAGGTCCAGTTATCATATAGCCTAAATATGATGGATCATGGGAGTTTGTTAATAATATAGTTTTGAGCATCAGAAAATTTGATCTTACTTTAAATGCACTTGCTCTTTTTTCAATATCTTTTATAATGAAGCCAATATGTAAATAGATGCACTTGTTTTCTTCCCTGTATTATTCTGTTGTCTTTTTTTTCTGTATCTTATGTGCACTTCCCATTTGAGGCGTATGTTTTTTATCAAACTGCTCAGTGTATAAATCAAAGGGCAGAAGGTTTGATTGTTGGGTGATGGGAAACATATATCCGATAGTGCTTGTATTACATGATTTTGTCTGACATTTTGGTTCACCCCTCTGAATTCAACATTTTCATATCAACTGATTATTTATTCAATGTCAAATGTAATCCTCCAGGAACAGTCAATATACATCCAAGCCTGCTGCCTCTATATCGTGGTGCAGCTCCTGTTCAAAGAGCGTTGCAGGTTCATTGACATGTTTGTGTTTTCTATTTTTTTTTTTTGGCAATGGACGATGTCTTTCAAATGCATATATCTAACTGGATTTGTTTTTTATATTGTTCCCTCAAATTATGAAATTTAACACCAGGATGGTGTGAAAGAAACAGGAGTATCATTAGCATTCACTGTCCGTCAACTAGATGCTGGACCTGTTATTGCCTGTGAAAGAGTGCAAGTAGATGATCAGATAAAGGTATATACGATGCTTGTTTAGAGGTACCAGTGTTATCTGAAACTGGGACCAATAGGTGTTAACATGGATATGGGGATAACTTCTTTGGGTTCATGACTGTTCTCTCTCTCTCTCTTCCCCCCACCCATGGCAATTAGCTTTTATCATGGCCTGCAAGTTTTGCCAATGCTTGCTGCATTTTCTGGTCTAACAATCAAAATTATCATTTAACCATGTTATCAACATAAACCTTTGATTAGCATTGACTGCTTCCTGAGGATTCTTTTGGCTAATGCTTTGAGTGATCGGAATGCAGGCACCAGATTTACTTGACTCGTTATTTGCTCGAGGTATCTTATTGTCTTCTCCTTTTCCTAGTTCCTCCTTAACATCTGTACCTGAAACATTCTTCTAGATTAGTGCTTGCTTTCCGTGATAGCATTATGCATCTTGAGTTATAAATCATATGTTCTTCCTCCGTATGACTTGACTACATAGGAATTTCCTCCTTTTAGGACTTTGAGGAGCCTTTAGCCAACTGCATTCGGATATTATTGAAACTATATCATCCACAGACACCCCCTCCTAGCCCCCGTGTGTCTCATATCAGCAAGCTATCATTTTTGCTTCTTGTAAGTATTAGCCAATCTGTAATCAAGGGGATCCACTTGCAGATGTGAACTTTCTCAAGCAATAGTTTTTATTTATTTAAAATTGTTAAGTAAAAATTTGATCAACATATAGCCTTTAATTAGGACCACGCTTTATTCTTAAGATTTCTCTATTTCCTATCTACGTAGTAACTCATGATTGTACCATCTTAATTGGGGACCTTTTAGTTATGTCAATAACATATTTATGGGATGGAAAATGTTCAAACTGGAAGAGCTTCTGGTGTCTATTTCATTTGTATGCATTACTTCTCATATGTATTTCCTGTTCTGGCAGTTATCACAGTAGATTACAATTGTTACTATTTTATCCGCTGGATTTGTGTGGTGTCGTTGGATATATGCATTAAGGTATCTTTGCTGAGGACTTACATGCCATTAAAATATGTAGGATCTAATCTTCTAATCCGTGAGCTTCCCTCTATATTTGACGGATCAGCAAGAGTGCAAGCTCAAGCCCAAGATGACTCTAAGGCTACTTTGGCTCCAAAGGTGCTGTACCTGATAACACAATCATAGCTGATTGTCAATTAAGAATATCATGTAATGGTGCATGCATTTACCTCTATTTGATTTTTCATAAGTACGTCAAAATATTCACGGGCACTCAAAAAGTTAATTGTATCCTGTATGCTCCTATGTACCACTTTAAAAAGCTTATAGAAAAAAGGCCTACCCGGTTTAGAGTTAGAGAAAAACCAAGAGAGCAGAATACAAATGCCCAGATCCTTTGTAGAGTAGTTTTACCTTGCAATCCCTTAAAGATATTATAAATTCTATTTTCTCTATTCAGATTTTGAGGTGTAAAATGTTTTGAACTCTTTTCTTTTTTTTTTGTCTGTCTTTGTTTTGGTTTCCCGGAAGTAATAGTGAATTATTCCTTCCCTCTCTTCTTACTTTTCTCCTCATTTAAAAAATTATCTGCTCTATCTATGGCATAAAACAAATAAGATTGACTGTTGCATGCAGATAACTCCTGAGGAGTCATGGCTATCGTTTGACGAAGAAGCTTTAGTCTTGCATAATAAGGTATGCTCTTAATTTATTCTTCTCTTGATCTTTTTATGGGATCATGACATGCAATCGTTTAGGTACGGGCATTTGCAGGGTGGCCAGGAACCCGAGCTAGGGTTGTAGTATTCGACAACAAAACCAGCCATTGCAATACCCTAGAGCTTAAAATTATCACTACGAGGGTATATGGCAGTAACAATGTTCCAATTGACAAAATTGATGAAGTGATTTTTACCAAAGGTTCACTGGTGTTCCGTTGTGGTAGATGCACAGCTCTGGAGGTTAGCAGCCATTTACCAGTTGTTTACTTATGTGGTATTTAAGTATTTATTCTAGGGTTTTCCTTTTCTGTACCTACGGCTTGTTACAGTCTTGTATGCATATGTATGTGGCCTTTTATATGTATGTGTTTTGCATTTGTGTGTGTTTTTTGGTGTGGTGTTTGGGCAACATATTCCCCCAAAACTGTGTCGAAGTGTGTTTTAGATCACATACCTATCTTTACTAGGGAGTGAGCAACCATTTTTCCTTTACCTTTAAAGCCTAAGGTGAATGTCATCCCATAAAATATGTTTATTGTCAGTTTATTTTCTTATTTTTTGTGTACTTGCCTGTCTTTCAGTTTTCTTTTCATAGTGTGTTTGGGTGGGTGGTTACGATGTTGCCGACTTGCCGTGTTGGTTGAATAAATGTGTTACAAACTTACATTGATGCACTTAACAAGATCAGGATAACTGTGCATGTTCTTGCTATACTAATTTCGATGTTGGCACTTTGGTGACACTCAGGTTCTGGAAGTGCAGCTTCCCGGTAAAAAAGTGATAAATGCAGCTGCATTTTGGAATGGTTTGCGAGGTCAAAAGCTGAAGAAGTTATAACCAATGTGCCAATTTATCTGCACAGTAAATCAAGCTACAGGTTGGAAAGTTTGGTAAACTTCTCTCTCTCTCTCTCTCTCTCTCTCTTATATTGTGACACCTGAGGAAGGTACAACAAGTGTTACAATAATATGTAGATGAGTTTTGGCCGGTACAACCACTCTATTATCCACTTCTAATAAACGTGATTGACCCAATTCTGGATCATCTTCTGGAATCGTATAACTATCATAAGGGAGTGACTATTCATCCGAACAGTTATAGTCTGAATACTCATAAGTCCGATATCATTGATGTCCAATGGCTTTGATAGTAATGGCTAAAACTACTACTACCTCGTCCATTGTTTATAAAAGAGCACAAATGATGGTCTAACAATGAGCATCGGGATGATAATGTGAACAATTTCCTTACTGTGTTCGTAAAGGAGTTACTTTTGTAATACTTCTAAGACCCCCTTCTCTTTATGTGTTTTAGAGTAGTGGTGCCATAGGGAAGAGAAAATGTTTTTTTTTTTCAAATGTATACATCATTTGTTTAGCCCACTCCTAATGGAAAGAGAGGAAGATGGAAGCCTCAAACCAATTTGTGGGGATCAAATTTAGATCTTAATGTTGCTAAGGTTACCTTAGACTTCCGAGCTAGGAGGTGAGTTCCTGACCATCTGGGTTAATCAGTGATGGTTGAGTTGGGCTTTAACATCAAGATATTTGATTGATGGCATGCTTAATAGTATTTTTGGGCAACTTTAATTCATCTATAACTCTATAGGGTTAATGTATGCTATTATTTTGCAGAGATGGGAATGAGGTCGAAGCATGTGCTGAGATATAGTCAGCCCTTTTGTGGAAAATTGCATATTAATTGGAAGATTTTGGACCTGCCTTCTGATCGGCGCATTAGGAGAGCAATGTCAAGAAAAATAAGAATCTGGGATATTTTTCGTATTGCATCTAACTTATTTTTGTACTAGTTATTTCTCATGCCTGAAGGCACGGAGCAATAAAAAAAATAGTCAATAATAAACATATTTGTATTTACATCTAAAATTAAATCATTAAAAAAAGAGAGAAATATATTTAAGCACCAGTTGTAGTGGGGGTGAGCGGTGATAGTGGTGATAGTCGTGGGTTGCAACGATGATGGTGGTGGTGGGTTTTGGATGATGATGATAATAGTTACAGTTATGGGTGACGGCGGTTATGGTAGTGGATGTGGGTGGTGGGGAGACGACGATGATGGTGTCGGTGGTGGGCAGTGACGATGGTGGTGGTGAGCGACGATGGGTGTTTCTGGGCGACAGTGTAATGGGTGGTGGTAATGGTGGTAGTTGTGGTGGTGGTGGGTGACAATGGATGGCGGCAGTGGTGGGCGATGACGTGTGGTAAGGGTGGGTGATAATGGTTGGCGGTGATGGTGGTAGGTTGTGTTAGTGGTGGTGGTGGGTCTTAACAATGGGCGACAGTGGTAGTGGTAATAAATATACGAATGAGATGACGATGATGATGGGTGGTGGCGGTGGACAACGGTGGTGGGTGGCGATGATGATGATTGTGGGGTGGGGGTGGTAGAGGTGAAAGTGGGGCAGTGGCGGTAGTGGTGGTGGTGGTGGCGGGGGCAGTGGTGGTAGGGTGATAGTAGTGGATATGATGGGGTGGTGGTGGGGGAAGTGTGGTAGTAGTGGTGGTGGGATACCGGCGGTGGTGGGGGTTAGGGGTGGTGTGATAGTAGTGATGATGGTGGTGTGGCGGTGGGTGTGGTGGTGGTGGGGTGGCGATAATGGTGGTTGTGGCGACGACGTTAGTGGTGGTGGTCGTTGTGGCAGAGCTGGCGGCGGCGGTGGGGGTGGTGGTAATGGTGATGGTGGTGGAGCGAAGGGTGTAGTGGTGGGGGGTAGTTTCAAACAATTTTTTTTTTTGAAGTACTTATGTAAAATTATAAGTTCTAAAATTACTTTTAAAAAGTCATTTCAAACACACTTTTAGAGACGTATTTTACCTATTAAATTTGGGGTGTTAATATTAGTCATCAGATTAACTTTAAAGTAAAATTTAAAGATATTTTAACCACGAAAAATAAAAATTATTTTGTTTATCATTTGAGATTTGAATTATATTATATTTTATTATATAAATTTTTCTTGCAGGGGAAAGCTCTCTGATTTGGTTTTGAGAAAGTGGAAATCTCTCTCTCTCTCTCTTTGAGAACACTAGAAAGCTCTGAAGATGGCTAATATAAAGCTTTAACTTTTAGAAAGAGGGTATTTATTTTGGATTTTTTGTACTTTGTGCCCGGAAAGATTTTAAGTTTTTAACTTAGCACGTTTAAAAATTAAATTTTTTATATTATATCATAATCAATTCTATAATATAAAACATGATAGACTTTAATAAGTTCATTGGATGGTCTTAAATAGATTCATCCAACGGTCATCAATATCTTTCTCAAAAATTTAATATTTAATTATACCGTGTTTTCAGGCCCTAGTTATCCTTAGTATTGGATAATGGTTGATAACATTCTGTAATATCAAAAATTGAATATTGATCGTACAATATTTATATTTTTAATAATATTTTTTTAATTACATAATTTAAAATTAAAATGAATAGAGAAAAGAGTAATGTTATATTGACTTAAAAATTAGACTTGATAATTACAACCATTGAATAGGTAATGGGTCTCAATAAATGTTTGGACTTACAGTGAAATCAATGATTATAATTATTAAGTCTATTTTTTTAAGTTCGTGTAACATTACTCAGAAAAAAAGTAAAAGAGAGGTGGGTGTGGATTAGTGAAATTACTTAACATTGGAGAGTATGTTGATTGAATTATCTGATATTGGAAGCCATGCAGAAAAGATGATATTTTCAAATGAAAACAAAAATTGGGATGAATTTTAAATCATTGGATTAAAGTAGATTAAAAATAGATCAATTTTAATTATTATTATATTTTTATAAGTAGATGATTCAACTTTCTAATATTAAATTAATTTTATTAGTTTTTCCTTATATCTAGTCGTATTCCAGGAATTCAAGGGGTGTATGCATGAAGTTGTGTTGAAGTTACCAAGAAAGTAGAAATGAAAAGATTCAAATCCAAAATATGGATAATGACACCATCAGCAAATACTCCTGTAATTCCTCATTACCGTTTGGCCGTTCTTTTCGTATCCCCCACCATAGAAAGAGCATGCAATTGAAAAACGTGACGAACAAATGGCCGAAAAGAGTATTGAAAATTGAAAGTAGATGAAGACATCTCAATATTGAACTGTTACTCCATTATGCTGGAGATTCTTATCTCGAATCATTCTAAGATAAATCATTCAAAAAGTGTTAAATAAACCCATTTCACGTTACGTAACATCGTGCCCATTTCTTATTGTATCGTAACCAATCTTTATTGACTCGTAAGTCGTAACCATGGGTACGTATCATACATGGCGTGTATCATAGAAATATCCCATTTTTTAACCGATGGTGATAACGAAACCTAAAAAATCAACATTAACAGTGTTGATTACTGTAATAATGATAGTAACGTTATTGCTGAAATTTAGACTCCAAAAATGACTAGTAATAGAATTTAACATCTTTCCCTTTTATTTACAATCAATTAAATGTCCAAGTTGGACTAAAAGAGAAAAAGAAAGCGCCGATGGTGAATGCGACCGGAGACCGCTCCACAGAGGAGACAGATCTGGTTGAGCGCAGCAGCAAGAAAGTCAAAATACGGGAATGTCTTGGGGGTTTGGGTAGAATGGAGGAGAAGGAGGATATGGAGGTTGAGGTAGTGGAGGATTCGCCGAAGAAGAAAGCTTCCTATAGAGATACGGTTCTTGGAGAAAGGAGTGATATGGGTTCTGAGGAACTTTATGGAGAAGAGGCCTCTGATGGTGATGAAGAGGAGGAGGATGACCCGGAGTGCCCTTTGATCCGGATAACTGCTTTAGAGAAAACCATCATGAGGAAACCTTGGAGGCTGTCGCTAATCGTGAAAGTCCTAGGGAAGCGAGTAGGGTTTGCGATTCTTAACCGTAGGCTACAGCAACTCTGGAGCTCTGGTGGCAGAATTCAAATAATTGATTTGGCAAATGACTTCTTCCTTGTCAGGTTTGAGAATAAGGGGGACTATGAGCATGCTCTATATGATGGACCATGGACCATATCAGAGCATTACCTCACGGTTCGTGAGTGGCATCCCAATTTTGATCCAGTCAATGCTACTATTGATAAGGTGGTGGTGTGGGTTAGGATTCCTGACTTGCCAGTAGAGTACTATAATTGTGAGACCCGAGAATGCACGATAGACATTTTAATATTATGAATTTGAATGTTACATAATCTAGTCACAATCAAACTTTAGTCCGTAAATTAAAAAGGGAGATATCGGGAATACAATGAATAGTGTGTTGATCTCGATAAAAATATTTGTTGTAAGCATATTCACATGTGATATGCATGCGCATTGTTGGTAATCATTGTTTAATTAGGAATGGTGATATGAGACTTGAACCTGAATGATGAATATTTTAAACGATAGAGATAATTTTATAAATAATGATTATAGGGGAAATTGTTTTATTAAAAGTGTGAAAAGCTAAATACGAATGTTGACATAGTATATGACTTTATTATTTTATGTGCGTTGGCGCATGTGGAATTAATTGGGTGACAAGCATGTGACATTAATTTATTGCTATAAAAATAAAATGTGTTAGTATGTGCAAGGAGTGGTTAAGGGTCCCAAATACGAATTTAATGGTTTATCAATATTTTTGGATATATGTAGTTGTGAGACCCGATCATGCATTGCATGCATATTAGCATAATTTTGTGGGCTAAATTGTAATTATGTGAAATTATTAAAGGGTTAATTAAATCAAATTTTTCATAGCCATGATGTATGTGAGCATACATTGGGTAGGTGGACCCCGTTAGTGATGTATTAGTGAGACCAATTTATAGGAATTTTATGTGTGAAAATACTAGTGGGTCGATTTCGAAATCACTTAAGAACTTGGGGGGAGGCAAACATAATTACCCAAAAAAAAAGATGAGTCATCCTTACATGTGTAACATTATAAAGTGTTTGTGTTTAAACAAAGGCCAAGTGTATGTGTGTGTGTGCCGTGTGTGTGTGCGTGTGTAATATAAAGTGAAGAAGTATGTGTTTATAACATAAACCAGTGTGTGTGTGTGTGTTCTTCTTGGCTGAAAACCGAGAGTGAGGGAGAGTGAACAAAAAGAGAAAGAAAAACAACAAGTAAGGTCACATGCAAGGCTAAGGGAAAGGAGAGAGAAAAAGAAAAAAAGAAAAGGGGTCTTGCACTTGAGAATTTCGGCCAAGACTAGAAGGGGGAAATGTTGGAGCTTGGTGGTGGGCTTAATGGTGGAAGACAAGTGATGGTGCTTGGTGGTGAAGGAAGTGGACACAAGAGGTAAGTTTAGTCATGTAATCTACTTTCTCTCCTCTTGCATGTATGGATACATTTCTAGTGTATGTATTTGGGTATTGCATGTGGGTTAAATGTGATGCTTGTAGTAATTGTTCTTTAACTTTCATAAATTCATGGATATAATTTAATTGCAAGAAAGCATGTAATTTTATGGTTTTATAGAAAATGGAGTAAATTCAAGTATACTTTTGTATTTGCAATTATATGGGAAATGTTTAATTTAGTGTAATTGGTTCAAATAAATATTATTTTAACAGATTTGAGAAGACTAGCTTAATCGATTCGAGTAGATAATTTTACTCGATGCGAATGAATTATTTAATTTGACTCGAATTGATAATTGAACTCGGTTCGAATAAACTATTTCAAATTTGAGCATTATTACGTATTAATGTCTGAGTGGAATTGCAAATATTGGGTGTGCTAGGCCTGGAGGCGAACACCTCAAAGTACGCCTCACTCAAAGTTCTGGCAGAGGGGTCATCTACAAGGTAGAATTCCAAGCAAGGTAGGTGCACTACCCTACAACTTTTTGTGATAATTTATTAGACTTTTAAACATATGTTTTTACTATGGTTATTGTTGGGAATAATTAATTGATCGGGGACTCACGGTACATTACGAGAGTCGTTTAAATGACGAGAGATGATTATGTGATTTCAGTGGTCTAAGTAACATGAAGTATTTATATAGCTTGAGTTGTTTATGTGACAGGATTTGATTATGTGGTAGAGTCGTCTAAGTAACGTGATCAAAAACTCTCTGTGATGTGGGTCATCTGAAGGAAAACCATTAATGTGGTTTGGGTTGTCCCACTGATGAATGATATCTATGAGGTGTTACAAGCTTGCGATACATGTGGCCTATGTGGCGCAAGAACTTGCACAACTAAATATAGTTTGTGTGGCGGTTGTTGTTTACAAGGCGATTAGTTTGTGTGCGTGTAGGGTATTCTTTGTGAGGAATAATTTAATTATGTGGAAGTAGATATATGTGTTGTATATTTTGTCGATGTGATATATACAGGTTATGCCTATGCGATGTAAACAAATGTGTATGAGGTGAAGTGTAATTTGAAAGTAAGTATCTAATTCGTGGTTAAGGTTGTTCCTAAATAAATAAAATTTCATTTATCACTTGTTGTGCTCTTAAATATTAATTGCATCTTTGCTTTTACTAATGGTCTTAATGACTTTTCAGGAAAAACCATAAAGACGTGAGGAGTCCACTGCCGAGTCTAGAGGATCGATTGAGATGTCATCATGGGGTTTATTTTAATATGACCTTTAAATTTAAATTGTATTATTCTATGTCATATTCTTGAGATCAATATTATGGTTTGTAAATAAGAAGGGCTCATGGCAAGCCGTACCACTAAGGGATTATATGATTATTTTTTTTTATATGCTTATTTTTACATAAAGAAAGGTGTATGACAATAATAAGTAGGGATTACAGTTATTGTACCCCGGGTTGGGGTGTTACAATAATAATCTCTTTCTATGGAGATTAGGAGATCGTATTGGGCGTACTGTTAAAGTGGATGAACTGACCCTGAGTGTGTCAAGGGGTAAGTTTGCTCGAATTTGTGTGGAGGTGGATCTCACTAAACCACTCCTGGCGAAGTATCGGTTAAAGCGACTTGTTAAACCTATTGAATATGAGGGGATCCATCTAGTCTGTTTTGAGTGTGGACACTACGGACATCGCCGGGAGCAGTGCAAGTTGAATCGAAGTGAGGGAGATCAAAATATTCCGGTGAGTAATCAGGTCCATACCCTGAATGAAGAGGTACTTAACCCCCTTCAACGACCTTTGGAGGAGGAGGCAAATACTATTCGTAATGAGGTAGTGGATCCTTATGGTCCCTGGATGCTGGTTCAGAAACCGGTTAGAGGGCGCCGGCGGACGGTGGTAACGAGGGAAGACCGAACTGGAAAGGAAACTAATTTGGATAAGGAAATGGGTGAGAGAATTGGGGGATCTCGGTACTCAATCCTCGAGAAAGTAGGGGATATGAATGGAGGAAATCAAGGGATTGACAATGATAATATGCAGCTGGAATCTCGCTCACGTAATAAGGAAGGAAGTATAGAGGGACGTGATGAGTGGCGTGTGGAAAAACATCTGGGTAAGCAAAAGAATGGGAAACAAGGAGAGGGATTGAGAATTAGCAAATATGCTACTGGGCCAACCCAGGGTGGGCCTTGTCAAGATGGCAGTAGACCCAAAGTCCAGAATTATATGATGAACAACCACCAGGTTCGGGCAAATATTCCCCATAGGCTTCAACCAGTGTCAATGGAGCAGGTTATAGCTAACCCGAATGGTGATGCTGACTGCATGGTATTGACGTGTGGTGCAAGCAAGCCCATTATTGAGAAAGTTTTTTTTTGGGGGGAGGGGGGAGATAGGCATTAGTAAGCAACCGGAGCCCCCTGATAGAGACCTGCTATGTATTGAGTCTCCACCATATGAAAATATAACCAGCCCATGTGGCACGGTGGTACCAGAGACAATTGGGAAGCATGATGGAGCTAGGGGTTACTCTGGAATTGGAATTTCGATGGACTACTCCCAGTAATTTGGGTCCCTTTCTACAAGGTTTGTTTATGATAGTTTTTGTTTGGAATTGCCAAGGAGCTAAGAGCTCCAAGTTTCGGGTGACTTTCAAAAATTTTTGTCAATTGTATCGGCCGGATGTGGTAGTGCTTGTTGAACCAAAAGTGAGTGGTGTAGTTGCTGATAAAGTGATTCATGGCCTCGGTTACCAGTTCTCTACTAGAGTTGAAGCTAGGGGAATGGCAGGAGGAATATGGGTACTGTGGAAAGAGGTGGACTTAGTGATTGATGTCTTACAGAAGCATGATCAATTTATTCATCTCCGAGTTACCCATGGTAACTCTAAGCCATGGCTTTTTATTGCAGTTTATGGGAGCCCGAGGAAATATGAAAGAAATTTATTATGGGAGGGGTTAAATAGAATTGGGTCTACTGTTTTAGAGCCCTGGTTGGTGTCAGGGGATTTCAATGACTTTCTCCATGCTTCGGATAAATATGGGGGCGCTCGAGTTGGGGGCTCTAAATGTATTAAATTTCGCAATTGGGTCCAGAACTGTTGCATGATGGATTTGGGATTTCAGGGGCCACGATTTACTTGGGAAAGAGGACGGTTGAGAGAGCGTATTGATTGGGCTCTGTCGAATTCTCTTTGGCGCATGCGGTTTCCTGAGGCTGTTGTCATTCATGCTGCTAAGATCAAGTCAGACCATCGGCCACTTATCATTCGTTGTGATCAAGGTTCGTTAGTGGGGACTAATCGGCCTTTTAGATGTCAAGCGGCTTGGTTTTTGCATGATGGGTTCAAGGATTTTTTGCAGGAAGCTTGGAAACAGGAAGAGACTTTGCCTGAGGCCGTTGATGATTTTGTAATTAAAGCAAAATTCTGGAATAAAAATGTGTTTGGCAATATTTTTCAAAAAAAGAAACACTTGGAGGCTCGTATTCGGGGTGCGCAACGGGCTTTGGAGACTCGGGAATCGGGGTTCTTGCGAAAGCTGGAGAGGGAATTAGTTTTGGAGTTGGAAAATGTTATGCACCAAGAAGAGGTCCTTTGGATGCAAAAATCTCGATGCCAAAAAATACAACTAGGCGATCGGAATACCTCTTATTTTCATCGAAGTACCATTGTCAGACGGAGGAAAAATAAGATAGAAATGTTGCAGAATGAAGGAGGAGAATGGATAACAGATCTGAGTACGTTAAAGAAGCTAGCCCGGGATTTTTTTGTGCATTTGTATACGAGGGAGAGTGATGTGGTTCCGCTTTTTCCTGTTAGAGGGAAATTCCCTGGTACTTTGCAGAATGTATTGGATTTGGATCTTCCCATCAGTAAAGAGGAGGTGCAGAGTGCAATTTTTGGAATGGGGTCTCATAAAGCACCGGGTCGGGATGGCGTGCAGGCCGTTTTCTATCAGAGAAATTGAAAGTTGGTGGGTGAATCTTTGTTCCGCTTTGTCTGGGATGCATGGAGTGGAGTTCAGAGTTTGGAACCTGTAAATTCTACTTTAATTGCTCTTATTCCTAAGGTAACAACATCAGTCTCTGTTGATCAGTTCCGCCCTATCAGTCTTTGCAACGTGACTTATAAAGTGGTTACGAAGATCATTGTGAATAGACTAAAGCAATTTCTTCCTGAGTGGATACGACCAAATCAAAGTAGCTTTGTGCCGGGGCGTAACATCTATAATAATATCATTATTGCTCAGGAGGTTATTCATTCTATGAAGTTAAGGAAGGGCAAAAAGGGTTTGATGGCTATTAAACTAGACCTGGAAAAAGCTTATGATCGGCTTAGATGGGATTTCATTCAGGATACTTTGGAAGTTATTGGTGTTCCTGATCGCCTTGCCCAATTGATAATGAGATGTGTAACGTCTTGTGATATGAGTGTGCTATGGAATGGGGACATGACAGACAGTTTCCGACCGTCTAGGGGTATCCGTCAAGGGGACCCTCTATCTCCATATTTGTTCGTTCTATGTGTAGAAAGATTGGGCCATCTAATTGAAGCAAAAATCCAGAGGAAGGAGTGGAAACCAGTAATGCTGATGAAGGATGGGCCACAGTTGTCTCACCTCTTTTTTGCGGACGATATTGTTCTTTTTACAGAAGCCACTTTGGAACAAGCCCGGGTGATCAAGGATTGCCTTTCCACTTTTTGTTCGTCATCAGGACAAAAGGTGAGTTCTAGGAAATCCAAGTTGTTTGTGTCTAAAAATGTTTCAAGAGGCCTTGCTAGAGTTATCAGTAATGAGCTTCAGTTTGAAATCACTTCTAATTTAGGAAAATATCTTGGCGTTCCGTTGATTCATGCGAGAGTTACTAGAGCTACTTATGGAGAAATGGTTGATAGAGTGCACTCTAAACTTGCAACATGGAAGGCGGATACATTGTCTTTAGCGGGGCGCATAACACTTGTTCAAGCAGTGGTTACGGCTATGCCCAATTATGCCATGCAAACTGTCAAACTCCCTGTGTCAATATGCTCGGAAATTGATAAGTGCAGTAGAGGTTTCTTGTGGGGATCTTCGGCTAGCAAGAGGAAAATGTCCTTAGTCCCTTGGGACCACGTTTGTCAACCTAAGATAAATGGAGGTTTGGCAATCAGAAAGATGGAAGTTTTTAATGACGCTTTCTTAATGAAGCTAGTTTGGGCCATGTTGACAGCTTCATCGGAATTATGGGTGCAGGTACTGTTATCCAAATACTGTAGGAACACCAATGTCCTAAAGGAGGCTCCAAAAACTATCAAGTGCTCGCATCTGTGGAGGGGTGTTTGCAGTGTTTGGAGTAGAGTGCTTCAAGGGGTGAGATGGTGTCTGGGTGATGGGCGAACTACTAGATTTTGGAGCGATTGGTGGGTGCCGGATGTGGGACCTCTAGAGCATCATAGACTCTCAGAATTGGGTAATGATAGTGTTGAGATGAGGGTAGCTGATTTGGTGGGTGAAGATGGCTCATGGGATTGGAATTATATAGGGGTTTTTTTACCTCCTGAAGTATGCACTCGGATAACTGCTATACCTCCTCCACATTCTATCTTAGGCCATGATCGGATTGTTTGGGGAGAGAGTACTGATGGTCGTTTCTCGGTTCGGTCAGCGTATGAATTTCAAGCGTCCCCTTATTTTCAGATTAAGGATGATGGGTGGAGATTAGTATGGAAGTGGCAAGGTCCGGAGAGAGTGAGAATGTTCTTATGGCTTGCTTTCCATGGTAAACTGATGACCAATGAGGAGAGGGTGAGACGTCATCTAAGTGGGTCAGCTGGGTGTTCTCATTGCATGTCCGCGACCGAGAACATTTTGCATGTTCTTCGTGATTGCGCTGTGGCTTGTAAGGTATGGCGAGCATTGCTTCCATTAGATCTGGAGCGTGAATTTTTTAGTAGCCAGCTGCATGAGTGGATGAGGAGTAATCTGAGTTCTAAATATGTAATGCATAACCGGCCTTGGGTGGTGATTTTTGGCATGTGTTGTTGGCTCTTGTGGCAATGGCGAAACAGGTCTATTTTTGATAGGGATTTTGTGAGGCCAGTTCGTCCAGAGCTGGTGGTGTGGGAAAGAGTTGTTTCAGTTCAGGCGGCTTGTGATATGGGGTTGGTTAACAATGGGGAAGGTAGAGAGAAGGTTTGGGCACAGGTTGCTTGGATCCCTCCTAGAAGTGGTTGGGTTAAATTGAATACGGATGGATCATTTTGGAAGCATACGGGTCATGCCGGGGCTGGTGGGCTCGTTAGAGATGATACGGGTAAATGGCTTGGTGGCTTTGCTCGGAATATTGGAACCTGCACCGTTGTGTCTGCGGAATTATGGGCTATTCTGGATGGACTGCGGATGGCCTGGGAGATGGGATTTAAGCGTACTGAGTTGGAGGTTGATTCCAAAACGGTGGTCGCTATTCTACGCGAGGAAGGGGAAAATGATCATCGTTCCTTGGTCCTACAAATTCGAGCATTACTGAGACTTGACTGGCATGTTCAGATTCAACATGTTTATCGGGAAGCAAATGCTTGTGCAGACTGGTTAACTAATTTAGCTCACCAGTTGGCTTTGGGGAATACTTTTTTCCAGAGGCCTCCTATAGGGATCCTTTCCCTGGTTGACTCGGATGCGTATGACGTTTATTTTTATAGGTTAATTGTTAGTTAGTTTTGGGCTTCGACTCTCTTTGCAAACCAAAAAAAAATTAAATGTCCAAGTTTCTTAGAACACCCGTCTAATCTTTCTAGAAAATAAGTATCCTCCTTTATAGTATGTGTATCAGGATTGACCCCTAAGAGTTGACCCAAGTTAGTAAGTTTTGATTATGTGATTGTCTCTGTTTTCGAGACGGAGCATATATAACCAACTCCATGAAATTAAATATCTCTATTTAGAGTGCAGAGAATTGAAAGTAGATCAAAGTACATGATTCTCATGAACTTTCACAAGAAATTTAGTCTTTCTTGTTCACCAATCTCATGTCCAAAATAGAAACTAAATCAACCTTAAAGCTAAACACATATACATACCTATTTCTTTCTTTTCTTAAAAGAATTTTGCTGAAGAACTTATGCAATACATCTGACTGACTAAAAAAACACCACCTTGATTGAGAATAGTTTTTAAAAAAAAAAGGTAAATTTTTTTAAAAAACCCTCTGGTCCTCAACCATTGGATAAAATCAACCTAGAGAACCCAGTACTAGGATTTCTTTTCTTTTTTTAACGGTCAGAGATACTCGAGCTAGTTTACGCGTATTTCGATTAATCTCTTCTCTAATCTGATCAAAGGTAGTCCATCCACTATGGGACTAGGGTATTTATGAGGCCTGACCTCATAGGTTGTCAAAAGTCAAACTCAAAATATTTAAATTTATAACTAGTTTGTATTACTACTTGAACTATCTTTTTAGTTAATCAATTGTGGGATTTCTAATAAACAATTACAAAGAAAAGACGCACCATTGAATGGACATGGAAGCAAACAAAAGCAATGTACAACATTTTTTTTTCTTTAGTTTATCCATATATTTAATTAAGGAAATCCAAAAGCATAGGGGCCCACTCCTGGTTTCAATGCACAATGGTTTGGTAATTTGTGGGCATTTTCTCTCTTTAAAATTTTAAATTCTTACATTAATTTCTTGACAGCTTATTCTCACAATATAATCTTTGTAAGCCCCCACTGACATCTTATATAAATGCTAACTATCAAGTCTTACCGTGTGTATCACCAATTCTCTCTCTCTCTCTCTCTCTCTCTTATTTTTGCTTTCTGCGAAATAGGAGCAAAATGGGGGCTCTTGACTATCTCTCCAACTTTTGCACTGTTACCAGCACAAGAAGCAGACGAAAGGCAATGCAGGTACTCATTAGCTCTAAGTAACAATTTTCTGTTTCTATATTAAGTAGCATCTGTGTGTGAAATTTCCTTCAGTAGGCGCTTATTTACAGATGATTAATGTGTTCTTTCTCAGACGGTTGATATCAAAGTCAAAATGGACTGCGATGGATGTGAAAGAAGGGTCAAGAATGCTGTTAAATCCATGAAAGGTTCCAATATATGAAGCTCTTGCACACCCCCCCTCCCCCTCTCTCCCTCCTTTTCTCTTTCTTCTTCCTTTCTGGGAGGCAACTTCTGTGACCTGTCAAAAAAGCAATCTTGAAGCTAAGGATATTAAAGCAAGTAGAGAAATCAAAAGTGTCTTTTGAGTTAAAAGGGGACGTATAAAATCTGAATCATAATCAAGGTAGCTCAAGTGATAATAGAGACGAGGTAAAAACTTAGACGTTTTGAGTTCGAATCTTGACATGAGAGATTTATTTTTCGTAAATACCCTAGTCTCGGTGTCGAGGTGCGCCACCCCGACCATTAAACCAAAAAAAAAAAAATCTGAATCATGGAATTAAATCATGACTTGTTGGGCAGTTGTTGCTTTTAGTGGAGAGGAAACACTTTTCTGACTGTGTTATATTTTACATAATTTTTATGGATAGCCTGAGCACCTTCAGCCACCCCAAACTTACTCATAAACTCATTACAATCTGATGTTTTACAACCATGATCAACTAGTTTTGTTCTAACTCTCTCTCTCTCTCTCTGAATGATTTTAGGTGTGAAAACCTTGGAAGTTAGCCGAAAACAAAGCAGGGTGACAGTGAGTGGCTATATTGATCCGAAAAAGGTGTTAAAAAGAATCAAGAGCACTGGAAAGAGAGCTGAATTGTGGCCATATATCCCCCACAATCTTGTCTACTATCCTTATGTTTCACAAGCCTACGACAAGAGGGCGCCATCTGGGTTTGTTAGAAATGTTGCTCAGGCTGTTCCTGCCCCAAATGCAACTGAGGAGAGAATCACCAGTCTCTTCAGTGATGATAACCCTAATGCTTGTTCCATTATGTGAGGATTTGCAAAATTAATCTATAAAAGCTGTGGTGTGTCTTTATTTTGGTCATGGAACTTGTAAACTTGTTTTGTTTTACAGTATGATCGTTTAAATATATAAACTCAACTCTGTTTTGTTCCAATTATTCGGGCTCGGTTATATGTAGCATCATAAAAAAAAAAAAACTAAGACAGTTTGAATATATGAAAACTCAAAACTCAACTCAATTAAGTTTTGTAGTCTTCCAACATTTCGAGGTGGGTTTTATGTTGCATCAAAAAACTATATGCAACCTCAAAAAAATTAAATGAGTAAATATTTACTTTGGCATAAAGGATAGTTAAAATGATGGATTGAAGGCATTATCCTGTCACTGTTCCAGCTTTAACAAACAGCCCATTAGTAACTCTCCAGTGTTTTAATTTACACTTTTTTTTTATTGAGATCAGCTATGTATACCTCGACTAATTTTGCCTACAATCATATTAAAGGCAGACCATTCAGACCTAGACTAAAGAATTCATGAAAGATAAATCTCTCATAATCGAATGCAAGACTTCTAAGTTTACAACTCGTTCCTGTTTCCGCTAGACTTGCTAACTTACATTTTCATGCCTGGGGTATTTTGAATATCTTCTTCATATGTTGGAGATTGGTTATCATATCACATTCCTAGGTTTAAGTCTTCATGGCAAAATCATGTGGTAATGTGAGTCCACTCCAAATTACTCTACTTTTTTACCGTAAATTTTTACTTACTTTCTAATATACCATTATTTATACATTTACTATAGATCCGATCAACTATCAAAGGTCCTTCGTACTAAAAGCAAAGGAGGTAAAGGAGAGGTCAAATCAGAATAATATAGCAAGTTGATTCCCACATGGTAAAGACAACTTTCGAAGGTTATGGGGGTAGAATAAGATTCTTCCGGCCCCAAACAGACCGTACTAATCCATTTTTTATATAATTCCAACTAATGTTATTTAGATTTAAAAAATTAATCTAATTTACTAATATAATAATATGGCTTCATTAAAATTACTAGACCAACACCAAGTTCTAATGTTTGATGGGGTTCATAATCAATCCAAAGATTACAGTGAATTAGGTATAAACCCACCGAACAATGTTACTTGGACTTAATTTACTGATTTAATTTGTTGATCTAATCATTCATAACCATGGAATTGACAGTAAACCCAATACTTGTTGGAACCCACAATTAATTTAATAATTGTAATAGATTAAATTAGCAAATTAGGTATAAATAACATTATTGAAACCGAAAACATAACGTGGTGGCTATTTTCGAGGTTCCAAAAATCCCTTAGTTTAACATACATTCCACTTTGGGTTATTATTAAAAGATGATCCCATTTAGAATTCATTGGCTCTTTGCGTATGGCCGGCTGATTAGTTTGGGGCTTTAGATTGAATGAAGTATTATGAGGAATGTAATATGATAATGGTGATCAAAATGGCAGCATCTGTTTGGATAGAGATTAATCCTTTTTTTTTTTCTTTTTCTTTTTTTGTTGACTAAAATTGATAGCTTTTTTATTTATCAAAATACTGTTATGGACAAACATAAACTTCAAACCTTGTTTTTTAAACAAAGAAACGATACACTATCATAAATTAGGACTCAACCCACATTATAAAATACTCAATTCAAGTTGAACCCGAACTCAAACTCGAACTCGGCTTTAAACAAAAATTTTATACCCAAGTATTATCTATGCTGAAGTCTTGAAATCATATTAAATAATTCGAATTGAAATTCGAGTTAAAATTTTGAATTGATATTCAAGTTTAAATTAGGTTTCATCATACGATTATACAAACTCAAAATAAAATTTGGGTTCAATTAAAATTAAATTCAAGTTCGTCCTTAAAATCCAAGACCACAACCTTAGTATTGAAGATAAGGAAGAGAGAGAGAGAGAGAGAGAGAGAGAGGTGTTTCAGCAAATTGTAGTTTATCTATTTGATTAATTTCATCTCGATTGTCGAAAACACATACTATATAAGTGGGGAATGACCAAACAATCTTATGACAAATTTTTCTCTTGGTTTTAGATATGGTTCAAGAAGACAACAACAAACAAACGATCTTCCAATCTTACAATAATTATATCAAAATTACTTTTCCGGCAATATAATACCAATCAACGCCGATTACATATTATATACATATTAGATGTATATGTGATGGGTCAAGCCCAAGGGCCCAACTCATGTTACAAGCCCAAGGGCCCAACTTCAAGAGATCCAGCTAGCCAGGCCCAATATGGTCCAAGTCTAGTCAAGCCCATCAGGGACCTACCTCAGCTCGGCTACGTCATCAGGAGAGCTTCTAGGAGCCTCACCCTCGCCGCCTTGGAAAGAGTCAGCCCTCACCCCAACCTTGACTGAGTCTCATGGAGAGCACCTCAACCACCTCGCCCGTTGAGAAGAAGTCGTGAGCTCCGCTGGAATAGATACTTAGTTGTTATTGAGTCACTCCAATCTGTTAGGGGACGACTATAAATTGTAAGCCCCACCAACACTTGGGGGGCAAGACACTTGGTTGAGCATACCTCTTTCCTCTCCCTCTCAGCTTGTAACTCTCTGCTCCTTG
This sequence comes from Ilex aquifolium, assembly GCA_951799425.1. Classification (NCBI taxonomy): domain Eukaryota; kingdom Viridiplantae; phylum Streptophyta; class Magnoliopsida; order Aquifoliales; family Aquifoliaceae; genus Ilex; species Ilex aquifolium. Next base: position 6,109,296 of record OX637398.1, on the reverse strand, counting down.
CACACTTGAGTTAATAAAAGACCAGGCGACCCTAACCATTCAGAAGTGGACGTAGGTCACATTGACCGAACCACTATAATTCTCGTCTTCTCTCTCTACCTTAATTATCACATTTATTACTCATACTTGACAGGTGGTATGCAAAGCCAATTTGTGCATCATCAGTTTGGCGCCGTCTGTGGGAAACGACAAAATTCTCACTTTTAAGTATTTTCTCTGTTGGATCAATGACGATCACTACTCGATCGATGAACCAGCCTGAGGATAACCAACCAAGAGAAGAGGAGGTTGCTCCTCCCCCAACCAATCATGTCCCAAGTACACAGCAGATGCTGGAGACCATGCAGGAGCTTGTGGTCCAGAACCAGCAGATCCTTCAACTAATGCTCGTTGTGCAAGGAGGAGCATAACCTGAACCTCAAGTGAGAGGAGTTCCATGCCTTGGGCGTCAAGGAGCTCCCCACATGGGTGCTCCCCATCTGGGCGCCACCTTTGAAGCCCATTTGGGCGCCCCACCCATGGGAGCCCCCTTGGGCGCCCAACATGGGAGAACTCCCCATGGGGGACCTCCACCTCCTCCTCTAGCTCTTGCACCACATGGTGAAGACCCTCATCTTCAAGAGGATGAGGGTGAAAACCATGGAGCATGGGAGTCATTTCCATGATCATTACAGAGTAGCTCCTAACCATTGGGATAAGAAAATTAAGGAAGTACAAAATCAACTGGGTGACGTCTTCAACGCCATGAAGGCAGAGGAACCCGAGACAGTGGACTATCTCGTAAGGCGAACAGACACACCTTTCAAGCCAGACGTGGCGAACTACCCCCTTCCTCAAAAGTTTAAAATGCCATCTGTGGAGGCCTTTGGCGGAACGAAGGATCCACTAGACCACCTCGAAACTTACAAAACTCTAATGCAGCTGCACAATGTCCCCGACGAGATCATGTATAGGGCATTCCCAACCACCTTGAAGGGATCAGCGCGACAATGGTTCGCCAAACTCACCCCGGCCTCCATAGGCTCCTTCGCCGAACTGAGCAGATCCTTTGTGACACAGTTCATTGGTGGACGCTACCAGCAGAAGCCTGTCACCCATCTGCTCAGCATAAATCAGGACCAAGATGAGAGCCTGAAAACTACTTCACTCGTTTTAACGAGGGGGTCTTTCAGGTCGAAGAGCCCGATGAAAAAGTCAGCATGACTGCCTTCTTGGGAGGCCTCTGATCATCGAGCTTCCTTTTCTCCGTGATGAAACGTCCACCAAAGAGCATGCCAGAACTATAGACAAAAGCTCAAAAATATATGAATGCTGAGGAAATCAACAGGTCTAGGCGAGGTGAATCATCTCGCAGATCGCCAAAAGCTTGACCTGCCTCTGCACTGTTCTCAAATAGGCAGTCTATCTCCAGCTTAGAAGCTCTCTCGCGGGTCGCCAAAAAAGCTTAGCCTCTGCACTGTTCTCAAACAGGCAGTCTATCTCCAGCTTAGCGGCTCTCTTGCGGGTCGCCAAAAAAGCTTGGCATATCCCTGCTCTGCTCTTAAGCAAGCAGCCTATCTCTGCACTGCTCTTAAGCAGGCAGCCTATCTCCAGCTTAACGGCTCTCTCGCGGGTCGCCAAAAAAGTCTGGCATATCTCTGTTCTGCTCTTAAACAGGCAGCCTACCTCTGCACTGCTCTCAAGCAGGCAGCCCACCTACCTCTGCACTGTTCTCAAACAGGCAGTCTATACCTCAAGCTTAAGGATTCTCTCATGGGTCGCCAAAAGCTCGGTCTCAAAAGGTGTAGCTCACTCACGAGCAATCCTCAGACTCTGTCTTTGCTCCCCGCGCAAACAGCCTACCTCTCTCTCCAGGTAATTGTGTTAGATATTTTAATGTTTGGAATAACATTATTTTTGTCATCTCTAGGTAGGATCTTGAAACTTAGGTCGTCTGCAACCCGAGTGACTATATTGGATCAGCGTACCCAACTGCTTGACCGCTCAGATTAGCGTACCCAGTTGCCTGGCCGCCCTAGTCAGTCGCCCTGGTCGCCCAGATCAACCTCTGCACGCCCCTCTACGCAGGTCTCTTTGCCAAAATGTCACCTACTTCGGTGGAGCTCGCCCAAGCTCCCCAAAAGGCCTCATGCTCGCCAAAGCACCCAAGGAAGTCCCAGGCTCGCCCAATGGGGGCAGCCCAGCACCTGGAGAAGTGTCAGACCCCCTTTGCTCGCCCAAATGGGGCAGCCCAACACTTGGAGAAGTGTCAGACCCCCTTTGGTCGCCCAAAAGGGGCAGCCCAGCACATGGAGAAGTGTCAAACCCCTTTTGCTCGCCCAAATGAGCCAAACCAGCGCTGGAGAGGTGCAAACCCCTTTTGCTCGCCCAAGGTGCTCCAAACGGGGCTTATAATATATTAAATCGAAACTCTCGACGAACTCTACAAGACTCACAGCCTTTGGCTGTGACTGATGCTGTAAAAGTCCAAAAAAGGCTCAGAAACAACTGTTTTGGCCTTCCGAAGTTTTTTCAAAAAAAAAAAATTCTACTCGCCTAGGACCCTATCTGGTCGCCCAAAACCATGCACTCAGCTCTATGCTCGAAATTTTGACCGTAACTTTTGCTCCGTTACTCGAAATGAGGTTTATAATATATCAAATCGAAGTTCCCGGCGAGCCCTACAAGACTCACAGCCTTTGGCTGTGATTGATTCTGTTAAAAGCTCAAAAAATGCCAAAAAGCACAGGTTTTGACCTCCCGAAGTTTTTCCAGTTTTGCCAGTCAACCGAAAATTCAAATTCAACCGAATGCCCTCATCTTCAAGTTCCATTGGACACAGGGCATTGAGGGGCAAATGATGGGCCAAGCCCAAGGACCCAACTCATGTTACAAGCCCAAGGGCCCAACTTCAAAAGGTCCAGCTAGCCAAGCCCAATATGGTCCAAGTCTAGTCAAGCCCATCAGGGATCTACTTCAACTCGACTACGTCATCAGGAGAGCTTCCAGGAGCCTCACCCTTGCCGCCTTGGAAAGAGTCAGCCCTCACCCCATCCTTGACCGAGTCTCATGGAGAGCACCTCAACCACCTTGCCCGTTGAGAAGAAGTCGTGAGCTCCGCTGGAATAGATACTTAGTTGCTATTGAGTCGCCTCAATCTGTTAGGGAACGACTATAAATTGTAAGTCCCACCAACACTTGGAGGGCAAGACACTTGGTTGAGCATACCTCTCTCCTCTCCCTCTCAGCTTGTAACTCTCTGCTCCTTGCACACTTGAGTTAATAAAAGACCCGATGACCCTAGCCATTCAGAAGTGGACGTAGGTCACATTGACCGAACCACTATAATTCTCGTCTTCTCTCTCTACCTTAATTATTACATTTATTACTCATACTTGACAGGTGGTGTGCAAAGCCAATTTGTGCATCATCAATATGTATATTATGTAGTTAACCATGATTTATGTCTCTCTCTTTGGCAGGGCACTGGCCCATGCCGCCGCAGAAAAACTATAAAATAGCGAAAACAGAGGGGCACTTGTTGTATTAACAATAAAAGAGGGGGGCCACTTGCAATATTAATTAGTTAATGGTGGTATAAAAAAAAAGAAGTGAATGATTATTATAAAGCTCCATTCTTGCTTTTGCAGTTGTTCGGTTAGAAAGGAAAGTTCTTTAAATGAATGACCTTTTGATGTCTTTTTATTTTCTCTACATTATAAAAAAGGTTGCGAGAGTGTGATCGGCATGGGAATTATGTCTACTCGTGACCATAATAACCCAAACCTACTAGATAGTCCTTCAGAGGGGTCTAGATGGTGGACTCTCCAAACGCTCCGTAAGGACAACTATAGTCATTGATTAACTTCAACCCCACTAAATTTGGATGATCATTACCAAAATCTTTACTGAGCGCTACAAATACTAATTTAGTGATAGTATCTAACTTCAAAGGAAAATGACCCACCATTGATATATATATATATTCTTTTTTCACCCACTCAAGTTCAAATTTTTAATTTTCAAACATGGTGGAAGTTCCAACTATAACAAATAATTAATACACTTCCCACGATTACCGGTGTATCATGTATGACGAACTTTAAAGTCGAATAGACAATTCAAATTTGAGAATATGGTATAGAGGTTCAGGTTGGTAATGACTAATTAGGTGTAAAAAACTCAATCCTACCATACCATACCCTTGTGGGATGGGTCGCACACGATGACGTATAATTCGAAGGGATGGATTGGGGGTGGGGGGGAGGGGAGGGGAGGGGGGGTGACGCTAATGATATGAGATGAGATAAGGAGCGGAAATGAAAGAAGGTGCCGAATCCCACAGGATTATTAGTCCAATATCTGCTCCTAGGGTAAAACACAGTCCGAAATTTGTGCAGATCGATCAATTCTATGTCCACATTTTCTTAATGTAGAGAGGTAATTGGGCGGGTCAACCGAAATCTAACTCAAAAAATTCAGTGATAAACATAGATTTTGAATATTCAAGTTTGGCTTAGTGATAAATCTCAACGATCTTAATATTTGGATAGTCTGGAGTTGGATATCGGGTTTATGTGACCCAACTCAAACTCAACTAATTAATGAATTTTGATCAAGTATCAGGTCCCCGAGCCTATCAAATCATAACTATCTACAACTCTCTCTCTCTCTCTCTCTCTCTCTCTCTCTCTCTCCAGGTTGTCTTGAGGACAGAGGGGGCCATATCTTAGCTTTGCATATGTGTAGTCCTTAAAAGTTCCTCCAGTTGAAGACCCAGCCTCACTGGGTGGCCCTTAAGAGGCAAAAAAGTTCAAGAAGAAAGAAGCAGATAAAATAAGAAGAATTGCTGAGAATGGCCACTAAAGAATTCGAGCTGCTAAAGATGAAGGTCTCAGTCCCTTGAACCTTTGTCATTTTTCCCACGGGAGTCTTCCATTGCTACTTTTATTTCTATTCCGTTCAGCAGAGTTGTTGCATTTACGTTATTTTCTTGCTCATTTTGTTTCATATTGTTGTTTTACAGGCACATGTTCTCAAAGTACACATTAATTGTCAAGGGTGCATGCAAAAAAATGAAGAAACTCCTCCGGACAATTGAAGGTGTTGCACTTTCATAAACCTTAACCTTTTTGCCCTTTCCACCATTTATTATTTTTGCCCTTAGACCTAACAGTAACATTGTTATATTATGAGTAAAATGTTCACTCGAATGTTAAGAAATAGTAACTCAAGGGTTTGGCTATGGTACCAAAATTTTTTGAGGTATTTATACCACCTTTCGGGTAGCGTTTAGTTTATCAACTTTTGAGGTAAATTCACTTTTTAAGTTCACTTACCATATTTTAGGTTCACTTACTACATTTTGAGTGAAGATTAATGAATTTTGGGTTGGAATTTATCAACTTTTTGGGTTTTTTTTTGTGATATAATACCGAAAAATAAAATTTAGTGCTGTAATGTAATCCGTAACTCAAAGGTAAGATTGTGTACATATTACCCTCTAAATCCCGAGTGCAAAAATAATACACTGCACTACCCTATTTTAGTTTCAGTAGACCGGCGAACCCTTATAAAAAGATTTTTGCGTTTATCTTCTCTCTTTCTTTCATGGTTATCATTCTTCATTCTACTTGTAGGTGTTGTCTTCATATGGGGCAGTTGGTGTTTGTCATTTTTACTATTAAGCTCTAGTAGCCTTTATGCTATGAGATTCCTCAATGTCTTGAATCAATTCCATGACAACCAACTCTATTTTGCTTTGGGAACAGGAGTTTACCAAGTAAGCATAGATGCAGAACAACAGAAAGTTACTGTGTTAGGAACTGTGGACTCTGGCACTTTAATCAAGAAATTGGTCAAATCTGGTAAACATGCAGAGCTTTGGACACCAAAGCCCTACCCAACCCAGAACCAAGTTCAGCCCCTACTCAAGGCCCTCAGAGCCTCCAAGAGCTACCCAATGTTGGCACCTACAAGGAGTAGTAGACAAGTTGAAAATCAGCAGGCATGTGAAAGGATGAACCAGGGTCTGGGAGTTGAGGCTTTGACAAGTGAATCAGACCACCACATCATGTAAACATCAATGATGGACAATGTAAGCATGGGTGAGGATGGAGGAGGTGTGGAAGCAAGCATAGAGTCGATGATGGGTCCTCAAGGTTTTTCTGGTTCAGAAGACAGTGACTTTGATGGGCTTCCAATGTGTTATGCAGGTTTACCAGCTCATAACTACTGGCATCCATCATTCATGATGATGAACAACATGCAGGGATACTAGTTCTACCATCCATCTCCCGTGACGATGAACATTGACATGCAGAACATTCATGTCTTAAGCAACATAACTATGCATTGACAATGTCTACCTACATGAACCCAAGATGATGATGAATCATACATCTGCCCAGACTGACTATTAGTATAGCTTCACTTCTGTACTACCCTAGCAATTGACTATTAATGACAAAGTAGATGTTATGTACAGAATTTCAGGTTGTGCAAACAAGAAAGAAGACTATTTTAGCAGCCACTGTTTATGTAAATTTAGAACGTTCTCTGAGAGTGGTTACAGATTCAAGTAGATTAAGTAAGACTTGATCATATATAATGTGTTTCAATACATATTAGTTGCTTGTAAGCATAGGTACTGTGTCATATGAGGCCCCCCATGTAAGATTTACTATACTACAGGACACTAAATGTCCTGTTTTCATCTAAATTTGTTCATAAGCTTTGAGAACCATAATCCATCTAATGTTAGTGAAAAATCTAGTCATTTCAACCTGCCCAAAATCCAAAGATGGTGGACAAAGGTAGCTACAAACATCAATCAAGTTTAGACCCAAAGAAATAAGGATTAAACACACTTTTCACCACTAAAGTATAATCCAACTCCCACGGTGATCCTATGGTAACCATCCTACAAAATTTTGAACAAAGAATAACATGTTCTCAGCATATGATGCATATTCATAGGTATTGGTTGGGAAAAAGGTAATTTTCAACTTTTTACCACTAAGCTGTTTCTCTCTTACAAAACCCTCCCCTTTTTCTTCTCTCTCCCCTCCGCAACCTGATCACCGTTAACCCACACAGCCACACACACGAATGTATCGCGACAACGCTGAAGAAAACTAATCCCCACCCTCCAGCACACCACCATCCTACAACAGAAAAGAAGCAAAAACTCCACATCTAGCCTCTCCTCCAAATCATTCCCCATATCTCATTACTCCGTGTCACTTCACCCAGAAATCCAATTGAACACATCACCATCTAAACCCACTGATACTCTAAGAATCAAGCTTAAAAACCAAAAGGAGAAACCAGGAATACGTTAAGGGTAAAGTTATAATTAACCCAATAAATAATAGATAGAAAAGTAACAGATATAGAGATAAATAGTTGATCAGTCAATGAATTAGTGAGGGCAACGAAGAAATTCTCCAGTAGGAAAGGATAGCATGTATAACTTTATCATTGCTTGCAGAAGATTTAAAAAATGGAACATAATTGCAAAAGATAAAGAATATACAGCTCACCTGTTCAAATTTGAGAGAAGAAAAGGCTACCTCTTAGCGCTTTTGTGCTTTCCTTCGTCTAGATTGTGTCTTCTGCCATTTCTTTCTTGGCACCAGTTTGCTTTTTGGTTTTAATTTTAACTCAGGTGAGAACTTAAAGTTTGGATCTCTCATACGAGCTTGTATATCCTTGAAAAATTGAATATTTAATTTCTTCGGCCCTCCCTGTCGAAGTTCTTCATACTCTGGTCCCGAAACAATATTTTCAAATGCCCCAATGAGAATGTCTACATCACTCATGACCTCCCACACATTAGTGTAACGCCCATCTGGCCCCTTCTTCAATTTTTTCAGAGCGTTCTCAACTGCAAGTTTTCTAGCTTGCTTACCTGGGGACAACTCTTCCGGTTCCTGCTCAGCTTTCAGAAGTTCTGAGATTGTTCGATATTTTGGTTTCTCCTCAAATTCAAACAATTTATCTAAATATTCATCACTTTTCTCATTTGGGTAGGCTTCTGTAGGAATGTCATCATCATCATCTCCTTCGTCACCAGTCCACAATGTTTTCTCCTCATCACCTTCAGACCATACACTTCTCAACTCATCACTGTCATCGGCATCAATGAGATCAGAATGCTCCTTTGCCTGCTGTTTTACTTTTCTAATCTCTTCTTCAAGACGACTTTTCCCTTTTTCGGTATCACTTTCATCTTCACTACCTGTCCAGAGACAACTCTCTTCATCCACCTCTTTCCCCCAAGCTTTCCTGAATTCCTCGTCTCCGGGTTTTCCATTGCCAAATAAATCATAATGTGAACGTCCACGACGAGCATATGATCTTGATGCTACGACAAATGTAAGACATCTCCGAAGATTTTAGCTCAAAAAGATAATGCATGAAAGGAAAGGAGGAATAGATCTAGTTTTTCGCTGAAAGGCACAATATAATAATGAAGATTTAAAAAAAAAATTCACATTATTGTGGGCTCCTTTGAGAGAAATATGCTTAAATATAATCTTACAACTTGCGAATTCAAAGCACTTGTAAAGTCAATGATTGGAAACACAAAATCTTAGTAGCGATTTCAAATCTTATGATGAAAGTATTGGGGTTTCCAAGTCTAAGAACTAAAAGAAGAAACTTGTATGTGCCATTGGATTGCAAGGTAGTTGGAGAAACAAATAAAATTCAATATATTGGTGTTTTAGCCACTCAAACCTCAAACTAAATAGGATTCTAAGTAATAAATCTTCACAGAAAAAATGGTATACCTCTGAAGAGATGTAAGTTTTAGGTGGCTGCTCAAAATGTTTAAAACCTAAGCACTTGGCTCTCAACTAGACAAACCTAGAGTAAAGGACCATTAATCTGCCCCTTACAGTGCTTGGCGCATGTATATAAAACCTCCATGGAGCATAAATGTAATCCTCCCGTGCTTGTTGAAAAAATAGACAACATGTAAGGAAGACTAGTGGCTAACTGCCTAGGTAGCATTTTGACTGAACCTGCACCTAGTGATGCAAAATTGTCTAATTTTGCATACCTCCTTAGACAAGAAAATGAGCTGTGTTTCACACCCAATACTGCCAAATGAGAAGCAATACTTCAAACCATAAGCTCCAAAGTCCAACAGACAAACTACTAGAAATTTAGCATCCCTCCTTCCTCCAAAGTCCAACAGACAGACTTCCGTCATTGTCGGGTTTGGGGAGGGTTAGATAGATGCAACCTTACCCCTAGAGGCTGTTTCCGTAATATGTGAAGAATATCAGCTCTAAAAATCCAAAATCTTAAATATTTAAATTCTTAGTCCAACAAAAACATTTATTCTTCCACACTTACAGTGATCTCAGGCAAGAAATCTCAGGCAAGAAAACTAACTTCAACATCAAAATTTCACCAAATCCTAATCTTCGAAATGGGTATTGTTCCCATCATCGTCTTCTCTAGATACTTTACACAAATACATAGTCGACATCATCGCCACAGCCTTCAAATAAAATTTTATCATGCATATACAACGAAACTCGCCAGATAAAGAAAACATATCCGAAAAATGAAAATTTACTGGTCTATCTATTATGTTAAGGAGCTGAGAGAAACCCAGCAAAAAAATTAAGTTCTCGATCAGTGGGTGGAAACTAACCTTGTAAAAAGGGGAAACACAAGCCATTTTGTTGGTTTGTTGGACCGAACACGAACGAATCATAGAGAATTTGAACTCTGAAGTGTAAAACTTGGGGTTGAAATTGGGGTTTTGTGGTTGTGAAGAGAGAGGGTAGACGAGAAAGGCGGGAATAGAGCCTCCGGGCCATGTTCACCAAACGGTTCCTAGTGTTTTAACATGTTTGTTTTGAGTGAAGGAAGTGGGAAAAAAAGTGATGGAAAGTATTTTTATTTTCTCTCTTTTTCTTCTCTCATCAATTTCTCATGTTTGATAGAGAGACAAAATGGATCCCATTTTCCGTTTCTCTTATTTTCTCGGAAAATAAGAAGAGGAGAAAATAATAGATGTCTTCTATTCTCCATCCATTGTCCTTTTACCAAATGAGAAAATTTCCTTTTCCATTTCTTTTTCCACCGTATCTTCTTGTTGAATTTCTACTCTCTTTTGTGAGAAAATATTATGTGTCCACCGGACACTTCGTCTGTATGACAGTATCATATGATATACATCACACATAAAATATTATACATTCTCTATTAATTAATGTCACTTGTGAAATTGTTTGAATATTTTTTGAAAAAATTAACTTTTAAGTCCAACAAGCAAGTGTTACGATAATTTCTCATTGAGGGCAGATATTACGTAACCAAATATATTTCCTTGTTTCTTACCTTTCTCCTGCCTAAACACTTCATTATAGGCTTTCAAACTATCCTTGCATAAAATTTAATGATTTATATTAATTACTAACATAGACATTCAAAATGACTAGGTTCAGATTAATCTGTTTTTTGATTGTTTTTGTTAACTAATTGCTCTTAACAAATTTGAACTTAAATTTTTTTGGGATCTTACTTCAAACATTTTTTTGGAATCAAATCATGTATCTATTCCTATTAAGAGAAGAACAAAGAAGGTTAATCTCAATTGAATAATCTAATTATTGAAGGACAACACATATAGAATTTCACACTTGCAAATAAATACTACATTCTTCACATAACTTCAGTTCTTACAAATGATGGTTTAACATGCTATCAAATTAAAAGATTTTGCATTTAAATCTCATTATTATCGTCATAATTATAAGATTTAAAGAGCTTTTAGGTAAGAGTGTTAATTGCAACGATTTATTTGAACTTAGCTCAAGCTCGTATTCTAAACGAACTGAACTTGAATAATTTTTTCTTGACTCAAACTCACAAAACTCAACTCGTTTATATGTAAAATAATCAACTTACTCAGGCTCGAATAAAACTCAGCTCGAGCATAAACTCGTGTTCTAAACGAGCTGAACTCAAACTATTTTTTATGCTCATTTAAAAAACTGAGCCTAAAAAGCTCGACTCGTTCTCATAAAATTTAACTCGTTTATATATAAAATAGTCGAGCTACTCGGACTCGAGCTCGAATTCAGAACAAACCAAGTTTAAACAATATTTTTTTAAGCTCGTTTTAAAAAACAAACTCAACAGACTCAAGTTTAAACTCTCAAAATTCGACTCAATTACCACCCTTCCTTTGAGGGTTTTAGATGAGATGGTAACAAAAGCTTTATAGTTGTCCATAGGTGCTTGAAAGGCACGCCATCATTTTATACACCATTTTTGCTGTTAAAGAGTGTAGCTGGCCTCTAATGTCAAAGCAGTATGTAACGCACCATGTCCAAGTCCAAAGTTCACCTTTGTTGCCATATACGTACTTAAGATAGCTTTCATTTCAAAGCAACAGCAACACCAAGAAGACAACTATTTACAGTTTTCGATTCCAAGTCACTAATTTAGACAAAAAATTTCACTACCTTTCCTCTGTTAGTAATGATGCAGACTCATAACAGGAGGTGAAGGGTGATTTTGATGGAATGGGAAAGCTATGATGTGCAACATAGTAAATGACTTAGTTGGCTCAATTAGTTCCCTGCTGACCCATTTACAAAATCGATGACTTCGAGTGGTGTCGAAGCAGCTGGAGCTGAATCATAACTTGGGTCATCCACAATTACTGGAGCAAACTGCATGAGTAAAGAGATCAATTCTGTGAGAGAGGGATAGTACTACACAACTATCATAAATGAGTTGCTAAATAACTAACCTCATCTTCTTCGCAGCACAGTCTGTCAACTGCACTGTTTTGTTGGAATTCCCATCCTAGAGTTCCCTCGAGCAGTGCTTTGAGTTTTCTTGTCTAAAAAAAAAGATTGAATTATTATTGTTCCACTCAACATGATGTAATGGACAATAAGCAATTAACTTAAAATTCAGCAATGAAATTGAATGATGATGACAATCATGCTGATTTCCATCCACTGCAATAGAAATTGCATCATTCTACTACAAAATTTTGCATGAGTCCTAGGAAAACAAAAGCCGAGGATCATTTGGAGCTTATGACATGTAAACTGATTTTATGCTTGACCCAAACATGCCACCACAGTTGTATTTGTATTCTCAATTTCTTCGAAGTCCATGTGCGCAAAATAGCATGAGCAATTGAGTATACAAAGATGATTATCATATATTTGGAGACAAGATCTGACTGCATAAGTAGATGAAGTAGTCCATTCTTTTGTTGTTAATTGATAATATATTCTGTGAAATGGGATGGATAGCGACATTAGAAGGGGCAGAAGACAAGCAATAAGATAGTGGCTCACCATCAATCCATCATCCTAATGCTAATACAAATTGCTTAAAAATCACCTGCTCCAGTTATTCATATTGGGATGTTCAGGAGCAGCAACCAATTTACTGGGTCTTATGGCTCATAGAGAGCAAGTGATAACAACTATTTTTCATGAACTCAAAAAAGATGGTGGAATTTTTCACTTTGAGTACTCTATAAACTAGTCCAATTGGCAGACAAACTTTTGAGTTTCCCCTCTGTGTTCAATGGGGACTTATTCTAGTAATTACCTAGTGCATGCAGTATGCAAGATGAGGGAGAATCCTACAAGTTGTTGGGGAGACAGGCCTGGTCATCCTTGTTAGCCAAAAGACTACACACACACACATACATCTTATTACCCAAAATTAGCGATGTGACGATACAAAACGAAAGAAAGAAATGGAAATAATGAAATGTTTTTCATTGTAATTGTATCAGCAATAAAGTGGTGAACGGTAGCAGGTTCTAAATCAATTTTGCACTAGACAGAACTCTTAAGGCACTCATACTTTGCTTCTCAACCAAATTGATGATGTTAAACTAGAGGTAGGTCATGTACACACAACATATTCCACATTTTTCTTGTATTGTCCTTTAATGGTGGTTGTCTGGCTTGTTCTTCCACAATGTTGAGGGGAAACGTTCTAAAAATATGACTCCATAACACAACAAAGTCCATTGCTTGCTTTATGTAATAGGATAATAAGGGCAAAAGTTCCTCTTACAAGTAATTTAAGAGGCAAATTTAATTCCATGCATCCTTACACATGTATATTTAAGAGTATGCTAAGTAAAACATATTAAATTAGAGGCCGTATATCTTTCTATAGTTATTTTTTGAAAATAAACAACTAAATTAAAAAACCCTGAAAAGTCCCACTTTGGCTTGCACACCTTCAGTCATTGAACCAGAAAACTCTTACTTGTTTGCAAACAAAATCAGCAGAAAAAGTAAGGGCTAAAGTAAAGGACTAGAATACATACCGCAGTCAGAAGACCTCCGTCTACAACTGGGGCTTCAAGCACCAAAGAGAAGAAATCCTGCAATCAAAAACATTCTAGAGTGTAGCATTTCAAGAGCTGTTTTGATCAATCAATAATGAAATCTAGTGAGCAACATTATTACACAACACTGATTTCCTTATTGATAGTAAGTAGACTTACACTGGACAGTAAAATATGTACTAGTAGAAGATCAAATATCTTGTGACTTTTACTGGCAGCAAGTGATGAAACCATGAGCAATAGCTTGCACCTTGTAGATTTTCTTGATTTTAAAGCCAATACTGTTCCATTAGTTTGATGCAATAAAAGACACCACACTTGGTTGATGGATTTCCTGCCTTTTGCAACTGCCATAAATGGATACTACTGTACTGTCTATATGGTGTTGGGAATCTGGTCAATGTAATTTTCTTCAACAGTTTTATCAGTTTGGCATCCCTCCTTTCAAGAATATATCTTAGGTGACTACCATGACATGGCCCTTAGTCCTTGCCGTTCCCTAATCTTGTGAAATTAAAGCTTATTGTTTTGTGTCTTTGCTGAGCAACTGGAGGTAAATTTTAGCCTGCAAATAACAATTGTGGTGACTACCTTGCAAAGGTGGTGCAAAAAGCTACCAGTCGATATCCAAGACTCATCCAGCAATACAAAAGCCCCCCTCTCCGCAACGCCAGTGTCTGTATTGTCCTTTTGCAATCCACACTTCAGCTGATAATAGATGGCTTTCATAAACTGTAAACAACTAACAAGTTCAGATATCAGCAGGAACCAAAACCAAAAAGGGCAAGGAAAGCCCGATGAAAAAATACAAACATTGAGTTCCAAAGAAAGCAAGAAAAAAAGATAAAGGTTGTAGGATAAAGTGAATGAGCATGTCCGGGGTGTAATAAACCAATGCCAACCAAATTATGAAAGAACTGATTTTAAACAAGAATGGTACTCGAACAAAAGGCTGGTGACTTAGCCAAGTTGGTAACATTCAACGAAGGCCCCAATAATCCGCACACGAATAGAAGGCCAAATGGTTCAAGTTGCAACCACCATAAAAAGAAGTTGAATGCCAACAGGAACATGTATCCAGGACATGGGGAGTGATGGCTTGTAACCAGACAGAAACTATGGTTCCCAAAATAATAGAATCAAAAATTCTAGTGATGGTATTGTTGAATTGATAGCATCGGTTTTAATGGTCCCAAAAAAAAAAGATGACACAGGATGTAACGTGAAAAACATAGCCTACCTTCCAAAAAAATATCATAAACATCTATAAATGTTAACATAAATGCATTGAAAATAATTCTTCTAGACTTGCGCATCCAGCCCCAAAGAGCTGCAAGAAGATTTTGTGAAGTTTGCCATACAATTCCACTTTGCATTGCATTCCAAATCACCACAATTGCCAAGGGGGAAAAGAAAAACAAGAATATCGAAGAAGAGAGATGCTTTAATAAATTACCTTGGTGAACAGCCGACTCCTCGTGCGGAAAGGCTGCAAAAAAGGACCGTCAACATAAAACGTTCAAAACCAAAATAAAAGCATAAACTCAATTTGCTACAAATAATGTGTAGCCAAGTATGAGGGGTTACACAGTATTAGGCATGTTATGAGGGGTTACAGAGTAGCATAAACTTGATATCTGCAAAAAATTCTGTAGTTTGGAAGTGTTTTTCATTGACATTCGCATTAGCAATATAAATATAATTAGTGAACTATTACAAGTAAAGTCAATGTTCGTATGATGTCATATAGTACATTTATACAAAACAAGGTCTAACCAATGAAGAATTGGCAATGATCTCGTTACTTACAGCTTCTGTGCAGCCAAGTAAGAGGCTAACTAAAGTTTTCCACTGCAGAAATGCTTCAAGCGATTGCCCCATCTGCAAAGAGCAAATGTGGTGAAGATCCAAAGATTTTCTTCAACAAGATCACATGTACTAAACAGGAAATTCAATTATATACCAAAAATGCAATAAACGCAAATTGAAGTTCTGCCAGAAGCAAGTCTTCATCACCTCCATAGTCATTAGTCAATATGCTTTCCAAAAGATGTGTCTGACAGCAAGTAGTCAAGCAATATAATTATTCCAATCTAAAAATATGCAAGGTTGCTCAAACTATGCAACTTTAGTAACATATCATAAAAATTTGCATCAATGCATACCTTGTCAAGGTTCAAATTAGTAAGTTCTTGCCCACTAATACCCTTGTGCTTTATAACATGGGGAATTGGTGTGTAATAACACCCACTTCTCTTAGGCTTGTCAATGGGGCTTGAAAACTTACCACTCTTCAACTGCTCTGCCAAAACTTTTTCCATGAATGTTTTAGGACTGTTAATGACCATCTCTGATTCACATGCAACCGTGATTTCTCCCCCAATTGGTTCTGTAAATTAAAGAAATTATGGAAAACCAGATTGAAAATGAAAAGGCTGCGCAAGCTGATCATAAAAGAGATATTATATCTCTCTGAAATCAATAAAATTTACAGGTCTGAAGATCATTAAAAAGTAGTTACTAACGTGTCTATGTCTAAGATCAATGACACATTTAATGGAGATTGAGGCATCAACCAAGAATAATATTAGAATGAACTTCAAAATATTGGGATTTCCTGAGCCAAATAAATCCTTACCTGGATCTTTACAGTGTATAATGTCATAGCAAAATGTTATTTAGTAATTTTGATTTTTGATACCCCCAAAAAAAGAAAATAAGAAATAATCCTTTAGCGATGAGCTAAATCGGGTCCATCTTGATAAATATATGATTTAAAAAATTCATCACTTGGTCATGAGAAAAAAATTCATGTACCAAAAGAGTGGCCTTCCTACAAAGAGAAATGATACCACAAATTAAGAGTGTCTGTTTTGGAGGGAAGGGAACAAAAGGGAAAGGAAGCTAATAAAAGAGCACGAAAGAAAGAAAGTTGAAGAGGAAGTTAATGAGTTTTTCTATTTCCTTTAATATGTAACATGATGCTGTCGCTGTTGTAGTTTTAAACATGCACTATATAAGTGGCTTGCCTGTAAAAACTATTTCAGTAACCTATTTTAAGAGTGGCATGATTTTCTGTCATCTTTTTAGCATGCTGCAAATAATCAGCAGCAAAAACCAAAAGCTAAAGTAAAAATTGACAATAAAAATGAGTAGCAAAACTAAAACGAAAAATACAGACAGTGGCTGCTCACTCTTAGAATCTTCTGGTGTCACAACACGAAAAGACCTCATGCAGCCTCGGCCGGTCAATCAATTTACAAAGCCAATTCTTATTTTTCTAACCAAAAGATAATAAAGCCAACATGGAGGGCGTACAGTGGAATACATCAGCCACCTAATTCATATTTAGTACCAGACCCCATCTATCAATTTTGACCAACAAATACTAAAATCTAAATCATTAATAAATACCCAAAGTACCCCACAAAAACCAATCAGGCCAAAAGAATTACAAACAATAACCAGAGGAGCCCATAAAGTAGCCAGATGGCTCACCAATGCGTTCAATGGTACTCTTTGTAATGTAGTTAGACAATTGCTTCCACTCTCCATACCGCTCTAGTGAATAAGGCCCAAGGTGTCTATCAAACTCCAGACTTTTTACAGCTTCAGAGTATCTCACTTCCTGCAACAAAAAATGAAATTAATGAGCATCGCACATAAAGCTAACAAACTTTACAATTCAAACTTTCACTACTGAATCACAAATATGTTCTCTTAATTTCATAAAGAATCTTTTACATTACTATGGGTCGTATTTTGAATAACATGGTTGAAATTACACACATTTGTTTACTTTAAGTGTCAGCAAGAACTAAAAGTAACTACATCTTCAATTGGATCCAGATATTAACACACCAAATTATTTATCAAAGAAAAAACAAATATTTTTAGACCATAAATTTGAGGGAAGTAGGCTGGGTCTGTAGTTCCCTGATAGCTGGGATAACCCATGACTGGAACCTTTGAAGATCATCCATTTTCAAGGTCTGATATAAACTAGCGATAATGAAACAAACAAATTAAATCTACTACCGAAGCTCAAAGGTGGCTCTTTTTCTGTTAAACAAAAGGGATTGCTATTTGGAGGGTTTAAATGTTGAGATAAGGTACAATTTACATCAGATGGCACTTTATGTGCAAAGAATCTGGAGAGAGTGCAAGTATTTACTGTTGCACAGTAGAGTTGGTAGAGAGATGTGGACTCTATTTTTATACATTATTTATTGTTTCATGGGCTATGCCACAATCCGTAGAGAAATGAGATACTATTGAATTCATGGTTGACAGAGAAGAAAGAGGAAGAGGGGGAGAACACTCCGCTGCTTGACGTGATCCATCAGTCTTTCAGAAAGCCCATAACCTATTGGCCCAATAGTTCAATTCTCCAGGTGCAAGCCAATATTAGCCTTCTGAAACCAAATTATGTGCTATGCTAGAACTAGAAGGGTAGTAGCAAAGATTTAAAGGTGTCTACCTTGGTCTTCACCTAGAGTCCAAGAGATGAGATCTGACAAACTTAAGTACTGCCAAGCCTGACAGTTTCTATGATAGTATTAGAAGAAAATCTTATCCGGATGCTTGCTTCCTCAAAACTTTGGTTTGCTAAATTATTTAGCTTTCTATCACTTTAACACTTCAAACTTAAGCAATTTAGTACTCTGCTAGTAGTACACAAAGTCTTCTCCGTCTAGTTTAGTGAATTTAAAGCATTGGAGCTGCCCTCACTTACTGGAACATGAGAACAGATAATACCTATTCAGGCCTCAGGGAGCAAAGCTTAATCAATGGGCTCTTTTGTACATTATGCACCATTTCTGGCTGCAATTATCTATGCACATACATATAAAACAAGCATCAACCAAAAAAAGAAAGAAGAAAAGAAAACGTGTCAGACCTCTTCTTCTGGCAGTTTGAATAGTCGCTCCTCTTGTTGATCCCATCTACGAACAATCACCTGTTAACCAAGACGTATGAAACAGATTAGTACTGCAAAAACACACTGATGTCACAGAGTGCAAACACCTTACTCTTAAAGAAGTTGATTCAATAATTGATTACCCGGACGGCGATTTCAGCTTTGCTTACGCATAAGGTAAGTTTTCATTCCAAATATGTGTCCCTATAAATTATTTCCATGGTTTCTAGGAACTGCTACTGCTAATTGACCATATCATCCTGGTATGACTGGAGATTAAAATCTAGTATGTTATCTGAGACCTCAATGCGCTGGATTACAGTGTCAAACTGAGAATACAAAGTTGTCAAGCATCAACAAATAAATGCACACACTACCATTATATGGTGACATAATATCTCTTTCATAAATTACTGTTTGAAAACAGCAATCATTGCCTTCTTAAAGCCCCAAAAGGATGAAACTTTCTTTGTAGTGGACTCTTTAATAATGAATATCTTAACTTTGGAGTTGATGTTTAAATTGTGAGGAATGTACTATAAGTTTGATGTTTGGAATTAAGGTCATGTATCTGAATGTAAATTAAGAAAAAATAAATAAATATGAATTTATAATTTTACCTTAGTTTTGCTTTGCTGGATCATTCGGTTTGCTTGAGATGAGTAGGATGAACATGAATTTATTACTTTAGCTGCTCACACAGCCATGATTGATCCGCTGTGAGAGTCACGCCATGGAACTTGGCGATCCCAGTCTAGGGTCAAGGAAGTCATAATTTGAAATGACACCAGCATCTTAGTATTCCAAAATTCCTATAGCAACAGTGACATTCTTCCAAGTTTTGTGTCAATCTCAGAATGTCCCAGAAAAGGGAAAACTAACATCTGTCTACAAATACCACGGGCCCGTAATTATTTTAAAGAGTCATTTCAAAATATATTTACTCTTACTTACGTCGAGTCATTTCAACTAATATCTCTATGTACATATGTCATGGTTGCATCAGTAAGTTTGATGTTCGATTGACATTGACATAACACCTTCAGCATGGCCATTGTGTGCAAGACCACTGCAGCGTTTTCGTGAGTAGTAAAACCACAGACTTATTTAAAACATATCCTAAATTATCGACTTGGCAATCCATATGAAGGGAGAAAAATCTAAATTCAATTAAATATAACGCATTAGAAGCTTTTCACATTATGGTAACATGTCAGTGAAGAATCATTGCTGTGAACTCAGAATATGATTGAGGAAGCAAAATCACTTCAAACCTCTGAGGGAGCTGGATGAATAAAGAAACCAATGATTGGTGAGAACTCGTGTCCATCTCTGCACGGAAAAATATATAACAGGATTTAGTAATTCTCAAACACAAGATGGGACAGACACAATATTTAGAAAAGTAACTCGCAGTAAGCTAACCTGCTTGATGAACTATAGAAGACAAAATGGGGACCAGGCGGAATCATTTTGATACCCTTAAATGCAGGGCCTACAGAGAACGTCTGCAACATAAATGTATTATTCCAGCTAAGCTCCACAAGAAAAATCATAAGCCATGGCACAAAATTATTAATGTGACTAAGATAGCATAGATATCTTCAGACAAACAACGCTAGTTAATATGAAATTAGGGGAGGAACTCTAGAACTAAGCCTATAACAAAAGAAGTCGGATACTAAAAACGAATGGCCAATACATTAACATACGTTAAGCACAAAGATTCAAAAAGGTTCCTAAAGTATAAAACATTGGCTTGGACCCATCAAATTTATAGCAAACAACTATGAAATAGAAGAAATATGAATCAAGATAAACAAGCAAGTATCATGAAAGTTGTCTGCAAACAACAGAAGAGAAAACTGGGAGTCTGGGGGACAATTGACAAGCTGCAAGAGGCTAGAGCTTCACTGGACTAGTGGACTACAAAGATTGACTCAATTCCATTGAATTAAGAAAACATCTATTAATTTTGCATTAAAAATTCCAAGATATCCAATAAAGCATAATGTATAGAGAACCGGATGCCAGTTATAACCCAACTGCCAAAGATTAGTACCGAACTCTGATAATTACAACGGAATCACTTCGTATTCTTGCAAAAACTCCACACACAGCAATAAATTTCCTTTTTGCCAACTTCGAAACGGTTAAGCCGATTAACGATCAATATTCATTCAATTTTGTTCAATTAATGTCTACTGTTCATAAAGTTTGATCAAACAAACAGATAATCGTGTATATACAATACATAAGTACGTACCTGAGTGTCAATGCCGATAAGTGTGTATTGAGGAACATCGAGAAGAAGGAGAGTAGCTCCGCGCTTTACAAATTCTAGCGCTGTTTGAGGATCCATTATGTGTGTGTGCGAGCAAGGTATAGAGAGAGAGATCGCTTGAAACGAATTGGTTTGAGTGGGGCTTGTTCAAGTGTTCTTTGCATTTGGGAGTCCAGGAGGTTCTACGCTTTTTCTTGCCCGCTTTCCTAAACCGCCTTCGGAGTTGTAGAGTTTCCAACTTTTTGCGGATTAAGGCATCAGTAACTTTTATTATTATTTGTTAATATTATTTCTTGGACTAATTCTATTGGAGGTCTTGACCTCCAATAGTATAAAGTTTATCTTATTTTAATTTTTAATATTTTAATTGTATTATTTTAATTCTTGATTGCTAACGTTTTTTGACCACAGATAAAAAATAATTGGAATAATTATACTCAGACCCTTCAAAGTTTGTTACTTAATCACTCAGACCTCTTAATATTTGAAATATTATATACAGACCCCTGATATTTGTACACGTTTAATATTTAGACCCCATACGGTCAAATATCCGTTAGTATACCCGTTAGTAAATTACACCCAAATTTCCTGAAGTTTGTAAGCGTACAATACTTAAACCCTTCAAGTTTAAAATGTTATACTTATGACAAAAATACTTTAATTAAATATAGAATATTAAATATTTTAAATTTTATAATCAAAATTTATGTTCTATTATATCATTTATTGAAATAAAATTAAAAATAAAGAACTAATTTTTTCTTAAAAAATTGTAATTAATATACAATTATACTAACTATTGGAATAAAATTAAAAAAAATCAAACAAGATGTCTAAATCATTCGTAATAGAACATATATTTTTACCAAAATTTATGTTCTATTATGTCATTTATTAAAATAAAATCAAAAATAAAAATTTAATTTTTTCTTAAAAAAATATAATTGATATACAATTATACTATCTATTGGAATAAAACTAAAAAAAATCAACAAACAGTGAAACTATAATGAACACAATATGTTCTAGCTTTAATTTGGGTAATTTGGGAGTTTAAACGATCAAATTAAATTTTAATAGATAGTATAATAGTATATTAATTATGATTTTTTTAAGAAAAATTAGATTTTTTTTTTAATTTTATTTCAATAAATGTTATAATAGAACATGAATTTTGGTTGTAAAATTTAAAATATTTGATATTTTATCTTTGTTTGGTGTATTTTTGGTCTAAATATAACATTTTAAACTTGAGGGATCTAAATATTATACGCCTACAAACTTCAAGGGATCTGTATGTAATTTACTAACGGATATACTAACGGTAAAGGTCTAAGTGTTACGCCTGTACAAATCTCAGGAGTCTGTGTGTAATATTTCAAATATCAAGGGATTTGAGTAATTAAGTGACAAATCTCAGGAGTCTGAGTGTAATTCTTCCAAAATAATTTGGGTAGTTTTTGACCAAAAATGTGTCAAACAGGTGTTAACCCGACCCTACCAAACATTAAACGAGTCGTGTCGTGTTATCCATTTATTAAACGGTTCGTGTTTAAGTTTTTTACCTGTTTATTAAACATGTCGTGTACGGGTTTACATGTTTTTCACCCGTCATCCGTTTAACCCGACACGTTTGACACCCCTAAATATGGGTAACTCTTAACTAAAATTTAGACAACTGCTGATCAAAACTATATAATTTGGATAGCTCTTTGACAAAAAATTTAGTAGAAATTTGGTTACGAGTTATCCAAATTATTTTTTTTGTCTATATTTAGGTATTAAATAACAAATTTATAACAAAAAATTGTTACCAATCTGGACGCTATCTGATTGAGGGATCACATAAAATTATATTAAATATTTCAAGAACTAAAATTATGTAATTGAAACATTAGAGACCAAAGTGAAACAAACCTCATACTTTGGGGCCTCTAGTGGAATTAACTCTTATTTCTTTCTACTTTTTATTATTTTTTAATGTTAAGTGGAGACCAAGGAGTGAGATACACTTAATGTATTTTTCTTCTAATTATTTTTTTGTTAGATTATTTATTGTTATCAGTATTTTATATAAATGAGTTTTCACGACAGACAATCTATGAAAAGAAAAATAAAAAAGTATTACAGCTGAAAAGAATATCAAAGCACTAAACATATTTTTTTCAGGTTGTAATGATACATAATAATCTAATTTTGAGAATACCCTTATTATTTCTGATAATATCTATTTTTATAAAAGTCCTTTTTTTTATTTTTCTATTTTTATGAGAGTCCTTATGTAATAGGTGATGGTGAATTTTTATTTTCCCTTTTAAAATTTGAAACTTAATTAATCTGGTTGGATTTTTAAAATATTGAAAAATTCCTCTAATCATGCACAAAAAAGTTCAAGAAATCCTAATTATATCGCCCTTATTTATGGGTAACCGTAGATTGCCCACTTATACATTGATTTAAAATTTGTTCATATTTTTTCTAGTCACTCAGAAATTTGTTTCAATGTGTAATGGTAATAGGACAAACTCGTATAACCATCTTGTTAGCGATGTGCATAGGAATATATACTCACAAGTATCCCATTTCATTGCATGGTACAAAACCATCTTTCCATAATGCAGTCTTCATGACCACCTTTCACTTTGTTTATGATTTTCTCTCTCTCTCTTCAAAATGAGTTGAGCAACTAACTGTACCATTGTCTGGAAGAATGAGGGTTGTGACAAAAAAATATTGGCCAGAAAACTCTTGTGAATTCAAGTGGGTGACAATGCCATGGTTGTGGACCTAGAGATAGAGATTGAAGCCCTGGAAAATCTCCCTGATCATGATCAAACTCACTCTGATCCTCAGTGACGATTTGAGCCATTTAATGAATGAAAATGAACTCTCGTTGATTGATTATTTTTTGGGTTTAAGCTCAACCACCATTGATGCGGGGTTGAAAAAAGAATATAAGAATGTGATACAGTGGATGCGATTCATTCAAATTGCTTTTGATCTTCAGGCCTTGAAAATGTACTGCCTGGGCTCTTCATGGGCTCGGATTGTGCTATGTTAAGATTATATATGCTTCTGGATTGATGATTTGATCTCGAGATAGAAGACATCAAGTTACATACAGTAATTTCTTAGTAACCACACCATAATGTTGTATGGAAATAAAAATAAGTAGTAACTCAATCCAATATCATGAATATTAGACACCCTTATTAAAAACATGGCTATAAATTTGCTAT
Source organism: Ilex aquifolium (assembly GCA_951799425.1). Taxonomy (NCBI): domain Eukaryota; kingdom Viridiplantae; phylum Streptophyta; class Magnoliopsida; order Aquifoliales; family Aquifoliaceae; genus Ilex; species Ilex aquifolium. Next base: position 6,085,510 of record OX637398.1, on the reverse strand, counting down.
ACCTTAACCATTTCGAAGATTATTTTCCCGTATCTCAGTATCCATCACGGCTAACAGTCCCTTTAAATATATAGAGGCAATCTCCGTTTTCAACACCATGCCAGCGTAGGCTACAATTGTCACGCATAATCCTCTGTTTGTGGATGAATATGTAATCATCCATTGGGACTAACTTTCTGGTCAACAGGACCTGCCTCATGTCACTGACAGTACTTGAGTCCTTCATTTCTAAAGGAATTCTTGCAGCATTAAGCAAGCTAGAGGAAGTCTGCACCACCAGATTGAGCCTCCTTGAAGGAGGGTCTGCTGTCAAGCGGCTCATAGTTTTAAGGAAAACAATGATTTCCGAAGACTCACAAATGCCATACTGTGTCAAATCACGAAAGTCTTCATCCAGCTCTTTCCCAGAAAAGAAGAGTGACATTCTTTTGATCGGGGTGCCATCAACTATATGGATTTTTTCTTTTAGACTGCGGACTGTTTCTGTTCTATCGACCTCTATATTTATCTTTCTTGATGAAAATTTGACTGTGATTTGAATCTTACCATGATGTTGAAAAGAAGTCTCCATACATGTGATTGTGAGATCAATTTTTGTGCCTTCATTGACAATTGGGTAATCTTCCAAATCAAGTCCATCAACCAATTCCCACCCACAAACACACAGAGTTTGAGAAGCCGTAGGAACACCAAGAAAGTGTTCTATTTTCTGTTTGATATCCAAAATGGGTTCTTGGAGACCTACTTCTAGAGCCAACTCGTATCCTCGAGTAACAATAATGACCCTCATTATGTAGATGATTTTTGAAAAACTTATTTTATTGCTAACTAATTAGAGTATGCACTGAACTTGAATCTAGATATCTAAAACAGGAAGTACTCTCCCGAGTGCCAGTCAGAAAGAATATTATGAGAGTTATTTAAGACTCAAAATCATGTAGGAAGAATGAGTCTTGCAATATGTGTGTTCTGTTCATTACCAATGCATTTTTCTTGTTTTTAAGCATTGGCTTGATGCGAAATTCACATGCAAACCAGATAGTAAACTCCCCCCCCAAAAAAAAAACCCACAACACCACCAAACCGCAAACATAATAGTCCTGCTTTAGATTTTTTTTTTTTTTGATCAAAACCACACAATGAAACATTTCATTAAGTAGGGAAATTGAGGTTACAATCGGACACAAGTAAAGCCTTAAGCTCCCCGGGGGGGGAGTCCTGCTTTAGATGAAAAATGATGAAACCCTGCTATCAAATGAGTCTATCGTAAGTAATAACTCTTGCCATTGCTAAAGCTTTCTTTTGAAGACTTTTCACTCCGACTGTCGTTATTTAAGCGATATCATAATGAATCTTTCCTAACGTAATAGGATCAACTATCCAACATACGCTTGTTGAGGCTTTACCGTCTAAGAATACCTATAGTCTAAATTGGAGTTGGGAGTGCAAGAACAAAAAAGAAATTTGTTTCTTCCTCCAAAATTACTGATTTCGATATTCTCGAAATTTTAGCAACCACTCCGGATTTTCAAATGTTCCTTATAGCTAATTTAATATTTTCAGATACCAAGCTCAAGATTCAAATTGTGTCTCAATAAATCCAAAGGAATATGATTCGATGTGGAAGTAACAAAATTCTAAAGCCATATTGTAATTAAGATACATACACCTAGACAAGGTTTCTGCGTTTCATTTACGTCAACATTTAGCTCCAAGCTAGTTCAAGCACCATTGCAATTTCTAAAAGCAGCAAAAAAAAAAAAACATTGCAATTTCTAATACTGAAACGAAAATCAAACAGAATCAGCAAATTCAAAAACTCCAACCATAAAAATTGCATTCCATGTATAATGTATACAATAAAATTGTAGCTTTTCCACAACCCTGTTTTTACTCGATAGCTATGCCCGAAGGAATCAGGCACATAACCAAGTTGAAAGAAGCTGCTCAATATGTCAAGAGCTTGGTTTTGGCAGCATCTATGCCTATAGATAAATGGACGACCTAAATGCTCTTATTATTTCCAGAAGAGCCTTATTTGGTCCATTCATGCCCTCTCTTGTCCTTGAGTAAGTCAGTGTACAACAACAGAAAAGCAAAATTTATCTCTTTTAAAAAAAAAACTTTGAATAAAACATTTTAGGTTGATTGTTTGTAGCCAGGTCAGACTGTTTCTTTAGACTGTATTATATAACTGTGATTTTTGGTATAGTTTGAATGCTAACTGTGATTCAGTTGTATCTCTCAGCCTTGTATTTAACTTCTGGGTTGCGAATGTCATCCTGACTCTGAATCAATCGAATCTCCAAACTGCTTGATTGGGGATCATATCCAGCCGTCTGATAATCAGTCAATGTCCTCAGCAGCAGTGCCTGCAAGCTTGATACAGCAAGCTCTGCTGCTTTCTCAAGGTTATCAGCATATTTCTGGTCAACACAGAGAGCAGCTACAATTAGAAGGAAGATATTATGGGCAAATTGGATTAGAAGTGAACCAAAGCTGGCAAATAAGTAAGGGCGTTACATTGCTCCATCCAAGTAACAGTGCAGTCATTAGATCACCTGTTCCCTGCAAGCGTATACACATTTTAATTAGGATAGTGTCTGATACCCAGAAGTGTATGGTATTTCAAAATGTACAGTGGAGATTGGTAATGTTACAACCAAATTCACTGATAAATTGCAAGAATTCATTCACCATAAATGCATAGCTGCATGAGATTGCAAATTTGCACATAGCACACTATTCAACACTATTGATCTAAGCTACATACGCCACTACCAGATATATAAAGACCTTTCTGTTTTTCAAAAACTCCTACATCCCTTTCTCAGAACACAAGGTATCATGAGATTTTAGGAAACTGAGGCATCAACTATACAGAAATATTTATCATGAATTATGAGGTATAATCCATTCAATGCCTCTTCTTATATAAAGGGCAGCTCAATGCACGAGACTCTACCACGACAAGGTCTGGGGAGAGTCAGATGTACGCAGACTTTCTGTGACTTCAACACTTCTTCCTATAGAAAATTGTTTTGTTCGAAAAAATTTCTCCATAGTGATTCTAAAATCTTATTACCATATATCTACTGCCAGCATCATCAAACCAGCATGTTATATGTGTGAATAGCATTGGTGTGCTGGAGTTGCCTGCCAATTCTTGCTTCCAAATTTTGCAAAATGATTTTTCCAAGTTGATTATTTATTTGCCAACCTTCTTGCCGTATATAACCAACCCATCTCCGGAGAAAAATGGCTCTAGAAAGAATGTGTAACACAGTGCTAATTCATTTTACTTCATGGACATAATTAAGACGCTAGATGTTTCAAGAAAAACTATAATGCACTTCTTCAACCATGGAAAATAATTACTATCAAATGTGACCCTAGCACCTTTAAACAACCACAAAGTGCTCTGCAGAACATGGGACTCTCAGGAGAAAACACATACCGTGAAATATGCAGGAATTTTTCGTATCAGAATCTTGAATTGCACAGGAGACTGACCCTGTCACACATAAGCAAGTGTATATAAGACAACTTTACGATGTTAGGGACATAAGTGCTGCATTTCAAATCACTACATCGACTTACTAGTTATGAGAGACAGATTGCAAATAGACCTGTGTTCCTACTGAGAGAAACTCAGAATAGAGCATACAGTACAAACTGTTGCCAAAACATGAGTTTGAGAAAAAATGGGGGGAGAGAGAGAGATGCAGGATCATATTACTCAATTTCTGTGGAAAGTCCAGCATCAATCATCACAACCCAAAAAAGTTTGGGGTTATCTAATGCATCAATGTGCAAGCAAAGTAGTTATTAAATTTATAATGACATCCTTCGAAATCCCAACAGTTAGCCTAGTGAATCCTCCTATAAAGCTCAAAAAGAATCAAGCAATCAAACCTTCTATGTTGCACAGAAGAAAGTGATTGCAACAATAGGGCATACAGTTAAATCCAACAGTATAACAGTAACCATTTCCAAGTCAAGATTATTCAGATTCATGAGTGACCATTTTTACCTTTTCCTTCTGATGACTGCCAATGAGGAGAAGATTGCCATCTATATTTATGCTCGTTATCACAACCTAAAATAGTTATAACAGTAACCATTTCCAAGTCAAGATTATTCAGATTCATGAGTGACCATTTTTACCTTTTCCTTCTGATGACTGCCAATGAGGAGAAGATTGCCATCTATATTTATGCTCGTTATCACAACCTAAAATAGGGCAAAAATTGGTACATTATGCTAAACAATAAAGATGTAAACTCTAAAATTATACTGTTGCTGATTTGTCACATAATGTACTTTTACATTAGATTCGTAGATGAGCATGCTCATATATACAGAATGTTTAAACTATTAAAGGCGCTGCAAAGTGAGTCTCCCTAAAGTATGAATAGTTATCGCAAAACACATTTCTTTGTAAAAGCAAAAGAAAAGGAAAAGGTGCTACAAGGCGATGAAAGATATTGGAGAATACAACCCTAATAAGCTAGGTTTCCATTTTCCACCTATCATACATATAGAAATCCAAACAGATGCAACTTCCGTACCACCGGAAGTTAATAAGGACAAAAGGAGCGTGTCTAATGAAGGGCAACTTTTACTTGTACTGATTGTATTGCTCTAGTGATACCACCCATGCTACTAATTAACACCAAAGATCAAGTCCATAAGAAAATCTTTTCAATAAAAAAAGAGAACTTTTTGTCTGCAAAACATGTGCCTAGGCGTTTAGCTTTCATTATTTTTCTGATGGAGTAGAGAAGACCATCATTTTTCCATGTCTCATTTGCCAATAATCTTGGTTTTTTTTTCATCTCAGTTCAAAATAAAATAAGACAACCCTTGATCTGAATGATGTGAAGATCAACACCAAGCTCAAAACCACAATATGAGCGATTGTCATGCAGTAAAGCTTGAATCCTCGAGATAGAATCTCACTCTACTAATCAGATCTAATATCATCATCCAAGAATACAGAATAAGATGCTCCCAATAGTATCTCTATGGATGTCCCTGATTCCCATATTCCCTGGAATTCTGAAAGCACATCAGGTGTTCCAAAAATTTATAGAGTGATCACCAGTAACTAGGCTGATCGGTATACACAATGGATTAAGGTGCTAATTAAACCTGTTGATAGCCCAGGTATCCATATATGTTAATATATCTACTAACGAAAGAAACACAGTAGCTCATCCACCCAAAAAAAGAATATAAGTAAAGGAGCAGAGAAGACTTCAAAAACCAGGTTTAACAGAAAGAAAATAAAAAGACACGACTAGGAACATCTATGTCAAAAGTGCAAAACACACAAGTATCAATTTTCATGTGAATAAATTAAAGACATAAGTTGCAACAAAACCTTTGATGGTCCTCCAGCATGAAGAATGTTGCAGGCTTCCCGGCCATCTTCTTCAGAAACAATCCTGGAACAAATAAAACCCACTCTGGGGCGTGAAAACCATCACAATGAAAATAAAAAATGCACCATTCAGATATCACTTTTTTCCTACGATGCAATATTCTCTGAGTTTACTATGCCATCTAGCATCAAATTTGAACTTTTGGCCGCATGAAACTCCATAGAATAACCAAACCAAGAACTATATGAATGAACTTTGATACAGGTGCTTGTCTAGGACATGAACACACAAGGAAACTGGGCATGAACTTCTCCAAGCACAAGAAAGTGGTCAACACATTCGACATTTGCAGATGATTTAGAGGAAGATTAAATAGAGCAAAATAGCCATTATATCCTTATTCAAGCCGGCAAACAAGAAAATCATTATTAGCACAGTAAGCAAGATTCATAAATGCAAAGAGCATAAACAAGATGCCATAAGCTTCACCGAGATAAACGTTTTAACATCAGAAGGATGTCAGGAATACCTGAACCCAGTCAATTGTTCTGCTTCGAACTGATTAGGAGTCAACATTGACGCAACTGGTACAACCTAGATAGAAGGAGTGTTCCAAGAGTGTTTATATCTAATTAAAAATGCACAATTGACCTAAACATAAAAAAAAGTCATTTGTTAACTGAATTTAATATTTGACATTACCCACCGTAGATCAAAAAGTGCAATATAGATCCTAATTGTCAAACATGATACCATAAACAAGAATACAAGTAAACAAAAATTTGAATAAAATATTTTTAGATTCATTTCACTTTAGTACACATGCCATATATACATTTCTGCAGGACTAGAGATGTATAAATTAACAGAAAATCATGAATATTATTCATATCTGAGCCAAAATCATGTTTAAACAGGACAAAAAATTATAATACGATTATAAGAATCTATGTTCAAGGGTATCAACACAAAACTAGGGACCATTACTCATGCATCATAAAACTTGAGTTGTCAAGCATGAAATCCTGCTGCAACTCCGAGGGCAACCATTTCGTAAGGAAAAAAGTAGTACGTCTATCCCAGCACAGCACCCTCAGTCCCCACATTAAAAACCCAGCACAAGGCAATATTTATGTCACGTAAAATGCTGGTTTTAGATAGGATAGTCGAAAGAATACCTTCTCACGATATACTGATACCAGTTCTGGAGGCACATAAAGCTTTCCTTCATCACCCATCACCGGATCACAAACTGACAAAATAGATCCAATCATAATGAGAATAGAGATAAACAAGCATATGCATATCAAGTCAAAGTAGCCCACTAATTTATATACTTCAGAGAGAGCTAGGACTACGCAATAAATTTCAAGGAGGATTTTATCATTAATCAAATACATGACAAGCATTTCCAGCTAAAGGTCAGCATGTTGTTTTATCAACAAATCAGTGCTACACATGATCATTTTCTATGATTTGAATTCACATATATTCAGCAAGCATATTTTGAGCTATGGTGGCCAGATATCATAATTAAGATCATCCTTAAGACCTACAAATGTAGTTCAACATCAATCACCACAAGGAGCACAAGAGTAATTTTTAAGGTATCCAACAATCCACTCACCATATGTCAGGTTGGGGTTGATAGACCGAAGCTTACTGACGACTTCTAATACGGTGTTCAAGAAGGAGACAGAACCTATATAACCTACAAAAAGGCCAGTCAGACTTAGCATGACATATAATGGACAAGAAAGTTCCAAGGAAAAAAAAAAAGAAAGAAAAGAAATCAGAATAGACCACGGCACAAAAAGTCAGAACACAGGGAATAAATGCATCAGATTGATTCTTCAGTAAAGCAGATACCTCCAAGTTTTTAAACAAATAAAACAGTGAATGAAAAGATACTCTAAATACAAACAAGCTCAGTTCCCTCCAAGCAGATGGAACAAACTCACTAATAAACACACAAACAGAGGCACAACAAATATAGATGTGTAACATGCATTTGCTACTTTTCAGGAAATTATGAAACTTCAACATTTATGTGTCTTGCTATTCTTAACTCCGACGGTATGGGTTTCAACTCTCACATTCCCAATACAGAAAAAGAAGATCAGAAGATTTGGCAAGAAGGCTACAGGGACTGCTGCAGTCTACCTGTCAATAAATGAGTGTAGAACAACAAATCATTCGCTTCAAGACCTTCCACTAACTCCCATAGTTGTGGTCCATTCAAAATCTGCCCCTTAAAAGTTGGGTATCCTGCACAATCCTCAGTTCAGTTAAACATAAACACACCACCATATTGTCCAGGATTTCATGCCTGAACTCATACATGTTAACAGATAACCTCACACTACACATCAGGCAGACTATTCCAGTAGAATGAAATTAGCAGCTTACCTGTGTGGTTTGAGAACTGTACTGAATTGATTGGGTCCACATCATAGCCAAGTAGTTGGAGAGGAAAGACAGCTGATTTGTTTCCCACATATCCCTATGTAGAAACAGACAGTGAAAATGACATCAACATAAAAATAGTATGCAAACAGCCTATTTTAGAGTCAAACTCCATTATCAACAACATTTGTCGGTGTTGCATATGGACTTCATTAAAATGAGGTTTTCCATTTAAAGGAATAGAGTCAAATTCCATCTATGATAACAAAAAATAAATGTTCAGAAATTACAAGGTTGATAACTAGATATAGACCTAGAAAACGACAAATACGGAAAATTATGACAGAAACCAACAAAGTCTCCACTTTTTTGAAAAATAATTGCACAGCAAGAAAGCGTTCCATTATTTTATTCACCTGCGGTATCCAGTCATTCAAATAAGGCAAGTATCCATTCATTCCTTTCCCCAGAAAATGACACTATAAAAAGATTACTCTATGAAAAGATTACTGATAGATGCCAGCACCAAAAATCTGTATGTTCAAGGTTTCCGATGTACAACAAAACACTATGATTTTGTTATACAATCCTTTGAAATTATCCTCCACTGAAGATGGCTACCTCTTTTCCCATATAGTTTGTTCAGGAAAAGCTCCGTAACACTGCCTAGTGGCAATATTTTTTTACCGCTAGGACAAATCACACAAAATAGTTGGGATTAAGACACTGTTAAGTTGAGTTGAGTTGAGTTGAATTGAGATTGCACCAAATATAGCAACAGGGCTATTTGATGTCTATGGAGTAATATTCAGTTAATACTGTGCTCGTGACGTTAAAGAGTAAGTGAGTGCCACATTCAAAAAGATCATAAACACGATAAATGTAACAATCATAAAGTACAACATAAAAAGGTAACATAAAAGCCAAATAAGAGAAAGAAGTAATACCTGAACAGTGTGAGACTGAATGCTGAGAACTCGACCTGTTTCAGATGGAAGAGCTAAGGAGAGGATCGGAGGAGTCGCCATTAACGTCTTCTTCGAGATTCTCAACCTACACTGTCCATTCAAAAAAACCTCATAATCTTACATATACGAAATTACATGATGTTTGTGCGTGTTTGATCAATTTTGGCAGAAAAATTCACCTGAAAATGGAAAAGACTCGGTCTATTATCAGTTTCAGGCCGACCACTGCAGATCACAATTGTGTTGACTAATAAACGCTATGGCCAAAATTTACAGTTTCAAATTTGCTGAAATGCCAAATATGGTGTATAAGCAATGGCGAGAGTACTGCATTGACTTCTTCGATGTGAGTGAGTACGAAGAATCGAATGAGTGAGGGCAATCCGGTGATTTCACATGCATAGTTGGTGTCAAACACTCAATCTGGTGACTTTATTGTTGCCTCATTCTCTCTCTCTCTTTCTCTCTTCAGCGTCTGAAACTGTGCAGAGAGCGAAACTGGGGAGAAGAGATATGTTAGGGTTTCGCGGCCACCCAGTCTAAATACAACAATGCTATATATTTCAAATTTGTATTTCAAATGTGTATCTCAAATTAATAAAGGTGATTGGATCCGTGGGTTCTAATTAAAAAAGTTGATGAGATCATTCATCCAATAATTCCGTTCATTTTAAATGTATATTTGAATTACAAATTTGGAATATAAAAAATTTCCAGTAAAAAAGAGTTAGAGTTTGGCCGCCACCCGGAAAGATGATTCTTTTTAGTGGTTGGCGTTTCGAATCCGGCGTACATATGTGGACCAATGCTAGCACGCCACGTGGTTACCACCCACTCCGTTTTTCTGCCCATTCACACTCCTTCGGGAAAAAAAGTCAAATGACATGTTGTACCTAAAGTTTTTGCCTAAATTTTATCCACATCTCCAATAAATAGGATTAACTTTAATGACACCTATTCTAAAATTTCACTTTGCTTCCTCGCAATTCATTTATTCACTTCAAGTACACCCTTACCGAAGACAGCTAAGAAAGAGCTAATGGCATCTTAATTTTCTTCAAAAATGTCAATTTTATTCTCTTTTTTTTCAATACCACTTCATCATATATCTACTTTCATTTACATATACCATTACACCACCATACCACTGTACACACCATGGTCCTAACTCCAGATGTAGAGACAGATCCAGAGCCATTTGATTGAGATCGATTAGCTATAGCAGATCCATTTATAGATCGAATCCCCGTTCCGGGTACACCTATTTGAGTAGCAACTGCCCCTAAGTCGGTAGGTCTCGTTCAAAAGTCACTTTAGTGGATGTGCCCCAATCAATGTGCTCGGTGATGATGTTGTCATCGCTAGCAAATAGGGTTAACTTCAATGACACCCTTCTCAATTCTAAAATTTTAGTATACTTCCTCGTAATTCATATATTTACTTCAACTATACCCTTAAGAAAGAGTTAATGGCATCTTAATTTTCTTCAAAACTGTCAATTTTATTCTCTTCTTTTTCAATACCACTTCATCATATATCTGCCTTCATTTACACATACCATTACACCACCATACCACTGTACACACCATGGTCCTAACTCCAGATGTAGAGACAGATCCAGAGCCATTTGATTGAGATCGATTAGCTATAGCCAATATTTTAATAATCTAATTTTCTTGGAAGACAAAGAAATGTGATAAAGATGATTCCCGGTATAAAAGATCTAATATTCCATCAAATTCACTATTTTTTTTAGGCTTTGTTCTTTCTTCGATGGGACCCCTAAAAAAATAGAAAAATAGGAAGGAAAAAAAAAACAAGGATCTCCTCTTGGGAATGAAATTATGCTCTCTGTCCTCCCTTTCACAGAAAAGGGAGAGATGAATTGATGTATTTATTGGATCCTTCGGGACTGACGGGGCTCGAACCCGCAGCTTTCGCCTTGACAGGGCGGTGCTCTAACCAATTGAACTACAATCCCAGGGAAATAAGGGATCTAGCATAAATTTAAATTATTTTTTATTCCTCTGTATCAGGTATTTCTCAAGGACAAGGGGGTTATACCATCTCATGGTAGATTGGCGAATTCTTGGGCATTATTGGGCCAAGCTGGATTTGAACCAGCGTAGACATATTGCCAACGAATTTAGAGTCCGTCCCCATTAACCACTCGGGCATCGACCCAGGAAGAATCCATTTTAGGCTTATTGGTAATCCATAATCAACTTCCTTTCGTATTACCCTACCCCCAGGGGAAGTCGAATCCCCGCTGCCTCCTTGAAAGAGAGATGTCCTGAACCACTAGACGATGGGGGCATACTTGCCCAACCGCCATCATACTATGATCATAGTATGAATAGTTTTTTGAAATTGTCAATATAATGGAATGGGATGATTAGATCTGAGGGATCTTTTCGTTTTTCATTATTTTATAGCATTTTTGATTCGTTATTCATATTCATGAATCATTCATTAGATTAGATTCGCCATTCTATATCGAAATCTTCTATATATAGATATATTAATATTAATATATTAACTATATAAATTCTATAAAAATATTATAAAATAAAAAATACAAAAATAGAAATAATACGAAAGATAAGATTCTTTCAGGGAATGATTGGTTCGTCCGAAACGAAAACAAAAAAGGGGGGTTAACTTCCATTTCTTCCGCTTTCATTCATTGCTTCATTCATTGGTAATGTTAAGATGAGATATCCCTATTTCTATTTTACATTAAGCCAAGAAATTAACAAACGATAAATCTGGGAAGAGGGATCAAGAAGTTATCGAAAATTCTTTTTTCTCTAATAATTTAGTTCGGGGGACAAGTAGAATCTCTTCATCACATGATTCGATGAAATATCTTGAATCTATGTCGAATTGGTAGGTGTACATGTATCAATCAAGTGAATTTTGTTTTGATAAGGATCAATTCAATAAAAGAAATGAAATTAGGGTCGGTTTTAATTGAAAACAATTCATTGCATTTTACCCTAGACTTGCTAGATAAATCCATTTTATTATTCAAAAATAAGCCACTAACTACTATGAGTTTACTGCATGTCCTTATGTTAATTCTTATATATTATATATATAATATATGTACAGAGATATATTTTATCCAATCAATGTGCTCGGTGATGATGTTGTCATCGCTAGTAAATAGGGTTAACTTCAATGACACCCTTCTCAATTCTAAAATTTTAGTATACTTCCTTGTAATTCATATATTCACTTCAACTACACCCTTAAGAAAGAGTTAATGGCATCTTAATTTTCTTCAAAACTGTCAATTTTATTCTCTTCTTTTTCAATACCACTTCATCATATATCTGCCTTCATTTACACATACCATTACACCACCATACCACTATACACTCCATGGTCCTAACTCCAGATGTAGAGACAGATCCAGAGCCATTTGATTGAGATCGATTAGCTATAGCAGATCCATTTAGAGATCGAACCCCCGTTCCGGGTACACCTATTTGAGTAGCAACTGCCCCTAAGTCGGTAGGTCTCGTTCAAAAGCCACTTTAGTGGATGTGCCCCAATCAATGCGCTCGGTGATGATGTTGTCATCGCTAGTAAATAGGGTTAACTTCAATGACACCCTTCTCAATTTTAAAATTTTAGTATACTTCCTCATAATTCATATATTCATTTCAACTACACCCTTAAGAAAGAGTTAATGGCATCTTAATTTTCTTCAAAACTGTCAATTTTATTCTCTTCTTTTTCAATACCACTTCATCATATATCTGTCTTCATTTACACATACCATTACACCACCATACCACTGTACACACCATGGTCCTAACTCCAGATGTAGAGACAGATCCAGAGCCATTTGATTAAGATCGATTAGCTATAGCAGATCCATTTAGAGATCGAACTCCCATTCCGGGTACACCTATTTGAGTAGCAACTGCCCCTAAGTCGGTAGGTCTCGTTCAAAAGCCATTTTAGTAGATGTGCCCCAATCAATGTGCTCGGTGATGATGTTGTCATCACTAGTAAATAGGGTTAACTTCAATGACACCCTTCTCAATTCTGAAATTTCAGTGTACTTCTTTGTAATTCATATATTCACTTCAACTACACCCTTATCGTGACGAAGATAGCTAAGAAAGAGCTAATGGCATCTTAATTTTCTTCAAAAATGCCAATTTTATTCTCTTCTTTTTCAATACCACTTCATCATATATCTACCTTCATTTACACATACCATTACACCACCATACCATTGTACACACCATGGTCTTTACCTACCAAATTCGTAACATATATCTCTCAAAATTACCATAACTCATCAAATCAAAATAAACATCAATGGATTTTTATCACAAGTTTTTATTGATTTAAAACAAGAGATATTCAATTTAAAATTTAATTTTTTGAAATTAACACCAAATTTACCTTTAGTTCTGCTGTATTAAATTTCAGGTTCATCAATTTAATATTTAATTTTATCAAATTAATGTCTTTTTTTTAATTTAACACTAAATTAACATTCGATCTCATCAAATCAACACAAAATTGATATTAATTTAATATTATTTCTTTAATTTAACACTAAATTACCATTTAATTTTATCAAATCAACACCAAATTAATATTCAATTTTATTAAATAAAAATTCAATTATATTAAGTAGAATATTAAATTCATTAATTTCACAATTAATCTTATCAAATTAATCTCATTTCTTTAATTTAACATCAAATTCACATTTTTTGTCATGAATTAACATTCAATTTTATCAAAAGCAAAATCAAAATTTATTCAATTAAGATCAAATTTATTCAATTAACATTAAATTTTATCAAATAATATTTAAATTTGATGTGTGAAGCGTGATATATGAATAGTGATCAAGTGACGTTGTAGAGACAGATGATAACAAAAAAGTTGGAAATAAATGGGACGGGGTGACTAAAGATGTGTTAGGGGAAGGTACTTAATTTATCAAACAATATAAAGCTTTGGAGTAAAATGATAAAATGAATATTTTCGTCACTTATTTGTTACTCAACAAACACTAACAAAAGATATCAGTAAAATTTCAAAATTGAGAGGGAATATCATTAAAATTACACTTATCTTCAGAATTGTGTGCATGAATTTTACCTAAAAATTTTAAAATTTTATTTTAAAAAGACTATCTATAATTAAATAAAAAGATAAAAGTGTGATATGTTATAATAAAATTAAGTGTAAAAGTTTTCATGTCCAAATCATTATAAATAATTGTGTACATAAATAAATTAATATAAAAATACATCAAGAAAACTTGTCAAACAATTGTATAACTTAGTGTAAACTATAAAATTCGAGTTTATTGGGATGAAATTAAATTACATTAAATTCATTAAAAAATAACAGTTGTCACAAATTTTAGTTCGATAAATAAAAGTAAGTAATAAAATTAAGGTGAATGGCACTTTGAGCTTTGAAAGTTTATTTAATTCTGAACTTATATCCTAAAAAATTAAAAAAATTATATTACATTATGAATCAAATAAATAAATAATAACGTGGTTCAAAACCCCATGTTTGTCTCTTTGTTCGATAATTTTTTACTTTATTTTTATTTCTATACACACTTATTGTTGGACCAAATCAGATTTTTTAAAGAGTAAAAACTGAATTTTGGTCGATTTTGAGCCTAAATTAAAGTGGGACCCAATTATTATTTTGAATAAAATTCATGGGTTCGTATTCTACTCCATGAGGAGAATAATGTAGTATATTCATTTGCTCAAATCGAGTAAGAAATGAATGAGAAAATAGGCTCCAAAGTGATCCTCTTGAAATGAGAAAATAAAGGAAAGTGTAATGTGGGATTTGACACCAATCCCACATTGGTTGAGGAAGAGATCCAACATGGGCATATATAGGCCAAGTTTGCTCCATGGGTTGGGCCCCAAGGGGTACCACAATTTTATGAGCGGAGCGAACACCTACATGCCTTCGGTTCGACCACACACGCGCGCGCCGCCTGGCCGGGGTCGGGTGCGGGGCAATCCCTATATTTTTGGAGAAAATTCATTTAAATAAATGGACAATAATTTCTTAACCGAAATTGTACCCGTGGATCGCACTGGTTCGGATTTATTCCGAAATTGAATTGTGACTGGTTGTTGCATTTGTCTTCCTAGGTTGCGTCTTTTACTGTGGTGATTGTCCGAAAAGTCACCAAAGAGTCAATAACTACCCAGGTTCATTACCATTCTGAGGAGTTCGGTTATTCATTTTAAGTCAGTCCGGTTTTTCATCATTAAGGCAGATTCTTGTGCATGGCATTAAGGCAGTCTGCATTTCGGTATTTTGGAGAGTACACAACACAAGTTTGATTCGCTGAACAGATAGATTGGAGTGCTACTTCTATCTGTGTAAAGATCATTGTATCCTGGGAGGCAGGCGCTCGAGATTTCATAAGCACCGTGTGTGAGGGCGAAATATGTCTTAAGGACATAGTGTCAAACACTAGCCTTGATCTACTTAAAGTTCAATAACAGTTCCTGTTCGGCAATCGGGTTAGTTTTTATATTGTTTATACAAACAGTTACGTGTAACTGTTTCGTTAAGACTATATTCTGTGTAACTGTTTTACATTTAACTGTTACTGTTTTGATTATACATTACATGTTTCAAATCAGAAAGTTCAATAAGTGATTTTACTATATTTGGAATACCATACAGCCAAAACTTATTTCGATATTACTTAATTTTAAGTATTACAAACTTGTACATATTTTTGATAAAAATTAGTTGATGCACACGTGCGTTGCTCGTGCACCATTTTGAAAAAATAATAATCAACCTAATCATATTAAAAAAGGGTATATTTAAGAAGAGAAAATATGCAATACATCATAATTAAAAAAAAAAAAGAAGCTCATGTATCACTTGAATAGGCTCCCAAAAAAAAAAAGTTCATGTATGGTTGGACCAACAAAACCAACTGTGTCTTTGAAGTTGTCAAAAAGATCAATAGTGCTTGAGATCTTGTTAAAGCATAATGGAAAAAATGAATATTAAATTTAGAACCCATAGTTGTCCTGGCGTGGGTTACCTATTCCACGATGCAATATTAGTGACGCTAACAAAAATTAAAATTTGCAATTGCACAATAGTTTATTTACTCATAGTTAGCATTACTCGAAAAAAAATTGTGCATATTATAATGATTATATGATCAGAAAAACTCATTGCCTTAGCAACTTAATAATTTATAGCAGCTAATTTGTTGAAACACGTTTGAAAAGAAATAAGGGGGTAAGTGTCTGTGTACATAGAATGCTTTATGATCCAAAATAATTCTCTAAAGTGTTCATTTTGCACATTAGAAGAGTATAAAAGTAAGAAATGCCAAGTTTCAAAGGATAACATGGAGCAGCACATGACTCTAGTTTAGGATGCGAGAATGCCTAACAACATTACCAATGACAAATCAATGTGACTTTGGTCCAATGGTCCTCATTGTCTTGTAAATGTTTTGTCTTCTTGAAGTCAAGAGTTCAAATTTCCCTCCCCCTCCCCCTCCCAAATAAAAAAAAATTACCAATGACAAGGGGAAACAATACATACTGCCTAGATCAAATATGTGTCTTTACCACCACCACTAATCTTTTTTGTGAAGTAAAGTAGTGCTTGGAAACCAACTGCGAAATTGCCTCAACCTTGATAAAAGAGAATGCATGTCCCAAACTCACAATCAACTAATTAATATAAATCGATTAACTATAAATGCAATAAAGACTATTCTCTAAGCAATAACAAAAAAATAAATATAAAGCTCTAAGGCCTCAAAACGACATAAATTATTTTTTTCTTACTTCAATTTATGTTGTTTTTTGCTTTGTTTTCCTCTCTTTAACAAGATATCCAAAGAAGACAAATGAAAAAACAGAAAGAAAGAGCAAAAAATTTAGAATTTTTCTTACTTATATTTTTCTCAATTTTCTTAGAAAACATATGGTTAATGTACCAATGCCACAAGTAACTTGGTATTTAAAAATAAAAAAATGTACCAATGCTACTTTCTTTTCAATTCATAAAGCAATAATTCTTGGCAACGAACCCATTGACATATAAATCAACAGAATTATGGATGCACTGAGCACAAGTATGAATTGTGACTTTAATAATCAATGAAGCATTCAAATAACTCAACCAAGATGGTGTGGACTTTACATAGAGAATATTTATGTTGGTGTCTTCAAAAGGATGTTGAACACCTTGGGTGCTTTGTACTTGTCAACTCGTGTGCATTGCCGATCGTAGAATAGGTCAGCAATCATGCATACTGATTTTTTGTCTCCTTCGCATAAATGCAAAAAAACAAATTTGTATTAACTTTGATACTTCACTAATGTCATTAGTGGTTGAGATTTATAAATTTGCTTTCTAAATTTATTTGGTTCAAAAGAATAAGAGTATGTTACAAATAGTCACTTTGGCCACTTAATCAATTTATATTTCATGGTCTACAAGGCAACTACTTTCTATTTAAAAAGGAAAATAAAAAAATTTGAATATTTTAACTTTATAAATTAATACGTCTTCTAGATTTTTCTCTTTCAAAAGTAGTCTCATAATTTCTAAAAGAGTTTTTTTTCTAGGAATTGTTTAATTTCAACAGAATTTTTTTTTCAAAGAAATTACAGTTGTATGGAATTAAAATTTTTGTAATAAGAGAATAAATTAGTAGCTATAGGATGAAAGATTTGATCCAACCAAAATATATGTCAAAAGCATCACCAATCTTACTCAAAATTTAACTTCAATAAATCAATGCATGCAAGCCTGTAAGTTTTGTTTGTTTTTTTTTTTTTTTGAAACAATGCAAGTTCAACACACACAATTTCAATATGATACAAAATGAAATTAATAAAAAAAATGTCACCTGAAGGGATAGACCAAGAAAATATACATCTTTTATAAAGAAGCAATCAATCCGTATTCTCTTTTTTAGTATTTTTTTTTAAGATAATAACACCAAACTATAAACTATACTTCACCATTTTTTTCCACCATTCGGTATAAGAAAATTGAAGCGATATTCAGACATGACAGACGTCAAGGTTTCATTAACAGAGGACATTGTAAAAATTAAAAACAAAAGATAACAAATGAAAATAAATGCAACAAAATGAAAAATGATGGCAATACCATTCCTTGCATTTTGGGTCCTGGAAACACAACCCCCAAATATTCGTTCCTTTTCCCCAGCCTTGGCAGCATCTCTAGGCTTTGTCTTCTTTTCACCACAAGTATTCTATGCCATGTTCTTCATTTCCTTCATATGTTTTTTTCGACGTTTTCACCTTGGTCTCGACCTGCATTCGAATCGAAAAATTTGCATCAATCCCTTGTGACGATTAAAAAGCAACTGAAAAATTCAACATTTATGAAATTTCACTTCCCTCACAAGAAATTTATGTATGCATATTTTAATTTTCTACCTGTTGTCCTGATTGATAGAAGCGTAGGTACCCTCTTGATTAGTTTCTTCTTCCAACTGAGTTAGGTAAATGAGATGAAAAGGGAGAATTGAGAGAGAGAGAGAGAGAGAGAGAGAGAGAGAGAGAGAGAGAGAGAGAGAGATGAAGAAGCTGAGAGAGAATTGTATCGTGATTGATCGAACGTTAAAACCTGGTTACTTAGCTTGAATTCGTTAACATTGGAGGCCTCAGAACTTCCAGAATACAACTTTTATGTCCACCGTTGTTTAGAAGATTTCATAGAATCCTTGCTTTTGATGTCCAAGTGCATGGAATCTATAAGAATGATTACATATATGAGTTCAAAAACTTTCTAAATAGCATATAAAGTAAGAGGGGAAAAGGTTCACAGACCCACTCTGATCTTCCTGTTTGCTTTATTTTGCCTCTCGGTGTGGTTCATAAAATGGCTTTGTAGCTAAGAGTCAGAGAAAACCAAAAGACTTAATGTGGAATCTGAAAATAAAAGAGGTAGATAACCATATCCGTTACAGAAGTGTCTTAATGATGGTTAATAATTTCAGTATCTAAATGTCCTAATTATATTGTTGAGGGGTCAAAATAGAAAAAAAAAAAGTTTTTCACAAATGTTGATATTTTAAAGTAGTTTTTAAGGTAGCATAAATATTTTTAAAGTAGTATAGATAGATAGATAGATTATAAAATTAATAGGGATAAAATTTATAATTTTTTTTTTGATTATTATACTTTTATTGGTAGTATGGAATATGATGATGCAAAAATTGGTTTGCACACCATAGTTAAGTAATAGTATAAAATGCAGTAAAATAAGTAGAGAAAGAGAAGACAAGGTTTATAGTGGGTTGGTCAACATGACCTACGTCCACTTTCAATGGCTAAGTTTGCCGGAAATTTTATTAACTCCGGTGTGTTAGGAGAGTAGAGAATTACAAGAGGGAAGAGAGATGAGCTTGAGTTTTGTGAGATGCCCCCCAAGTGATGGGGAAGCTTACAACTTATAGTCATCTGTGTAGTAATTGAATGGGTAGTTTGACGGTCATAACGGATTGTAGCAATTTAATAGCTTTAAACAGCTTGGCGACCCCTCCTCTCCTTGGCGACCTCTCATCTCCTCAATCGGCAGGGGAGTGCTCTCCAAACGTCTTGGCCAAATGATGAGGGAATGTTGACTTTCTCTAAGCGGCCCGGATGCTCCCTTAGTGGTGTAGCTCCCTAATGAGCTTGACCGGTCTGGACCACTTTGGGCCTGCTTGGTCTCCTGGAGCTTGGGCTCTTAAATAGTTTTGGGCTTTCCACCCGAATTGGATTATTTGGGCCTGGCCCATCAGAATACATTAGTAGTATATATAAAATAAGATTGGACAAGGAAAATAATTAAATGAATATAATTAAATTAATACATAGTTAATAATTAAACTTAAATATTAAGTTCAAATGAATATAATTAAATGTAAAATTTACACACTTTATTAATTTAAGAAGATGAAAGGATATGAGAATATTATGTAATTAATTAAAGAAAATGAAAAGAAATGAGACGATATGATTGACTTTATATTAGTGATTAAGGGCAAAATAGTCAAACAAAAGTTTTACATTTTTATTGATATTTTAAAGTAGTATAAATATAAATATAAATATACCACATTACTATTTTTTTTATTTAATCGATGGTGCAACATACAATTTTTAATCTCTCAACAATAAATCAAGATTTTAAAATTTTGCGAGGTATAAAAGGTCATTCGCCCATAAAATTAACAAAAAATACATGACCAACCCCTGCAAATTTCAATATTGCGATCGCCACCACCAATCAATCTATCGGAACCCCATTCCTCCCCGAAAATCTAGGACACTTGCTGTGTTCGGACACTTTCAGTACCCCTCCGAAATCCTCTCTACCAAATCCCCTGATCGAAGAAACCCCAAAAATCTCCGACCGTTCTCCGAGTATGAAGCGAAAGAAATGGTCGGAGCCCGAAGAACAAACCTTACTGACTAAATACTCAGATCTGCTCAAGTCAGGAACCCTAGCAAAACTGAAGACCAGAGAGAAGAAATTCAAGCCCATTGCAGACTACGTTAACTCCATGCACCACCTCCAAGACCCAATCAACTTTACCTTCAAGTGGTCGTGGCGCGACGTGTCCATCAAAGTCCAGAACATGCGTCACCAGTACTTGGGTGTGAAGCAGAAAATAAGGGTTTCGAACGGGGAGTTCAATTGGAAAGATGGGGAAAATCACTGGGAAAATTTCTTGAAGTATAAGGAAGTGTTTGGGGATGTTGAATTGGAAGTGAAGGATGATAGTAAGAAGTTTGGTGATGAGGGGGTGAATTTTTTTGGTGATTCAAGTAATGGGGATGATGTTTTGGGGTTAGGGTTTGGGATTGATAGTGAGGATTTGGAGGAGGATGGTGAATTAGGTGGTGATGAACTGGGGGTGAGTAATGATGAATTGGGGTTTGAAAGGGATGGAACAGAGGATATTGAGGATTCGGGTTCCATTCGGACCAAAAGATTGAAGAAGGGTTTTGGACATTTTGGTGGGAAGAGGTTTGGGTTAGTGGGTGCTCAAGTATTAGAGTTGAGGGATTTGATGCTGAGAAGGGAAGAGAGGAGGAGAGAGACAGAGTGGAGTAGAGAAGAAGCTTTTGCGGAGAGAGAAAAGAGGAAGAGAGATAGGGAATTGAGGAAGGAGAAGCGGCTGAATGATAGGGCTGAAGAAGTGGAGAAAAGGGAACTAGAATTGGAAGAGATACAGATGATTTGGGCGAGGAGGGACTTTGAGAGAAGGTTGAGATTAGACAGGGAATTTGAAGAGGAGAGAAGGCGGAGGATGAAGTTAGAAGAGAAGTGGGAGGAGGAGGAGAAGGAATGGAGGGAGAGGATGGTGGGTTTGCAAATTGAGCATGAGAAGCAGATGATGCAAATGCATGCTGATGCTTGCCAGAATCAAATGCAGATTCTTGGAATCGTGACTCGGCTTGTGTGCCAATTTTTTGGGTCCACGAGTGATGGCTTGGGTGGCGGATTGGGGGCTCTGCCCCATCAAGTTTTGCAGAATTTGCAACATCCTGCGGGATTGGGTGACAATGGGAAGCCCGATGCTAATTCGCCTTTAGAATTTTTGTAGCCTGTAATGCGTACCCTTCTTTCATTTCGAAGAGGAACGTTCTTAATATGTGAGAATGTATCAAATAACAGCCAAATCCCCACACTTTTCTTTCTTTAACCAATACCAAGTCTTCATGGATAAGCATAGTGAGTGCAATGAATTATGAATGCATTAGCAGGGGAAACCTCAACTTGTTATAGTTTTTGACTTAATAAGGTCTTTTTTCCTCCCTCATTTCTAGCATATAACTGTGGTTGCTGTTTTCATACAGCATTGCAAGATAGTTGTAAAGCCCGGGATCTGATCTGTCTAGCAAGGTTGATGCCAAGGGTTATTGTAACACCACAGATAGGACTCTGCTTCACATTGTTGTGGGGAAGATGAGGGAGATTCTTTGGAATTGGAAAGGCACTCCTCAATAAAACCTGTACGATACTACTCCTCAATTCAGTTTTCATAACACTGGGCATTCATTCCCACGAAAGGATTTTGTGACAACTCCTTGCTGATCGGCTTCGTTAATTCCATGGAATCCTGACATATTGAGTACTTCAAGAAGTGAGATTTTGACTCAATTAGGTGTGGTATGGGTGTACAGAAGGCAATAGCAGGGTTTAAACAGGTTTAATGCATGTTTTTTTTTTTTGATCAAAGGTTTAATGCATGTTGAGATATGCAGAAATGTATTTGATGTGCAATGCATCTTATGTTGAGAGGATCTCTTACTCATTATTGTCTATTCCTTGACTTGGGAGTTGGGATTCGTATTTTGGTTAGTAAACTGCCTTAGTATATCTTTTGCTGTTGAGAGGATCTTCCTGTTATTTAGCGAAACTTACTATGAACACTCATATTATGATATAGAAATCTGACTTTGTGGCATGTCTATGCCCAGTTACCTGTGCAGTGAGCGAAAAATCAATGTGAAGGTATGCACTTTGATCAATGCTAATATAGGAAGAGCCATATTTCAGATTGTTGAATGATGAATCTCTTTCAGTTGTAGGGTGAGTAATATATTCACATAGAGGGATCATATATCCACCATTCATCCACGCTTCATATATGTTGATTGAATTAGGCAAAATGTAGAGCAGCTGGGAGGCTTTGGTGTGGGGGAAAGAAAAAGGGGGAAGGGGGGGGGGGGGGGGGGGGGTCTTTCACTGAAGAACCTGCATTTAAGGGGAAGCTGCATGGCCTTAAAGATATCCTTAATGAGAGTACTTGTTTCTCTTTCACCACAGTAATATCCAATGTTCCAGTAAATAATGTGTTCTTATTCTATAGTCAGTATTGTGGCGAAACTTGAGCTCAAGATTACAGCAAATTGGTCTCAGATCGACTAGTCAAATTAGTTTTCGATATTGTAATTTTGTAACTGTTCTAGTCCTGTAGCACAAATTGATATCACAAAGAAAAAAGAAAAAGAAAAAAGAACTTCTATAAGCTTTGGTGAGTTCCTTAGACTTTGGTTGCATGATTTGTAGAAGTTTACAAGTATCAATTTTCTGCACTATCAGGTCTGGTTAGATCGAAGCTCGGCAATTCAATCTTGTATATTTGCCAAAGAGGGGAAAAGTGGAGGAAACGAATGGTTCTTCAGTGAATACAGAGCATAATAACAGATCTTATCATTCCTGGAAGGAAAGCAGGTAATGGATATAAATACTTTTAATCCATTGTGCACATGAATTAAGAAGAAACCATTGACTTTACACCCTTTTTGGTCTATCTTGCCTGAGATCGATGATGTTATTGGTGCTTGGCCCAACCCCTGGTGGGTTGTATGTGTGGAAGAGAATTGAGATTTGGATAAAAATGATAACATAAAGGAGAGGATAATTATTATTTCTCCTCAATTTAATTGTGGAGGGGATATGGAAGGGAAATTCAAGTTGCGAGAGGAAAAATCTGAGTCCTTTGTGCGGTACTTGTACAATGTGCTTAAAATACTTTTCTGTAACTTCCATTTCAAAGTTCTCCATCGTTTCTTATGCAATGCAAATGGCTTTGCTTAGAAGGTGGACATTTTTGTGGGTGCAGGAGGGCTGGTTTACTTCTATTTTCTCATACCAAGAGCAGTATTTGATAGTAGGAATCAAAAAGTGAGATCAATTCATGAACAGAAGATTGGGTTTTCCAAAAAAAAAGAAGATTGGGTTTTCCATGCCGGAGCATGGGGTGACAATCTGGCTACAACGATACAGCTCAGGATCCTTGAATTATCTTTGCAGGTGTTATCCTTGCCGTTGGAATTTGAGTGATTGCTTTACCCTAATCAAACCCCTCATGTTGAAACATTTGGTTTCGATCAGATTTTGCCATTTTGTACTCAAAGTTCCTCTACGCGACCACTGCAAGAATCTAGTTGTTTACTTGCATTTGATGGGTTCACTGTCAAAAACAAGAAGATAAACTGATTATTTACAGTAGAAAAGCAGTGTGAGAATGCTGTGTAGGCTTTTTTGCACGCGTTGATCTACTTCATGTTGATGGACTGAAATTTCTCAAGCGTGTAAAAAATACAAATATATAAAGAAAGAAATTTAGTATGCAAAAAAGTAGGTTCCTGGCTTTGAAGAAAGTTGGAAAAGTGTGCCCTTTAAATTTTTTGGCTGGGGTATGTGATTCCAGCATCTATGTTATGTTTTATAAAGAACATTTTATGAACAAGATTTGTTGCTTAGCCCTGCTTTTAGGATTCATTTATTCATTGATTGTGAACTGTAAAGTTGTACTGCTGAAATGTAGAATAAGACTGATGGTTAGGAGTTTTCTTGGAGGCTTGTAATTAAGTCATGGTAGACAACTGATGGTTATGTTTGCTATAGAAAGTAATTGAATATATCCTACATCTTAGCTGAACGCACACGCACACACACACATGGATGGAATGTCTAGATGCCTTTATTCTGTGGTGTCTGTATAAAGTCACAGAATTGCCTGCGTAGGTTGCTAATATATTATAATGCACCTAATAATTGAAAGCAAAAGAGGAAGAATAATGCGAGTCTCAGTTTTTTTGCAGCATGTAGGAGGGACTCTCAGGAATACAGAAGACACCGATTTCACCATGTTTATGTAATTTCATGCATGTTATTGCTGGCTCATCAAGTTAAAATCCTCAGCTATCGTGTTTTGCGGTAATTACATGCACCCCGAGTTTACGTAACAATTGCAACCTCAAAAGTACATGGCTGGGATGGTTCTCGGTTATAAAAATAAAATCCTTAGGTAGGTTGGGAATTAGTGAGATTAGGGGTGTTCAAATTTCCGATTGACCGCAATTTCTTACCCTACCCGACCCTACTGAACGGCTAATCGCAAAAATCGGGTAGAAATGTGGAAGAGTTTTTGATCTTCTGATTAAATCGGGTAGGAATGCGGAATACCCATCAATTTCCGCATTCCTACCCTACCCTACCCTACCCGCATTAATTAATTAATTTATATATATAAACTTAAAAAACCCTAATTGCTAACTTATAAGGAAAGTGTTATTTAATTTTTTTATATTTTTTTTAGTAATTATAAGAATATTTGTGTGGTATAATTTATATTATAACATTGTTGTGGGTGTTTGAGTTGCTAAAACATGGACTTATTTTTTGTGTAAGTTACATGATTTGTGGTGAACTAGTGATCTATTAGAGCAGTTATAATTTTAATGTGTTTCATATGATTTAAACTTAAAATAATTGTTATTGTATTTGTGTAACAATTATGATGGATTGATATTCATGCTTTCTTGTGTTTTATTGTAATTGTTGTTATAGTTGTTTTAGGTTTTAGTGTTATTAATTTATTGTGTTGTTAAATTGGTGCATGTTATTTAATTGAATTATTAAAATGATCCAAAAATTAATAGCTACAAAAGTGTTTACCCGACTTCCTACCCGATTAATCGGGTAGTAAGTCGGGTAGAAATACCACACCTGATCGGGTAGGGTAGATCAAAAAAAAATTCTTCCGCAAAGTATCGGGTAGGAAGATGAAAGACTATATTTCTTACCCGTAGGGTAGGGTGAACACCCTGATGGGTAGATATTGTTTTATAACTGACAGGAATTGGTGATTCGTCCACTTGATCAATGGAACTTATTCTGGTTATTGGTGGGTATAATTACTCTCTAGGGGACTCTTCAGAAGAGAGAAGAGAAACCACTAAACGTGGAGAGGGTCCTACACATTTACAACAGTCACATGCAATTCGCTTTCATGGATACCTTATATAACCATAGATGGAGGCTCTTAATTGAAAATACTAAGTCTCTGTCCTGAAAGTAGCAAAAATTACCTCACCCAAGCCACCTTTAGCCTTTGTTAAACTGCTCGTGCATGACCCCTCTCTCTCTCTCTCTCTCTCTCTGACTTTGTTTTTTGTCCGTAAACAGGAGTACAATTAGTTCAGACTGTTCAGTGAATCCAACAGGCAAATGTGGTTTTCAATGAATCAAAGGGGTCTTCAAATGCTTCTTACCATGCTCATCCTCTTCCTGGGAGTTTTGGTTCCAGGGAATGCAACTGTTTCTGAGAAGCTTGATGAAACTTTGGTGTCACAGTTGCCCGATCCAGCTATAAAGTGCGGTGCATGCCCGTGCGTAAACCCTTGCAGCCAACAGCTTCCTCCACCACCACCGCCGCCGCCGCCGCCGCCATTTCCATCCACGCAGTACTGCACTCCACAAAAGCCACCACCACCGCCACGGTTCATTTACGTGACAGGCCCACCAGGGGGCTTGTATCCGACGGACCCATTTAATTTGGCGGTCTATGCTGGTGCTGGACGAGACGTTGTTATGGGGCTGCTGCCCTTGATTGGATGTATGTTATTACAACTCTTCGTGTTTTTGTATGTATAATCAGTAATGGACGCCATTTAAAGTGGCATTGGTTGTGTAAGAAAACATGGTGTTACTTGTAAGTTTGGAAGGCTCAAGTGTTTAATGATGTTCTAGGTCTCTTGTAATGAATTCCCTTCAATAACTTTCTTTTACATAGTTCTTACAAAGCTTTGAACAAAGTTAGAAAACGAGCTCATGGCCTGAGGGGTTTGCCTCCTCTCCAATTACAAAAATAATTGAAGGATTCTTCAATTGATTTTGCTTGATGAGAATTTTTTTCACGTTATTAAATTTGGTCTATATTAAATTTTTTAAAATTTAAAATCTACATTTGAATTTAAAATCTGTTTATGTGGATAGATTCTCACCATGAAAAATAAATTAAAAGATCTTCCAATTATTTTATAATTGGAGAAGAGACTAACCCTCGTACGAGATCTTGCCCTTCGACCACGGGGGAGGGAGAGAGAGAAAGAAAGAAAGAGAATCTTATTAATTTGATTATAGAGTTATTCTCTCTTTAACAATTTAAGTTTTGAGTAATTGATGGTTTAACAACCAGCCATGAAACTAGGATTAGCTATGGATCTGACTTTTCTCCTGTTAATTTTTAATAACCGAAATCTTGTTGATCAAAATAACATCGTTTTAATATAAAAAATATTATTTTAATCTAAAAAATATTATTTTAATCTAAAAAATATTATTTTAATCAACACCACCTCTAATGTTAATTTTCTAACATGAGAATATCCTCACCACCATTTGCTATAATCTAGTAGCGAATGATAAATTCTTCCCGATATAGTGGTATTGACTGATGCTGTCTGTAGCACAAGGGAAGGGTATTGATGCAAAGATCATCAAGCCTCAATGGAATAAATTTTATTTTCAAAATCCACATTCTATTCTATTAAAGGTCAAAAGATTCAATTAAAAAATTCCATCTGACCCAAATAATTAATAAAAGCCAAATTTTAATAATCTTAATTTTAACTCAGTTTCAACCAATAATCACTCAATTCCAATATGCATTGAGTTGTTGGCAAATATAATTGTGATCCGATTATAATCAAATCGATCAAATGGGGTATCAAGATATCCTTATCTAAATTCATAAAAAAATATATAATAAATTTAAATAATTATTAATCAAAGATATCAATCCATATCTGATAAACCGATTTAAATTCGAATCAAATTCAGTTTGATTGGTAGACCTAATGGTATGAGGCTGATACACCATCAATTCGAGAGCTACCATCTTGCTGTCTGAGGCTATTACTATTTCATAAAAAGGGACCCTTCATATTGAGTTGTTACTACTTGTAACATGTCTGATAGGTTGATATTGAACCCTGCATTTATGCCTCCAACTCTATAGTTGCACATCTTAGGTGTCAGTCACTGAGCAGCAGAGAAGACTTAAATGAAGCTACCAAATTAATAATACTATATATGCACGAGCAATGTTATTGAGACATAATTTGGGAACTTAATGATTGTGACTATTAGATTATCAGTGGGTCCCAACATTAAAATATCACTGGGTCCTAACACTATCAATTCAATGGTCATAATGTCTTAAATTTCTAAATTATGTCCCTAAATTATGTCATAATAGTATTAGTGATATATGCACACCTCAAATACATATACAAAAACTTACTTTTCGATATTGTACTAAAAGTGAAACGTATTAGGATTGAAGAACTAGTTTAAGACTAATCTTAACTTTTTGAACCCTATTGTGTCATAATTTCAATGTGATTGAACAGTAAATTGACATAATTCATAACATTTTCATTTTTTTAATAGAGTATCATATTTTGCGACAACATCTCCAAAAAGGAAAAATCAGTCGTCATGTTTCTTTGTCAAGTTAAAAAAAAAAAAAGGCAACCTTTAAGGGTGGTTTAGTAATTGAATTTAGTCTTTGGTAATTTAGAGATCTCAGGTTCAATCCATTCTCACACCCGCTAAGGATTAGTCACCCTTGTTTCTTAGAAATGTGCTATATCTCAGCTTAAGCCACGGTGGTCACTGTTGAAGTCGAGGAAGTAATCGGCGTAAACTTGAACACCCCCGTACAAAAAAAGAAATGTCCACAAAATGAGGTCTCTGTTGAATTGAAAAGTTTGGGTCTTGGCAACTGGGAAATGGAAAATTGTGATTAGTTCTCATGAAACTAGATGCATTCAGTTTGCATTTCATTTGGAATCTGTCTTTAACTACCAGCTCCTTAATGAATTAAATAAAATGGTCACTGTCCTGCGACGTCGTTCTCATGAAATTATGGACCGTACTATATAGTTAGTCATGGGGCAGCTTGCATAACCATGGTCCTCAATCAACTCCAATATCACCCAACACTCACATGCACAATATATGGTTTTGAGCTTTGCTGGTCTGACTTACAATCTCCGGTCACAATTTTATCCTCCCACAACACTAGTGATGGTTCGAATCTCCAACCACCAAAGATTAATATTATTACGGAGACTTAATAATCCGACATCCGGTCCCCATAATTAAGATAATGTCCACTTTGCCCCTAGCCTAGGTGTTTTAAAATGCGTTTTCATAATTAAGACAAGACTATCACGACATACATAGCCCAACCACCTTTTCTCTCTTGACGATGTGGGATAATGTACGTAGACTTGACACCTCAACCTCGTCTCATCTCTACCGCTCAAAAAATTTGTTAGACTATTGACATGTTAATCTCTTAGCTACCAGAAAAAAAAATTTCAACCGTTATTGTCATCATAAATTCTCCGATTATGTCAATTATCACATCATTAAATTAGAAAATTAAATGAGTTTATTAAGTCCCAATAGTATTACTCCCGTCCGTATTGATATCAAATTGGGCAGGTGAACCCTCCCCTAGTCCTTCACAGTTCCAATAGGTCACTCACTCAAAAAAAAAAGCATAGTTTTCTATTTTACACTCCATTTGATGCTTCGGCATTAAGTATTCAATTAAATGTTGCTTTCAAAGTTTCCAATAATAATTCAGTTATTCCAATCACCCATACTGACAAAAGCTTGCATCCTTCTAATAGGTCACTACCCCCCCCCCCCCCCCCCCCCCACACCCCAAAAAAAAAAACCCACATACAAAACAACCCCCAATCCCATCACCTAGTTCTTTATTAACATTGGTTTTCTCTATATTCTCACCTTCTTGTGGCCATTTTTCATACGTACCATGGCCAGAAAATTCACCCACTTAGTCTCTGTGCTCATGTTCTTCATTGAAGTATTGAACTTTCCAGCATTTACAACTTCAGACACCACACTTCCTGATCAAACACTATATGCATCGCCACCGCCACCTTATGGGTGCCCATATTGTATGCCCCCACCCTCCACCCCAACAAATTGCCCGCCACCTCCTTCGCCACCACTGCCAACTGTTTCTCCACCACCACCTCCGCCAGGTTCAGTGAACTATCCTCCTCCACCCGGGTACTATTCGCCACCATATTTTCCGTATAATCCTACACCAGGATATGTCTACCCTGCTCCTCCCCCTCCTGACCCAATTTTTCCTTATTTTCCATTTTATTACTTGCAACCTCCTCCACCACAAGGCTTTTCATCAGCAAATAGTATTAACTTTTCAGTGAAATGGATTGCTTGCATGCTTCTGCTAGTCTTTCCCTCTTTTTGGTTTTGATTATCAAGGTGCACCACAAATTCAAGTCACGAAATCAGTTTCCGTCACACACAAAACTACATGCATCCGATCCTCCGACCCGTATTGCAATTTTTTAACTATTGATGAAGAGAATATGGGTTAACTTTATTCTGTCCAATTCAAAGAAGGAATCAACAATGGTGATCAAAGTGAAGAGAAAAAGGTCAGGGCCACCATGTGGTGCAAAATTTGCCATGTTTGTTGGTAGGCAGAGTTGTTTTTGTTAATGCTTTCTTGAATATTATTCAATTTATGATTAATAAAGAAAGTTTTAGCCATCTACTGATCTGACCTCCCTAAGGGTACCTTCATAATCAAAATTGCTTTGAGTGCATTTTTTGTTCTTAAAGTATTGAAGATGAATCATTTTTGGTTACCTAGTTATCAATTTGTCAATCACATTTCTAAATTGCAAGCAATTTTTTCTTACGTTACCAATTTTAAGGATTATTTAAACTCCAATTAAAAACTTTAGGAATATAATTGACAAACTTGATAGTTGAGAAATCAAAAAAATATTACACATTTATTTTGCAGAAAAAAGTAAAAAGTACACGCGCGGCCTTTTCCATTACCACTTTTAACATTCTTCGTCCGCTGGCTTATTTATATCACATTAAAAATTTTATAAAACTAAAATAACACAATTTTTTTTTGTTAAACGGTCAGGGATGTCTGCGCCAACTTACGTGCACCTTGACTAATCTCCTCTCAAAGGCAGATCATCCACACCGGACTAGGGTATTCATGAGGGATAATTTCCTTATGACCTAATCTTAGGAGATTACTAAGATTCGAATTAAGGATGTCTGAGTTTACAGTTTGTCTCTATTACCACTTGAGTTATTCCTTGCTAAGAATAAAAATCATAATAAAACAAAACAAATACTTGAAGAATCAGTACAAAATCCTTTTCGAAAGGTATCATTATTGTATTTTATCAGAAGGGGCCGGCAATGCAGATGAAAACAAAAATATAAAGTAGAAGTTTGTTGAACCCTTGTTGTTTTCTCAAATTTCTACTATCCATCTCAAATTTGTTACCATTAATTATAAAAATATTAAGTAATAAAAAATAAAAAAACACTTACACATGCCCCTTTTTATTGGATGAAAAGTAAATGTATGACGCCGAAAAGTGATAGCATGAATGGGTAATGGAGTTAGAGGGAGGGCTTGCCATAGATTGAACAGGGCCGGCACATAAAATTGAAGCATAGAAGCCTACACTCGAGTGGGACCGTACTTTTGGGCCAAAGTCTCTTGACCCAGTTCCCACCCTTGGGCAGTTCTCCAGGCCCAATTCCTCCATGGGCTATTGTTTTTTGTGAAAATTGGAAGTGAGTCTCCCTAGATGTACTTGTTTGGAGATAAGTCCTACAAGGAAACTTATAAGGGGTTAAGTCCATGTTTAAAATTATATGTAATGACTTGAGTCCATTTATTTTTTTTATCTCAAAAATACCCTTCCTTGAAAGGAAGTTATATTAATTTCCTATTTTGGAAATTATTATCCCTTAACTCAAGGTCAATTAAAATATGTCAATAAAATCTCCATCATAAATTTAAAATTCAAATTCAAAACTCTATTCCTCTATCTCTCTCTCTCTCTATATATATATACATTATATATATATATATATAAAATTTTCATCATAAATTTAAAATTCAAATTCAAATTAAAAGCGCTCTCTCTCTCTCTCTCTATATATATATATATCAAATTCAAAACTATCTCTCTTTCTCTCTCTCTCTCTCTCTCTCTCTCTATATATATATATATATATATATATATATATTCAAATTCATGTTACTATTTTTTTTATTATGTTACTGTTCATGTTACTGTTTTTGTTAAGTATGTTACTGTTCATGTTACTATTATTTTGAGCATGTTACTGTTTTTGTTGAGCATGTTATTACTATTATTTTACTAAATATTAATATTCAATATTACTATTTGTTTTGTTTTTGAATATTACTATTTTTTGTGTTTGAATGATACTATTTTTTGCGTTTGAATTTGAGAGAAATAATTATTGTTAAGTATGTTACAGTTTTTGTTAAGCATGTTACTATTTTTGTTGAACATGTTAATATTTTTGTTGAATATGTTACTGTTTTTATTTTTAAATATATTATTTTCTGTGTCCAAATGATAATTTTTTTTTGTATTTGAATGTTACTGTTTTATATATATATATATATATAACCTATATATGGATACAGATAGATAAGAGAGAGGAAAATTTTTAATATTAGTCAAACTCTTAACCTATATATGGATATAGATAAATATGAGAGAGAAAAATTTTTAATGTTAGTCAAACTCCTAAGATTTAGGAGTTTTTAATTTTTAGTTTTATTTCACTCTTAAAGGGAAGGGATAGTATGGTAAAATTGACAAAAAACGGACTTCATAATAAATAAGTTTCCTTGACGGACTTAAGTCCAAACAAGTCCATATAGGGGGACCGGCCTCCAAATTTCCCATGTTTTTTTGTCTCTTTTGTTAGTATTTATTTTCAAAATAGTTTCATACATATACTCTAAATTTCAATAATTACTTCCGGGCTGAGCCCTGACCTTCGGCTCGGCCCAAAACAAGCTCAGACCCTGTCCATTGGCCAACTTGGAGGCAGGGCCGGCACATTAAATTTCAATAATTGCTTCCGGGCTAAGCCTTGACGTTTGGCTCCGCCCAAAACAAACTCAAACCCTGTCCATTGGCCAACTAGGTGTACCAGCTTGGCTTATTGGTCATCTGGCCCATGGCCCATTGTTGCTTTTCCTTCAGTGCCAATCTCCAAATGCTCGAAGAGGTTTCCAAAAGTGAAAACCAGTTAATGGAAGTTTCCATTAAATTATGTTCTGCCCTAAGATCTTGCAGAATCTCAAACAATATTTTCATGAATAATATGTTGAAAAAACAAACGTACATGAAACCCTCAGAAGACCCTATAAAAGGAAACTGTTATACTTACTAAAAAATTTTACCAAATCTTCTGTACCAAATGATGTGGCACAATCTTCATCATTAAATATTAATGAGACCCACTTATTTGATGGTGAAAAATTGTACCACATTATTTGGAATGAAGATTTGATAAACAAATTTGGTTAGCATAACATTACTCCCCTATAAAAAGGCCATTAAAACACAAGAAAGTCCACAACCAACCACTGAGTTAGATAGCTCTCTCTCCCTCTCTCTCTTCATCTTTGCTTTGCCATATCTCAGACTATGGCCGGTTTTTTCAGCCAACTAGTCTCTACCACCCTTTTCGCTGTATTGATATTGATTTTTCCGGCAATTAAATCTCCTTGCGCCTGGCCTCATGATAGTCTCCCACAACCACCTGCCTCACTGAATTATGCATCAACGCCACCACGGCCATCGTCACTCTTTCGAGTCTTCCCACCCCTACAATTTCCACCACCGCCAGGGCCACTCTGTCCACCGTCGCCTTCTGTCCCATTTTACCCGCCTCCTTCCATACCGCCTCCAGTTGATTACCCCCCTCCACCAGGACCACCGGGCCCTGACAACCACCATGCTAACTCGCCCCCTCCTAACCCCATATTACCTTATTTTCCGTGGTACTACATGTATACTCCTCCCCCACTCCATAGTTCATCGGCAACAAGTCCCATGCGATCGATCATCCGGACTTCAAGCTTATTCATGTCTATGTTTTTCCCACTTTTGTTTTAGATTGACAAAGGAAGAATGCATGGGGGTTCGGTTTTGTTACGTCCAAGTTGCTGAAGTGACTGTCAAGAGAATTGGCTTAGGATCAAAATTTCGGAAAATGTAGTATTTTTATAATAAAGTTGCTCCATTGGGAATAGAGTGTCGACTGTGTCAAAGATTTGACTCACGAAAACAATCTTTACATATAAAATAAGACTGCATATATCAAATCTACCCAAACATGTTATTATTTTTTATGGCAAGTTCCTAATTAGGATTAATATAGCACTTATTTAGTTGGCGGAGGTGACTGCAATGTATTCAACTCCCGAAACTTTTTTCTTTTATATCACTGTCAATAATTTTTTAATTATCTTGTTTGTTAATAAGAGACGGTGAACACCATCCAACATTAAAATTCATCACTAATCCAACGACGATGGTAGGTCATGTCAGCATCGTTGTTTGCTTTCTCTGTTCCACCCCAGACAGGCCAACATCGTTTCACAGTTTAGTCTACATCGCTTCCACAGTTTCACTTGCACCTTTATGTGTCAGAAAAAAATTAGTTTCCAGAGCTCCAAAACTGATGTAGGACAGCCAAGCAGTGAGATCCAAATATGCAAAGCCAACATGCTAAACCAAGAGGGTGGTGGCTCAGAGCTTCACAAAGCAAACAGAATATAAGAAAGTAGGCAAAAAATATGAAAAGTGTTTATTTTAGGTTCATATGTAATCATACAGGTGTGATTATTACAGAGTAGATATACAATACCCCGGTCGAGAAACTCCCATATAATTATCATTTACAACATCTAAGAAGCGGCTAAGCTCAGTGCCAGACAACTTGCCTTGTGAGATCCTCCTTAATAAACATCTACGGCAGCTCAAAACCCAATTAGACAGCAGGAAAACTAGCAATGAGATTCAACGAATTCAAGTCGAAATAATTATAATTTCCATTTTGCATGTCCATTTTTCCAGGGTATCTATCTGTAGAATTTGCGAGAAGGGAATTTTGATCAAGTACTGCAGTTTAATGATTTGATTGTCTTACGACGCCACATTGCAGTTTCAGGATCAAATCTGAGCTCCCAAAAAGGCCAGTAGTGCAAATCCTGCTTCAATGTAAACACTCGAGGCTTCCCATTCAAGTGGACTGTCTTTACACGAACAAATTCCTCATGCCCCAATGCCTGTTAAATACTTAAATTCATTAAGAAGGTAATGGCACAAAAATATCAGCATTAAAAATGTGACATTTGCTATAATGATGATTCAACATCTCTTAAAAAGTCATTACCCAATTGTGCGTGCTCAGAGTGGTGCACAGGATAAGTAATTAAAATTTGAAATCATAGCCATAAAGTGGATCCCTACCAATTTGAACCCACAACATTGAAATTGCTAGCCCAAGTATGTTTCCAAGCTTTGAAAAATGAATGTCTAAATAGCATAAAGATCAATAGTCATAACAAACAGAGTAGCTGTGAGCTTGTTTTAATGGATGGGTAATGGATAACCCAGGTCAACCACAGGCTTGTGCCACATCAATTCCTAAGTGTGCCCTGACCTCCGAATGGAAATAGACAGTAGATTTTTAAGTGCCAAGAAAATAGAGGGTAGACATACCTTTGTCACATCAACAAAAGCATCTATGTCAGGAGTTGGTTTCCCATTAACTTCAATTATCCATTGCAGAGCATATAGACCATATCTATGTACTGGACTCCCGTGACACCACCTGAAAAAAAATGTGGTCACCAATATTTACCTTAGCAAGATATTTAAAGAGGCACACAAATCTACAATAATTAACAGAGTTGCAGGTTGTCATCTTCAGTGAGCAGCAGTTCCAATCTCCGTCGAGTAGACTGAGGTATTGGCTAGTGTTGGAGAGGGTCTGGGGGTTTGACATTAGTCCACAGCAATAATGTAACTGCTGACAAATTTGAACAGTTCTACACAAGAAACTTCTAACACAGACCAGCCTATCCAAACATTTAACTTTTAGAAATACAAGATAGATCCTACCAGTCCAGCTCAGTGGTGGTTGTCTATATCAAGGCCCATCTAGTAACACTCCCAATACTCATACGGCAAACTCTACAGCTTAGAAAATTCCATCACAATGCATACAGCTCCCCAGTGCACGCCTATCATCTCCAAAGTCAACAGAGACTTGGGCTTTTAGAACTTAAGTGCAAAAATTACCTTGCCACATATACACCATGGCCTTCATCGGGAAGAAATCCAAGAGCACGCACAGCTGGGTGTGGATCCTGGACAATAGATCCACACCAATTTATCACACGAGTTGTTCCATTCCCATCCCTCACATCGGTTCCCACGAGAAGTTCAATTTCACAACCCTGACAAATACCCAGAACACATATTAAGGATCTTTTATAGATCTTTTTTGGCAAAGTAACAGAAAAAGTGGAAGAGGGAAAAAAAACAAAATAAAATGAAACAGGTGACATGGTTCACCTGACGAAAAATAGTCATGTTAAGTCTCCCACCACTGTCATCACACAGGTCCAATGCCTGGCAAGCATCTTCAATGTCACGATAGCATGTAATTGGCTCTTTATTAATTGCTAAAACCATGTCACCTTGTTCTAGTAAATTTTCAGCTTTGGATCCCGCCAAACAACCTTTAACCCGTAAAACTTGACGTCTAATAGGATCTTTTTTTGCAAGAGCCTACAAAAGATAAACCCAAGCTCACTTACAATGATGATAATGCTCACATATTCTACCAGAAGTTTTACAAGAAGTGATGTTCAATATATTGCACCGAACTTTTAAAAGTTGAAAAAGAAGTCATTAAGAATTCAGAGTTGCATAACAGATTTTGAAGGGGCTATATTTATTCCTTCTTGCAGTTGGGGAGCAGAACCTTGTCATAGTCATCATTTCTATCAGTGACCACTGCTATATTGAAAGCAACAAACTCATGTTCCAACCTCAAATCTTCAATCAGATGAGAGACATAAGCATGCATGCATGCAACAAGGGTGCTTTCATTTTTTTCATACATAAATAACTAATTTATAACTCTCAGCTTCAATCTCAAATTTTGAATGCAATTGTAACACAGGCATCAAAAGAAACAAGAAAATTTGTAGAAGGACAAAAATGTACCTGAATCCAACTGTCACTCAGTCCAAAACTCCGAGCCTTGGAAAGCAAAGTAGGATAAAGTTCAACCTCCAAAATTCTAACAAGTGGCATGGGCCTTTTGATGCCATTTATAAGAAGAGGTGGTCCTTTGGCACCGGATATCATGTTGCACAGAACTTGGCTAATGGTATATATTGGAATCCCCCGGACAAACTGATGATCTTCAGATGAATTACAGCCATATTTCAGCTGCAAGCAGGAATGTATGCATCACAACATGTTTCATCAAAAAAGAAAACAGCTCACAAGAATCAGCAGAGTAGAAACCTGAGTTGAAAAACTTCCCCATATAGCTTGAACCCTTCCATGTTCATCAGTTAGCACACCCGAAAACGTACTACCAAAATCTGAAACAGGGCATAGGATATACAACAACAAAATTATTAACTCTAAAGTAGCCCACACTGCAACATAATCTATTAGGACAGTTCAGATCCACTTAAGCAGTAGGCACCAATTTACCAGTATCAAGCTCGATGACTTCCATATTGGTTGCTCTGTACCGCGGACAATCAGCTGAGCCAATATTCAAAGCAGCACAAGGGTTGGTGACAACAGATTTCCTAGACGTTGCCTGTAGGCTCCTACTCAACCCCACAAGACAGACTGAATCTCCACGACGCAGAGCAGGTTCTATCACGAAACTTATAGTCAGATTTTATTCAAAGAGAAGAGAGAAGACTTGAAGAAAACATTCAATTGGTCCACAAGGGGGAAAATCACAAGACTGGAGAGTATATGAAAGATTATCTCTCCGGTCTTGATTTTCCATTTATGACCATCACGAGAGCAAAATGATCGTCACACAATACAAGACATAAACAATAAATAACATGTCTTGGTATGTATATACCTTATCTACTAATAGTATACCTACGTATATCGAAGTTATGATTATAACAATCCTATGTGGTATATTGGCAGAACCATGCTGTAAAGTGATGGTACAAGACAGAAAATCTTGCTCTGGTCATGGCCATCCGGGGTCTATCTTGAACCAACCCTTGGTTGTCACAAATGGAGTAATCATATAATTATGACGTTCTATGTGGTAGAGACCATTGACTGCACTATAACCTTAAGAAACCGTATCAGATAGTGTGACCCTGTTCTGGACCTCTGGCTCACATTGATGAGCTAGTCTGGTTTTCCTCACGGCTCTTATTATTGGGGGGGGGGGGGGGGAGGGGAAGGGGAAGGGGAAGGGGGAGAGGGACTTGAACCCTTGACCTCATGAAGGTAAAGCCTTTATAAGACAATGAGTACCATTGGACCAAAGACCCATTGGTACTTATTATAGTTGACTTGGCTTCTTTGATGCTTATTCAAATGATGTTTGAAAGTAGGTGTACTCTCGGGATGTTTAATATACACACTTGACCTTGCCCTTCATGCAAATGTAAGATAATCCCCAAGCTCAAATAAGGACAAAAATAAAAGAAAAAAGGTAAAACTACTTATATACGGCAAGTAGATGTACAAACTTATGAATAACATGATAGAAGCGAAGCAGCCCGCATAAACTGATGTTCTTTTGGAATCCAAATGTGCCATTCCAAGATGACACCAATTGATCAATGCAAAAACTCAACCTACCAGGAAGAAGTTCAGCAGCACGAACCACAGAAGCACCGACAGCTCCCAATGCAGAAGGGTCATAAGCAACAAGAGCAAAGTTATGTACTGGATGCAGAAAAACCACCTGTGAAGTAAAGGGGTCTGCTCCATAAGAACATACACCAATAAATTTCACAGTTTAAAAGCATCTATAATTTTACCTCCCCAGGAATTTCAATTGGAAAGGCAGCAAAAGAAAGCATCACGTCGGACACGGCTATTGCAACAGTGTTCTTGTCAACTACAACTAATCCCAAGGTTTGAGAATGGTATATGATCACACCAGTTCCAAAGAAATGTTGTGAGTGGACACCATCAAGCATACATGATGATGGCACATGAACCTGCAAGTTTAGAGATCAACAGGAGTTGTTCTAAGAAATTTAATCAAAAACAAGAGAGAATAATCCGTGACACCTCCATGAACATGATTATGATGGACATTTATACAATTGAAACCAAAAGATGATGAATAGAACATAGTAAAGTGAGACACACACAGGTACAAACCAAGTTTATACTTAATACTTGTAGTCTTCCAGATGAAAATGAAAGAAAACCTGAAATGATAACAGAGCATTGAACCTAATATCTACATCACTCCATTGTGCAAGTCTAAATATTACACCTCTCACAGATATAAGATATAAACTTTAAAAAGTTGAGACAAAATTTTCATATTAACCTTATGAAATCACCAAAGGTCCTAGCTAAAAAATGGTTAAATAAGGAACAACAAAGAAAGAAAATAATATAAGACTAATGGCAGCCAAAAAAATCAGAAAATAAATTTATATCCAGATTTAATATCCCTTGTTCCACTCGTTACAACAATAGTTTTTTTCCTACAATATACATGGGACATTATTGTCAACTAGCAGACATATCATGTACGGAAAACACAAACAGTAGTAGTAACAGATTATATAATAAAGTCTAGTCGATAAATGTTGGAGCTCAAAAGTGTTATGTGCTTAACACTCCTCCCTTTGGGTTCATCCGTAATCTCCCAGGTATGCCTTGGCATCCAATTTAAATGTTTAATCTCATCCAGCAACAATCCATATGCAATATTTTCACAGATGAAAGTTCACTTAAACAGAAAGAAGATGAATAAACAAAATTATAGTGAGTAAAAGCATGGCAAGCCACAGTATCGGGAGTCCTTGACAAAGTACCTCAAGCATTACAAGAGTAGGCTCTATCACACGCTCAGCAACTGAAGCATTAGCTGCGGCAGCTGCTGCACCTTGATAATCTCTTAAAACTGCATCTTCCAAGGTTCTTGAGTCCTCCAATCCCACTTCTCTGGACTCATGTAAAGAACCATCAGCAATGACAAGTCCATCAGCAGATGAATTCTCCTCCACCCGCCGCTTTTTTGTTCCAAAATCAGATTCATCCCTTGAAGCTTGGCCCTCAGCGACATGTTCATAACTAGTTTCCATACTGGTAACACCATCAGTAGATTCTTGGCTGATTGCATGACGGACATGTTCCATTGGACTAGCCTCGCTAGCATCTGATGAAAGTGTGTGGTCTGCTAGACCTTGTCCAACATGATTGATGGCAGATGATAAAAGTGGGGAGTCAGGTGGCAAAGCAGGCTTTGCTGTCCATAAACCAGAAGCATCATCACGAGTGTATATCTGAGGAGGGGCATACCATTCATGGCGGTCAACTGTGACTAGGACAGACTGCAGCCAAAAGAAGCGTCATCAACAATTGCCAAACTTCTTCTTGACAAAATAAACAAATACATGGACAAATACACATATAGACAAATGTATATAAAAAAATTCATATACATATCTTATAAATACATATACATGTTTGTGTGCACGCATCCAGAGAGCACAAGAACAGGGTTTTAAGAACAACGCACACCTCAACTCAATAAATCCTTGTCCCAACTATATGAAATCAGATACATGACTCCTATATTTTCATTGTGCTTTATTAAGGGTCATAAATTCTATTAAGTTGCGAGCAATCGTATCTTTTTTCCCTATCTCATTCAAAATTAATTTCAATCTACCTCTACATGTAGATTTTGTTTAAAGGGAGGTTTTTTCAAAGATGCTAAAAGGCAATCATCATTACCTTTCTTCGATGACGATCCGTATAGCTTATATATTCCAATGGTACTCGTGCCCCCCTAGACAGTTTAGTTAGTACCAAGATTAGGTCTTCAAGACGAGATATTTCTTCTCCTGCAAACTTCTTAATGATGGCATGGCGTGGAACTCCAGCCCTAAAGAGCATATATCTGCATTCTCAACAAGAAAAGTCTATACAGTAAGAATGTAATGTGTGGTTTTGCAACTCTACATTTGAAAACTAAAAGTGAGAGCAAAAGACTGTCTTGACTCAAATTCATGGTTCATAACTTATGACGAACACATAACCAAAACGTCAAGTAGCCTATATATCTGTTAGCTATCCCAGTTTGAAACAAAATATCAACAAAGATTCTAATTTAACACAAAAAATAAGTATACATACCCTGGTTCTGTAACATAGACAAGACCACAATGGAAACGGAAATTTCTAGCCTGTATTAAGAAAAGAGCAAAGTAAGTCATGAAATTCCCAAAGGTGATCAATAGTAGCAGCTGAATAACTACATCTAGAAAAAGAAGATTGTCACATGTCATGACAACATAAAACTAGATTAAGTACTTTTTTGTATTTTAACTTCAGATGAGAAAATGTCAATTCAGTCAAAACACCTGGAAAGAGTGAGTTTGTAAAAGGAGATGTCTGAATGTGTTAAAATAAACACATGAAACTCTTGCGTATAAGGCCATGTCAGCAAATGGCTGGTTCCATAAAGAGCAGAACTCCAATTTTGAGTATTAAAAACTGAGTAGGTCCTTGAAGGATGTTGGATGCAACTGAGCTTGCAGAGAAGTCGTTTTTGCCCTTGGAAAACCATATTTAAGGATACCAAAACATAATCGAAAATGGATAGGGTATTTTTTCTGGGAGGAACTATGGTGAGGAAAGCATACCATTTTAAATTTTTTGGTTCAATTAGTAGGAATTTTTAGACTCCATGGGGCTGTCATACATTCGGCAACCATATAAGAAGTTGTGCTTCTGTGGAGCTTCAATTTGTTTAGTACGCTAAGCATTTCTGGGAGTTAGGATCTTGTTCTCTTCTCTCTTTAGCTTAATAAGGTTTATCTTTCTGTATTATCACAGGACAAATATGTTGCTGCATAAATATAAGATGTTTCCGCTTCCAAAATCCTTTCATCTCTTGTTTATGCTTCCTAACAGATGAATATTTGTTTTGGAAAGCTTTTGGTGGGTCGTGCACAAAAGTGTATATTCTGTTTGTAAAGGTTCTTTCAATGGGTCAGGCAAAAGAAGGTAAAGCTTAAAAAATATTTGCCATGGTGCCTTTTGTAGCAATCATTTGGTTATTTGACAGTGTATCCACCTTATTTCATATGACGCAAAAATGTTCGCATTAAGTAGACATTGCCATGCATTGTGCAAGTTTCTTTAAATAAAAAATGTCTAACTCTAAAATGTTATGAAGCGAGGGCAACGATAGATAATCCAATCATCCATTTCTTCATCTTTGAAACCCCATGTTATTTGAGAATGGATGCTAAAAAAAAGGTATTTCACGAAAATACGCTAAGAATGGGGTTTTCAACCATTTTGAAATATCCATCCAATCCAAGAGCAAACTAGAACAGTATTTTACATATTTACAGGGAACTGTAAATGTATTGCTCTCACCCTTCTGAAGCACACCCGTTTTACAAGGATCCAATAGAAAGTGAGTCAAACACATACACCATAAACACCCCCATGGCCAGTATAGCCACTGTGCAAAATCTGTGTGTTCCCTAGTATTTATGCAACATGACAGAGTACAAAATTCACATAAATCATACTCGGCGGTCGACAGATAATCCTAGTAATAAAAGTATCTCTGGCCAGGTCATTGAAACTGGTATTAAGCAAAGGCATCATAACATGACCAACCTGTTGATAAGAAAGAGGCTGAATCACAGCACCACTAACTTCCAAGAAGTAGTCAGGAGTTATTGAGTGCAAGTCCTGGACCTGAAGCGCATTAGGACAACAAATTAGCTTTGCAACAAAGCAACAAACAATAAAATATGTCAGGGGTCCTTAAAGGGCTTCCCTAAGTAACTAATATTCAAATCAAGACTGGAAATAATGGTCGTATCATACACAATTGGTTATGTAAGTCAACAACATAAGGTTTCTTGAAGTGAAAGCATAAACCACATTAAAGTTTCAATAGTTATTTTTCATTAAATATTCATCGCCGGAAATATCTAAAGCAAGCATAGAAAGCAATGCAGAGACCACATGGTACCAGAGAAGAAAACTCAATTTAAAATTAGAATCAATGGCTACAAAAGTTCAGATCTCAGACAAATGATAAAACAAACAAGGCAAGGCCATCTGTCTTTAAAATGCCAAGTCTTACCTTATGTATAGATAACATAGAATAGTGACGAAAATGTTCTGCTCAAAGTTGAAAAATAAATATTAGTTTCAAAATCCATTTCACTGTCAAGTTTCGAATATTAATAATTTTAGCCATGTGAAACATAATCATTCATCAGTTAACTAGAAAAAAGAAAGTTATATGCCACATATAAGATAACATGCAAATTTCCAATAAAAGATTAGTTTGGCTGCAAGGCACAGTTAAAAAAATAGAAGTTTGAGCATGTTGTTGTTTGCACTTCAAGCATCATTTCCCCACTTAGTTTCTCAAAAGAACAAAAAGTTGAAATGAGTGGAAATATCTCCTTGAAATATAAAACCGATGGTCCCGCTGCACATCGTCCTCTATGACAACTCTCCTTTAGACATCAAAGACAACTTAAATCCCATATCAACTCCTTTTCTTGATAAGAAACAACAATTTTACTAATAATATAAGGTGACAAAGTGCTACAAAAACCAATCAAAGGTGGACATCCCATATCAACTTCTTTTCATCCCATTTGACCTCAAGATCTAATAGTGCACAGCAAATCTTCATAATGGATAAATGATGCCCTCACTTTTTCGGATCAATTAGTGCTCATGAAAGCTAGAACATGTAGCATTGATTGTGACATAGTGCAATCTTTTCAAGTGTCTCTCTTCTGATGGATCTAAATTCACAACTAGCCTTAATACCTCCTAGAAATCTATTGTTGTCACAGGCAGCAACAGTTAAGCAATGCTCCCAACTATGAGCAATTGTAAGTTATAAACTGATGTAATCGCCGACACCGCCCATGTTGGCTTGCGGAAGCTTACAATATAATTATTCCTTTAGTCACTGGTCAGTTCCGTATTTGAGGGTATTCCAACAAATCGTAGGACTATTGACAGCGACATTTCGTGTGTGATATGTCATATGTGTGCACTTGTATCTTGTAATCAAACATATTAAGGCCTATCATATTGTTATCAAAAATCTAGCAGGTATGACGTGATGGCATCATTAAATACGCACCATTTGAAACAACTTAATTCCTCCAGATATTATTAATTTGTTGTAAAATGCCTCCAAAAGTTGTTAACTAATAGTAATTTATGGAATACTAACTGTTAGATTGTTGACTTTAGAACGCATCAAAATTATAAAAACACCATGACACCAATAATCTGCATATGGTTTGGGAGTTTTAGGTGGAGGCAGAACTTTATATCGCAGAACAGTTCCTAATTCGGCGTAGCCTTGGGTGGTCCATAGTCCAGACATCAACAAAGAGGAAAATATGTGATTTATACTAAGAAAAGTTATTATTTCACCATCTATTGCACAAAATATAGAATTTATACCAAGAATAACTGACCATTTTGCCAGATTGCAACATAATGAACTTAAAACA
Organism: Ilex aquifolium; assembly: GCA_951799425.1. Lineage (NCBI taxonomy): Eukaryota > Viridiplantae > Streptophyta > Magnoliopsida > Aquifoliales > Aquifoliaceae > Ilex > Ilex aquifolium. The sequence goes on along the minus strand of OX637398.1, from coordinate 6,041,195 downwards.
CAAGATGAACCAGTATATCTCACCACCAAGTCGACAGTCAATGAAATGCCGCCCCTTTCAATCTGTAGCTCAACCTTCTGGTCCACACTATCATCAAGTAAGGTTTCTGTCTTCAAGAATTGGGTAATCACCTGCACCAGGGTTCTGATATATTGATGATCTCTACTATGAAAAAATACAATAAAGACCACTCATGCAAGTGTGTGACAGCTCTTTAACATGCAATTCCACTTAGATTCCACAGTTCAGGCAGCATGGCTCTTTGAACATTATAGTAAGAGACTTAATAGTTAAGGGAACTACTCTGATATAAGCAAAATAATCATGTACGGATATAAGTTAAAAGTCCAACTTCCATAATGTGCCACCCTAATGTGCCCTCCAGATCTGAAAGTTCAACACAACTCGAGTGTTCATCACCTTCTTTCATCTTTTATAATTAATAATAGTATCGTTTCTTATCAAAAAAAAAAAATTTAAGTGTTCATCAGTATATCATGTTTTACTTAAACAAAGAAATACACGCAGTAGTAAATTTAAGCATGTAGTTGAAATTCCACGAGCTACACAATGTGATACCCTGTTTTAGAACTTATATGTAACTTCAAGTTAAGAAAACTCCAAATTATCATGCACAACTTGAATTTTGCTCAAGTTAACTAGTAATATGATTCACCAAATGCAAGAAGCATAATGGTCAGGATAATAGAGCTCAGAACCCAATCAATTCAACAATAGATGAAACAAAGTGAAAGGAGGAAAGTCAATACTCAAACATTTCCAACAAAAGATTCAAACTATTATTCCATGGAAAAGAAAATGGTCCAATCGTTATAAAAACATCTAGCAATAGCGAATGAAGCTTAAACCCTCAATTTATTTATAAATACACGTGTATCCTCTCGATTTTCTTTTCTTTCCATTCCTGTCCATTTCAATCACCTGCCATTTATTTCACCAATTTCCACTTTTGAATTAATTGCGATAGATTGAACTGAATAGAGATGGAAAATATGAAACGCGGAGAGGACGCGGAACTGACAATACAAATGATATAGGTTTGACGGTAAACTTACCTCACCATTCATGCGGACAAGAACATCGCCTGGCTCCAAATGCTTATGAGCTGGGCCACCTGGTACCTGCAAGAGGTCAGGATGACATCAGAGATTAGATAGCAGACAACTATAAAGACAGCCTAAAATATTAAGGGAATCTCACTCACCGCGGAATCAACGACAAGCATACCAGTTTCACCAGGCGGGGATGCATGACGCACCAACTAATTTCAGACAAAAACTTAATAAGGCATTAATGAATCTCAAATTATTATATCGCTAAATTACAGAAACAAATAATGCATACCTCTTCTGTTTCACTTCGGAGACCAAGTCGACGTGTCTCATCAAACCCTTTGTGCAAAAACGTGACCTATATCATGAATCACAGAAGCCAAATCATGCAAAAGAATCCTGACTAGCAAACAGAAGCATAATAGATAGAAACAAGAAGCATTTTATGTTACTTTGCAAAACTTGCAACAATTATATTGCTATCATTGAAAAACAACCATAAAATAAACACGGTACCACAAGCACACTCAATCATCCCCAGAAGACACAATCCAACTTCCAGAATCATTTGAAGATGTAAACCAGGAGGTGAATCTTATCTTTAATGGAAAACTATATTGGAATTTGGCACCCTTAGTGTTTAACACAACTGCAGGGAGTACCCTCGTGGTTTCTCAAATTAAAAAACACCCCCTATCAAAAAATGTACTTACCGGCCATCAACAGAACCCTAGTATTTTACTTATACTGTCCAGCCTAGAAAATATATTTAATCCAAAACCAAAGCCAATCCAAACAACCATTACTCCCATTGGAACAAACTCTATCCCTTTTCAAGGATTTTTGGCATTGGCTTTGGTGGCTTTCAGAGCCAAGGTGAGAGATAGTGTGAGACTTTGTGATTATGTGTGGAGGTGGTGGTGTGGTGGTTGTCTACCGGTTGGGGGAGGTGGTGATCTGAAGAGGGTGTCTGACGGGGGATGCTGGATCAGGTAGGAAGTTGTTGACCTTCTATTTGTGTTGTTTTAATAATTTCTGATCACTTCAGATCAAAATATAATAATAAAGATTCTGTTTGATGCAATTTCAACAGAAACTAAATAATGGCAACAAAGACCACCTTAGAAGCTGTAAAAGGATAAGAACAACAAACCTGAAGTGTGCCACGTGGAATGGTGACTGCTTCCCACCTATTTGTAAATGAATCTCTTCCTTTCTGCAAGAATTTTAGGGCCCTTACAACCTGAAAGTTATATGACGCCAAGATTTAGTGCCTGGAAACTGTGACGTTGCAGTAACATTTGTGCATATAAGGAGTCATACAAGAAGCCAAAAAGAAGTCTGAGCTTAAAGGTTAATATCAACCAGCAGTAATAGAAAGTCCAGTGTCTAAAGTACTCATCTGGATAATTTTTAACATTTGGATCTCAAAAGGGAGACATGCAAATTCAGCCTCAGTCATTGACAAATATGTATAAACAACAAATAAACTAGAAAAAGCCAACTTTGCATGAACATCCTAGGTCTCACGCTCCAAAGAATCAACCATACTCATTGTCTTATATACACAGAGGGAAAGGTAGTAACCCAAACATTACCATTGTGCCGGACAAACGCAAATGTAGAAACAGCATCTACTAAAAAAAGGGCCATACTTAATTAGTGCCCAAAAAGCCCAAAGAATAAACAAAAGAAGGAAATCTCAAGCACCTACTGGTTACACTAACTTTTAAGCTGTACTATTTCAGCAAATCAAGACAGCTTGGCATGAGAGGTACAGTTAGGGAGTGCAAAGAAGGCCAATTTTCAAATTCAGACGATTGGGTAAAGTAGAAAAGATAAAGGTTTTTGCTATTGATAAGGTCAAATACAAGAGAATAAAACTTTGAAGAAGATTCTACAAAGTGCCTATGTAATCAAACAAATGAACCCAAGCTTTCTGATTTGCCAGTTTGTTGAATATACTTAAAAAGTGAATTATAAATAAGAAATAACGATATAGTAGAAGGGTAGAACTAAAAGGAAATGCACATGAGTGCACAAATCAAATTAAACATTAAAAAAAAAAAACATTGATATCAAAACATGTTAACTTAGAAACAGCAATCATGGATGAATATTCAACTGAAAAAATCAAATTAATTAGGAAAATACTTAAAATGGAAAAATATTTTGATTTAAATATGAGAAAGAGAAAGGGATAGAAAAAGACTACGATGTAAAAAAGGTGGGGAAAGGAGGAGAAAATTAACTATCAAACTGAAAAGCGAGAACATTTTTGCTGCTAACTCTGGGTGGATAGCTAAGTAAGAGATTACTTCTTTTTGAATATCACAAGGTTCACCATCCCTCCTTTTATACTAACGAAACTGTCATAAGACCCATTTTCACTTGAATGGGGGGGTATATCCCATAAGTTGAGGCATATGAGGTACATACAACTCTATTCCAAAGGTAAGCTTTTCTTTTTCCTTTCTATTACCTTCCAGACTTTTGGAGTCATTATTACATCTCCAAATACATGTATGACAAGCTAGAAGTGAAACAATTGGTCATGCTGATCTGCATGACATGGAGAAAAGTAACAGCTCCACTTTAAGTTATGGACAATTAAGGATAAAGATGCACCAAAAGGAAGGAAAGAAAAGGAAAACAAAAATGTTTGCGAAGGGAGAAGACAAGCTGATAAATTCAAGAACATAGAGCCCCTATACAGAGTGGATGGCAAAGCAAGTTCGAGTAGCCAACAGGAGATGGTTCAACTAAGGTTTTTTTCAGTTGCCCTAGATGCTCTCTCTAACCCCTCAAACTGTAAAGCACCTTCCCCTAAAGGAACAATTTTTTAATAAACCTTCGAAGCTCTTTCAAAGGATATGCCATCAAGCTATTAAAAAACAGTTCTAAACCCTAGCTATAAATTTATATTTTCCTATTTGACAGATCCCAAAGAACAGGATGTTAAACTCTCCTCAGAGCTCCATAGCTTTCACAAATCACATCTCGTTGAGGTATGTCACAAGAAAATTATTCATAATCCTTACACTATAATGTAGGAACAGCATATCCGAAATTTGAGATACTGATTATACACCAAAATTACTTAAACTACATACTATGTCTTATAATTGGTAAATACGAACTGTCACTTGCCCAGACCCACCTTAAATCAACTTTAACAACACTGAGAAACGTGCATCCAAATGGGCAAGTCTTCTGGTAGAATATCTAATTATCAATGCACATATTCAGCTTTGGTGAATCATTGTAAGTTAAAGCTAATTCAGCCCTGGGGCAGCATTCCAAAATCCAGGCTTAAATTAGTATGGTGCTTAACCACTGTAAAGGTATTAAGTTGCAGCTTTCATAGTCAACTGGTAACATCACAAGTATTGTATAAGGGTCACAGAAAATAACATAAACTACACTCACTCGTTCTAAAGGTAAGAAAAATGCCGATGCACTTGATGACTTGCTTCCAGCATTTAAGGCAACTGCTCTGCCTTGCCAATCAATTACAGGGGAACCACTCGAGCCACCTTTCGTCCCAGAAGCCGCCTGTAGCAATAAGAGCATATATCAATAAGATCTTGGCTCAAGGTAGGACCAACCAGACAATATTACATTGCAACAAAAAAAAAAAAACCAGAAAGTCCAGTAAAATTAGCTGCACTCGGTCACTTCATTGAGCTTCTAAAGCTTAAATAACCTTTTGTAGGCCCAAATCTATATAATCAAATAGCAGAAGCAAGATTTCAACATTGAGTGAAACAGAAATTTATGTTGCTGACATTCAATACAAAAATGCAAAAGAACTGACAAGTGGGAGGGATACAACTTTTTAGGAAGAATTGATGATCAAATCTATTCCAACAAATATTTCACTCCAGCAACTCATAATGTCCGAAAAGTAAGAGTAATATCACAATACTTACTTGCATGTAGAACGTATTGAAGTCATTGTAGCCATCTCTGCACATAACGCAGTAACTGTTAGCACACATGAATGGTGGCCAAATCTGGTATATAACCAAAAAAGTTATCTCATAAATAAAAATATAATAATTCCATCACAAATTTACGTCATCCAGAAAATTTGAAAAGCATAAATTAAAGTTAAGAAGTAAAAGCTACAATATACTGTTAAGAGAAAAAAGAGAATAGACAAAGATAAGAATAATCACACACAGGCTATGTTGCCCTACACCCTCTTATTTATTAATAAATTGATATTATGGGTAATTACAATATTATCCTACACTATTAATAATATAAGATAAGAACTCTTAACAGTTAATATCACAATAAATGTACTATGACTATAAAGCTGTGAGCATTGCAAAATGAAAACTTATTTGCCTTTCGAGCATGAAGAAGTTCCTATTGGAGAGATTTCATGTCCAGAACGTTTATTGCAATCGTGCACAGGCTCCATACACATCTTTTATGCTATTGGAAAATGCATGCTCCAATAGTAGGGCCACATTCTGCAGAAACCAGGATTACCTCCGTACTTAGGGACTTCGAAAATGAGCAACTATGCAACAAATAGCCAATACCACTACTTTAGAACTCAAAAACCACTTTATGACATCTGATGAATTCTAAGGCCACATAAGAAATGAGGCTTGAAATGATTGATGATTTGTATTCAAAACAAATTCATCATAATAGGGCTAATTTTAAGAATGGAAGATGATCAATCATAAAAACTGTCATCACTAAGCTAGTAAGCTGTAAAACTCTCAGACACCACTTCTAATTTATATGTTTGAGTTCTCTAGCCAGGCAGCCATAGGACCCGGGAAAGGAAAAAATTGTAAAGCTAGCACATACTTTTTATAGTGAGGAGCATCTCTATCCAAACGAGCCAGGGTACCAGCCAAAATAGAGACCTGCAAAATTTACCGAAGAGACCAATTTAAATAACTCATGCCCAAAAACAGAATAACAACCAATCAAGGAAAACGAGTAATAAATCCAAATCATACAGCAGCAGTAAGCCAAATTCTAAATGTTGGTCATAATATAATTCAAGAAACATGGAAAAAACTCAGGACAATTATGCAAGGCAAGTTGGAAGCCAGAACAATAATTTAACTACAATATTAGAAGGAAAATGAATAAATACATCCCCAGCAACGCCGAAAAGACAAAGAACAACATGTTTAGCATCTAAGACCTATATCAATTATCATGTTTATAAGCCAATTCAAACTGCATCTTGACCTAGTAGACCATTGTTTTCAACACGGTTGATGGTTAACAACAACTATACCTTACACTTGTGATGCCAAATGGATTAGTTTCTCATTATAAATCATAATGTCAAATACCTTGTATACAACAATTAGTGTGGGCAAGATCATTCTACATGTGCATGGACACATAACATCAAATTAAGCGATATGATTTGGTTTGATTAGCAATCTCTCATACGTGTACTCATTAATTTGATTAACAATAGATAAGACCCCAAAACTTTCTGAAGTTATTTCTAAGTAACTCAATCTATGCTAAAATCAAGCAACAAAATTTTCATTCATTTCTGCCGAAAAATCTTGATTTCCGTGGCAACCGAAACAAAAATGTTTCAAGGTGGTTCTAAGATATTTCAGTACTTGTCTACTTCATACAAAACGTTTCCATTTCCAAGCAAACCAAGACTACGCGTTGGATCCATACTTGATACGAAACAGAACCGGAACTTCACTCATACTTAATTACTTCAATCAATGAACTCCTTGCTAGAATAATGAAATATTAATTAAAGATTGTATCAACAAAGTGGGCACATGTGAATACCATCAAATCACAAAATTTGGTGAGTTATTCATGATTATGCATGACAAGAATGACGATAACAAAATGGTAAGTACGATAACAAATAGGAGAATAAGTAATTGGATTTTTCGTTCGCAAAGCAAGATATAAGGCCTTGCAGCACACCGTGATTCAAGTGCTAGCATTGTAAACCTTGATCTGAACTGGCAGGTTTAATTCCTCATTTACTTATCCTGGCTTCATTATTTTTTCTCATGCATATATATCAGAGAGTTCAAATATAGAGAGCGCCAGGTAAGAATGCATAAGACAGTGGTAGTGAAAGAGCTGATGACATCAAACTGGTGAAAAAAAAAAATCTCCAAATAAAAAAATCACTGGATCTATATTGACTGTTTAAATAAATGACGCAATAACAATAAAATTTTCACCTAAAAATGTCAGCAAGTTTATTCCTATTCGTTCAAGTACTAGGCAAATAACTATCTTTCTTTTATTTTAAGATATTATAGATTTATGTTCACCAGAAAGCCAAATATAAGAATTTGAGAGATTTAAGATTATAAAATATCAAAGACAGAGATTATTAAACAAACTAAACCACTAGGAGAATGCTCCTTCCTGGGACGACAGAAGTATCTATATACCTTCTCTCCACTATCATTTCCAACAACCCTGATCTCTAGTCCAACACATGCAGCCTCAGGAGCCAGAGGAATTTCCTCATAGCTCAAAAACTGTACTGCACCAGGATCATAACGGAAGAATCCAAAATCATGAACCTAGAAGAAAGAGCATGTAGTGTAAGTTAGATTCAGATAAACAACTCTAATGGCAAATAACCTTAGCGAGCATAAGATCTTAATATAAAATGGTTATGATGGAAACCATGTCCCTATCCAGGAACTGAAACAACGAAGAGAAATGTATTATAACATTCAAAGCAACTCAAAAAACACATAACACACCATAAATGCCACATTGCTGGAAAAAGGCCCACTATACATCTATACTACTTTTAAAAGTCCCTTAACATGAAAAACTTTTATTTTTCTATTTTAATATTAACTTATTAAGTAACTCTTTAAAGACAATTTCATCTTTAATAGATTCTGAAAACTTGAGAAACATGAGATCATTTCTTGTCCACTTAATGAATCCTTTAAAGGAAAATATATTAAAATTTTAAGGATGAATAATGACAACATTAAAATAAAGTTTTTACATTCCCCTCAATTTATATCTATACTACTTCTATCTATATCTATATATATACTACTCCTAAATCTATATATCTATCTATCTAGCCATCTATACTACTTCTAAATGTACACATATTGAATAAAAAATTCTTACACTTTTTTATCATCTAGCAACTCTTAAATATCCAAAATATCGTGCACTAGAATAAATATTCATTATAAAATAGATTTATTTGTTAAGTGACATTTCATGTCTGTTATTTTTCTGATCACCAACCATTAAATTATCTATCCCTAGGACACCCCTTTGTTTCTTTCTCTCTCTCCTCCTTGAATGCTTAGATAATAGTTTTTTGGGTTTTTCTTTTCTCCAATTAAACCTTAATGTCGGTTGCGTAGTCTTAAGTGGTAGATATATTGTCTCATTGAATTAGCACCCTTTCTTCTTCCGTACACACTAGAGGTACAATTGTAACTCACAGTGCATTACATTGCCGAACTGCACAAATTTTCCTTTTCATACTACGCTCTCATTTCACAGGTGAGTTACGATTGTCTTTGGAAGAAGAAAGCTATGGCTCCCTCGCCTTTAGATCAGTCGGATTTTTACAAATCATGAATCATAAATAGTAAGGCTATGATCTATCTAAGAAGCTAAAGTTTGTCCAATCAAATAATTTCTCTGTTGCTACTATTTAATACAGAATGCCATTGAGAGGCTTTATGTTTGTTTAATTTGCTGATTTTATGTTTTGTAGGCATGAAAAACATTTCTCATATATGCAAATTGTTACTTCAATCTTATGCAAATTATGTTTATAAGTAGATCACAATTCCTCTAAATGCTCTTTTGGGTGTACATTTCAATGGTTAATGAGTTGAACCTATAGCCTAATATACTTCCAACATTTTGCTTCCAAGTATGTTTGAAAATATTTTGTCCGATCTCTGATGTGGTGGGATTGTCTTCTTGTTACATGGAAAGTTTCAAATCTTTGTTTCTTTCAGGTGGTTTTTGGCCAATATTTGTAAAAACTGAGCTATGGTGCTCCAGTGTAGACATCATAATCTTTGTTGTGCTTTATGATTGATGTACCAACTTTAATATCTGCATTGGCAGCTAACTTTTTTTTTTTTTAAAATTCACTTTGACAATCATTTGGAAAAATGTAGTTAATTAGTGCTACTAATTGGGAGCTCTAAGAGTCCTCTTACATTTGGTTATTGGATTTTAGACCGTCACACATACAAATACTGGTGCTGAAGTTGCAAGGTATGTGACCCATTACAAAGTTTTTAGTGTTTTATAAATCCTGATTGTCAAGAAGCACGACATTTGGGGAAACCTACCTTCTTATTTTCAAATAAAAACAAAATCAAGAAGTATGGATGAAGATGAAAACGATTTGTTGTTAGTTAGGTTCATGTTGCGCCAAGCTTGAAGAGGTGTCTTTATTGTAATACTAATGTTGCTTTACAAATTCTGTTCTATTTTTGTCAGCTACAAGATGTCTAATCTAGGTTCAATTCAAGAATCTTACCCCCTTAAAGCCTGACATGAGCTACGAGAGAATGGAAGGTGCTAATACTATTAGAGAAGCATGTTCAAGGGTTCTCTTCTTGTTAGTGATGAGTTTTGAACCCATGACCCCACATTCTCTTAGGCTGTAATGCTAGCACTTATTCAACCGTGTTGCAATGACATTCGAAATTGTCGTTTTGTATATTGATCTTCTTTCTTGGAGTTTTATACATCATAATTAAAAATAAAGGCTTGTAGAAACTGTTTGAAGAGCCTCAAAGTGAACACACCTTCTTCTTTTCATTTTATCAATGAAGACTTATCAAGGACTAATCACGATCAATGACTTGCGTAAAAAGTTGTTCTCCTTTTCAATTAGTATGCTTTATTTGCTGCTTGTCCAAACTCAACACGCAACCTATGCTTTTAACATTTAAGAAGTTGAAGTAATACATATAGACATCTACATTGCATTGAAGGTCAAAAAGATACTAAACAAAATTTGCTCATTCTTTTACCGTTTTGCTATTAAATGCGTATTTGGTAATACATTTTTTGTTGTTTGGTTTAAATCATGTTTTAATGCAAAACAATGGTAAGTCCAAAAATAGTCGAAATCTCATTATAAAGATAATAAAGTTATTAGAAGACATAATTTGATCAAAAACTCTTCTAAATTGACACAATCTAACATTTCTATCACCTCAGATTATATAAAGAGATGTTAGAGGGTAATTTGGAGATTTAAACACATAAGAATATGATGGTAATTTAAATATTTGACTTTGACAATGGAAGGATAGAGTGACCTTTACAATTATTTATAAGAATAAAATAGTAAATTAAAAAAAATTCATGTTGTGGTACTTTTATTGGTAGTATAAATGGTATAGATATAGATCATAGGTCCTGCGATCACTTTTTAGCATCAATGGATATTTGTGGCAGACTTACTATAGCACTCAGAAGAAACCATGTTTGCACCAACTGGAAGATTGTTTCTATATATTTTATAGGGAGTAAGAGAAAGTTAGATATGCATTGTTGGTGACATACTCCACGACTAGCCAGCCTTTTGTATTGCATTTTATTTGTCATCGTATAGTTGGATTTGGGAATAAAAAAAAAATTGTGCCTTAAAATTATCCATATGCAACACAAGTGTACACCAATTAGTCATTACTAAGTGCCACAACATGTTCCAACAACTGGACACACAGGATAACAGAATATAAACCCCAATTTAGGGCAAGGCAAGATATGATTCCCCTAAGGTCCAATTGGAACAGTATGAAGACCAGAAGACCCTCCAAATTTCATCTGCCGGCAGTTTGTTAAATGAATTCCTAGATTCAATTCTCTGAGTATCACTTCCAATCTAAAGACAAAACAACTACTAAAACCAGGATAGTGAGGGAATGAAACTATGCAAAAATGTGAACAATAAAGAGAAAAATCAAAAAAAAAAAAAAAAAAAACCAGAAATTGACAACTGACCGGGTCTCTGTATATCGGATAGACAGGAATTTCTTCGCGGTTTAGGAACATAGCCTCTGCAACTACGGGTCCTACAGACCAAAGCATTGCAATGAAATTAAAATAAAGAAACAACACCAAAAGGACTACGTATATGATAAATTCATTAACTCTACTCTCTGGTCTCATCTGAAATTTCCAACTTTAGAAGCGCTTCTTTTCCCTGCACTTTCTCAGTAACCAAACAGAGCACAAGAAAAAAAAAACATAAAACATCATTACGACAAATTAAGGCACCTGGCTTAACGACATGACGATTGGTGAGTATAATTCCGCGATGCTTATCAACGACGAACCCAGTTGCATAGCTAGCACCGGCGGATTCGGTATCGAAAGCTCGACAAGCGGTGGTTCGGAGCACAACGACGGCCGGGACGACCTTGTCGAGTGCCCTCCTCCAATCCTCGGTAGTGGCGAGATTCTCTTTGAACGGAGGATCAATCTCCATCGAGAGCTCCTCCTTCATGCTCGATTCCAACCCCGAAGCTCCCTCCGATCCCAATCTCTCCAATGGATCCCCCATTCACCTTCTATAATTATATAGACCACTCTCCCAAATCCTGATTTTCACAGAGTCAATTTGATACACTACTGGGACTGATTTAGGGTTCTAGAGCACTGAAATGGATGGAATAACTAATAAGAGTTCTGTGTGTCGCAAAATCTCTGACAATCGGGCAGAGAATATGAGAGAGAGATAGAGAGATAGAGCTACGAGAAGGACAGAGTGTGCGAACTGACTAGGAAGTCAATCTTTGATTGGTTTTTCATTTAATTTTTTGGTTAATTGCACCAGAGGTCCAAAAGTATGAGATTTATTTTATTTTGGTCCTTAATTTTTTAATTATATCATTTTACTCTCTAAATTATTGAATACTAGTTATTGCATATGCCTGAAGGCACAGAATAATAAAAAATGATAAACAATAAACATATTTGTATTCATATCCAAAATCAAATCACAAACATAGAGGAAAGATAAATGAATTTAAGCATCGGTTGTAGTGGGGTGAGAGGTGGTGGTGGTAGGAGACAATGATGGTTGTGGTGGGTGGCAATGATCATGGTGGCGGCGGCGGCGGCGGCGACGACGATGGTGGCAGCGGCGGCGGTGGTGATGGCGGTGGTGGTGGCGGCGATGACGATGGTGATGGCGGTGGGGGTGGTGGCGGCGGTGACGGCAACAGTGGTGGGGTGACGGGGGCGGTGGTGGTGGTGGCGGCGATGATGATGGTGGTGGCATTGGTGGCAGTGGTGATGGTGACGGCGGTGGCGAGGGGGTGGTGGCGGCGACAGTGGCAATGGTGGTGGCTGTGGCGGCGACGATGGCGGTGGTGGTGGCGACGACGGTGGTGGCGGTGGCGGTGGCGGCGACGATGGCGGTGGCGGCGGCAGCGGTGGTTTCAAACACTATTTTTTTTTTTAAAGTACTTATGAGAAATAATTTTTAAAAATACTTTTAAAAAATCACTCCAAACACACCTTTAGTGGCCTATTTTTCCTATTAAATTTAGGGTGTTAATATTAGCCGTTAGATTAACTTTAAAGTAAAATTTAAAGCGATCTCAACCACGAAAAGCAAAAGTCATTTTGTTTATCTTTTAAAATTTGAATTGTAAGCTACTTTATTATATAGATATTTTTATGTAATCCCTTAAACAGACAGAGTCTAGATTACTAATGATTTTTATTATAAGTTTGTTAAGTAATATCTAAATATGATCAAAAAAATAATTTGAATAACTCTTGACTAAAATTTTACTCAATTTTTGTCAAAAAAACTATCCAAATTTTGGTCAAGAGTTATCTAAATTATTTTTTGCCCATATTTAGGTATCACGTGATTAAGTTTATGATAAAAAAATCATTAAAAATTTGGATATTGTCTGCTTGAGGGATCACATAAAAATATATTTAATATTTTATGGACTAAAATGATGCAATTGAAATATTCAAGACCAAAATAAAATAATTTTTATACTTCGTGGACTCTAGTGCAATTTTTTTATTAAAAATGTTCCCTTTCCAAGTTTTCGTACAGGTGATGTGCAATTACAAAAAAGGCCCCGGGAACTTGGACAAGGTGCGACGCAGTTGAGGGTTACGCTTGGGATTTGGCCTCACACGAAACAATGCTATTGTAGTATCCATTCACACTCCATCATCCCACGCAACACGCATGTTAATTTCATTTGTCTTTTCTACTATTGATTGGCATGGCATGTGGTATGTTGGTGATATTGAGTTAAAATTTATTTAATTTATATTTAATTAAATTGAATAAACTTTAACACAGTACACGCCCAACCACCTGCAGTAGTATCCCCTACATGAACATGAATAACCAATATAGTTTCATGCTATTTTGATTGAATATGAATTGAACAACAATCACATTTTCATGTTGTTTTGGTTGTGTAATCCTTATAGCATGACTTGTACTCGGAAATGAAAAGCTCTTGCTCACGATACCCACCCCAACCCGGCCGTATAAAAGTTTGGTTCTGCCAATTCATTTTTCATACGAAAACTCTTTTCACAGTTCAATGCCAATTTTCGCTTAAGACCTTTACAAATCGGGAGTTAATTGTCAAACGATTGTGAGATTAGTGAATGGGATGTGCCAAGAAATATTAGAAATTAAAAATAGTTCAAATTTGGGGGAAAAGTTTTCACATGAAAATATGCTGAAGACCAATTAGGAATGACCCAATAAACACGTCTTTGGTTGTAGATTGTCCAAACAAGCTATTGCAGCCTACGATCCACCTTGGATTGTTGATTGGCAACCCAATTCGTTGTTGAGGCTCCAAGCAACTTGTAGAACTTTAATAATTTACATTTGAACATCATGTTCTTTGAGTTATCATTCACATTTCACGACTCATGCAATATACATTGTTATTAAGCATATAAATGGATTCAACATTATCAAAACATCAAGAAAATCATAAAACAGTAACTAAAATATCATGAAACTTATCTATGAAAAAAAATCAATGTTTTTCTCAAAGAGTACAAGTAATAGTAATTAGAACATGAACCTAAGTTGGATTATTTCTCGATATGCTTTTGAGAAATGACCCGCTTTTAGTTAACTCGCGAAGTGGTTTGTCAGTGAATCTAATTAAGTTATAAGCAAATCCTCCGAGGATGGTTCCGATGATTGGCCCGATAATATAAACCCAAAGTCCTGTGTAAACATGTTTAACAAGTGCTGGTCCAATGCTCCTAGCTGGGTTCATAGATGCTCCAGAAATTGGCCTGCAGTGTTAATTTGTATAAATTTTGTTAATGGGATATATGCTATGAATTATTTCAATGCAAGTTTTCATAAACAAAAACGTTAGTAGAGATTACTCTCGTTAAAAGCTATAATAACTTGTAAGAAGAACGATGTACCCGGCTACAAAAACGTTTAAGGTTATGGTCATTCCAACTGCAATTCCCGCTAGCTCTCCTATCTGCAACAAAGATAATAATAAAAAGGAATACGACAATAACATCTATGTTTTCTAAATGATCAAAACTATTCATTTTTCCTAGTCCATTGATGTTTTCGAACATTTTTAGGAGAAAAAGATTTTTTAATAATATTATTAGTATTCATAAGGTGAAGAAAACCAAATATTATAATCAACTACTCTATTCGACACGATTAAAACTCTCATTCGATGCTTGTAAGGCCAATGCATGCCCTATATAATTAGAACATATGAAAGTAGTGAGGATTTTAATTATTCATAAATTAGCTTACCGCTCTGTTATCTGTAGCAACACCAGAGATGACGAACATCAAAAGAAAGGAGATTATAATTTCAAGAGCTAAAGATTGGCCATTTGATCCCACTGGTACAGTTCCAAAGTAAGATTGAAGAGTCACGTTGAAAATTGCAGATAAAGTGCAACTGGCTAGAATTGATCCCAATAACTGAGCTATTATGTACATGGGTACCTGCATAACATGAAAAAAAATGGTAATTGCTTACGAACCAAGAATTCTAAAGAATATCATCATATCAAATGCTTTGTGATTTTTGTACCCAGAAAGAAAATGAATCAGGGTGCGTATCGAATCAATGGGGTCCTACGAAATGTGTCCAAAATCATTTGGATTTCTTCGTGAGTTGATATTATGATCTTAATAATGAAAACCGTGTCACGTCATTTGGAATGGACATTTGACAAGAACACTTGGTAAGCATAAGCATAATATTGCTTATAATCAATCGTAAAACTCACCTCCTTCCATGAAAATCGACGATAAATGGCGAACGCGATCGTAACTGCTGGATTAAAATGGCCACCGGAGATATGACCCACAGAGTAAACCATGACCATGACTATCAGTCCCCATGTCACACAAATGCCCGGAAACGTAACGCTGCCATAGATCTTATTCACTGCCACGGAGCCACATCCGGCGAATATTATAAAGTAAGTTCCGATTACCTCGGCAATCAACTGAGAAACAAAACAAAAAGAATCACAAAAAAGTTCTCAATACCCATGCAAATTTATACATGTTAATCGCACATAAAGAGACGAGTCTTGAATAGTGGTATTGTATTATTGTTGTTGTATTGTGATTTGGGTATTAACCGAATATATCTCGTCATTCTTAAATATCGCAATAACAAAAGTCTCGTCGAAGAGAAATGATTACGTCTTGTATTACTAACCTTTTGTATGAGGATAACAAACGAGGCTGATAAACAGAAATTATCACGGAGTTTGGATCGGGAAGAAGTGTCAGCGCCAACGCCTTCTTCCATCCTGGAGATCTCTACTACTTCCGTGCCATCAGTCTTTGTTGCCATTGTTGAGAAAGAAGAATACTGAAAAAAATTGGTGATTTGAAGATGTGCAGAAGAATTACAATGAAAATATGTGGGTTTTTGGGATAAATGAGAGGTGTTTTAGACGAGAAAGTAGTTTAATGTTTATAGCATTTTCCTTATCTAATTATTGTGATTTGAGATAAGAGTCGGTTTTGGTGTTTGTTGCAACCTAGATTTCAATGGATGTGACCAATTAGAATATCATCAGCTTTGTTATCCTTTAAGAAAATATGTACTTTTCAAGGATTTGAATCATTCCTCCTATTTTTACGGAAAATATCCTTTCACATTTTTGGATAAGTATCTCTTAGAATAGAAATAATTTCTTTAAAAAGTAATACTACTTCAACTTAATTTATTGATTCAATTTACTACAATTGTTTAATTAATTGTAATTCTCGATGTTGAATGAGATCAACTATCAATTCAAAATTTGTAGTTGATGAAATTAATAAAGTAGATTGATAAATTAAATACAATTCACGATAGTCTTCTTGTGCCTGCGCCTAGTCTCATGATAGTCTTCCACCACCGACAGGGTCGCTCTGTCCACCATGAGTAAATATTAAATGCAACGGTGATACCATGTCACAATTGATGACATGGTATCTCTAACTAATAATAAAACTTTAAATGGGAAAGGTGAATTCCACTTGGACTTACATAGCAGAATGGTGGAAAGTTATTTGCTTAAATGATGGTTAGTTATTGATTTTGTGGGGTCCATCTACTTATTTATTTTAACATTATTGATTGGTGATACCACATCAATGCTGGCCCAACCTTTAGGCCACTTAGGTCATTGCATAGGGCCCCCAAATTGGAAGAGAAATTTGGGGCCTCAAAATAAAATAAACAATGATATAAAATTAAAATTTTAGAATATAATTTAAATACTCAATATATTTTAATCATTGAATTAATAGTGAGTGCTAACTTTAAACAAAATTCACTATTTATCTAATATATTTGGTCCTCAAATTAAGTGCAACTAGCATTATTGTAAAAAATTTAGGACATCTTTCAAAAAAATTTAGGGCCCTAAAATTCAACTTATTTTTTTTATCTCACCTCATATTAATATTATATATATTATCACTTTATAGTCTTATTATTAAAATCAATTGTCTATCGTATAATAGATACGAATAATAATTTTACATTTGTATAAATTAAATTTAAGGTCATTTTTTAATAACTTTGTTTACAATATACAAAGATAACTATAAAATAGAGTAAGTAGAATTAGTGTACTAACTATCTTTTTTATTTAAAAACTAGTTATTGTCTGTGCTTGAAGGCACAGAGTAATAAAAAATGGTAAACAATAAATATATTTGTATTCATATCCAAAATCAAATCACAAACACAGAAGAGAGATAAATAAATTTAAGAATCGGTTGTAGTGGGAGTGAGAGGTGGTGGTGGTAAAAGACGGCGATGGTTGTGGTGGTGGCGGCGGCGGTGGGAGGGGTGGTGGAGGTGAGGGCGACGACGACGACGGTGGTGGTGGTGGCAATGGTGGTGGTGGTGGCGGCAGTGAAGGGGGCAATGGCGGTGGTGGTGGTGGCGGCGATGGTGGCGGTGGCGGTGGCGGTGGCGGTGGCGGCGGTAGTGGTGGCAGCGGCGACGGTGGCAGTGATGGTGGCGACGGTGGTGGTGGCGGCAATGGTGGTGGTGGTGGCGGCAGCGAAGGGGGCAATGGCGGTGGTGGTGGTGGCGGCGATGGTGGTGATGGCGGTGGCGATGACGGTGACGGCGGTAGTGGTGGCAGCGGCGACGGTGGCAGTGATGGTGGCGACGGCGGTGGTGGTGGTGATGGTGGCAGTGGTGGTGGTGGCAGCAACGACAGTGGTGGTGGTTGTGGCGACGGTGGCTGCGGTGGTGGTGATAGTGGCAGCGGCGGTGGTAGAGGTAGTGGTGGGGCGGTTTCAAACACTATTTTTTTTTTTTAAAGTAGTTATGAGAAATAATTTATAGAAGTACTTTTAAAAAGTAATTCCAAACACACCCTTAGGAGCCTATTTTTTCTATTAAATTTAAGGTGTTAATATTAGCCGTTAGATTAATTTTAAAGTAAAATTTAAAGCGATCTCAGCCGCGAAAAGCAAAAGTCATTTTGTTTATATTTTGAGATTTGAATTGTAAGCTACTTTATTCTATAGATAGTTTTTATTTAAAAATAGTTTTTTTTCTCTATGATATCTAACAACTATGGGTAACTCGTGCATGAAGGCACGGTGCAATGTAAGTTAGAAGTGATGAATTTAGGAGGAAAATTCAATTTGAATGGTTTTGAGAGAGATGTTAGTAGCGTTGAATAAGTCTATTTGAGACAGTCGGATGGACTTATTGAAGTCTACCCTGTTTTATATTATAGATTATAGATGTCTCATTTTTTTTAGAACTACTCAACTTATATTAATTCCTATTTTTATATACATTTAAGAAAAATATTATTTTACTAGTCAAATTAATTTTCAATTATGTTTCTCCTTTATATTAAACAAATAGTATGTATGGTGTTTGATCTTCGTATTTGACTTCGATTAACACAATTTTTATTTGTAAAATTTACATTTAAAATTTGAATTAATATGTTATATCTCAAAAGGAAAAACAAATAATTTATAAATAAACATATTTTCATAAGTATTTAATATTACTATTATTACTGAATAAATATTTATAGGGCCTCTCATACAATATTTTTGCCTAAGGCCCCAAACTAGGTTAGACCGCCCCTGTACCACATCACCTTATCACGTGATATCACCGTTGTAATGAATATTTTTTCATCCACCATTGCCTTATGTCCCATTTTACCCTTCTCCACCAAGACCACCAGCCCCGACGACAACCATCGTGCATGATAGTCTTCCACCACCGCCACGGTCGCTCTGTCCACCATCGCCTTCTGTCCCATTTTACTCGCCTCCACCAGGACCACCAACATTTTACCCTCCTCCACCAGGATCACCAGCCCCGATGACAACCATCGTGCTAACTCGCCGCCTTCCCCTTCTAAACCCATATTACCTTATTTTCCGTGGTACTGCATGAATCTTCCTCCCCCACACCCCATAGTTCATCGGCAACAAGTCCCATGCTATCGATCATCTGGACCTCAAGCTTATTCGTATCTATGTTTTTCCTACTTTTGTTTTAGTTTTACGAAGTAGAATGGATGGGGGCTCGGTTTTGTTACGTCCAAGTTGCTGAATGAACTGTCCATTATAAGAATGTAGTGACAGGCTCAAAATTTCGATAAACTTATTATTTTTACAATAAGGTTGTTCCATTAGAAATCTGAGTGTCAACAGTTCGTGAAAACAGCTCAAAACCCAATTAGACAATAGTAAAACCACCAATGAGATTCAACGAATTCAAAGTCGAAACAATTACAATTTCCATTTTGCATGTCCATTTTTCCAGGGTATCTGTAAAATTTGCGAGAAGGGAATTTTGATCAAATACCGCAGTTTAATGCTTTGATTGTCTTACGACGCCACATTGCAGTTTCAGGATCAAATCTTAGCTCCCAAGTAGGCCAGTAGTGCAAATCCTGCTTCAATGTAGACACTTGAGGCTTCCCATTCAAGTGAACTGTCTTTACACGAACGAATTCCTGATGCTCCAATGCCTGCTAAGTACTTAAATTCATTAAGAGGTTAATGGCACAAAAATATCAAAATTAAAAATGTAACATTTTCTATACGATGATTCAACATCTCGTGTGTGCTAAGAGTGGTGCATGGGGTACTACGTATCAAACTTTGGTATCACATGCATAAAGTGGCGCCCATCCAATTTGAAACCACAACATTGAAATTGCTAGCCCGAGTATGTTTCCACTATTTGAAAAATGAATGTCTAAATAGCATAAAGATCAATAATTGTCAAAAACAGAGTAGCTGTGAGCCTGTGTTAATGGATAACCCAGGTCAACCACAGGTTTCTGCAACATCAATTCCTAAGTGTGCCCTGACCTCTGAGTGAAAATAGAGAGTAGATTTTTAAATGCCAATAAAATAAAGGGTAGACATACCTTTGTCACATCGACAAAAGCATCTAAGTCGGGAGTTGGTTTTCCATTAACTTCAACTATCCATTGCTGAGCATATAGACCATATCTATGTACTGGACTCCCGTGACACCACCTGAAAAAAAATGTGGTCACCAATATTTACCTTAGCAAGATATTTAAAGATGCACACAAATCTACGATAATTAACAGAGGTGCAGGTTGTAATCTTCAGTGAGCAGCAGTTCCAATCTCCGTCAAGTAGACTGAGGTATTGGCTAGTGTTGGAGAGGGTTTCGGGGTAGACATGAGTCCACAGCAACGAAGTAACTGTGCTGACAAAAATTTGAACATTTCTGCAGAAGAAACTTCTAACACAGACCATCCCACCCCATCCAATTATCCAAACATTTAACTTTTAGGAATACGAGAGAGATCCTACCAGTCCAGCTTAATGGTGGTTGTCTACATCATGACCCATCTAGTAACTCTCCCAATCACTCACATGGCAAACTCTACAGCGTAGAAAATTCCATCACAATGCACACAGCTTCCCAATGCACGCTTATCATCTCCAAAGTCAATAGAGACACGGGCTTTAGATCTTAAGGGGCAAACCTTACCTTGTCACATATACACCATGGCCTTCATTGGGAAGAAATCCAAGAGCACGCACAGCTGGGTGTGGATCCTGGACAATAGATCCGCACCAATTTATCACACGAGTGGTTCCATTCCCATCCCTTACATCGGTTCCCACGAGAAGTTCAATTTCACAACACTGACAAATAACACAGAAAACATATTAAGAATCTTTTTACAGATCTTTTTTGGCCAAGTAACTGAAAAAGAGGAAGAGGAAAAAAACAAATAAATGAAACAGGTGCGATGGTTCACCTGACGAAAAATAGTCATGCTAAGTCTCCCATCACTGTCATCACACAGGTCCAATGCCTGGCAAGCATCTTCAATGTCACGATAACATGTAATTGGCTCTTTATTAATTGCTAAAACCATGTCACCTTGTTCTAGTAAATTTTCAGCTTTGGATCCCGCCAAACAACTTTTAACCCGTAGAACTTGACGTCTAATAGGATCTTTCTTTAAAAGTGCCTACGAAAGATAAACCCAAGCTCACTTACAATGATGATAATGCTCACATAGTCTACCACAAGTTTTACAAGAAGCAATGTAATTTCAAAAAGTTGAAAAATAAGTCACAAGAATGGGTTAATTACAAAATGCTCCCTCCAAATTTAGGTCATGTTGCAATCAAGTCACTCTGTTTCCAATTCAAGCAATTTGCGCCCTTCAAGTTTGGACATTAAATCAGCTATCCATTATCTTTAAATCTGACCCTAAAAACTAGACAGACGTTTGCCATGTTAATATCACCTGAACTTGAATTCATTTAAAAGACAATTTTGCCCTCTCATCTCTCTGCCTTCGAAAAACAAAAAACAAAAAAGAAAATGTCTCACTCCCACTCCAACCCCAACCCCAACCCTTCAATCAGAAGATGCTGCACATTCACTTTTGCCACTAGCAACCCAACAACCTCAACCAGCTAGGAATCCCTTTGGCTACCAAAACCCATCCGCCCCTTCCATGGCCACCAACCCACCAGTATCCTCCTCCTTCAACCACCACCACCTCTATAACTCACTCTTGTCTTGTTGTCGCTGCTTCATCATGATAGGAACACACCATGACACAGATGCACTATCATCCCCTCTGCCAGAGCTTTGTTCGGGGATCCCCTTGATTTAGTTGAAGATGGTTGCAGCCCTATTAGGGGTTCCGATGGAATCAGAGTGGAATTGGACTGTACTTAGGATTGGGTGCTGAATTGATGGAATTACAGCTTTTTTGGTGGTGAAGCTATATCAGCAACAGTTCAATTAGTAAGAAAAGCACAAATGTATTTGTTGTTCTTCAAATGATATACTAGAAGTTGGCTGTTAAAAGTTTCTTGTTTGTTTGTAAAGTGTAAAGTGTTTGTGGAGGGATATTTCAATTTTCAAGTAGAGTTATAGTTTTTTAATTGCAGGGATTCTGTGTTTTTCTTCACCAAATCAACCTATCTATGGGCTGGGTGGAGAGTGCTTAGTTTGGAATTCCCAAATTCTAAGTCTTTGACTACCAGCCAAAAGGATATTTGTTCAGATTTTGACAATAAAATTTGAATTTAAATTGAAATTTAATAGGATTTTGATGATTTAGTTTGGT
Organism: Ilex aquifolium; assembly: GCA_951799425.1. NCBI lineage: Eukaryota > Viridiplantae > Streptophyta > Magnoliopsida > Aquifoliales > Aquifoliaceae > Ilex > Ilex aquifolium. Next base: position 6,018,987 of record OX637398.1, on the reverse strand, counting down.
TTTATTAACTGGATAAATCATAGTAAAGTTATGGTAGTATGTGTTTTTGTGTTGCTGTGGTGGAGATGAAGATTGGGAGGTGGCGGCATTGACGGTGGAGGTGGAAATAGGGAGATGGTGGCAGGTAGATAGAGAAAAAAATAACAATACTTTGGTTTGAGGGGTATTTTAGGACTTTTCTATTTTTCATTCATTCTTTCGGTTAATTTAGTCCACAGAAAATTTGAAGGGGCAAATTGTTTGAATTGGAACCAGAGAGAGTTGATTGCAACGTGAGCTAAATTTGGAGGGGGCATTTTGTAGGTAACCCCACAAGAATTAAGATTTGCATAACAGATATTGAGGGGGCTGTATTTATTCCTTCTTGGGGTTGGGGAACAGAACCTTGTGATAAAATCACCATTACGATTAGTGACCACTGCCATATTGAAAGCAACTAACTCACGTTCGACAACCGATTCTTCGGACAGATGAGAGACATGAGCATGCATGCATGCAACGAGTATGCTTTCATTTTTTTCATACATAAATAACTAATTTAAAACTCTCAGCTTCAATCTCAAATTTTGAATGCAAATGTATCACAGGCATCAAAAGAAACAAGGAAATTTGTTGAAGGACGAAAGTGTACTTGAATCCAACTGTCGCTCAGTCCAAAACTCTGAGCTTTTGACAGCAAAGTAGGTTTAAGTTCAACCTCCAAAATTCTAACAAGTGGCATGGGCCTTTTGATGCCATTTATAAGAAGAGATGGTCCATTGGCACCAGATATCATTTTGCACAGGACTTGACTGATGGTATATATTGGAATTCCACGGACAAACTGATGATCTACATATTTCATCTGCAAGCAGGAATGTATGAATCACAACATGTTTCATTAAAAAAAGGCAGGTCACAGGAATCAGCGAAGAGTAGAAACCTTAGTTGAAAAAATTCCCCAGATAGCTTGAACCCTTCCATGTTCATCAGTTAGCACGCCCGAAAATGTACTACCAAAATCTGAAACAGGGCATAGGATATATAACAACAAAATTATTAACTCTAAAGCAGCCCAAAATGCAACATAATCTATTAGGACAGTTAAGATCCACTTAAGCAGTGGGCACCAATTTACCAGTATCAAGCTTGATGACTTCCATATTGGTTGGTCTGTACCGTGGACAAGCAGCTGAGACAATATTCAAAGAAGCATAAGGGTTGGTGACAACAGATTTCCTAGACATTGTCTGTAGTCTCCTACTCAACCCCACAAGATAGACTGACTCTCCACGACGCAGAGCAGGTTCTGTCACGAAACTTATAGTCAGATTTTATTCAAAGAGAAGAGAGTTTACTTGAAGAAAACATTCAATTGGTCCACAAGGGGGAAAATCACGAGACCGGAGAGAATATGAAAGACTATCACTCCGATCTTGTTTTTCCTTTTATGACCATCAATAGAGCAAAACGCTCGTCACAAAATTTCAGACAAACACTAAATAACATGTCTTTATATGTATATACCTTATCTAATAATAGTACACCCATGTTGATAGAAATCGGATTATATTTGATTATATTTCGTTATAGTAGGCGCAGACGTAGGAATTATGAGTTATTTGTCATTTTGCTTTTCAGGGGCTTTGTTGTCATTTTGACTATTTATTTATTTTAGGGCTTTTGCTCGCCTTATATATAGAGGGGATACGGTATTTATTTTTGACAGACTTTGATTATTATTGAATACTGATATTGCTTCCTTCTCAAATTCTTTATCTTTTATCATTCCTTTCTTCTTCTCTTCTCATCCCTAATTCTTGGCTTCCTAGTTTACATCACACGTTCATCAAAGTTATGATTATAACAATCCTATATGGTATATTGGCATAACCATGATGCCAGTAATGGTACTATACAGAAAATCCTGTTCTGGTCATGGCTTGATCCAATCGGGGGTCTATCTTGAACCAACCATTGGTTGCCACAAATGGAGTAAGGATATAATTATGACATTCTATGCGGTAGAGACCATTGGCGGCATTATAACCTTAAGAAATCATATCAGATAGTGTGACCCTGTTCTGGACCTCTGGCGCACATTGGTGAGCTAGTCTGGTTTTCTCACGGCTAGGGACAGAGCCATGAATTTATATGTAGGTGGGCACTAACAACAAATTTTAATTTTTGGCTTCCTAAGGATTAAAGTAAAAGACACACAAATGTTTTAAATCTTATATATAACCTAAAATTTCATTGACAAAACGGTCAAAAGCCGATATATATAAGGTATCGAAACCAAAAAATCTACAAAACAAGGTTCTACTAATTAGATCCTTTACAAAAAATGAGACTGACCACAGGCATTTACAATTGGTCTCGACGGATTTTCATATTTTGAAAGCGTCGTATAATAATTTCATTATTAAGGCATCAAAAGTGTTCTTCTCTACGTATACAATCAAGTTATTTGTAATCCATTAATCGTCTATTCGATTACGCAATCGATTCTTCGAAATCTTCATAGCCAAAAATACTCTTGGGGTAGTCACAACTGACAAGATCAATGCCAATGTCACAAGTACGTAACCCAGGTAGATATACCACGTCTTTTTTTTTTTTTTGAGTGGGCCTACCTTTTTTTTTTTGCTTTGGGTGGACCCAGTCTTTTTGTTTTTAGGTCTCCTAGGCCACTGAATAGCTCCGCCCCTGGTCACGACTCTGATTATACTTGCCTTAGTTTCTTTGTTACTTATTGAAATGGTGTTTGAGAGTAGGTGAACTCTCAGGATGTCTAATGCACACACTTGGCTTTACCTGTCAAGCAAGTATAAGATAATGCCCAAGCTCAAATAAGGACAAAAATAAAAGAAAAAAGGTAAAACTACTTCGTTAAAATATAAATACTTAAATTACACTCTCCAATATCTTACAACTTTTGGAATAGATGGTTGTTTATCATAGTATTAAAGCAAGAGGTCTTATGTTCAAATCTCACTACCACCTTAATTATTAAAAGATTTTCACGTGCTAGGCCCAAAATCTAGCCAGCACATGAGGGGTGTGTTGAAATATAAATACTTCAGTTCCACTTTCTCCAAATCTCCAATAACTTAAGCTTTTGGAGTAGATGGTTGTTTAACATACTATTCTATAAAAAGTAGATTCTTTGTAGTGCCCCACACCCCCCCGGGGAAAAAATAATAAATTAATCTGATCATGTAAAATTAGTATATGAAATCGAAAACCTTTTTTTTTTTTACGGTACATGGAAATTTAACATGTGCATACTTACAAAGAAAATGCTAGAAACGAAGCAGGCTGCATAAAACTGATGTTCTTTTGGAATCCAAATGTGCCATTCCAAGAAGACAATAAAACGACCCTAATACAAAAAACTGACACCAATTGATCAATGCAAAAACTCAACCTACCAGGAAGAAGTTCAGCAGCACGAACCACAGAAGCAGCAACAGCTCCCAACGCAGAAGGGTCATACGCAACAAAAGCAAAGTTATGTACCGGATGCAGAAAAACCACCTGCCAAGAAAAGGGGCTGCTCCATAAGAATATACAACAATAAATTTCACTGTTTTTAGCTCCATAAGAGCATACAACAAAAAATTTCACTGCTTAAAGGCATCTATAATTTTACCTCTCCAGGAATTTCAATCGGAAAGGCAGCAAAAGAAAGCATCACGTCGGAGACAGCTATTGGAACAGTATTCTTGTCAACTACAACTAATCCCAAGGTTTGAGAATGGTATATGATCACACCAGTTCCAAAGAAATGTTGTAAGTGGACACCATCAAGCTTACATGGTGATGGCACATGAACCTGCAAGTGTAGAGATCAACAGGAGTTCTTCTAAGAAGTTCAATCAAAACAAGAGAAGGGGGGGGGGGGGGGGGGGGGAGGGGAGACAGAGAGAGAGGCTCATTCATGAACATAATCCGTGACACCTCCATGAACATTATATCTATATCTGTACTACTATAAAATGTCAACAAAAGTGGAAAATTATCCTTCTTCATTCAAATATTCATATTATTAATGTGCCCTTCTATAGTAGCCTTAATTACAAATGAGTACATACCCTATAGAAGTTACCAGGTATTATCTGTTCATCTTCCCCATCTATAATATAATACAGGTAGAATTGCACTGTTTGTGGGTGTTTTCAAGTCTTTCCGTTTACCAGTACTTTGAGATACTTTTAGGAAGCATGCCATTGACTGACAGACAAAGCAAGATGCTCAAGGGTCTCTTTCTAAAGAACTCCTCTTGGTCAACTCAAACTCTTCTCTCGCCCTCTCTCTCCATTGGTGTCGTTGCCGCTATGAAGTTCATAGGCTTGCATGCTGTCGAACTCTTAGTTGATCCCAAGTTTGTACAATTCAAAGCCCATAAAGTATTCACTAAGCTGAAACACCCTTTTTCAATAAATTCACTTGAGTTACGATCATGAATTTTGTTGAATTTAATGCAGTGCAGGAATGAATGTGTTCTTTAAAAAGTTATGGATTTACTCTTTCAGTAGCATTCTCCATTGCTTCTTCACCCCAACATCAACATTACTCCACCGCTGTCAGCCACTGTACCAACAATGACGTTCTCTTCGCCAAATTTAACTTGCTTGTTTCTGATCATGCTGTAAATATAGCCTTAGTAGTTTACTCTTTCTCTCCCTCTCGATCTGTACACTTGTTTTAGTCATGCAAAGTTGGTTACTCCATATTGCCATTGAGTTCAGTATATGTAATTTTTGAGTTAGGATATTAATTGTAACATGTTCATTCATTTGTTGATCATGGTCTTTTGTTAACAACTAATTCTTTTGCCAATTCTGCATATGTTGTGGAACAGAATTTACTGATTTGACATAGGAAGAGGTACATAGATGCTAGGAGCTGCTCAAAGTTGTTCTGCAATCACAAAGGAGATCACAAGCTGATTTCTGTTGTCCTTCCCAAAACATTACTCTTTGAATGTGTCAAGAGGCATGCAATTGATTAAACAGCTTATATTGGTGTCCCTTTCAGCCTTCCAATATGAGTTGCAATCATCTCAGTTCCTCCTATATCATTTTATCAAACTACCTCGTCATTATATATCATGCCAGCCCACATACATCATTTTACTTCATTGTAAACCTGTGAACTACTAAAAATAGGTCTTGTATTCAATGATGTTGGTGCACCTTTGTCAAATTGTTCATCTAACAAGATTGTGACATCGTAACTATGCCAATGCCTTGACTATTTTATATCTTAGCAATTTATGCAAAGGTACTTTATACAATGCTGGTTTTTGTTAATTTTTCGGTTGCTATATGAGATAGAAATAGTGAACGATTGTTTTTAATCACAAAAAAGATTGGAGGGAAGATGGTACTGTCACCCTTGTGAAAAAAGACCACTGTGGATCTTGCTGGACATGCAGGTTTGCTTGAGTAAAGATTAGAATGTGGAAAATGGAATTTTTGGTGAGTTGATTGCCCAACAAAACTGTCAAATTGCTTGTAACCTTGATATTGGCTTTTCACCGCACCACTGGAACTCGAGTCAGATTATCCACGGGCATTTGGGCAGCGAATTTCTTTTTCGGAGCAGACTGTGGATTGTACCAGAGCTTTTGATAACTTTGGCTGCAATGTGTGGTTGCCATCCCAAGCCTTTGAGTACATGAAATACAATGGTGAGCTTGACACAAACGCATCATGGTAAGACAAGGGACAACTGGTGTTTGGCATTTCAAGACAATCTTCCTATTGAGGTTCGGGTTTTGAGCATGTTTTGTTTTTTAAGGAACCTTCAATCATAAGATGAAAGGCTTTTGCTCTTTTGATCTCTCTCTCTCTCTCTCCCTCACTCACTCACACACTACCAGAAAATACACACTTTTAATACTTGCCTTGAAATGATAGAAAACAAGATGAGAATTGTTGCACAAAAAAAAAAAGTATCTCTGCAGGCTTGTAAGAGAAGGAAAAGAGGTTACAAAAAATGGTTTGAATGTGTTGTGAGCTTGTGATTTTTGTGAGTATAATAAATATGAAATTCGTAAATGATCATATTTGCATCGTAGATTGAAGCATAGTGCATGTGATTAATATTAGATTGGCTATAGCAGTGACTACTAGTTCAAACTTGTGTTATTTGGAAATTGTGGATTTTAATTGAATATGTTTATCAGAAGCAAGACATTCTCATTCTGGATGTAGTTGATAAAATTGTGGATTAATTACAAATATAATTTATGTTGATTATGCTTCTCTCATATGGTTGCTTTAAAGGGAACTCTTTTCCCCATGCACTTTAAGGCACTCTGTTTTAATGGAAAAACGTTGTATGAGGAGAGTAATTGTAATTTCTGATACCTTTCTTCGATGAATCCTAGCTTATTGTATCTACAGTCTTGCACTTAAAACTGGCAAATTTGTTTCAAAGTTTGGATCTAGCATGGAAGATATCAGTAGTAGCTTCAGTGTAGTATTTCTGGGTAAGTTTAAATGTGTTAGAGATTTCTAAATGTGGTCTAGAAATCAGTGTTGACTTACTTTCAAGTTTTTTTTTTCTTTTTGTGGGTGTATTCGTTTAATACATAACGAATTCTTCACTCATAAAGTAATTAGGTGGTATAAGTGTATGCTTTGAACATGCAAGGCGAAGATCACCTCTGATTATCCTTCAGATGTAGATTATAATTTATGGTAAGTTTGTGAATTTTCATAAGAACTCCCTCAACTTTGCCTAATATAGGGCCCTGGTTTTCAATGTTGACCTTTATGTTGATCACAATTAAGTAGTAATTCCGATAATGTTTTCAAACTATAAAAAGTACTGATGTAAGCAATGAGCAATCCAAAAAGGTGAAGCAATATCAGTTATGGTGCCAAATCTCAAGGCCAGAAGAAATTCCGTTTCATTCAGAAATGCTCACACCCACTGTCATGCCAAAAATGTGGCCTTCATATACAATATTTTAGCCTCATAATATTTCATTTGCAAGGCACGTGGACACCAACTAATGATTATAAATGGACAGTGAGACACACAGATACAAACCGAGTTTATAGTTGTCCAGATGAAAATGAAAGGAAACCTGAAATTATAACAGAGCATTGCCACTGAACCTAATATCTACATCACTCCATTTTGCAAGTCTGAATATTAAACCTCTCCCATATACGAGATATAAGCTTTAAAAAATTGACAACAAATCTTTCATATTAAGCTTTTGAAATCACCAGTCCGAGCTAATAAGTTATTAAATAAGAACAAGAACAACAAAAAAAAAAAAAAGGCTAATGACAGCCAAAAAAATATTATCAGATTTAATGTCCCTTGTTCTACGCTTTACAACAATAAATTTTTTTCATACAAGATACATGGGACATTATTGTCGACTAGCAAGCATATCATGTATGGAAAAACACAAACAGTTGTAGTAACAGATTATATAATAAAGTCTAGTCAATAAATGTTGGAGCTCAAAGGTGTTTTACATGCTCAACACTCCTCCCTCTGGGTTCATCCATAATCACCCGGGTATGCCTTGGCATCCAATTTAAATGTTTAATCTCATCCAGCAACAAGACATATGCATAATTTTCACAGATGAAAGTTCACTTAAACAGAAAGAAGATGAATAAACAAAATTATAGTGAGTAAAAGCATGGCAAGCCACAGTATCAGGAGTCCTTGACAAAGTACCTTGAGCATTACAAGAGTAGGCTCTATCACACGCTCAGCAACTGAAGCATTAGCTGCGGCAGCTGCTGCACCTTGATAATCTTTTAAAACTGCATCTTCCAAGGTTCTTGAGTCCTCCAATCCCACTTCTGTGGGCTCATGTAAAGAACCATCAGCAATGACAAGTCCATCAGCAGATGAATTCTCCTCCTCCTGCAGCTTTTTTGTTCCAAAATCAGATTCATCCCTAGAAGCTTGGCCCTCAGCGACATATTCATCACTAGTTTCCATACTGGTAACACCATCAGAAGATTCTTGGCTGATAGTGTGACGGACATGTTCCATTGGACTAGCCTCGCTAGCATCTGATGAAAGTATGTGGTTTGCTAGACCTTGCCCAACATGTTTGGTGGCAGATGATAAAAGAGGGCAGTCAGGTGGCAAAGCAGGCTTTGCTGTCCATAAACCAGAACCATCATCACGAGTGTATATCTGAGGAGGGGCATACCACTCATGGCGGTCAACTGTGACTAGGACAGACTGCAGCCAGACGAAGCGTCAATCTTGACAAAATAAACAAATACACATATAAACAAATGTATGTAAATATTCATATACATCAATAGCAAAAAAAAAAAAATCATATACATATCTTATAAATACATAGATACATGTTTATGTGCGCACATCCAGAGAGCACAAGAAGAGGGTTTTGAGAACAACCAACATATGACAACTGGATAGGAAATAATTTCCTGCTTTTCATCACTAAATAAAAATCAAACCATTTTTGTATTAGGATTGCCACTGTTTTATTATTAGTGTGGCCTCGTGAACTATTATCCACAACTTAATCCTGGATCAAAAAAAAGCAAAAATTCTATATACAATCCATTCAATTTTCCAAGAATGTTGAGCCGGGTATGTAAGCCATGTATCAGAGAGGAACTTAAAAGTACGGGCTTTCGGTTCTTTGCACACCGTTTTGGTCTTGCAGTTAACCTCAACTCAATAAATCCTTGTCCCAACTATATGGGATCAGCTACATGACTCCTATATTTTCATTGTGCTTTGTTAAAGGTCATATATTCTATTAAATTGCAAGCAATCATATCTTTTTTCCCTATCTCATTCAAAATTAATTTCAGGCTACGTCTACAAGTAGATTTTGTTTAAAAGGAGGTTTTTCCAAAGATGCTAAAAGATAATCATCATTACCTTTCTTCGATGACGATCAGTGTATCTTACAAATTCCAATGGTATTCGTGCCCCTCTTGACAGTTTAGATAGTACCAAGATTAGGTCTTCAAGACCGGATATTTCTTCTCCTGCAAACTTCTTAATGATGGCATGCCGTGGAACTCCAGCCCTAAATAGCATATATCTGCATTTCTCAACAAGAATCTATCCCAGTTTGAAACAAATATCAACTAAGAACTTAAATTAGCACTCTAACTTAACACGAAAAACAATAATATACATACCCTGGTTCAGTAACATAGACAAGACCAGAATGGAAACGGAAATTTCTAGCCTGTATTAAGAAAAGAGCAAAGTAAGTCATGAAATTCCCAAAGATGATCAATAGTAGCAGCCGGATACCTACATATAGAAAAAGAAGATTGACACGTGTCACGACAACATAAAACTAGATTAAGTACTTTTTTGTATTTTAACTTCAGATGAGAAAATGTCAATTCAGTCAAAACATCTGGACAGAGTGAGTTTTTAAATGAAGATGTGTGAATGTGTTAAAATAAACGATGAAACTCTTACGTATAAGGCCATGTCAGTAAATGGCTGTGGAGGTCCCATAAAGAGCAGAACTCCAATTTGAGTATAAAAACTGAGTAGGTCCTTAAAGGATGTTGGATGCAACTGAGCTGGCAGAGAAGTCATTTTTGCCCTTGGAAAACTTTTTTAAAGGATACCAAAGCATAATAAAAAATGGATAGGGCATTTTTTCTGGGAGGAGGAAAGCACACCCTTATAAATTCTTTACTTCAATTTGTGGGAATTTTTACACTTGATGGGGCCTATCATACATTCGTTAACCATATGAGAAGTTGTGCTTCTGTGGAGCTTCAATTTGTTCAGTATGCTAAGCATTTCTGAGATTTAGGATCTTGTTCTCTCCTCGATTTGGCTTAATAAGGTGTACCTTCCTGTATTATCATAGGACAAAGATGTTGGTGCAAAAATATAAGGGTTTTCCTCTTCCAAAATCATTTCATCTGTTGTTTACACTTCCTAGCAGATGAAATATTTGTTTTGGAAAGCTTTTGGTGGGTCATGCACAAAAGTGCATATTCTGTTTCTAAAGCTTCTGTCAATGGGTCAGGCAAAAGAAGGTAAAAGTTAAAAATATTTGCCATGGTGTCTTTTGTAGCAATCATTTGGTTATTTGACAGTGTCTCGACCTTATTTCATATGACACAAAATGTTGGCATTAAATAGACATTGGCATGCAACATGCTAGTTTCTTTAAATAAAAAATGTCTAACTCTTAAATGTTATGGCACGAGGGCAACAATAGATAATCCAATCAACCACTTCTTCATCTTTGAAACCACATGTTATTTGAGAATGGAGCTAAAAAAGGTATTTTGCGAAAATATGCTAAGAATGGGGTTTCACCCATTTTGAAATATCCATGCAATCCAAGAGCACACTAAAACAGAGTTTTACATATTTACAAGAAACTAGAAATGTATTGCTCTCACCCTCCTTCTGAAGCACAGCCATTTTGCAAGGATCCACTAGAAAGTGAGTCAAACACATACACCATAAACACCCCCATTGCCAGTATAGGCTGTGTGCAAACTCTATGTGTTCCCTAGTGTTTACGCAACATTTTTTTTTTGGTCAGGAGTGTTTATGCAACATGGCAGAGTACAAAATGCACATAAATCATACTCAGCGGATAATCCTAGTAATAGAAGTATCTCTGGCCAAGGCATTGAAACTTGCAGTAAGCAAAGGCATCATAACGTGACCAACCTGTTGATAAGAAAGAGGCTGAATCACAGCACCACTAACTTCCAAGAAGTAGTCAGGAGTTATTGAGTGCAAGTTCTGAACCTGAAGCAGCATTAGGATAACAAATTAGCTTTGCAACAAAGCAAAACAATAACATTATAGTACTGGAAATAACGGCCATATCGTACACAATTGCTTATGCAAGTCACCAACACATGGTTTCTTGAAGTGAAAACATAAACCAATTAAAGTTTCAATAATTATTTTTCATTAAATATTCATCTCCAGAAACATCTAAAGCAAGCATAGAAAGCAATGCAGAGACCACACGGTACTAGAGAAGAAAACTCAATCTAAAATTAGAAACAAGAGCTACAAAAGTTCAGTTCTCAGAACAAATGAAAGCACCAACCAAACAAAGCAGGCCATCTTCTTTTAAATGCCAAGTCTTATCTTATGTATCGGTAACATAGAATAGTGATGAAAATATTCTGCTCAAAGATGAAAAATTAATATTAGCTTCAAAAAGCATTTCACTGTCAAATTTTGAATATGAATAATTTTAGTCATGTGAAACATAATTAGTCATGAGTTAACTCGTACTATAGGTATTCATTCTTTCTTACATTTCACCACCCAAAAAATTCCCAATCAATCATTAGGTGCATAATTATTTATGAAAAAATAAAGTTATATGCTACATATAAGATACCATGCAAATTTCCAATAGAAGATTAGTTTGACTGTAAGGCACACTGAAAAAAATAAAAGTTTGAGCACGTTGTTGTTTGCACTTCAAGCATCATTTCCCCACTTAGTTTCTCAAGAGAACAAAAAGTGGAAATGTACGGAAAGATCTCCTTGAAATATAAAACCGAGGATCTGCTGCACATCATCCTCTATCACGATTCAAAACTCTCTTTTAAAGATCGACGATAACTTAAATCACATATCAACTCCTTTTCTTGATAAGAAACAACAATTTTACCAATAATACAAGGTGACAAAGGGTTACAAAAACCAATCAAAGGTAATATCCCATATCTACTTCTTTTCATCCCATTTGACCTCGTTCAAATCAAGTCTTCGTAATCACATGTAACAAACAATACCCTCACTTTTTCGGATCAATTAGTGCTCATGAAAGCTAGAACATGTAGCATCGATTGTGACATAGTGAAATCTTTTCAAGTTTCTCTCTTCTGATGGATCTAAATTCACAACTAGCCTACCTACCTCCTAACCATCCATTCTCATCACAGGCAGCAACAGATGAGCAATGCTACCAACTATGAGTAATAATTTTGGAAGTTGTAAACTGATGTAATCACTGCCCATGTTGGCTTGCAGAAGCCTAAAATATAATTATCTCCTTTGCCACTGGTCAGTTCTGCACTTAAGGGTATTGCAACGAATCGTAGGACTATTGACAGTGACATTTTGTGTGTGTGGTATGTATGCACTGCACTTGTATCTTGTAATCTGACATATTAAAGCCTATCAGATTGTTTCCAAAAGTCTAGAATGTATAACATGATGGCCTCATTAATTCATTATATAGCAACCATTTGAACCAACTTAATTCCTCCAGATATTATTAATTTGTTGTAAAATCCCTCCAAAAGTTCTTAATTAATAGTAATTTATGGAAAACTAAATGTTAGATGGTTGACTTTAAACGCCTCAAAAATTATAAAAACAACATGACAACGATAATCTTCATAGATTTTGGGAGTACTAGATGGGAGCAGAACTTCATATCTCAGAACAGGTCCTAATTCGGCATAGCCTTGGGTGGTCCATAGTCCAGACATCAACAACGAGGAAAAAACAAATTTTTGCTTATTTCCTCATATTTCATTCGTTCCAAGAATCCACATTACTGGTGGTGCAGTTTGACATTTTGGCTCTAGAACAAAACCCACGGACTAGTTTAGATTCATTCCACTGCAAAATATTCTTCAGAAGGGTAACATTCTGAAATCTTCCATTCGAAAGAGACCGTAAAAGCCAGTCACTTCCTATGTGGAATATTTGTGTATTCAAAAAAATGCCTTCACCGCTCTCTCAGACCAATGTCACCAATAAATGTACATTATTTCCAGTGCAATTAGGAGCCAAATGAATTTGGCTGATAATAAGTGGAAAACCGTTTTGATTATAGAATCACAAGACAAAACAGCGATGCACATCAAGGTTTAAGACCTAATTTGCAGTGGCACATCCATAACACAAGTATACAAGATCCACAAGATAAAGAAGACATGAATCTTTCATTGAAAGAACCCAATGTCATCCACATTTACCCAATGCCCTTTCCAACTACGTCAGAAAAACCAAAAAGAAGGAAATGGTATTTGCACACAAATCAGCTAGCTCGGCCTTTTCTCAATAATCTTTATCAGAATGAACATCCCAATTTGGGAAAATGGGTTATTTCATTATCTATTGCACAAAATATGTGAATTACAATAAGAAAAACTGACCATTTTGCCAGATAGATTGTGAAATAATGAACTTAAAACACAGAAGATAAACCAGTATATCTCACCACCAAGTCGAAAGTCAATGATATGCCACCCCTTTCAATCTGTAGCTCAACCTTCTGGTCGACACTATCATCTAGTAAGGATTCTATCTTCAGGAATTGGGTAATCACCTGCAACAGGGTTCTAATATAATTGATGATTGCTACTATTAAAAAATACAAGAAAGACCACCCATGCCGGTGTGTGACAGCTCTTTAACATGCAATTCTACTTAGATTCCACAGTTCAGGCAGCATGGCTCTTTGAACAGTATGGTAAGACTTCATAGTAAAGGAAACTACTGAGATATAAGCAAAATAATAATGTAGGAATATAAAGTTAAAAGTCCAACTTCCATAACATTCCACCCTAATTTGCCCTTCAGATCTGAAAGTTCAACGCAGCTTTAAGTGCTCATCAGTATATCATGCTCTACTTCAACAAAGAAATACACTCGGTAGTAAATTTAAGTATGTAGTTGAAATTTCACGAGCTACAGATATGTCATACCCTGTTTTCGAACTTATATGTAACTTCAAGTTAAGAAACAAATGACTCCTAATTATCATGGACAACTTGAATTTTGCTCAAGTTCTAATATGATTCGCCATACGCAAAAGGCATTATGATCAAGATAATAGAGCTCAGAAACCAATCAATTCAACAATGCAAGATGAAAAAAAGTGACGGGAGGAAAGTCAATACTCGTAAACATTTCCAATAAAAGATTCGAACTATTGTTCCGTAGAAAAGAAAAAGGTCCAAGCATCATAAAATCATCTAGCAATGGCTAATGAAGTAAGCATAAACCCATCAACATTTTATTTTCTTTCCATTTCTGTCCATTTCAATCAGTTGTCATTTATTTCACCAATTTCCACTTTTGAATTAATGGCAAGAGATTGAACTGAGTAGAGATGGAAAATATGAAACGGAGAGGATGTGGATCCAACCATACAAATGATACAGATTCAATGGTAGACTTACCTCGCCGTCCATGTGAACAAGCACATCGCCCGGCTCCAAATGCTTATGAGCTGGACCACCTGGTACCTGCATGAGGCCAGGATGACAGCAGATACTAGATAGCAGACAACTATAAAGACAGCCTAAAATATTAAGGGAATCTTACTCACCACGGAATCAACGACAAGCATACCAGTTTCACCAGGTGGGGAAGCATGACGCACCGTCTAATCCAGACAAAAACTTAGTAAGGCATTCACGAATCTCAAATTATTATACCACTAAATTATAGAAACAAAGAATGCATACCTGTTCTGTTTCAATTTGGAGACCAAGCCGACGTGTCTCATCAAATCCTTTGTGCAAAAACGTGACCTATATCATGAATAACTGAAGCCAAATCACACAAAAGACATCCTGAATGGCAAACAGAAGCAGAATAGATAGAAACAAGCAGCATTTTATGTTACTTTGCAAAGAAGATGCAGTTGCAACGATTATCTTTCTACCACAGAAAAACAACTATAAAATAAACACAGTACCACAAGCATACTCAATCATCTCCAGAAAACACAATCCAACTTCCAGAATCATTTGACGATGTATAATTAACTGCCACTTTCCAATTCTCACGAATCTCAGAGGACGCCTTATCTTTAATGGAAAACTATATTGGCAGTTGGCACCCTTCAGTGTTTAGCACAGTTGCAGGAATACTCTCATGATTTCTGAATTTACAATGCACCCCCTATAAAAAAATGTACTTAACGGCCATCAACAGAACTCTAATATTTTACTTATACTCTCCAGCCTAGAAAATATATTTAATCCAAAACCAAACCAATCCAAACAACCATTACTCCCATTGGAACAAACTTTATCCTTTTTCAAGGATTTTTGGCGATGGCTATGGTGGCTTTCAGAGACAAGGTGAGAGATAGTGTGAGACTGTGTTATGTGTGGAGGTGGTGGGGTGATGGGGTTGTCTATTGGTGGGGGGAGGTGGTGGTCCGATGAGGGTGTCTGACGGTGGGTGGTGGATCAGGTAGGAAGTTGTTGACCTTCTATTTGTGTTGTTTTAATAATTTCTGATCACTTCAGTTAGTTCTGTTTGATGCAATATAAACAAATTAATAATGGCAACAATGACCACAATAGAAGCTGTAAAAAGATAAAAACAACAAACCTGAAGCGTGCCACGTGGAATGGTGACCGCTTCCCACCTATTTGTAACTGAATCTCTTCCTTTCTGCAAGAATTTTAAGGCCCGCACAACCTGAAAGTTATATGATGCCAAGATTTAGTGCTTGGAACTGTCATGTCACAGTAACATTTGTGCATACAAGGAGCCACAGAAGAAGCCAAAAAGAAGTCCAAGCTAAAAGGTTAATATCAACCAGCAGTAATAGAAGTCCAGTGTCACATATGAATAACAACAAATAGACTAGAAAAAGCCAAATTTGCATGAACATCCTAGGTCTCACGCTCCAAAGAATCGACCATACCCATTGTCTTATATATACACAGAGGGAAAGGAAGTAGCCCAGACATTTCCATTGTGCCTGGCAAATGCAAATGTAGAAACAGCATCCACTAGAAAAATGGCGATACTAAATTTTGTACTGTAATATACCATAAATATAAGATATAGCACAAAATAAGTGCCCAATAACCCCACAGAAAAAACAAAAAAAGGGCAGGAAATCTCAAGCACCTGCTAATAATACAGTTAGGGAGTGCAAAGAAGGCCAATTTTCAAATTCAGATGATTGGTAACGTAGAAAAGATAAAGGTTTTTGCTATCCATAGGGCCAAATACAAAAGAACAATACTTTGACGAAGATTCTACAAAGTGCCTTTGTAATCAAATAAATGAACCCAATCATTCTGATTTGCCAATTTGTTGAATATAATTAAAAAGTGAACTACGAATAAGAAATAAAGATATTGGAGAATGGTAGAACTAAAAGGACATGCACATGACTGCACAAATCAAATTAAACATTAAAAAAGCATTGATATCAAAACAAGTTAACTTAGAAACAGCAATCATGGATGAATATTCAATTGAAAAAATCAAATTTATTAGGAAGTACTTGAAATGAAAAAATATTTTGATTTAAATATGAGAAAGAGAAAGGGATAGAAAAAGACAATGATGTTAAAAAGGTGGGGAAAAAAGGAGAAAATAAACTATCAAACTGAAAAGCGAGGACATTTTTGCTGCTAACTCTGGGTGGATAGCTACGTAAGAGATTACTTCTTTTTAAATATCACAAGGTTCACCATCCCTACTTTTATACTAACAAAACTGTCATAAGGCCCATTTTCACTTAAATGGGGGGGTATATCCCATAAGTTGAGGCATGTGAGGTAAAACTCTATTCCAAAGGTAAGCTTTTCTTTTTATTTTCTATTACCTTCGCACTTTTGGAGTCATTATTACATCTCCAAATACATGTATGACAAGCTAGAAGTGAAACAATTGGTCACGCTGATCTGCATGATATGGAGAAAAGTAACTGCAATATAGAGGGATAGCAAAGCAAGTTCAAGTAGCCAACAACAAATGGTTCAACTAAGGCTTTTTTCAGTTGCCCTAGATGCTCTCTCTGACCCCTCAAACTGTAAAGCACCCTTCCCCTAAAGGAACAACTTTTTAATAAACCTTCAAAGCTCTTTCAAAGCATATGCCATCAAGCTATTCAAAAACAACTCTAAACCCCAGCTATAAATTTATATTTTCCTATTTGACAGATCCCAAAGAACAGGATGTTAAACTCTCCTCAGAGCTCCATAGCTTTCACAAATCACATCTTGTTGAGGTATGTCACAAGAAAATTATTCATAATCCTTACACTATAATGTAGGAACAGCTATATCCGAAATTTGACATACTGATTATACACCAAAATTACTTAAACTACATATTACGTCCTATAATTGGTAAATACGAACTGTCACTTGCCCAGACCCATCCTGAATCAACTTTAACAGGACTGAGAAACCAGCATCCAAGTGGGCAAGCCTTCTGGCAGAATATCTAATTATCAATGCACATATTCAGCTTTGGTTAATCATTGTAAGTTCAAGCTAATATAGCCCTGGGGCAGCATTCCAAACTCCAGGTTTAAATTAGTATGGTGCTTAACCAATAAGTTGCAGCTTTCATAGTCAACTGCACAAAATAAGCCTCACCACTGGCAACATCAGAAGCATTGACAACGGTCACAAGAAATAACATAAACTACACTCACTCGTTCTAAAGGTAAGAAAAATGCCGACGCGCTTGATGACTTGCCTCCAGCATTTAAGGCAACTGCTCTGCCTTGCCAATCAATTACAGGGGAACCACTCGAACCCCCTTTTGTCCCAGAAGCCGCCTGTGGTAATAAGAGCATATATCAATCTCTTGGCTCAAGATAGGACTAACCAGACAACAACAACAACAACAACAAAAAAAAAAGAATATCCTGTAAATTAGCTGCACTCAGTCACTTCATTGAGCTTCTAAAGCTTAAATAACCTTCTATAGGCCCAAATCCATATGATCCAATTGTAGGAGCAAGATTTCAATATTGAGTGAAACAGCAATTTAGGCTTGCTGACATTCAAAACAAAAATGCAAAAGAACAGACAACGATGGGAGGGATACAATTTTTAACAAATATTGATGATCAAATCAATGCCAACAAATATTTCACTCCAGTAATTTGTAATGTCCGAAAAGTAACATTAGTATCACAATACTTACTTGCATGTAGAACGTATTGAAGTCATTGTAGCCATCTCTGCACATAACGCAGTCACTGTTAGCACACATGAATGGTGGCCAAATCTGGTATATAACCAAAAATGTTATTTAATAAATAAAAATATGAAATACATCAAAACAAGGATCAAAATATCATTTCGAAACGGCCGAAACATCCGAAACGTTTCCGTTTCTTAGGAGACCGAAACGAACCAGTGATGGAATCGAAATTCTAATACTTCGAGGTATTCCATAATGTTTCGAAATGTTTTGTTATATTTTAAAACATTTGCACAATTATTTCGGAATGTTTCAAGATATTTTGGTATATTTCAACCAAAATTTTGAAAAAATATTTCATAAATTTTTTAATTTTTGTCATTTTGTTTTTGATACAGGTCGAAACGTTTTTGAAACATGTCGAAACGATTCTATTTCCTAGGTGACCGAAGCAATCCACATAAACGAAATTTTGATCTGTGCATCAAAGGAAAATTGTTCACAATTATTCCACCACAAATTTACATCATCCAAAGAAATTTGAAAGGCAGAAGTTAAAGTTAAGAAGTAAATACTACAATATAATCTTAAGAGAAAGAGCGAGAGGAAGTGAATAAGATAAAGAAGAGAATAATCTGTGTGTAGGCTATGTTGCCCTACACCCACTTATTTAGTATAAATTGGTATTATAGGTAATTACAATATTACCCTACACTACCAATAATATAAAATAAGTACTCTAATGGTTAATATCAGAATAATTGTACTATGACAATAAAGCTATGAACATTGCAAAATGAAAACTTATTTGCCTCTGAGCATGAAGAAGTTCCTATTTGAGAGATTTCATGTCCGGAACGTTTATAGCAATGGTGCACAAGCTCCATATACATCTTTTATGCTATTGGAAAATGCAAGCTCCAATAGTAGGGCCACATTCTGCAGAAACCAGGATTACCTCCATACTTAGGGACTTCGAAAATGAGGCGCTATGCAACAAATAGCCAATACTACTACTTTAAAATTCAAAAACCACTTTATGATAAAGAGTGAGTGTGGCAGAGTAGCTCTGATATACTGATGAATTCTAAGACCGTATAAGAAATGAGGCTTGAAATAATTGATGAATTGTATTCAAAACAAGATGATCAATCATAGAAATTGTCATCACTGAGCTGTAAAACTGTCAGAGACCACTTCGAATTTATATTTTTGAATACTCTAGCCAAGCAGCAAACAGGAAAGGAAAAAATGTTAAATCTAGCACATACTTTCTATAGTGAGGAGCATCTCTATCCAAACGAGCCAGGGTACCAGCCAAAATAGAGACCTGCAATTTTATGGAATAGACCAAAAAACACCTCATGCCCAATAAATGGAATAACAACAAACCAAAAAAAATGAGTTATAAATCCAAATCATACAGCAGCAGTAAGCCAATTTCTAAATGTTGGTGACTATATAATTCAAGCAACATGGAAAAACTCAGGACAAGTATGCAAAGGCGAGTTGGACGCCAGAACAATAATATAACTACAAAATTAGCAGGAAAATGAATAAATATATTCTCAGCAATGCGAAAAGAAAAAAAAACATGTTTACCATCTAAGACCTGTATCATGCTTATAAGCCAATTCAAACTGCATCTTGATCTAGTAGACCACTGTTTGGTTAACAACAAATATATCTTACCCTTCTGACACCAAATGGGTTAGTTTCCCATTATAAATATATTGTACCCTCAATATATCAAAGATTCAAAAATATTTTTGTTAACTTTCTTTATTTTTTTTGTTAGTACAAAGATTAAAAAAAATTCATATTGCACCTCTAATATATTGTAATATGACATTTCTATTAATTTCTGTTATTTTTTTCATAAAAAATAACTGACAAAATAACAAAAATTAACAGAAATGTCTCATTACAATATTTTTAATACATTATAGGTACAATATGAGAAATTTAATCTTTAAGGGTATAGAGTAAAAATCTTAAAATCTTTTAAGATAGAAAATTCAATTAGCCCAAAAACTTAATTTTCAAATAAAAATGAATTGGGTAAAAATCACCCGCACCCCTTGAGAATAGGGCAAATGACACAGAGATCTCCTGGCATTCTAATAATGACACGGAAAACCCAATCAGCATTAACGATTTGACCAAAAAGACTTTTTTACCCTCTATTTAAATGGTTAAAATTTTAAAATAAACATACCTGAACTTGAGCTTGACCCGATAACATTAGACCCACCCACATAGGCTGGACCAAAATTAACTGGAAACTTAACTTGAGGCAAATCCAAGATGTAGAACCCACCTCCATCGTGTGGCCACCTCCACCCACAGTTCCGTCTGCCCAACCCCATCCCCACCCCACCCATCCCACCCCTACAGGACCTGTCTCTTCTCTGTCTATATAGATAGATGACAAAAAAAACCCAGATCGAGAAAGAGAGCAAGTCACGACTGCCCAACTCTTCCTCTCCGACTTCGATTCACCTAATATTTTGTTTCCAACGCCAACACACAACTCCATTCCATCTCTGTGGTGTTTGATTTCTAGTTGGTGTTCATCCCATTGGTGTTCGGTTGCAGAGCTATGAAGCGGGTTGGGGTAGGTGGAGGCTGGGTGTATGGTGAGGAGGCTTGGGTTGGTTACAGAGTTTGTAGTTTTGAAATAGGTTTGTAGAGATCTTGAATGTTCGAGAGGGCAGTGGGTATTGGTGGTGGCAACGGATGATTTGGGGCCAAAATCTTTGTGAATACCATATCTCCACTGTCATTGTGGTTGAAAGATGAAGGTTGGAGGAGACGGAAGTTGGGTTATTGTGGTGGATGACTGGTGTTTCTTCTGGTTGTTTGTTCACTAGTTCGGGTTGAGAGGTGACGGTGTTCATGGTGTGTTTGGGATTGTTGAACCGCCAGCGCTGTTGGTGGTGGTGGTGGTGCTATTTTGAATTTTGAGACAAATCCGGCTTAATTGATTTAAATTTGGCATACTTTTGGCGTGGATTTAACTTAAGGAAATTGAACTTTAATACTGATATATGAATTTTAACATTAATTTTGTTTTGATAAAAAAAAAAAACATTAATTTTGCTTAATAGATGTGATTGATTAAATTTGCTCTAAAATTTAAAACTATCTAATTTTATTTGATTTGACTAATAAATTTAAAGGGAAAGTGTGAGTAATAAATTTAAAGGGAAAGTGTGGTTTTATATTAACCAGAAGTAGATGGTCCACAGCCTCCTTCTCATGTACAAATTTATCAGTAGTATAGAATTGATCGACAATCACATTTTTATCCGTTAGCAATGCATGACGTGCGTTACACGTGAATATATTTAAATAATAAATTTTTATAAGAAATTTAAATTATATATGTAATTAAATTGAATCATAAATTATGTGTAGAATAATTAATTCTTATTTTAACTATTGTTAAACTTAATTATTGATCTATTATACTCCTATTTGAGTATCTAATCTATCATTTGTTTAGATATCTCTCCGACCCATTACACATTTTTCTATTTACATAGATATAAAAAAATGTATGAAAGTGGACTACTAATAAATGAGTGTAAAAGAATTTATAATTCAAATACTATTAATAGAAGAGTCCAAAATAACTTAGAAGTTATATAGGTATAGGAAATAAAAAGTGTATGAAAGTAATAAAGATTTAGAATTCAAATACTGCAATAAAAGAGTCCAAAATAACTTAAAAGTCAAATAGGTGTAGAAAACAAAAATGAGATAAAAGTAATATGTGAGTACTATTGTCTTTATAATAATAATTAAGGATAAAATAGAAAATCAAAAGTTTTTTACTGACATTTATAAGTAGTATAGATATAGATATAGATTAAATAGGATTTTCCTTCATAATCAAATTCGAATTTCTATTTTATGAAAGAATGATAACAAAAAGAAGAGTGTCAACTTCAAAATATAGGTTGTTTACGGTACAAAATTGTTGACTCTTAAATATATTCTAACATTTTGAGAGGATTACATTAAGCTTGAGTTGAAAGATGCAAAATAAATTAATTACCTTAATTGAGTCGAGTAGTTTGTTATAGTAAATTTAAACAGCATAGTTGTTCATGTCAGTATATTTTTTGGGTGTTAAAAAAAATCATAGAAGGGTAATTATGAAAATAATAAAATTTTTGAGATGACATCATCACTTCTCCTTAGCAAAATTGACAGGCATCTAACTATACTTTATAAAAGGCCCTTGGACTTTATCGAGTTTCCGGGTCTTTCCCTCATGAAGGGGTGTCCCAAGTTTTTGATGAAATGTCACAGGATTGTTTGATTTTAAGGATAGAGGGTGTCAGTCAGTGATTTTTATCATAAATATTAATCAAACAAAACCACCAGGAGAATACTCCTTCCTGGAAGGGACAGGGACAGACAGAATCATCTATGTATATACCTTCTCTCCACTATCATTTCCAACAACTTTGATCTCTAGTCCGACACATGCAGCCTCAGGAGCCAGAGGAATTTCCTCATAGCTCAAAAACTGTACTGCACCAGGATCATAACGGAAGAATCCAAAATCATGAACCTAGAAAAAAGAGCATGTAGTGTTAGTTAGATTCAGATAAACAACTCCCAAAATTTCATCAAAAAAAACACACAACATGCCCTAAAAGCCACATTGCCAGAAAAAGGCCCACAATAGTCTATACATCATTACCAAGTGCCACAACATGTTCCAACACCTAGACACAGGGATAACAGAATATAAACCCCAATTTAGGGCAAGACCAGATATGATCCAAATTGGATCAGTATCAAGACCAGAAGACCTTCCAAATTTCATCTGCCTGTAGTTTGTTAAATGAATTCCTAGATTCAATTACTTCTCTGAGTATCACTTTCAATCTAAAGACAAAACAACTACTAAAACCACGATAGTGAGGGAAATTGTGAGCAATAACGAGAAAAGACAAAAAAAAGAATCAGAAATTAACAACTGACCGGGTCTCTGTATATCGGATAGACAGGAATTTCTTCGCGGTTTAGGAACATAGCCTCTGCAACTACGGGTCCTACAAAACAAAGCAATTGCAATGAAACTAAAATAAAGAAACAACAACAAAAGGACTACGTATAATCATAAACAAACATAAAACATAGTTACGACAATTTAAGGCACCTGGCTTAACGACATGTCGATTGGTGAGTATAATTCCGCGACGTTTATCAACGACGAACCCCGTTGCAGAGCCAGCACCGGCGGATTCGGTATCGAAAGCACGACAAGCGGTGGTTCGGAGAACAACGACTGCCGGAATGACCTTGTCGAGAGTCCTCCTCCAATCCTCGGCAGTAGCGAGATTCTCTTTGAAAGGAGGATCAATCTCCATAGAGAGCTCCTTCATGCTCGATTCCAACCCCGAAGCTCCCTCCGATCCCAATCTCTCCAATGGATCCTCCATTCAGTCTCTCCAAAATCCTGATTTACTGATTCTATTTGATACACTGACTGGCGTTGACTGAGGTCTAGGGCACTGAAATAGATGGAATAACTAATAATAAGAGTTGTGCGTGTGTCGTAAAGTCTGTGACAATCGGGCAGAGAATATTTCTGCGAAACAGAGTATGATGTTCCGAGGTTTCGTTGAAGTCGATCTTTGATTGGTTCAGTTTAGAAATTTTTTCCACAAGTGAAATGAGGTGATGTGGAATTACAAAAAGACCCCCAAACTTGTAGTCAAATTTCTTACATAGGGGGTTACTTGGACATGGGTCACGCTTGGAATTTGGCCTCACACGAAACAATGCTATTAGGCATATTTGGTGTGTGGTTTTGAATTAGGGGTGACAATTTTTGATTTGATAACATGGTTCGAATTTAATACAAATTTAATTGGCTGAACTCGATTATAATTAGACTGAATAAAGACTATAGTAACTGCTAATTTTTTAGGACTATGATCTTAATGTATGTCTATAACTTAATGTGAATTAAGCTAGGTTTTTATTATGGTGATTAAATATATTATCCAATATGTACTAGTTTTATTTTAATTAGGATATGAAGTTTTTGAGATGTTAGTAACGTTTTGGTTAGAATATGTTAATTGGCGATGTTGTATTATTGTAATTTTTCTTTAGGGATGTGGATGAATGACTTTGGATTAAACTTACTATTTATTGATGTTAAACATGTTTTTATTTTGATTTTGACTCTATCAAGTACCAACTACCACGAATGTAAAACAGGTTGAAAATGATTAAATGTGATGGCCGGCTCAGACCAGATCAGTTCAGAATTATAGATCAAGCCCAATTCAGAGGCCCAGCCTAGAAATACAGGTCAAGTCTAAGTCACAGGTGTTGTCCGACTCAGATAAGAAATGCAAGTCAACAAGGACCAAACCCATCATCTTGGAAACTCAGTCTACTAGTGACGCATGTGAGATATTCATCTTAGGAAGGGAAGCAAGGTACACATCGTAAGTCTCAACCTCCTCGTCCGTTACGCCAACATCACGGAGCCACCCACTCCCGTCACGAGGGTGACACCTTAATCAGGGCTCCTCTCGATAACGCCTCCATCAAAGCCCGCTCTGAGGCACTATGAAAACTGTATGGGGGCATCACACACATCTCAGCATACTACACTTTTGAGCAATAAAATTCTCCGGCTACGTAGCCTTTTCCAGTGGAGTAGGTCATCCAAACTGAATCCACCCAATCTTTGTGTTCACATGTGTTGAACCTTTCTTATTTCATCCATTAATTGATTTTACATAAACTTACTTTTGTTCATCATCAGTTTGGTGTCGTTTATAGGAACCACTAAGTTTTCATCCTACTGTCTTTTCTATTTATTTTTACTCTCTTTCTATTTTATGGTTATTACAATTAAATCCATGAATCAACAAAGGGAAGATAATGATTCACCATTTCGCGACGAGGTCCTGCCCCCCTTAACAAATCCCGTTGATGCAGCAAACCATGTAGCCGGACAACAACTACTGGAGATCAGAATTGAATTGGATTTTGATTGATCAAAATTCGAATCCAATTCTAAAAGTCTAACCCGAATCCAATCCGATTATCCAACGAATTTTATTTCATGGTCCATATCCAAATTCGTTACAAATTCGAAATTTGATCTGAATCGAATATAACTTATTAACTTAAATTTAACAAATTATATCTAAATTTTAACTAAATTCTTGTTAAATAATCATTTAATTTGTTTAATATCTATATAAATATAAATATATATCAAATTGGATACAAGTATATGCAAATTTAAATTCGTATAATATAAGATAACGAATTCGAATTTAAGGTCTAATTACCCAAAATAAAATATCAATAGTAACAAACGATTGCTAGCACATCTCCGACATATCATAGAAACAACGCTATCAGTAAAGATTGAGTGTATTTGATCCTTCTCAAATGTCACAGTAACAAAAGTCTCATGCACCAGATCAGAGGAGAGAGATGGCCACGTTTTGTATTACTAGTAGGTGCACACGTACGTTGCACGTGGATCATAT
Organism: Ilex aquifolium; assembly: GCA_951799425.1. Taxonomy (NCBI): domain Eukaryota; kingdom Viridiplantae; phylum Streptophyta; class Magnoliopsida; order Aquifoliales; family Aquifoliaceae; genus Ilex; species Ilex aquifolium. Next base: position 5,993,542 of record OX637398.1, on the reverse strand, counting down.
TTAGGTTTTTGCCTCTACTAGTTAGTACACACGTGCGTTGCACGTGAGCCATTTGAGAATAAAATATTGTATATTGAATCCATGAACTATTTTTCTAAAAGTTCAACCCAATTAAAAATTGATGACTGGTTAGTAAATTATGTATCCCACATCAGCAACAAAGTTGATCCATTCACATCTAAGGCACATGTGTTCTATAGTGTCATTATTTTTATTTGAACCACCATGGCAAAAAGGGAATAGTGGCTCTAATTATCTATTTAGTAGCTCAATTGTAATTTCAAAACATATATTTCTTACTTTTTCTATTTTTAGTAATTAAGAAACAGAAACAATAAAAAGACAATGAGTAACACTTCAGTTTAAGCTCAAGTAACACGATAATCATAGTAAAGGTTAAAATAATAAAGAAAACATCCATAAAGAAAACTCAAAAAGAAGTTAACTTTGAAAACAAATGCAGTCTAATACATAGATTCTTATCTTATACATGATGCAATCATTTTTTTTTCAATGTGGCGTGTCCATTCTCAACAATAAGACCTTACAACACAACCAACTTGATGACAAATACCAATCCTCTCAACTTCAAACAACTTTGCTAGCTTGTTCAACCCCCATGAAGATTTGTTGAATTCATCAGATGCTTAATATCACAAAAAGTGGAAAAATATATCTATCCTATATATTTTTGCAATCAATTTAGGCTAGAAAGGGCTTGAGAAGATTTATGTCCTCATTTTACATTTTTCTAAGAATTTTTATTTATCTAATTGGAACACAAGAATTAATTCAATCACATTCTACCACATTCCAATGTAAGAACCTTTCCATCCTAGTAATTACCTACCACTCGTTTATGTTTTTTCTATGAAAAATTAATTGTATCATCGTATTGTTTGTTATAATTCTTATCCAGAATTCGAAATGATGACATCGAAAAATATAAAACAAATTAAAAATGATAATAAGTTTTCGTGGTTTGCACGGACGTTAGTACATCACCAATGAAAATTGAAGTGTATCAACCAGATTTTGACAAGTTAATAGATTTAATAAATACCCAAAATCACATCTATTCTGAAATGTCATCCATTACACTTTCTCATTCAACACAATGCCAAATGTTTTGTTTATATAATATGATCGATGTTGAAATCACTGGAGTTTATATTGTTGTTACAATAACAAGGATTGCAAGCCATACCATGAGACCATAGATATGCTAAAAAGAACAAGTAACCAAAGAGAACAACATTAAAATTGAAGTAGCACATAAACATGGATGGAGCCAGGATCATTCCCTAAGGGGGGTTAAATGGTGATGTAACCAGACTTTTGTCTTCAATAAAGAGTCACTCGCTAAACTGTCACTAATTTTAAAAAATTTATCTGTGTAAAATCTATCAATTTTTTTTTTTTCATGATACATCATAATATTATTTATTTTCAATAAATAGAAAATTTTAATTCAAAATTCTTGAATGAATTAGTTATAGAACACAATTAGATTAATTCACCAAATAAATAATAATTTCAGTTCATTTTATCGCATAATAATTCGTGAGTAACTACAATTGATCATAATTTAAAAACAAAGTATAGTTATAATCCTAGAAAGTTGAAATCATCAAGATTTTTCAATTTTAAGATTTGACAAATTTTGACGAATTTTGTTTGTAAATAACTTTAATTTGGAAAACTAAATAAGTAATTTCTCAATAAAAACATTGGATTAAGGTCTCCGATTGACGTCTTCGTGCTATTTAACTCAATGGAATGAAAGTTCTTAATTATCAACTGCTACAGAATACAGAGGGAAAAAAAATTGTCCAAGAAAATATTGTGGATATGTTGTTTATTTGTGAAAGAGAGAGAGAGAAATGGATTCAGAGCCTACTTTGTTCTTCAAGTGTGAAGTGAAGTCTTGTCAACCGTTGATTTACATATACAGTGTTTTATGCATAAAGATGCATAAGCATACAATTTGTCTTGCATTGCCAAAAAATAGTAAGCCTCCAATTTTTCAATCCACGCAGTAGTTAACAATATCACTTTCCCCCAAAACAATGCTTCCCACATTATAACAAACTAATTCTGACCTTTCCATAGAAGTTTTTCGACTGTGCTCAAGATGTAGGGTGAGCTTTTGGGTGACTTCAAAGCTCACTCATGGAAGTTGTGCTCAAATTCATCACCCCTACTTGTTAACAGGAAAGAAAGAAAATAAAATAAAGAAATGACGAAAAGCAATAAAATGACAATGTTTGAATGCAAAAAAAAATTCCATTTAATCGCCGGAGAAGGAGATAAAAGAGGGTGAAAAAAATTGTTCAAGAATCAGAATTTAAAACTAACATATAAAAGTGAACTTTGATGTCTTTGTTAGAAAAACAAGGTGCTCTGCAGTCAGATTACCCAACTCTTGATGAATGTCTTATCTAACAAGAGAATAACTTCTCAACAAAAAAAAAAAAAAAAAAAACAAGAGAATAACTTGATATTTGAGTACACAGGACAAGAAAAACCAGGGTAAGGTTAAGCACCCAAATCAAGAAGTATTGCACACATAAATAATAAATACCGCCTATAGAAAAGTAATTAACAAAAAAAAAAAAAAGAAAAAAAAGAAAGAAACCAAGGGGAAGATAGGGTACACAAAGAAACCATTATATGGTCAAAAGATACAATGGTGAGGAACTCAAAGGTAAAGATAGTCATGTTGAAATTTTACATAACAAAAATTAGCAAAATAATTTTCGTATGAGGTGAAAATATAAATGGGAAATCAAGACTGCCCGCATCAAGTACTAAAATAGCAAAGAAGCTCTAACCAGGGCTTGACTTGATTTAAATGAGTAGCTAAATCTGCACGATCTTCAGCCGAGTAAGTTTAAAATTCTTCTGTGGCATCCAATCGGCTACTTGGGATACGTGTTGCATAAGATGTATTTGATTACCAAATCACCAGCATAGTAGAATTTTGACATGGTAGTTGAACAAGTTTTTTGGTCTTGGTAAGTATACACGCACTGTTAGTAGTTAGAACATGAAATTTTCATAGGTACCCCGATTATTGCATTGAAGAAACTTTTTCATGGAAAAGTTAAAAAAAAATTCAGATGTAAAGAAAAAATATGTGAGTAGCTTATTCTGGCTTTCCTACATAATACCCATCAAATTACCTGAAATCGTCTGAAAGATATTCAATAAATTTTAGAACCTTGCGTCTTGTTAAACCAACAGTGAGGAATGTAGCAGTCAGCTGCAAATTTGACTGATAAAAGTGTCATCCCACAAGTGAGAGTTGTGTAGATAATCTTGTCAAGAAAACAATTTAAACAAGCAATTAGAAAGAAAATTAGTTAGATAGTAAAACTACTTGACCAGTTAAAACATGTTGTTATACAATTTAAGAAAATGCATCATGCACAAAAACTACTTAGTAGTACTATAGAAAAACTTTCCTCATGACTCTCGTGATGAGAGGGAGAACAATCAAATCTATAGTTCCTGTCATCAATTCAAAAGCAGTGAGGTAATACAAGGGCCAAGATTAAAAGAAAAATGAAGCTAAGGCTTACTTTTGGAGAAATAGAGAATCAGAGGAGTCTTCTTGATGAAAGGCCTTTTGATTTATAATAAAAGATGAGAATGGAAGGACAAAATACAATGGAGGTTGAATGCCGCCTTTTCACTTCCCAATCACATTCCTTATTGAATGAGGTCCATCGGTTAGAAAAGTGAACAGTTGGATAACACAAGTGTCTTTTTCTAATTTTTGAAGGGTAAAAAAAAATAAAAGTTTTTTTATGTTAAACCACTTTTAAGAGTAATATAGATATAAATATAGATTATTGGTTATGAGAATGAGTTCGGGATGGTTAATATAGGTGGCTTTATATAGTTTAAAAAGGTAAAAATGATAATACAAAAATTCACTTATAGTGACATTTAAAAGTAATATAAATATATATAGATAGATAGATTAAAGGCTAAAATTAATTATTAAAGCTCAAATGCATATAATTAAATGTCAAATTTATACACATAATTAATTTAAGAAGATGAAAGGATATGAGAAGATTATATAATTAATTGAAGAAAATGAAAAGAAATGAGAGGATATGATTGACTTTATAACAATGATCAAGGGCAAAATAATCAAACAAAAGTTTTTCACTTTTGTTGACATTTTAAAGTAGTATAGATTGTGCATAATTATGTCAAATATCACAAATATTTTTATGTTAATAAAGATAAAATTCAAGACCAACTAAAATCAACAAAATATTTGCTTCTTTTCTAATCGTTATCATGACTTATAACTCATGATAATAGCAATCAATACTCTATAAGTTAAAGAATGATGTCCAAGCACACACATCTAATTTTAATAATGGAAGAACCAAATAGAAGAGTTAAAACTCTGCAATGAAAAATAAGCTAAAGAAAGCATAGGACAACTGTCATTGAACATTTCAATTGAGGGCTTCTATCCCTCTCTAATATCTTTTTGCTAGTATTCCTTTTCTGGTGGAGCAACTTGCCTGTTCTTGAAATACATTTTCTTACAACACGATGATTTACTTATGGATTGTATAAAGGCTTTGTATTGAGAACCTCGTTATTCTCTTGCTGCTTGCAACAGTTCAAAATCAAGATTACTGTTTTATTGTTTTATACCTTCGGATAATTGACAATAATTATATACCCTAATGCCTTATTTTCTACTTATGGAACCAGCATCAACATTCTACACAAGTAGAGGGCAGGACTCATTATTTACTGTCCCTTAGGCCAACATGAAGAACTTTCATTAGAGGCAAGCAAACTTCCAATGGACTTTCATTAGAGACAAGCGCAAACTTCCAATGAACTTTCATTAGAGACAAGAGCAAACTTCCAATACAATGAAATATCCAAATTTTAGAGAACCCTTGGTATGATTTTTTCCTAGCTTCAACCTTGTGTCAATGTATTCCTTTGTTGCCACCACCATGTAAAGCATAAAATGTTTTGTTTATCTAGGGCATTAGGATTCGGTTCCTGATGAAGCCAGAAGAATATTGAGAAAATATAACTGTGGCTCTGCCAATTCTGTAAGTCTAGTAGTCACCATGCAACAAATTATGAGACCTAAAGTTAAGATATCTCACACACACACACACCAAGATTCAACAACCTAATTATTATGACAGAGAATAGTTTTACAACAATCTAATAGAATAAGCTGAGAAATATGAAAGGAAAGAATTTTTTTTAGGATTTGGATGTACTTTAGTTCATCATCTCTCTGCCATGGCTTTTGTCAAATTAAATGTATCATTTTAGAAGGAGTTCGTAAAATGAATACCAATCACTCATCAAGACTGCTATTTGAAATCCAAGTTGGCAAGTGTTGTTGTCACTTTGTTTGATGAATATTTGTGCATGTGGAATAAAAAAGGACGAATCAGTAGAATGATAATTGAAATAAAATTTAGTAATTAAGATGAATGAATGTTCATATTTGTAAAGCCAATCATAGATCTACGCAGTTAAGAATTTAAAACAAAGAAATGACATTCAAGCTTGGTGTCGAGCGCATTAACATGTGCGTGTAGCTCTCTTTCCTTTTTATATGCCAAATAATATTATTGCTTAGAACAACATAGCATCATGTTTTCTAAAAGTAACCGTGCAAAATCCAATGAAAAGCCAACAAAAAAAATATCAGCTTACCTTCAAATACAATACCTTGAGATTTTCATTCAATTTGGAGATTGCTTATTAAGTTCATAATATGCTACTCAACCAAGCATCTTACCTTATCATGACAATGGTGGTCGAAAATCTATGAATGGTAAAAAACTGAATTCACTAAAGCAGGGTGCACTTTTAGTTGTTATCACAAGTCCGTCAAAGCTTGTATTAGGAACAGAATTTAATGACTATGCCTATAAATAATTTTCTTAATATATTCCACACATTGTTCAATAGCATATGCATGATCAAAGTATGAAACTTCATTAGATGAAATTGTAGCCTTTGGACATAGTACAAGTCAGATGAAAATTACTATGAAACATTAATCATCTATTCAGATAAACAAGAATTATATACAACATGCACCAATTGCTTGTACGTTCCTAATATTTTTACCAAAAATTGAAACTTTGAATTACGTTATCAATCTATATAATGAAAATTTCTGCTATCAAAAGCAACAAGAGGAAATAAAGGAGAAAAAAATCACGGGTTTAAATGCATACTTGGCAACTTGCGGATAAAGATGAGGCTTTGTCAATTCCTGTATAAAAGTTGGCCTGATTTTTCATACAAAGCAATGGCTAAATGAATGTAGTGATTTATCACATTACTAAATCTATCATGTAAATATGAAAAATAAAGTATACACTCTTCTCCCCACCGATTGCGACTTCTCCTTTTTAGGACATTGTATCAGTTGTTTGAGGATCAAAAAGCCAGATAGAGGAAGAAGAATGAGGTTTTCACTTCTTGTATCCAGCATCTGGAAAAAAAAGGGTATACGAAAAGCAAAAATGGTTGAAATTCCAATAACTGATTCATTCTTTTGAAGAAACACAATAAGCCAAAAGTCATCATTAATCAATTAAATTGATTTACATGGTTGAACTTCTCCATGAAATGATTGAACTTCCAATAATTGGTTCATTCTTTGAAAGCAGCACAATTAGGCATCAGTCATCATTATTAAGTTTAATTAATTTACATGGATAAAAAATTACCTAAAATTATTGTTTAAGGGTATAAAAATAAAAATGAATTTATTTTGTACATAATCGCCATTGTAATAATGGTAATATAGTAGTACTGTCAATACAATAAGTAAGATTAATGGATGTATTGTAACTCATGGTTTGGTGAGAAACAAATGGGAGAGAAGTATATAAAGGGTCATTCTAATATTTAATATATATTGGATAATTAAACACATAAGGATATAGTTGGTTTTAACTTTTTTTATAGGGACATAAACTCCCATACAGATTGGATCGGGAAGAAGAAGTGTCAGCGCCAATGCCTTATTCCATCCTCGAGATCTCTACATCTTCCGTGCCATCGATCTTTGTTGTCATTGCTGAGAGGAAAAATACTATAAAAAAATTTGAAAAAATTACACTCAGATCTTCTGAAGTTTGTCACTTAATTACTCAAATCTCCTGACATTTAAAATATTATATATAAATCCCCTAATGTTTATACGCACATAACACTTAAACTCTTATCGTCAATGTCCATTAATATATCTGTTAGTAAATTACACTCAGACCCCCTAAAGTTTGTAAGCATATAATACTTAGACCCCTTAAGTTTAAAATGTTATACTTATACCAAAAATATTTCAATTAAAGATAGAATATCAAATATTTTAAATTTTACAATTAAATTCATGTTCTATTGTATCATTTATTGAAATAAAATCAAAAATAAAAATCTAATTTTTTCTTAAAAAATCGTAATTAGTATACAATTATACTATCTTGGATAGTAAGTTACGTTTTTAGACAAAATTGAAACAATGGATTAGGCCTAAATAACGTTGCAATTGTTTATGATAGTGAGTGTTTACTTAGAGAATTGAAATCATTTAAGTTGAGAGTTAAGAATTTAATTATTTTTAAGGAACAAAAGTGAGATAAAACCATTTTTTTTAATTATAGATCATCCATAAGAAATTTAAGAACGATTCAAGATATCTAAATAGGTCTACCAATACACAGAATTAGATGTCTTATCAACTTCATACAATCAATTCTATTGACTTCAATGCTACGAGTTTCAAGACCCTGCAAATCCATTCATTGAGTAGGTCAGATGTAATATCTCTTGATTCAACGGTCACAATAATTTGATATTTGAGCATGAGATCATTGATGAGAGCATTCAAATTGAAAATGAAAATGATAAGGATGTTTATGGACAGACGGTTAAGGATAAAAGTCTTCTCCGGAAGAAGAATATATGAGACAATTTTTTTTTTAGTTTGACGGTTAAGGATGGTCGGGTCAGGTTACGTGTATTTCAACTAATTCTCTCATCGATTTGATCAAAGGCAAGTCATCCATGTCCGAATTAGAAAATTCATGAGAAATAAATTCCTCATAATCTAACCCCAAAAAATTGACAAAATTTAAACTCATAACGTCTGAATTTACAACTCGTCTGCGTTACCACTTTAACTACTCAATATACCAGACAATGAAATTTTCAACAACAATGGTAACTTTGATAATTAGAAATGTTTTTGTGCTAAGTGATTGATAGTGGTAGGAACCAACCATATGGCATCGTGAAATTTGTACGGCATTGCTATCTTTTTTATCCTTCAAATTTATGTAAAAAATTATTATTATTGTGAAATTTGTTGGTATGCAAGATTTATTTTCTTAGTTGAAAAATCATTAGGAAACAACTAATTTTGGATTTCGTTCTACAATTTTCTTCCAAAATTCTCATTCTAATAAAAAAAAAAAATACATGTGAGAAAATTTTAATTACCTCTCACTTTCCTTTCATTCACATCACTTTCTTTCGGTTATTTTTTCTTCTTTTTAATCAAACGAATCCTTTGAGCAAAACCGAGGAAAAGTCCCTGCAAAATCATGGTAGAAAGAAGACCAATTCCAAGTTTTGCACCAATTGTTTCTTCCTTGCTGAATTTTCCATAATGGCTTACTTGCCTAACAGTAATAGGAAAAAACAATCCTTTTCAACCTTCAAAGTAATACTTACCCTCCTCACAAGTCTTCTTGGAGTTAGGTCACCTATGACCTACCTAACTTGCTTTCCATGAGGAAATATTTCCATTTATATTCTTAATCAAAGAAACGAGGATGGGTAGTCAACCCTGGGAACATTTTTTTTTTCAACAATTAAAGGTGTCCATGTCAATTTACGTGGACCTCGATTAATCCCTTCTCCAATGCGACCAAAGACAGATCATCTACACCGAAACTAGGGTTATTCAATGAGGGAGAAATCCCTCGTACCCTAGTCCTAAAGATCAATGTTACCACTTGACAATCATATGAACAAGCAAAGATCAATTTAGAAAACAACAGAAAGATGTTGACTCCATATCCAACAACCTTGAACCATAAGCTACCCTTCATCACTAAAACATATGATGACATAATGGAACTAAGAGTCTTGTATGCCATATGACTTTAAACCATGGTTTGAATCTGCAAATATCTTACCAATTTCCCAAAAAAAGAGGTTCAAATTGGTCTAATTTTACTAAAGATTGACATAAACTTACTTTAGCCAGAACCAAAAAAAAAAATCTGATTGACCAATTGAGGAAATACAGGAACTGAAAAATCTGTTCCAGAAAATGAGCCATTAACTACTGGAAGTTCACCTCCGATAATATAATTTCTTTATTTCAAACAAAGAAAAGAAAACAGTTTACAGATTGTATCGCATTCAACACACAAGTTTTAACAAAAACCAGCTGCAAAAACTATTCTATCAGCCTAATAAAATTCGAGTTTATTGACACTTACCAGTCACCCGGTACTATCAAAAAGGCCTGGACTGGCATTCCTTACTATATATCTTTTTCTTTTTTTTTTTACCTGATAAAGAAAATCATATCTCACAAAGCCTATAATTATAAGGAATAAACAGAGATAACAACAGGGAAATCAATAGATGAACCCCGACGATCATTTTGAAGGAACTTCAGAAGTGCAACTAGTGATAGGCAGATCTGCTGGAGTGCATACCAGAGCCCTTTGCTGTAAATGTCTCAAACTCTGTTCCATGCTAACTTGAACCATCTCGGATAGCATCTGCTTTGCTTTCCCCGATTGATCCTCGCCGTCAATCTGCGATATAATATTGCACACAATATTCTCTATCGTGTCAGGTTGAAGGTCAGATCTTGAGTAAGGAGAGTCTCTTAGTAACCGCAGGAGAGTTTGTGCTTTTGACTGAGACTTAGGTGTTCCTTGAACTGTGAGCTCAAGAAGACCAGGGATTACACCTTCTCTAAGAATTGGTTCCCTATATTTACATCGATCACTCTGACACATAGTCAGAAGTGCACCAACTGCATTTTCCCGGCTCTGAAGAGACCCACTCTCGAGAACCTCTACTACTGCGAGCACTCCACCTTCTTCAGATGTCAATGCAGTTCTGCCCTCATCATAATTAACGAAAGACTCGATAAGTGCACTACATTTTTCAGCTGTTTTTGAAGACTTTTTACAGGTTTTAAGCAAGTTAACAATGGAAGGAATAGGTTCTGCTTGAAGAATTAAGCTAAGATTGCCTGGGTGAGTTGAGAGATTGGATAGAGCCATTACAGCATCAACCTTGGCTTGTGGGCTACCATGTCCGAGGACTTTCACAAGGAGAGGGATTGCACCAGAAGCACTTATGATTGGCTTGTTGACAGAGGAAGCAGATAGCGTTAGCAAAGATACAGTTGCATGCTCCTGCAGATTCCAGTTCTCTGACTGAAGAAAACCGATGATTGGTTCTAGTGCACCAGCCTCTACAATACTAGTTTTATTTCTGCAAGCAAAAGGGAAAACATAGAAAGTTTTGAGTGAATTATATTCTTCACATCCTCGCACAAACAGGGGAATTTAATTGTGTACACATTCTGCTGCGAAGCTAAGGAATTAAGGTTTAAACCCTCAATTCTACATTGTATAACTGGAAACACATAGCCATGATAAAAGAGCTTAATAGAAACAAAATGTTGGCTAACATAACTGCTCAGTCTCAAGCAATTATGTAAAGAAACATCACTCTTTACTCCCATTCAACATCCTAAGAATTATATCTTCTATCCAATGTCTAATGATTTGGACGGCTCTCTAATTCTCCCTTCTTTAGGGGTGTCTGTTCTCATAGCTACAACTACCCATCCATTCAACTAGCTTCAAATGGAAAAAATCTTTGCTTTACAGCCGCTTATGGAAAATCAATGCATCAAAGAATTCACAATTCTATACAAAATAACAAATAAATTGACTTTTTTTAGACTTTCAGATTTCATTAAGCAGTGGACTATGGACTTCCAAATATTGCAGACAACCACAATTTATTTACTACTAATGAAAGGTGAACAATGTCATAAGAAAAGTACGAGACGAGTCACATTAAATTTTTTCGTAACACAAAGTGCAGTCGTCACATAATCTAATAACATTAATCAAGCCAGTTGTTCGTTGCATTAGACTAGTACCATGTCCACAACCACAAGATGGATGCAAGAACAGATATTTGTTGCGAAAATGAGTATCAATCTAGATTCTGTGGAAACGGAGTTTCCTAAACCAGCCTTTACAGACTTTGGCTACAATGTTCAGCAACAAGAATCACAAAGTATTCAGGGCTCAAACATAATGGGATTGAGGTTCTGTATTGTGGCTGTGAAAAGGCAGGTTTGAGCAGTATTAGTTCCCACAGCAGCCGGCCCATAGTGTGACTTGCCTTGATCATGACATGCCAAGCCTTTTAAGGTCATCTATCTCAGAGGTTAAGGGGGTCATTGCCCCCACTAATTGGAGGAAATTCTGGTTCTGCATAAATACCAATTTCATATACACATGGACCAAAAGAAGCTCTATAATGCCGATTCTAATTGAAGTGAGACTAAAGCTAGACCCACAAAATTTCTAAAAACCAGCAATCCCAATTGGCTGATCTTTCTTTCTTGCAGAATTCCATACGCTGACAAAATAGGAATATTAATAGACCTCCAATCCTTTAGAGTACTATACTAATTTCACCATCATCAATGCCAGATTAAAAAAATGTTTCAGTTTGAAGAAGAAGAAAACAGAATTACTTTCTCGCAAAACAGAATCCATCCAATCCATGTGATGGCATACTTTATAAGATAAAAGATAAAGGGAAAAGTAAAACAATCAGATTAAAAAAAGAAGCGTAACATGTCAACAAAAGAACAACCCCACCTTCAAAACCTAACCAATTATAACCATAAAGCAATTGTTATCTGCATCAATATGCCTCCAATTTCTTAGAGCATTCACATATTAAGCTTTTAAATCATATCTTATTATCACAAATGTGATTTAGAACATATATAATTAAAATCCAATCGAGCAAAATTCAACAATTATCATATTTCTTTCCCAGCTGTTTCAAGTGCCCAACACTTTCTAATTACTTCTTTTTACAGTTCTGATCAAGCAGAGATCATTTGATTTCGTTTGTTTGCTGACAAACTAAGGAAGAAAATACTTTTAGTAAAAGCTATAATGGGTTGATTCCAAATCAACTATATGGGAAAACCCCAACAACAAAAACGCAAAACTTGTAATTCTACTACTTTCTTTTCTCTTCCCTAGTTCCTTCCTCCTCTTTTTCTAAGAAAAGACAACAGAATACTATTGTTTTCTTTTCCCAATTACTGAATCCGAGGCAAAAGATATAAAGAATAAAAAAGCAAGAAAGCGACAGAAAGAAAAAACCAAAAACACCCACAAATTTTTCAGAATAAAATGCAAAAAAAAAAAAAAAAAATCAATTCTTCACAGATTTCAACAAAAACCGGAGAATTGACCGTAGTCACAATTCCGGGTTAGGTAATTCAACTTTAAGAAACTAAGATGTAAACACACTTACGTTTCGTCCTTGACTGCGAGGTTGAGGAGGGCGAGGAGAGCTGCCTCGTTGGACTCGACGGAGTCGTAACTGAGCATGTCGACAAGCGGTTTAACGGCAGCTGAGAATTGACGGCGATACCGTTGGGAGGTCTTGGTGAGCCGCCGGATCTCTCCCGCGGCCTTAATTTTCAAATCTGGGTCGTCGGATTGGATGAGGTGGAGCGTTTGCTGGACGGCGGAGGAAGTCCGAGGAATATCCCTGTCGGGACTCGTGCCGGTGGTGGTTAAGTAGCTCTCCGAGTCCATTCCGTAGTGTTATCGAGTAGGTGCGAGAGCTACTGCGAGAGCGAGAGCGAGAGAGAGAGAGAGAGAAAATATCTGAGTGGGAGGATTTAAAGGAGCGTTTGTTTGTTTGATTGTGGGTGAGAGAGAGAGAAAGAAACGTAAGGTTGAGAGGAAACGTGGGGGAGGGGAGTGGTGCGGTGGAGTTAAGTAACAGTTATTTGGGCTTTTCAACGGCTTTTGCTTCGTTTGACAGTTGGTCTTTAGGAGGAAAGAGAGGCAAGGGTTTCGGTGAAAACTGTCTTATCCAAATAAGATAAATTACATTGGATAGTATAGTATTATCGGCTTCTCGTCCCGTCCAATACACTTTTTTTTTAAAAAAAATCTTGTTATACTATCTATAATATAAAATAAGACATACTTCAATAAGTTCGTTCGACAGACTCAAATAAATTCATTCAATGATCATCAACATCTCTTTCAAAACTATTCACATTGAACCGTACTTTCAAGTACGAATTATCTATAATTATTATTAACGAGTGCAAAATCTATTATGGATGAGTGATGAACCCACTTATATAATAGGTCTTGCTTGAATAGATGATATGCCGAGAAGAGAATTAAAAAAAAAAGTGTATTGGAGATGATCTCAACCCAATATTATGCTACCAAAAAAGTGTATGATGAGATACACGGTCCGTCCAATACACTTTTTAAATTCTCTTCTTAGTATATTATTTATCATTAATGAGTGAAAGATCTATTATTAATAAGTGAGGAACCCACTTATATAATGGATCCTACTTGAATAAATGGTAGCTAATGTGTCAAGAAGAGAATTGAAGAGAAAGTGTATTAGAGAATATCTCACTCTAATAGTATGTTACCAAAAAAATGGGTATAATATTAAAAATTATTAATTTTAAATGTAATGGCATTACTTTTAAAAATAAAACTACAATTAATTCAAGTAATTCATGATCAATCATAAATATTGTGATTGATTATTAATTCCTTAAATTAGTTATAATTTCTTGTTACGAGAAAACAATGTTTTTAAAATTTCTTAAATAAGTGGCTAATTTTTTCAAAAAATTTAAATGAGTGGTAGTTAAGGGAGTGAGATCTCATCCAATACACTTTTTCTTTAATTCTCTTCTTGTCACATCATCTACCATTCATTCAAGTGGGTTTATATTGTATACAAGTGGGTCATTCACTTATTAATTGTAGATAATATGTCAAGAAAGGAATTGAAAGAAATATATATTGGAGAGAATTTAGATTCGTAGTTAAGTAGTGTAATAGTTATATGAAACATATATTAGAATATAATTGGTTAAAATTATGTGTAACAATTAAATAATTGAATCTAAGAAAGTGGGATAGAAAAATTTTCAGCCACCTCCCACTTAATTTAATTATTGTAAAATCACCCAAAAAAAAAAAATACCTATTAAGAAATACAAACAGGAAAATCAAGATCTAGGTTTTTGAAATTACATGATAGCAAGACTAGAGCAAAATCAAGATTCAATTGTCATATTTTATCATTTAAATTTAGGTTTTTTTATTAGAGAGGTATATACTAAATCAAATTTTTTATCATTTAAATTTAGGTTTTTTTTATTAGAGAGGTTTATACTAAATCAAAATTTTTATCATTTTTTTACTCAAATTTAAATAAGAATTTAAGTTTTCATTGAAGATAGTCTAAAAGAAAGTTTTCATTATAACGGTGATATCACGTGGCAAGGTGATGTGGTATCACTAATTAAGAATACTAAAATAAATAAGCAGATGACCCCCGTAAAAATTAATAGCTAACATGTCATATAAACAAATAACTCTTCACCCTTCTGCCATATAAACTTAAGAGGGATTTATTTTATCTATTTAAGATTTTATTGTTAGTTGGTGATATCATTATCAATAGTAACATGACATCATGGTTACATCCAATATTTATTCGTGGTGGGCATGGGTAAAAAATTAAATAAGAGTGCCACGTTGATGAACCGGCCGACATCAGCGGACAAATATCCCATGTAGAAAAACTAATTCAATCCACGACTTAAACCTGCTGTACTATAGTGTATATGGGTCAAAGAATTCTGGCAGCCTAGCTAGCTTTACTACGACCACCCTATTTTTATTTTTCTTAAGGTCGTTTTGTGCTTTTGTGGAGTAGCATATAAAAGTTTATTTACATACAATAAATAACATCTATAATTCATAGACAACCAGTAGAATTCATAAAAGAAACCAACCAAAAAAAAAGTCTTGTTATATGAATAAAGTTTTTTTGAAATATAATTTAGGGATATAATTTGAGAACATAATGCATTATAATTATTGTATTAATAGAAAAATACATTCGACACTGTGACCTGATTGCCGCAATCACTATGTTCTTAAATTATATCATAATAATATTGTTGTTTTTAGTATTGGTCCGAAAAGTATGAAACAATCAGATTTAATTGCCATTTAAATAAGTTAAATTACATCTCAATGAAGTTGATCTTGTTGAATTATAACTTGATTTCGTTAGATCCTCATTTTTCAAAACAATATGAAAAAATAATTTTTCGATATTATAATTTTTTTCCTTCTTAATCATATATAAATAGAGTAATATTAATTGAATTTAATTTATTTTTAATCGATTCCTATCACTTGATTAATAGTAGATTTTAATATTATGTAATGTATATTACTATAATCCATAGATAATAATAAGTTCCATCAATGAATTGCATGGAAATAGCAGTATTGATGTAATCATAATTATGAAGTGACTGTAAAATGACACATTAAAAGCATCATAAGCATGCATGGCATTGTTAAAAGGATTAATCCCAGCAGCATCCCTTTCTTTCAAGTGAAAATATCATCATTACCACCTGATGATCAATGTGATTAAATTATGAGAAGCCATATAATAAGGGGGTCGAAAGTACCTGATTGTGGGCCCTTTTCACTCCCCCTTTTGCCACGTGCGATGTTGTACACGAATAATGTTACTGAAATTTAAAAAAATTGATATAATTTATTAACATAATAATGTGTTAAGTAATGGAGGTGATTATTTCCCGTGAATATTTTAGTCTCGGCGTCAATGACATGTTTTTAATCAAATCGAAAAGGGAATTAGTTGAAATGCGCGTAAACTGATCCAGACTCCCTTAAGTCATTGACTGTTAAATCAAAAAAATAAAAAATTTCTAAAATTACCGTCACAACAATACTAATGAACCATATCGCTATCACATTATTAAGTCAATTTTTTAAATTTCAATAGCGTCGTAAACTACAAGTTTTGTGCATGCATCACACCTTTACTATGAGAGAGAGAGAGAGAAGAGTTCCTTCCGTAGGCATGAAGTGATTTACCATCAACGCAAAGTCTCCTTTGATAGATATTTTTTTTCTTATTTTTCTAATATCTTCCTCTCTCTCTCTTTGTTTTTTAATTATTAATTCATGCTTCCTCTTGCTTTAATTTGTTTGTTTGTTTATGTGTGGGTGGTGGTGGAGGTGGTGATAAGGAGGAGGTTGTTGGTGAGAGGATATCTGTTGTCCAAATTTGATATTGACAATTTACGTGTAAGTATACACGATCAACAAGTAATAAAGTGATAAGTAGAGTATCGTTCCCACGGAGAATTATTGATAATAACTTTCAAGTATTAACTTTATATCAATTCGATTTTATTTAAACAATTGAAATTGAACTATGGAATTACTGATTTAAAACTAAATCTAAATTTAATAATCAAAGATTGAATTTAACGGATAGAAGAATTTAAGATTACAACTTCCCCTAATGCTTCATATAAATCTCTCCACTCTCTTTCCAGCTAATTGATCAAAATAAGTTGTTAACTGAGACTTCAAAATTATTTATCAAACTTCTTCCGATAGTTAGATAAAAATATATCTCCCAATTAAATTACTATATTCCTATGCAAAATAAGTTGGAAAAGATTCATTAAGTTCAAACTCTCATAAAAGTTACACACGGCATATAGGTATATTTCTATCCTATACACAAACTCAGCAATTCAATCCTAAGAAGAATTAACCAGACGCATGTCATCATATTCAGATCTAAACCTAGAATTCATCTTCCAATTTCATTTAGGTTATCAAATTAATTGTTGGTCACACAATTATATATAAAGCACAAAATATCACAAACAACTCATATATGATCAATAAAACTAGAATCGAGAGTATATCAATTTAATTAGACATTAGGTTCCGTTGCAATCTTAATAAGAATTTAGTTCATAATGTAATTGAAAAACATCATTCTCAAATTAAACAACATCTTAGAAAATCAAGAAGTAAAAGTAAGAGAAAAGAATGAAAACTTAGTTGCAATCTTCAATTCCTCTCTAGCCTTCAAGTCCGATTTTCTTCGTGTCGGTTCCTTCGATTCTTGCCTTCAATTTTCTATCAATCCTTGGTTTTTTTTCTTCTTATTTTCAGCCCCCAAAGTCAGTCTATATATATCCCCCTCAAACCCTAGCATATATAAGGCATTAGAGTCTAATTTCAGGTCAAAATAAGTCATAATTCGCGTCCAACTTCCGTCACAAGCGCAGCTGTGTTGGGACAGCGCTTAATGGGCAGTAAGTGGGCGCAGGGGCGCTGAAACAGCGCTGACCCTTTTTTTCCTTCAGCTCCCTTTGTTGCTCAGCCTTCAAAAATCCAACTTTTAGGCTCCAAATTGATCTTGTTTCCTTCCAAATGATCTTGTTTGCTTCCAAATGATGATTCCTATCAAATAACATCAAAACACACAAAATAAATAAAAAAGAACATAAAATAATTGAAAACTTGCAAATTCCTCAAGCCGAAAGTACTCAATTCGTAGGTATAAAACTCACTCATCAATATCATAACTTAATTCTGAATCATAGTGCTTTTTGTGTTGAGCTCTTTGATGGAAAATTTAAATATGTCCAAACCATACGAAAATAATCTGCCAGCCAGTCACTGCTTCAATGTTGCAGTACTCTTAGTCGTACTATTCCCACAATTTGGGTTATCAATTAAATCGTATCGGATTTAAATTACATTATTTTATTGAAAGACAGAGTCAAAAAATTATTTTTAGAAGGGCACTTAAACCATTGTGACATTGTTAAAGATAATAGTATTTTTAGTCTCTAAAATATGTATTTTTTGTTAATTTAATTTTTAATGTATCAATTTTGTCAATTTAATCATTAAAGTATTCAATTCGTGTCAATTTGATTTCTATATACACCGTTAAATTTTTGACAGAATGATCATGTTTTGGGCATATGATACCGTCTAAAAAATATAACACGTGGCCATTTCAATCACAAAACTTAACGGTCTGTCTATGTGGGGACCAAAATGACACGAATTGAATATTTTAGAGACAAAATTGATACATTAACAATTAAATTGACAAAAAATACATATTTTAGGGACTAAAAGTGCTATTAATCCAAAAATCAATATCCACCGAATCTTACGGATCTCTGTGTTTTTTTTAGTATTTTTAAGAGTATCATCATTTTTTTAAACTGGCTTCTCTCAATTCTCAAAATCAAAATTTTTAATATCAATGGTAGCTCAAGCTGTAACAAGAACGAATTGTAAACATAGATATCACGAGTTCGAATCTTGACAACTCTTTGAAATCAGACCTAGTTCTTGTGTGCATGACTTATATTTTGACTGAATCTGAAAAGAGATTAATCGAGATGCACGTAAATTAACTCGAACACCCCTGACAATTAATCAAAAAAAAAATCAAAATTTTCATCAATCCGTGTACAATTTTTTTGATATTGCCTACCAATTTTCTTTATTTGACTCCCATTTTGAATTTTCTAATTCCGTGATTGATTCTCCACTCTATCTCTCTCTCTCTCTCTCTCATGGAATACCAATAAGTTACAAGGTGCGTTTGTTTGCTGTTTGTTTTTTTGACTATAGAAAATGTGCCCAATTCCTAGTCTAAGGAGGCGAACTTGTGCAACGCATGGTGTTCAACCATACATTGTATCAACCCAGTCAAAACATTAACAAACCTACCTTATGCCTATGCACAAGGCATTAGTTAAACCCATAGGACAATATATCTCGAACTGTAGATTCAGAATAAAAACACCATATGTTCTTGATTTAATGATGTATTAATCGACACGATTCTAATAAAAAAATTTACAATTGTATTAAATCATGTCAAGTGACCAATCATACAAAATTATGTTCAAGGACGGATCCATTAGTGGGCTACGGTAGGCTGAAGCCCAGAGTGAAAAAAAAAAAAAAAATTTACTACTAAGTACCAGCCCACCATTCCCCCCAAAAAAAATCCCATCCAACCCAACCCAGCCCACCTGCAAAGCTTCCCCAAGATCAGTCTCTTCTCTCTCTCTCTCACAGTCACTTCCCCCAAAATCATGCCGAATACATGCCGGCAGTATCTTCTCTCTCAGGCGGCCAGTCACTTCCCCCAAAATCATGCCAGTCTTTTCTCTCTCAGATTGTCACTTCAACGCAAACACCCTCCCCCATCCCTTTTCTGCGCAAACACCATCATCTCTCTCTTTCGAGCGCGCCCAGCCCCAACAGGTATGATTCATCACCTCCTCCTCTCACCTCTTTTTTTAGTTTTGCTCTTCGTTTCCGTATGTCTGTCTCCCTGCCTCTATTTGTTTGGTTTTGCTCTTCTTTCAAATGCCCACAAGTTGTTCGATCAAATGCCCCTGAATCACACACACATCTGTTTTTCAGGCAGCAGTTCGAATCAAATGCTCAGGTTTATACTGTTATCAGGTTGAGTAGGCTAAGGTTCATGATAGAGCATAATAGCTGGTATGAATCATTTTCACTATCGTATTGTTTCTTTTGGAGAACGTTCACTGTACACTCTTTTGGACGTTAACTAACAGTAACACTAGAAAACTTCCTACTTACAGCATATAATATGTGTATTTGTATGAGTAATTAAATTGGTTTATAATGGCTAGTTCATCGACACATTGGTGGGTGTGAGATCATTTTTTTTTTTGTTTTAAGAGCTACAGAGGCAGCGCTCAGGTTGGGGGTCTTAAAACGTATATTTAACTGTTGAATCTATCTGTGAATGAGAATTCTTATATTTGTTTGTGTAAGCGTGTCTTTTGTTTATGTACTGCCCATTTTTTGTTAGATGGTGGGCATCACCTATTGGGAATGAATTTGATTTGTTTTTGTTTTGTTTTATTTTGATGTGACTTAAACGATTAAACCTATAGGAGTGTTGTAATACACAGAGACTTAAACCTATAGGACTCTCTGTTCCTTCATCCCCAATATATACAGATACACACCCACAGAACCAAAGAGGAAACTTAAGACTCATAATTGTGCAGTTATGAAAATAGTAAATTTGAAAGGAGATGAATGTGCAATTTGGGTATGATATGTTCCTAGGTGATTTTTGGGGCAGAGGAACATGAAATTAGATTTGGTAATGAAATGTGTGAGGCCTAGGAATGGTAATGAACATGAAATTATTTTGTTTAGTGTAGTGTTGGGTCCTTCAATCTTGTTTAGTTGTATAAATGCTTAGCTTAGCCCGAGATAAACGAAAATCCTGGCTCCGCCCTTGGTTATGTTCAAGGTTCGAAAGTGAGGAAAAAAGTTCGAAAGTGAGAAAAAATAATCGTGCTCGTTACAAATAAAACTTGAATTCGACTCCCACAAGCTAGGAGTTCATTACAAGTACAACATTCAAAGGGGTCACCAAGCCCACTAAATTCCTGTTGCATTATTGACAGACTTGAACGTCAAAGCCGCACCAACATCTCTTACAAACGCCCCCATTGCTGTGTACTCTCCAAATGCTCTTTCAATAGAATTACACCTCAAAAATTGAGGGAAAAACAGCCAAAAGGCGGTAACCATCACGAACCCGATAGTACACGGCCCTGTGATGATCAGCGGCAACCGCCACCTGCCGGAAACTGCCTTCTTGATCACCACCTCCACCATCAAACACAAACCATGGAGCAGAAAGAAACATGTGAGCTCCCAAGTGGGCCAGATACGGCCCAAGTAATAAAAGATGAGCTCATGCATTAGGGCCGACACCATAAATGTGCTAAAAATTGCTGGCAGTGGGGCCCATTTTCTGTCTATGACCCGTGTTGATATTTGGAGCACAGGCTGGTATACAGTCGGGTGTAAGATTCGGGTCACCATAATGTTCCATCTTCTTCCCCAGAAGTCTTGGAGTGAGGATGAGAGGTAGGGCTCGTCGAACTGTGGCTCGAGCTCTATACCCAGAAGGGCTCGAGCCAGTCCTCCCACTATGGCTAGCACAATCTCCAAACCAAAGTATATATGACAACTATAGATACCCAGTAAAATATATGGATGGATATACTCCGAATACTCATATACCCGAAGGATTATAGCTATAAGTAAACACTTTATGGCATAATTCCACACTGATTTGAGACCTTGGGAGGTTTTGGGAGATGGGTTTTCTTTAATCTGGCCTTTTAGTGGGTTTTGAGAAGGATTATTGTTCTTAAAGTGGGTATTTTGTTGAATCTTGA
Organism: Ilex aquifolium; assembly: GCA_951799425.1. NCBI lineage: Eukaryota > Viridiplantae > Streptophyta > Magnoliopsida > Aquifoliales > Aquifoliaceae > Ilex > Ilex aquifolium. The sequence continues at coordinate 5,972,040 of OX637398.1, read as the reverse complement.
TGGGGAGACAAGCAAGGGCAATGAAGCGGGGGAGAGAGAGAGAAGGGTCAGATAAAGGGCCCTTACCAGAGGCAAACATGAGGAGTTTGAAGTTGGCAAGCCAAGCTAAGAAGAAAGCAGTTGAGCCTCCAAGATGCATGGAATGGAGAGGGAGAGGGAGGAGTAGGTTGAGACATATGACAGGGATGAGTGTGAAAAGTCTGAGTGTTCCTTTTGGGACTATCTTTCCTGCAAAATAGCAGTAGCTTAAAGATACGAAGGCCACAAGGTATACCTTTATGCAGATGCTGATCTCTCCCTCCATGTACGTCTTAATTATGTTGATGATCTCCAGCTCCATCTCTGTCTCGCCCCCTTGGTGTTCTGGTGTTTCCTCTTGTTTACTCTCTCTCTCTCTCTCTCTCTCCCCTTCTTTAACACAAGTTTTCTGTGTTCATTTATGAGGATAAGCAGGACAGCAGTAGGAAAAGGAGCCACAAAAGTGGCAACTGGCAAGTAACGTACAAAAGTGATAAATTATAAAATAATAAATTTCTTTGGTATCCAGCTGAAGAGGAATCAAGTGTGCTGCTCAGGTACAGCAATCCATTCGTGTAGTTCGATGTTCATCCGATGATCTTTATTTCCATGATTCTTTGTGGATTTGGTGTCTTGTTTGGGGTCACAGTGACAATTTTTTTTTTATGTTATCATTTGATTTGATAAACAGTGACAACATTTATTTTTAGGGGAATATTCATTCAAACATGATGAGAGTGACAACTTTTTAAAAATGTTTGCTTTGTTTCTAATTAAGTAGGAGGAACAAAATGGACTCTGTTATCATATCCTAATGTACAAATGTTGTTATATGGTCTCAAATACTTAGCAAGATTTTGAAATTACCCCTAATTTTTACTTATTAGATGGCCTGAATAATGGAATATATCCAAAAAGGTAGTAGTTTATGACATGGCGTGACAACGAGCTTTTGTTTCACATAATTATTTAAAGTTTATACAAATTATTAATAGTAAAAAATTGTAATTTTTAGGGATAGTTCAGTGGCTGAGCTTGACATTTGGTAATTTAGAGGTCTCAGATTTAATCATTTTCTATACTCTCTGAGGGCTAGTCACCATTGTTCTTTTAAGAGACATGCTCTAATCCATCTCAAACTACGGTGATCAATCGTTGAGATATCATGTAGTTAAAAAAAAAAAAAACACAGTGAAAAATTATGAAATACATTAATTTATTTTTTTATCAAAATGAAATACATTAATAAAAAAAACACATTACAAAGGCTGATTAAATTTGTATTCGAATATATGAATTTTTGAAGAAAATAACTGCAAAAGTGGGGCTAATAGTAACTGCACCCTTTTTTTTTTTAGCAAAACAAAGCGGGACTAATATATCATTAAGTCAAAAAATTGCGATTACAATCGGTCAACAAAAAAGCCTTAATCTCGGTGCCGTAGAACAAAAATCTTTGTAGACTTTGAAACATCGGAACCTACCTTTTTTTCACATTTTTTAATGCTTTCTTCAAGCCTGTCTGCTTTGATTGGATACACAACTCTACACCTAATTGAGTAGTTGGCTTTTATTTATTCTATCCGCCAGTCAACAATGATATATATATATTTTGAGTAAATTATATGTATGGACTTCAAATTATGACTTTTATAGTTGCAGGGTTTGGTGGCCCGAAATTGACTTGGATTCCGTTTTGATTTTTTCCACATTCTTACCAGCTGATCCAGAAATGATTCAAAGGACGTTTTTGTTTGAATTAATGGCAACTAAACTCAACTTCTCTACAACTATTGATTGAATTGAATGTTGGCCAACCTTCGTACTTGACTGAAAGAAAAGGGACGCCTCACTTTTACTCCGCCTCAGCTTCCCCGGTATCCCTTACTAGCATCCAACGCAATCGAATCACTCTATCTTCGGTCGTGCCATGTCTTACCAGAATTTGATTGGCCGAATACAGATGTGACAGCCAAAAAACGAACTAATTGCTTTCTTAGCAACTACTTGGCTAAACATTTCTAGGAGGGATCCCGTTCTCCGCGAGACTGCATTTTCTTTTGTGTCAATTAAGTTCTTGAACTCTCTAATTATGTTAATTGAACATTTTTGTCTATCTCTGTTAGGGTGTGTCACTCATGTGACTATATGACACAAAAAGATAAAATGATTCAATTGACATAGTTAGAGGGTTCATGGGTTCAATTAATACAAAAAAAAATTTAAGAGCTTTATTGACAAAAGAATCATAGTTTGAAGGTCATATTTGTAGTTTACTCCAACCATTTGTGTCATGTGAGTGTTACACTTCATTACTTTCTATTACAAAATCTAACGGAGACAAACAAAATGGCTCAATTAACACAATTAGATAATTCAAGGACTCAATTGACAAAAAAAAAAAAGGTTCTATAGCTTAATTCATAAAAGAGTCACAGTTTGAAGGTCATATGTGCAATTTACTCTTTTTTTTTTTTTTACAATGACTTAGACATTCATGTTAACAAGGTTACTTAGCCTGAGGATTCAGTAATGGCCTAATGACTAATCATCCCACCGTTTGATATAATGATTGTAGATTTGAACCTCATTTATCCTTTTCCCATATACAAACAATTCACAAATTATTATATGTACTGCGATTTTATGTAGTTAATCAATTAATAATGACAATGCACAAGTGAGTTTATGCAAAATCAATCAAGGATAAAGTAAAAATGGCTCAACACAAGAAACACACAAGAGATTAAGTGGTCCGGTTTGTTGATATACTTCACTAGGAATGACAACGGTGGCCGGATAATCTTATTACTTGAGAAATATAGTGTGTTGAGATGTGTGTGATGCGCGCCCCATGTGTAGGTGAGACTTACAATTTATAGGCAAGCGAAGTTAGCTCCGAAGGGTTCTAATTGAGGCGTTATCCTCACAAGAAGCAAGGTGATGCCGTGAGTCTCGCTTTGTCCTTGTAACGGGTGACGTGATAGAGGGGTGATCCCTTGAAGCTTGCTCTATTTTGTAATAGGCAAGGCAATCTTGCGGGGCTGGCGATGTGTCCCTGATGACTGTGTGCCCATGATTTCTTCTCCTCGGATGGAGACTCCTATGTGCGTTGATGATAGACTGGACCTCTTAGAAAAGTGGGCTTGGCCACATACCAATTGTGACTGGGTTTTTGTTGTTTTGTCTCTGTAATTTGGGTCTGGTCTGTATTTGTAATCTAAACCTAGTTAGCATCTCTAATCTGGGCTTGATTTGGGCCAGGCCGTAAAATAATATAATATTTCAAGAGTTATTTTCTTCATTTTCTTTGTGGATTCAGAGTATTTTTTATTTTGGGGTTTAGGGAGGCCGGTCCCTCCCTAAGAACTTAATAGGATAAAAATACAATTTTTACAATAATTAGGATAAAAGTACATTTCTTAAAAAAAAAAAAAGTCATAAAAGCCATTTTACCTCAACCATAAATAGTGCATACCTAATTGACAACTTTTATATTTTCAATATCTAAATATTAGAATGTGAGAATTTCAAGATTCCTTTTGATATTTGTGTATCATTTGAATTTTGAAAATTCATATATATATATAATATTAAACAGTAACACGCTCAACAAAAAAATAATAATATCAAACAGTGACACACTCAACAAAAAAATAGTAACATTAAACAGTAACACACTCAACAAAAAAATAGTAATATCAAACAATAACATACTCCATAAAAAACTTAATTAAAAATTTAATCAACAAAAAAATAGTAACATCAAACAGTAACATACTCCATAAAAAACTTAATTAAAAATTTATTCTTTGATGTTACTATTTTTTTGTTGAGCGTGTTACTGTTTGATATTACTATTTTTTTGTTGAGCGTGTTACTATTTGATGTTACTATATATATATATATATGTGTGTGTGTGTGTGTGTGTGTATACATACATATATATAGTACCCCACTAAGAAAATTTATAATATTGGTACTTTTAATTTTAGATCGAGTTTAACAATTAAAACGATTGAAAGGACTGTTCCTTTTGATCAAGATGGAGATATTCTTCAACTGTTAACTGAAAGAAAGATCTTAAAGGCTCAAGAAAATTATCAATTTTTGCATATCGGATTAGTCCAAGTTGCTTTAAAACCTTTGACTCTTAAAGGGTGTAATGCTTCTTTTATGTTAGCATTAAGAGATGCTCGATGTCTTGATTTTGATCAATCCTTAATGGGTGTTATGCAATCAAGTTTAAGTACTGGTCCAGTTTATTTTAACTGTTTTCCTGATCTATCTGTTTCTTTAACTGATAAAAATATTTTGGATGTTTTAACATGCAATATTAAAACCTTTGGTTATAATTTTAAAGAAGGCACATATATAATGACTTTCATATATAGAGTCTATTACAAGGTTATGAATACTTTGAGTCCAGAAGCCAAGCTTCATAATATTAAAGGTCAAACAACTTTAATTGAAACCAATGCTATTAAAAATACAATTGAAATTCCTAAAACCATTAAATGGTCAGAAATCCAGTTTCCAGACACCTGGCAATTGGAATCTGTGGTTCCTAAGAAACCAGAAGTAAATGAAGAAATAACTAAAATTACCCAGTCAACCCAGGATGATGTTTTGATAAAGTTTGCTAGAAATAATTTCTCTAGTTTAAAAATATCTGATAAATCAGAAACTTCTTCAGATTCTTTTACTCCTATAAGAAGATCTACTTCTTCGGTCTTAAATCGACGAAAAGGTAAAGAACCCATTATTGAAGGTATAAAAACTTCTCATAATCAAATTCCCCATGGAATTTACCGACAAGATAAAGAGATTTTTAATGATGATGATTATATTGATCCTACTCCATCCGAAATCGGATTTCAACTATAGTTTTTATGGATATACACCAAAAGGATTTTGTTGTTAACCGACAAGAAATTAATACTGAGTTTAATCTCCCTAAATATAAAGAATTTAGAGATTGGTATTTTAGAACTATGAGTTCTGATGATCTTAGAAATTATAAAGAAATGTTTTATCTTTATATAGAAAGAGAAAAAATGATAATTCTTTTTGTTAATTGGTTTTTAGCATATTATGCTCCACCAACTATAGATCATTTAAATGTGATTGAAAATTTCCAGCATAAATGGGAAACTTTAGATGGTAAAACTATAAATAGTTTTTATCCGCCTACCACTGAAGCAATAAAATTAAATGAAGACATTGTTTTGAATGCCTGTTATTCAGGAACCAATATTGTTGTTAGACAGAATAATTATACAAATGTCTGTTTACAAACTATAGGTCAACATTTGACTAAGATTGAAAATTTGATAAAAGATCAGATTAAAGTTTCGTCTAAGTCTTTTCTTGACGATTTTAATGGACTTGAACAAGTCAATATTAAACCCCCTGTGGATACTTCATCTTTTAATCTTCATAATAAAATTGAAGAACTTGAGTTTATAAATGCACTCAAAGATAAATTAAAAGGTTTATCGTTAAATGTACTTTCTAACACAGAGGAAGTCGAGCAATATGAAACTGAAATTAAAAATTTCGAAAATATGTTATCTGACATGCAGAAAGCAGAAATTAATAAAATTGGATATTCCAAACCAAAAACTAATACATATCAACAAGCACCTCCATTAATGGCTTATTATCCGAGGTCAAATCCTCAAGATATTATGTATGAGGAAAGATTTTTTATTGATCAAAGTGGTTATGATGCCTCTTCTATCTATGAATGAAATATTGATGGTATGCCTGAATATTTAATTCATCAAGTTTTACATAAAATTTTGATGTATGCTTCGATATGTCGAGCAAATCGTAATTCTGATCATGCTATTGCTAAATTTATAACTGCTGGATTCACTGGTCAACTGCGTGGCTGGTGGGATAACTATTTAAATTCAACCCAGCAAACTGAGATCTTAAATTCTGTAAAAATTTTAACTGCTGTTGATGGTAGTATATATACCCAAGAAGATGTTGTTTATACTTTAATTCAAACCATATTCAAACACTTTGTTGGAACAAATTTCCAAAGTACAGATAAGAGTAAAGAACTCTTAATGAATTTAAGATGTCCCACTTTAACCCATTTTAGGTGGTATAAAGATGTTTTCTTAGCTAAAGTTTTGCTAAGGACTGATGCTAACAATGAATTCTGGAAAGAAAAATTTATTTCAGGATTGCTTAGCTTATTTGCTGAAAAAATAAGAATTCGCTTAAAGCAAAGACATGGAGGATTTAAAATCTCTTATGAAAATTATACCTATGGAGAACTAATTTCCGAATGTATTTCTGAAGGTTTAGCTCTCTGTAATGATTTAAATCTCAAAGCTCAGCTTAAGAGACAAAGATTAACTGGTAGAAAAGAGCTTGGAGAATTTTGTAACCAGTTTGCGTATAATTTGGATATTCCCAAAGATAAAGTTTTTGGTAAGAAAAAGCCTTACACAAAACCTTATAAAAAGGGTAGAAAATTCTATAAAAGGAATTATGGAAAAGAAAAAATAGATAAAACTAATAAAAAATCTAAAGAAAATGATAAAAGGCCTATTATAAAATGTTTTAAATGTGGCAAAGAAGGTCACATTGCCACTAAGTGTCCGATTAAACAACAAATTAATGAATTAATTAATGATGAAGATCTTAAAGAAAAGATTTTAAAACTTGTTCTAAATTCAGAAAGTGAAGATTCTATTAATAATCTATCATCTGAAGAAGAAGATTTTAATATTGATGAAATAAGTTATTCGTCTTCTGAAAATGATAATTGTAAACAAGATATAGCTTGCTCTTCTCATTGTAAAACTGAATCCAATTATTATAAAGCTATTTTGGCTATGAATGGATTAAGTATAAATACTTTGACTAAGTCTCAAACTTTAATTCTTGATCTTATTGATAAAATTCAAGATCCTGATTCTAAGAGAAAAGCTATTGAACAATATCTGCAGATAAATCCAGAAGAAAAGAGACCCTCTATGTCTCAATCTTATTCACTTAAGGAAGCCCTTAATAGGACAGAAGATATAACAATTGAAAATATTCCAACTAGAGAGTTCTCATCCTCTCCGGTCCAAGACTTAAAGAAAGAAATTTATTCCCTTAAAGAAGACATAAAAGTCTTACAAGCTAGAGTGTTAGCTTTAGAAAAATTTCCCTCTAAAGACAAAGACATAAAGGTTGATAATGACATTGAGAATGATAATGCATCTCCTTCTACTTCTATTAAAGAAGATTATTTAAATGTGATCGATAAAATAACTTTTCAAAAGTGGTATATTAAAGTTACTCTTGCGATAAATCAATTCTTTACCATTGAAACTATTGCTTTAATTGATAGTGGATCTGATATGAACTGCATAAAAACAGGATTAATTCCCACCAAATATTTTGAAAAAACTACTCAGTCGGTAAGTACTGCTGATGGTTCGAAATTAAATATAAACTTTAAACTTTCAAATGTTTATGTTTGTAATGAAGGAATTTGTATTCCTACGACTTTTATGCTTATTGATAATTTAAATCAATTGGTGATTTTGGGAACACCATTTTTATCTATGATTCAACCTATAGAAAAAATTGATTCTAAATGAATTTTGACTACTATAGATGGTCAACAGATATTATTTGAGTTTATAACTTCACCCCAAATACAGATGATAAATCAACTAAAAGAAAAATTAATTTATAAAAAGAATCATTTTGATTCTATTATTCCTAACTCTTTTTGGAGTGCTAATCTTGCAGGAAATCAAGAAGTTCCAGATATGAATCCTGATTCATTTTCTCTTGATCCTATTAACAAAAATCCAGAACTTCTGGACTGTATTTGTGACCATGCAGGTGAAGATATATTTAGTTTCGTCTCTACATGAAAAATTAATTATTGCAAAATGTCTCTATGGAGTCTTTATTGCCATGCTATGGAAGAGCAATTGACAGACGATGTTTCTCTTTTTCTGTTAAGAATTGCTCGAGCTGCTAAGAATACTTCTAAATTCAGTCTTATTCTTGAGATTAATGACTGGTATTATGATTACAACTATAAACAGTGGATGTAGAATCTTGTTCCAGAAGAATTCTGTTATCAGACCTTGATAAAACTTGGAGGAATATTGGTAAGAACCCAATATTATGCTTATCAAAGAGCATATTATTCTGATGATTATAAAACTGATTTTGATGCATATAAAAGTGCATATTATTTTGATCCATAAAAGGATGCTAATTATTTTAATACATATAAAAATGCATATTATCCACCATTGCGATATTCTTGCAAGTTACCTACTAAAGTTGTTGATGTTGAATCACATAAATGTGATAAAGACTTTTTATATCATAAGGATACCATATTTGGTAAAGAAAGTCCGTCACATATAGGTGACATTAAGGATGAGCCATCATTTCATGAATATGGTTCAAGAGATAAATCTCTTTTAACTAATCCTACTGCTTTAATTTTATCTCCATATACGGAGAATAATTTTCTGATAGGTATAAATACCTTTTTAAATGATTACTGGATAAATCCACAAGAGATGAGAAAAATATTTTCTAACAGGATAAATCCTGAACAGCTGAGAAAAATATTCCATAATTGGAATAATTATTCCACTAACTCTAAATATCAGATTATTAAAGAATGTCTTAAAGACATAGGAACCGAGGGAGAGGAACCTTACACCTCAAACTCTATTGTTCCTACTACCAGTATAAATACTGGCATTAATTTGAATCCTATTAAAGTTCTTAAAGAACAAATTAAAATAGAAAACCCCCAGTTAAATAATGAGCAGCTTAAAGTTGCAGTTGTGGAGGAATGACGTCTTCAGGTTATGTCCACATTAGACATGACTGAAAAGATGGATCTTTTTAATACTCCACCAGTTGTCATAAAAGACAAAGAGAAAGCTAAAGTTGAGGATTCATCTCCTATTAACTCTGATGAAGACTTTATGATTTCCCGGAATATATTCCTCTTAAAGATAACATCTCTTTTAATGAAGAATTATTAAATGATGATTCGAAAATAAATCTTCATAATAACGGCAATATGCTGTTTAAATTGCCTTATAAAAAATGATCAGATAAAGCTGAGTCATCGGATAAATCCGATCCATTTGAGGTGACAAACGCCAAAAGGTCACCAAAATATTTTTAGAAAAAGTGACGCACGCCATGACGTCACTACGGGAATTTTGAAGCTATAAATAGTTATAGAGCACAATGTTTGCACAGTATTGCTGACGCATGCACTGACATCAATGTATAGTATAAAGTTGTGAATAGTATTTTTAGTTTTGAAATCCGGATTTCATGTCCGACTCTATATAACGAGGTGCAGACTCAGTCTGTTGAACACCCTCGAAACATCCCTCGAGAAGAATACCCTCTTCCTACCTACTCCCTTCCTTCCATCCTTTCTTGCACCCTCTCTGAACCCTTCTCTTGTATATTATCTTCCATCCTCTACCTTCCACACTACTACTATAAGTGCACTGCACTCTATATATAAGCTTTTAAGCTTTCTTTGTTTCTTGTATATATTTTAAGCTTTCAACATTAAATAAAAGCTTTCCTTTCTTTGCACTATGTATATTTTCAATTGTTATATCTTCTGTCCTATTAAGGGCTTCCTTAAGTGAATAAGATTGAGACATAAATGGTCTCTTTTCTTCTGGATTTATCTGCAGATATTGTTCAATAGCTTTTCTCTTAGAATCAGGATCTTGAATTTTATCAATAAGATCAAGAATTAAAGTTTGAGACTTAGTCAAAGTATTTATACTTAATCCATTCATAGCCAAAATAGTTTTATAATAATTGGATTCAGTTTTACAATGAGAAGAGCAAACTATATCTTGTTTACAATTATCATTTTCAGAAGACGAATAACTTATTTCATCAATATTAAAATCTTCTTCTTCAGATGATAGATTATTAATAGAATCTTCACTTTCTGAATTTAGAACAAGTTTTAAAATCTTTTCTTTAAGATCTTCATCATTAATTAATTAATTAATTTGTTGTTTAATCGGACACTTAGTGGCAATGTGACCTTCTTTGCCACATTTAAAACATTTTATAATAGGCATTTTATCCTTTTCTTTAGATTTTTTAATAGTTTTATCTATTTTTTCTTTTCCATAATTCCTTTTATAGAATTTTCTACCATTTTTATAAGGTTTTGTGTAAGGCTTTTTCTTACCAGAAACTTTATCTTTGGGAATATCCAAATTATACGCAAATTGGTTACAAAATTCTCCAAACTCTTTTCTACCAGTTAATCTTTGTCTCTTAAGCTGAGCTTTGAGATTTAAATCATTACAGAAAGCTAAACCTTCAAAAATACATTCGAAAATTAGTTCTCCATAGGTATAATTTTCATAAGGGATTTTAAATCCTCCATGTCTTTGCTTTAAGGGAATTCTTATTTTTTCAGCAAATAAGCTAGGCAATCCTGAAATAAATTTTTCTTTCCAGAATTTATTGTTAGCATCAGTCCTTAGCAAAACTTTAGTTGAACAAGCCTTGAGATACCACTATGGCGTTAAGATTGTTTAAATTATATATATATATATGTGTGTGTGTGTGTGTGTGTGTGTGTGTGTATATATATGAAATTTTAAAATTAAAATAATACACAAATATCAAAAAGAATTTTGAAAGTTTCACATTCTAATATTTAGATGTTGGAAATATAAAAGCTATCAATTAGGTATGCACTATTTATGGTAGGGGTAATTGTGGAATACATTTTAAAAAGAATATGAATTTGTTTTAAAATGTGTACTTATTGACAATTATTTGATGAAAAAGATGACTTAATGGAGGATAAGTTTGGAGGTGGTACTTAAAGCCAAATAAATTTTAAAAAAGGTACTCACATCTCATTATCTCTTTTATTTTTTACATTTAGAAACGGTGATTTTTTGGTATTCCCGTTATCCGCTGCATTAAGGGCATGTTTGATATATTTTTTGGGAGGGGTTTGGATTGGATTGTCCAAACCCGAGTTTGACCCAAAGATGGGATTCAGAGATGAGATTCAACATTTAATGTTGTCCATACCCATGTTTGGTATGCGCAGGAATATATGACTATTATGATAATATATTTGTATGTAAATGACTATTGTGCCCTTTAACTAATTTAATCCAAACATGGATATGGATATATGAGGGGTATAAATGTCATTTGAATATGAAACCCCCAAATCCACATATGAAACCCCCCCCCCATGGGTTTCATGACCGGGCCAGGACCAGACCAGATTTCAAACCCGGGGATACATGCCTACTTACCAAACATGGGTTTAAGGGGGTTTAGTCCCAAACCCATGTTCGAAAACCTCTCCAAACCCACATACCAAACAACCCCTAATTGGTTCAAACTCGAACTGTTCAGATCAGCCCTAATTTGTTTGGGATTATTGTTGAGAGGGAAAATCTAGTCTGGATGCGTAGCTCATAATGGGCTGGCCTGTGAAAAATACAGCAAAACAATTGTTTTGGGTACTGGTCCATCACTATTGTATCCAGCAACCGTATACAATCCTGGCCCGAGAAGCCCATAAGACTCCTCCTCACATTGGCTCATAAGCAATTATATAAAGGGGTTTTTGGAAGTCGGTACACTTAATTAAAATTATTTGGCAAAAAATACACATTAAAAAATGTCTTGGAAAAAAGTACACTACATAGATACAAAGACCTAAATACCCCATTTATGGTCATTTAATTCAAAATCTCTTATCTTTAATGCACCTTGATTCATGTGTATTAACAATTCAAAATCTATTATCTTTAATGCACCTTGATTCATATATATATACACGAATTTATATATATATATACGTATAAATTCGTGTATATATATATATATATATATATATATATATATATATATATATATATATATATAAATTCGTATATTACGTTTATTATATATATATGTATATATACGTATATAATTTATATATATATATATATAAATATGTATATATACGTATATAAATTCGTATACATATATATATATATATATATATATATATATATGAGAACTTTAATATTCTATATTTGTATATCCTCTCTTGATTCATGCGAATTTTTTTTTAAAGTGATTTTATTTTCAAATTATATTTAATGCACCTTGATTCATGCGTTTTTTTTTTTTGGAAAGTGGTTTTATTTTCAAATTAATTTAATATCCGAAATAGTGTAATAGTGTAACAATAACAGTGTAACAATAAAAGTGTAACAGTGTAACAAGCTATATACACAAAATAATGTACTATTACATTTTGTTAAACATATATTTTCACATAATTTCATTCAAAACAGTCCATCTCCGTTTAGAATTTATTACCACATGCATAAAGTGTAACAATAAAAGTGTAACAGTGTAACAGTTATTGTTACACTATTACACTTTTATTGTTACACTGTTATTGTTACACTATTATACTATTTCGGATATTAAATTAATTTAAAAATAAAAAAACTTTCCAAAAAAAAAAACGCATGAATAAATGTGTATTAAATATAATTTGAAAACAAAATCACTTTCCAAAAAAAATTCGCATGAATCAAGGGAGGACATACAAATATAGAATATTAAAGTTCAAAAAAAAATTCGCATGAATCAAGGGAGGATATATAAATATAGAATATTAAATTCTCATATATATATATGTGTGTGTGTGTGTGTGTGTGTGTGTATATATATATACGAATTTATATATGTATATATATGGAGACAAAGAGCGACTCAGATCGTTTCGAGAACAAAAAAGTCATCATCCAACGGACGACGTTATCCCAAACTGTCTCAAGCTATTGACGTCTCAGATCGTTTTGATTCGACGTACCTTATTAGCTCTTGAAAATTTTTTGCCTCTCAAAACTTTTAGTTTCCAAAACTAACTTCCCTAAATTTAATTCTCCAACCCAATCAAATCCGGCAATTAAGCGATCTCTCATTCCTCAACTCTGTCTCTCTCTCCCTGAAATACATATTACAACTCTTATCATTATTTTCCTGATTTTATTTCCTATGTTAAGGGATCACTTTATATACTGAGATATTGATTGTCTCTCACACTCTCATCTTTCATGATTCTCTTTCTAAACGAAGACACATGTCTCTCCAAAATTCTATCCTAATGCAGCTGCTCTATATCTTTACTGTTCATGTCACACACACACACATATTTACTGTACATATATATAGTACAAAGATCGAAGACATACTATATCTACATGTTTTATCTAGGGAAAGTTTCATCTAAACATCATGTAGTTGAATCTAAATTCAATGACAACCCCTATAACAATAACTTTTGTCTCTATCAGTAGATAAAATAATTATTTAACTAAATATTTTGTGAAAATACTAAAATTACCTTTTATTATGTAAATAGACTAAAATGTCATCAATTTTTTCCCTATTATATATGCGCTAACCAATCACCAAACGTAATTTCAATCAATATATTATCCCAATGAATTTTTCATTTTAAAACATTGTATTATAATTTTGTTATAATATTAGTTATCATATTATCACTCATTTGGTTACATAATCAAGTTTTTATAATTTTTATATTTTTTTATCATAATAATTTTTATAGTTAAAAATGATTTTTCTGTAATAAAAATTACAATTGATAAAATCAATGTCAAAATCTCATCAATTTCTAATTCCTCTGTATCATATGTCCTCCACAACATCATCTGATTGCTCATCACACATCATACTTCATATATAAAATTTTATATTAATTAAATAAATTTGATCTTAATTTTGATAAATTTAAATATTAATTTATTTTTAATTTGATAAAATTAAATATTAATTTAGTATTAATTTTATTGAATTTAATGTTAATTGAATAAATTTGAATATTGTTTTAATAAAATTGAATGTTCATTTGATGTTAAATTAAAGAAATGTCATTAATTTGTTAAGGTTAAATTTTAAATTAATGGAATTTAATATTCTATTTAATAAATTAAATAGTTTAATTTAATAAAATTGAATGTCAATTTGATGTTGATTTGATAAAAATAAATAATAACTTAATATTAAATTAATATAACTAAATGCTAATTTGATAAAATTAAATATCAATTTTTTGTTGATTTGATGAGATGAAATGTTAATTTAGTTTAAATTAAATAAAGAAAATTAATTTGATAAAATTGAATATTAAATTGATCAAAATAAAGGCTAATATAATAGAACTAAAAGGGAGTGCATTGAAATTTCAAAATCAAGAGAGGGTGTTGTTAAAGTTAGGTATATTTATAGGGGGTGTTGTTAAAGTTATGTTTATTTATAAGGGGTTTGGATAAAATTTATCCTATAAAATACTCGGGAATATTTTTATAAATCAACCATTACCATTAACGATGTAACTCGACAATCACTAACAGAGAGTGACAGTGAAATTTCAAAATCGGAAGGAGGTGTCATTAAATTTAGACCTAACTACAGGGGATCTGGATGAAATTTTCTCTTATATCTATACAAATATATATAATAAAATACATAGAAAGTTGAATTTTATCCCCTATACATTTTCCTCCCCCCAAAACCATCACATCACTCATTTCTTTCACATGCTCAACCATTAATATTTGATTAATTTGTAATTTAACATAATTTTTATTTCAGATATTATCTATACACGATAGTATAGATATGTTAAAAAAATTTATCGAATTATATATTCGAGAAAATTTTGTCAATATCTTTAAGAAAATAATGGGTGAAAATAAATTTTGAATGATTTAATCAAATAAATGAAGGAAAGAAAAATTATTATTTAATATAGTGATATCGATTTTTTAAAACTCGAATTTTTTGTTCTATCGTGCCTTCAGGCACGGGTTATAACTAGTATATATATATATATGTGTGTGTGTGTGTGTGTGTATACGAATTTATATATGTATATATATGTATGTATACATATTTATATATATATAAATTATATACGTATATATACATATATATATACGAATTTATATACGTATGTATACATATTTATATATATAAATTATATATATGTGTGTGTGTGTGTGTGTGTGTGTGTATACTTGTTTGAATTTGTATATATATTTAAACAAGTATATACACGAATTTAATGCACCACTTTCCAAAGAAAATACACATGAATCAATGGAGGACAAAAATGTCACAAAAAAATTAATAAAATTCAAATAATGTACTTAGATACAAATAAGTATCAAAATTAAAGATTTAATTACCCAACATTTTTTTCTGTGTACTTTTTTACAATTAAGTCTAATTTGGTGTACTCCCTTCCAATTTTCCCTTATATAAAACATATTATTCTATTAATTTCATGGGCTCGGCACTGCACCAAAAATTACTATTCTTAAATCTGAAGTTACATCTAATCGAGGTAATTCATGATATCATGAATTACCTTAATCATTTTCAACTTCTCATTCACGAGTTGTAACTTGACTTTGAAAAATTATAATATTCATAATTGATTATAATATTTTGGAATCAATTATGCATTTTGTAATTGTACCTCACACCTCAAAATTTTATAATTTAATTTTAAAAAATTTTAAATCTTGATATTGTACCGTCTTCGGTATCTTAAACTTTCTCTAATTTAATGATTTGTAATTTAAAAAAAAAAAAAGGTGAGACTGTGGTTGGACTATGCCCTAGGTCTAGGCCTTGGTAAGATATGGGTATAGGGTACGAGGCGACTGAGCCAAACATCTGGGCAGGTTTTTGAATACTAGGCCGAGCCTTGAACCTATGCATTTCCTTATATTTTAGATAGACACATCGCAATTAAATATTCCTATAATTTATGGGTAACCTTAGTGAGCAACATAGTGGTACCCTTTTGCTTATTGTAGAATTTATGGGTACTGATGATGCACAAAACTGTCTTCGTGCAAGATCAACAGTCAAGAATATCAACGGGTGTGATTAATGAGCAATTAGCATGTAATTAATGGCAATCAAGAGTAAAACAATAAATAACGGGTCAACACAAGAGATTTATAGTGGTTCGGTCTCGGGTGACCTACGTCCACTCTTTCGAATGACAGTGTTTGCCGGTGTTCTTTATTGATGAATAACAATCAACGAAGTGTTACAGAGCTTGAGAGAGAGAGAGAGAGAGAGAAGGAGAGAGCAAGTATGTTGGAGATGTTTTCAGTGTCCCTTTACCCTTGAGAGGGCTTACATTATATAGCAATGGTGAGGCGGTGCCGTGAGGAAGAGGTCTTCCACTATTTTGGTAAGTGCAATCATGGTAGGAGTAGACCTCTTTGGTAAGAACAAGTAAGGTAAGAGTAGATATTCGCATCCCGTCATTCTCTCCCCGTGTTCCTATTCAGTCGGAGGAGATTCCTGACTTGGATTGGACTTTAGGCTTGGACCTTGAGTTGGAATAGGAGTAGGAGTACTGGAGTACCAAGGCAAGGGAGCACCATGGGGGTAGGCGCCCAGTGGTCGGCGCCCCATGGTTGGCGCCCAATGGTGGTCATCCCATTGGTGTCTTCTTAGGCCTTGACCTTCTAGTGCATTCTTCCTTGGGATATCATGGTATGAGGAGAGGGCAAGTGAGGAGTTGAGATGATGAGTGGGGAGCTCAACCAAGGGGTCGGCGCCCATGGGGCTGCCATAGTCGGCGCCCATAAGGCTTCGACTGTCCCTCGACTCCTTCGCCTCTTCTCCGTTCTCCTTAGATGGGTGACCCGACTTGATAGGTTTTGGAGACTTGGATTAATCCCGGGGCCCATTGGTATTCGGGCCTTTCTCGACTTATTTTCATCGGGCTTAGCCCAGTTGAATTTGGACTCGTCATTTGCCCCCCATGCTCCGAGCTCTGATTTTCTCGGAAATAAAGAGGTCGAGGGCATGTGTTTCGGCTTCGTCATGGCTTTTCCTTACTCTTCACGGTACCCCTTTATCGGGTCGTTTGCTGAGTTTTTTCGGGAAATAATAAAAATATATATATATATTATTATTTTATGTATATATTTTTTTTTTGTCTACGAGTTGAGGCTACTGTTCCATCTTCTTCCTTGTATCGCAGTTGTTCATTTCTGAAGGCCTTTTCTTTGGGTAAACCACCAAGCTTCCATAAGAAGCTTTACCAAGCTTCTTCAAGAAGCTTTGTCTTCCCTATTTAAAGGCACCCAAGAGCTCATTGTTCATCCTACTTCACACTTCATAGCCTCTCACCATTTTTTCTTTAGCCTTCCCCTCATACTCCCAAAGCAAACAAATGAAGACAAGGAGCTCAAGAGATGATGGAAGGTAGGAGCAAAGAGGAGAGGAGCGGAGAGGGCGCCCAAGGGGCTGCCATGGTCGGCGCCCATGGGTCCTCCCCTCCCCTCCGTGTTGGCTTTAATCGTCCTGTTGGTGGTTGCGGCGCTGCGGGGATGTCTTCCAGTGGAGAAAAGCCCTTTGGGATTATCAGTTCGAGGTCGGGTTCAAGCACTAAGGCCCCAGTCAACCCCTTCGGCATGTCAGCGAGGGCTCAAGGCATAGTTGTGCAACGGAGTAAATCTTCAACTGAGGGCAGTACCCATGGTCTAGGCGGCGCCCTGGGCTCTTCAGGCGGTGTGGGTGGTGCCCAGAGGTCATCCGATGACACCCCCGGCGTGGTGCAGCTCTCCTCTCTCGAGTCTAGAAAACGACCAGTTGCTGACTTGGATAGGCCTGGCTCCCAAGGTATGTTCCGCTGCTTTTTTTTTTTTTTTTTTTATATATCCTTTGTCAATATGACAATTTTTTTCCTACCAACGAACTGAACCTGCCCCTGGGGTATCCTTTCAGATGAGGGGGAACCCGCCGGGGACCTTGGCGAAGGTCGAAGTGCAGAGGGGAACAATACTTCTCAAGTAGTCTCTATATTTAGCTCTCTTAAATACGACGAAGATATTTCCAACATAGTTACCTGGTACCGTATCCCGCCCTCCGTGACATGCCGCCGTCCCGAGGCCGACGAGTCTGCATGCAGTGATTCCCTAGGCGAGATCGTCGTTTATGAGGGTATGTTGGAGGCTGGTCTGCGGTTCCCTATCCCCGGACCTATATGTCGGGTTCTGGAGTACCTGTCCCTTGTCCCGGGGAGGTTGGCCCCAATGGTTGGAGGGTGATTATGGCATTCTTTACTCTTTGGCGATTGGTTCACCCTGCTACTGTCCCCCCACCGCTCGAAGAGTTCTTGGCTACTCATGCTCTTCGTGTGAACCCGGTTCCCCATCAGGGATGGTACCGCTTTGCCCCCAGTGCGGGCAGGATTATTGAGGGGCTTACGTCCAACCTTCACAACTGGAAGAGGAGATTTTTCTTCGTCGGTGGAGAGTGGGCTTCTGAGTCTGATCGTGACGTGGTGCCCACCCGATGGGACACAGTTCCCCGGAGTTCCCAAGGTAACTATTTCACCTACTGTTTCTGCATTAATTTTTGCCTATTTGCTCTTGTAATGTTACCTTCTCTTTGCAGATCCACCAATTCTGACCCCAATGCAAGAGAGGCTGCTCGACGTGGTCCGTAACTACCCGACCAGAAAGTTTTCGGAGATCATGTCGGCGCCCGGTATTCCTTCGATTCTTACGAGGCCGAGGAGGAAAGGTACTTTACTCCTTTCGTTATTCCTTTGAAAGCACACCATGGTATGCTTTTTTGGCTTACATTGGCCCTGCAGGTCTTCCTGTTGACAGGTCCCTGGTGGGGGAGGTTCTTTCTTCTATGGCGAAGCCATCTCCCCCTTGTCATTCCAAGAGGGCAAGATCCAGTGCCCCCAGCTCTTCGCGACCAGAGTCTACTGGTCAGGCTAGTTTCTCAGAGGCTGACCCGGGTGATGCTCATCCTCCTTCCTCGCTTGACGTTTCTTCGCCCCTGAGAGATCACTCTTATAGTGCTGCGGGGGCTTGAGACTCCGACGTTGCTTCCTGACAGGGCGGAGGGTCTGCCCAGTTTTCCCGTTTCAGGTCCTCCCCCAGTATCCATGTTGAGGGATGTGAGATTGGCGAAGGGGAGGCTGGAAAACTTTGTGTCTGGCGTCGAGATCCAAGAGATTGCTTCTAGAGGGCCAGAGGGCGTAATTGATGCTACCATGGAGGGTTTTGCATTGGTAAGTCTTGCTCCCCTTTCCTTGTATGTGGCTTTCTGTGATACCTTGGTCTTGCTTATGACTCTTCCTGTATCTCTGAATGCTTTCAGGTGGCCGCTGTTTTACCCTGCTTGTTCAACAACACTCTAAAGATCAGGGACGCAGTCAATGGCCAGGCGATGGAGAGGCAGGCACGGGAGGCTGCCGAGGAGCAGCTTAGACTTGTGCAGCAGGCACGAGAGGATGCTGCAGAGATTTCACGGCAGACACGAGAGGATGCCGAGAAGCAGTTGAGGCTCGAGCGACAGACACGAGAGAGTGCCGCTGAGGAGTTGGTGCAAGCGCGGGAGAGGATTACCCAGCTCGAGGCCGACCTTCGTGTAGCACTTGAGAGAACTACTAGGGCCGACGCCCAGAGAGATGCTGCTGAGAGAGGCAGGGATGCTGCTGAGAGGGACAGGGCCCGTGCCTTCATTGACGGCTACGAGGAGCTCAGGAGAAAGGCCACAGCAGAATATCCTTACACTGACTTTACTATCTTTCGGCCTGATGAGGCCCCCGACTCCGATGAAGACGGCGATGGAGGAGACTATGTGAGTGGGAGCAGTGAGGGTCATTAGGAGTGATGCCTTTGTACCTTTTTTTTTTTCTTTTTTTTTGTTGACAGACTA
This sequence comes from Ilex aquifolium, assembly GCA_951799425.1. Classification (NCBI taxonomy): domain Eukaryota; kingdom Viridiplantae; phylum Streptophyta; class Magnoliopsida; order Aquifoliales; family Aquifoliaceae; genus Ilex; species Ilex aquifolium. Next base: position 5,952,204 of record OX637398.1, on the reverse strand, counting down.
TGTCTTCTTTTTGTAAAAGGCTCATGGGTCTTAAATGAAGCAAAACTTTTTGAGAAAGTACTTTGAAATTTTATTTTGCAATTCCAAGCAAACACTTAAGAAAGTAGAAAATAGCAAGACAACTAAAAAATAAACAGTACAAGTAATGGCCCTCGACTCATGACTCACTACCCCCAGCTACTGGTAGTATTTCTTTAAGTGCTCCGCATTCCATGGATGGGCTAGGACCTTTCCTTCGGTGTTTTGGATTCTGTAGGATCCTGGCCTTACTACCTCTATAACGGTATAGGGACCTTCCCAGTTTGGTCCCAATTTTCCTTCTCGGGAGTCTTTGGTAGACAGGATAACCTTTTTCAAGACCAGGTCCCCGGGTAAGAAAGACCGAGGCTTCACCCTCGAGTTGTAGTACTTAGTCATGCGACGTTTGTACTCTGCATTCCGGAGCATGGCTATCTCCCTCTCCTCCTCTACCAAGTCGAGGTTGATGCGGAGGCCTTCTTCATTACGGGCAGGGTCATAGTGTTGGACCCTAAGGGAGTGTACCCCGATTTCAACGGGTATCACTGCCTCTATTCCATATGCTAGAGAGAAAGGTGTTCCACCCGTTGGACTCCTTGGTGTGGTCTGATATGCCCATAGCACTCCTGGGAGCTCGTCTACCCATCTCCCCTTGGCAGTCTCCAATCTAGCCTTCAGGTTACGGAGTATGGTTCTGACAGTGACCTCTGCTTGACCATTTGCCTGGGGATGGGCAGGGCTTGAGTGGGGTTGCTTGATCTGGAGGTCTGCACAGAAACCGTTGAGGAGTTTGTTGTCAAACTGCTTGGCGTTGTCGCTGACAATGGCATGTGGTATTCCAAACCTGCAGACTAGATTCCTCCATGTGAAATCCTTTATCTTTTGATCTGTGATTTTGGCCAAGGCTTCTGCTTCTGCCCACTTGGTAAAGTAGTCGATGGCTACGACTACAAACTTGCATTGGCCTCGACTCATTGGCAGGGGACCTAGGATATCAATCCACTACATGGAGAAGGGCCATGGGCTCTGAATGGTGGTGAGTTTTTCGGGTGGTTGTCTGGGTACCGTTGCAAAACGCTGGCACTTATCACATCTCTTGACGAAGTCTTTGGCATCTCGGATCATAGTAGGCCAATAATATCCCTGCCTAATTGCTTTATGGGCCAGTGCACGCCCTCCTGAATGGTTCCCACATACCCCTTCATGGATCTCCCTCATGGCGTAGTTGGCTTCTTCGGGGGAGAGGCAGCGGAGTAGAGGGAGAGAGTGACTCTTCTTGTAAAGGGTGTTCTGTAGGATGACATACCTGGATGCTCTCACCCTCACTTTTCTGGCCTCTACCGGGTCGTCTGGACCAGTGCCCTCCTGCAGATACATTCGGATAGGAGTCATCCAGTTGGACTCTGAGGATGCACAGTGGACCTCCTCCTCTGGTTTGGTGGTGCTGGGCTGGAATTGGTGACCCGTTAGTGCTGGGCCCATGAGAATATTGGCAGAGGCGAACTTTGCAAGGGCGTCTGCCATAACGTTCTCTTCTCGAGGCACATGGTGGATGTCGAAGCAGGCAAACCTTGTGAGCAGTGCTTGGACCACTGAGAGGTACTCCTGCATCCTTTCTTCCTTGGCTTCAAATTCTCCCCTCACTTGGTTGACTATGAGCTGAGAGTCATTGTAGGCCATGAGGTTGAGTGCTTCCATCTCCAAAGCTAACCTTAGGCCTGATATGAGAGCTTCATACTCTGCTTGGTTGTTTGACGTGGTGAAGTGTAAAGAGACAGCGTACTTCAAGGGTGTGCCATGTGGGCTGATTAGTACTAGTCCAGCTCCACCCCCTTCGCTAGTGGAAGACCCATCTACGTAGAGCTTCCAAGATGGTGTAGGGGGTGATGGGGGAGAATGCAATGAGGGCTGAGGTGACGGAGCCTTGGGGAGGCTGGGCGGCGCCCAGGGCTTAGTGAGTGGCGCCTCTGGTAATGTGGTCGGCGCAGCTGATTCCCTCTCCTTCTCTGGGTAGTGGTTCCCCTCTTGGGCAACATCTGGGCTAGACTCCTGGTGGGCGGAGTTAGCGTGCACTGAGTAGGTGGGCGCATGGGCGCCTGATGCCTCTCCTTGGGACTCCCGCAAGGGCGTTGACTCTGCCACGAAATCTGCAAGGGCTTGGGCTTTGATGGCAACCCTAGGCTGGTACTGTATGTCGAATTCACTCAACTCCACTGCCCATTTTAGCATCCTACCAGAGACGTCAGGCTTCCCCAAAATTCTTTTAAGTGGTTGATCGGTAACTACCACGATGGTGTGGCCCTGAAAGTAGGGGTGCAGACGTCTGGCTGCCGTGACGAGGGCAAGAGCTAATTTTTCTAACTCCGAATACCTTATCTCTGCCCCTCGGTAGGCTCTACTCACATAGTAGACGGGCTTCTGGGTGCCCTCATCCTCTCTGATGAGGACGGAGCTTACGGCAGACGGTGAAGAGGAGAGGTACAAGTACAGTTTTCCCCTTGGTAGTGCATGGGAGAGCAGAGGTGGTGCGGCGAGGTAGGCTTTAAGCTTCTGAAAGGCTTCCTCAGCCTCTGATTCCCACTGGAATGACCTGCGTAGGATTTTAAAGAAAGGTAGGCATTTATCGGCTGACTTAGAGACAAACCTGTTGAGGGCTGCTACCCTTCCGTTGAGGCGCTGGACCTCGTTGGTCGAGGCGGGGGACTTCATCTCCATGATGGCCCTGATCTTGTCAGGGTTGGCCTCTATGCCTCTCTTGTGGACCATGAAGCCTAGAAATTTTCCTGAGCCGACGCCGAAGGCACACTTTTCAGGGTTCAGCTTCATCTTGTAGGCTCTTAATACGTCAAAGGTCTCCTGTAGGTGCGATGCATGATCATTCGCAACTACACTCTTCACCAACATGTCATCTACGTAGACCTCCATGGTCTTTCCAATCTGAGCCTCAAACATCTTGTTGACGAGGCGCTGGTAAGTGGCCCCGGCGTTCTTGAGTCCGAAAGGCATCACTTTGTAACAATAAGTGCCTTTTGGAGTGATGAAAGAGGTCTTCTCCTGGTCTGGGGGGAACATGCTGATCTGATTATAACCGGAGTAGGCATCCAGGAAACTCAAGAGTTCATGACCAGCAGTGGCATCAATAAGGAGGTCAATACGTGGGAGTGGATAGCTGTATTTTGGACAGGCTTTGTTGAGTTCTGTGAAGTCTGCGCATAGGCGCCATCTCCCATTGGTTTTAGTTACCATCACCACATTGGATAGCCAGTCTGGGTAGGCTACCTCCCTTACTGATCCATTAGTTAATAACTTGTCTACCTCTGCTTCCATGGCTTGCCCCCTTTCAGTGCTTACATTCCTCAATTTCTGTCGAATAGGCTTACATCTCGGGTCGACATTGAGTCGATGGGTGACCACCTCTGGGTTGATGCCTTCCAGGTCTTTTTGAGACCAAGCGAAGACGTCTGCGTTCTGTCTGAGGAAGTCTACCAAGGCGGAAGCCTGCTCCTGTGAAAGTGAGGAGCCTATGTAGACCTTCATTTCTGGAAGATTATCATTGATCATAACTGGTCGGAGCTCTTCTGCTGGTTCACCCCTTTCTATGGCACTGTCCTCCCTGGGGTCATACACTTCGACTTAGAGAGTCTCTTGTGACCTCGTAGCCCTCATCGAGGCCACATAGCACTCTCTGGCTGAGACCTGATCTCCTCTTATCTCCCCAATCCTACTAGAGGTTGAGAAACGGAGGAGAAGGTGGTAGGTAGATGGCACTGCCTTTAGAGCATTGAGGGCAGGGCGTCCGAGAATTATATTATACGCAGAAGGGCAATCAAGTACAATAAAATTTACCATGATAGTAGAACTCCTTGGAGCAGTCCCTGCTGTGACAGGCAAGGTGATAGACCCCAGGGGTTGGACTCTCTCTCCTGAGAAGCCAACCAAGGGAGTCCTGACAGGTTGTAGTCTCTCTCTACCAAGGTGAAGGCTGTTGTAGGCTGTGGCAAACAGGATGTCGGCGGAGCTGCCACTATCAATAAGTACTCTCCTCACCTGGTAGTTGGCCACCATCAACGTTAGGACTAGAGGGTGATCATGTGGAGCTTGAACCCCCTCCAGGTCTTTGTCTGAGAAAGTGATGATCTTTTTTTCCCCATGTCGGGGTGTCTTCATTGGGCGAGAGTCATGTGACTCTGCCTATCTGGCTTTCCTAGCGTGTGCCTTCCTGGCGGAGTTGGAGTCACCTCCTCCTCCTAACCCTCCTGCGATGGTCTGAATCTCGCCAAGGGGTTACTGGTGTTCACGCTCTTCATGCGGTGGAGCTGGTCCTCGACCAGCCACGTACTGCCTCAGATGGCCCCGTTGAATAAGCTCTTCAATCTGCTTCTTCAGCTGGAAGCAGTCATCTGTTTCATGGTCGTGGTCGCGGTGGAAGGGACAGTACTTACTGGTATTCCGGCGCTTGGGGTCGGATTTCATTTTTCCGGGCCAACGGATGGCAGGGTCATCCTGTATTTGGAGCAAGATGTGCTCCACTGAGGCGTTGAGTGGTGTGAAAGGCTGTCGGTCTTTTAGGGGTAGTGGACCGAGACGGTCCTTCACAGACACCCTGTCATCTTTCTTTCTCTTGTTCGGTCTCCCTCCTATCTTCACGGCTTTCTTTTCTCTTCTCACCTCCTCGAGAGGGTTCTCCCCGGCGGGCCTTAGTGATGTCCTCCGCGTTCATGTATTTCTGAGCCCTGGACAGCAGCTCGGGCATCTAGGCATACTAGATGGTGGCTTCTTTAGCACGGAGAACATGAAGCTGGATGAGCGGAGCCCAGCGATAAAAGCAGCCAAGGCCACCCTATCATCCGGCTCCTCAACCTGGAGGACCTCCTTGTTGAAGTGGGCAAGATAGCCCCTGAGACTCTCGTCCCTGTCCTGCTTGATGGTGAGCAGGTGTGTCACTGGCTTTTGGTGGCGGCGTCCCCCAATGAAGTGGGAGACGAAGGACCTACTCAGCTCTGCAAAGGAGTGTATGGAGGAAGGTTTGATCTTGGAGAACCACTGGCGAGCAGACCCCTTCAAGGTAGTAGGAAAAGCTCTGCACATAATCTCCTCAGGCACGTTGTGGAGTTGCATGAGAGATTTGTACGTATCCAAGTGGTCGAGGGGGTCTTTGGTGCCATCGAAGATCTCAATGTTGGGCATCTTGAACTTTGAAGGCAAAGGATAATTGACAATATCAGCAGTAAAAGGCGTATCAGTACGTCTTACCAGATAGTCTACGGCTTCAGGTGCTTGCGCCTTGATGGCGTTGAGGGCATCTCCAAGTTGGTTCTGCACCTCTCTAATCTTCTCGTCCCACTGGTTGGGGGGATCTTCAGTCGGATGACGATACTGGCTTTGGTGATCACCATACTGACTCTCGCCGTCTTCATCCTCATGTGCAGGTACGTGTGAAATAGGGGGTACACGTGAGTTTCCTGCACGCTGAGGAGGGGCTACTGGATGAGAGGCGCCTCGTGGCCTCGGGGCATTCTGGCGGAGGCCCCCATGATGATGGGCTGCCCGGTGCCCAGAAAGAAGGGGTTGTTGCTCCTCCCCTGTTGGAGGGAGTGGTGCTCCTCCTGCAGGGTGAGGGGCGATGCCCCCTTGGGTGAGCATAAGTTGGATAATCTGCTGGTTCTGTTCCACCAGCAGCTGCATGGTCTGCAAGAGTTGTTGCTGTCCGACGACGGGGGTCGCCGTGGCAGAAGGTCCTGAAGGTGCGGAGGGAGGCGGAACCTCCTCCCGGTGAGCCGGGTTGTTGTCCCCGGGTTGTTGAGACATTGATCTCGTGGTGATTGCCATGGATTGAAAGAATAGAAAGATAGTAAAAACTTTGTCGTTCCCACAGACGGCGCCAAACTGATGATGCACAAAACTGTCTCGTGCAAGATCAACAGTCAAGAATATCAACGGGTGTGATTAATGAGCAATTAGCATGTAATTAATGGCAATCAAGAGTAAAACAATAAATAACGGGTCAACACAAGAGATTTATAGTGGTTCGGTCTCGGGTGACCTACGTCCACTCTTTCGAATGGCAGTGTTTGCCGGTGTTCTTTATTGATGAATAACAATCAACGAAGTGTTACAGAGCTTGAGAGAGAGAGAGAGAGAGAGAGAGAGAGAGAGAGAGAGAGAGAGAGAGAGAGAAGGAGAGAGCAAGTATGTTGGAGATGTTTTCAGTGTCCCTTTACCCTTCAGAGGGTTTACATTATATAGCAATGGTGAGGCGGTGAGGCGGTGCCGTGAGGAAGAGGTCTTCCACTATTTTGGTAAGTGCAATCATGGTAGGAGTAGACCTCTTTGGTAAGCACAAGTAAGGTAAGAGTAGATCTTCGCATCCCGTCATTCTCTCCCTCGTGTTCCTATTCAGTCGGAGGAGATTCCTGACTTGGATTGGACTTTAGGCTTGGACCTTGAGTTGGAATAGGAGTAGGAGTACTGGAGTACCAAGGCAAGGGAGCACCATGGGGGTAGGCGCCCAGTGGTCGGCGCCCCATGGTTGGCGCCCAATGGTGGTCATCCCATTGGTGTCTTCTTAGGCCGTGACCTTCTAGTGCATTCTTCCTTGGGATATCATGGTATGAGGAGAGGGCAAGTGAGGAGTTGAGATGATGAGTGGGGAGCTCAACCAAGGGGTCGGCGCCCATGGGGCTGCCATAGTCGGCGCCCATAAGGCTTCGACTGTCCCTCGACTCCTTCGCCTCTTCTCCGTTCTCCTTAGATGGGTGACCCGACTTGATAGGTTTTGGAGACTTGGATTAATCCCGGGGCCCATCAGGCCTTTCTCGACTTATTTTCATCGAGCTTAGCCCAGTTGAATTTAGACTCGTCAGGTACATTTGTTATGTGGACCAATTTTTTTTTGATATATATGAACCTTATTTCACCTAAAATAATAAAAAAAATAGCCAAATTTTGTTCACTAAGGTGACACAATTCTCACCAACAAATAAGGAGGCTACAACAGCATTTATGGTTGATATTGTGCCACATTGTGGGAATGACTCTTTGATGTAAAGTTTTTGACAAGTATAAAATTCTCCTCACTAAATTTGTTTATAAAATATTGTATTCTAAATAATATGTCAAAATCCCATATATCGAATATTTTGTAGAGTTAGTGGACCCTACTAATTCAACCACTTCTATTGATTTAGGATACAAAATTTGGTAAATAATTTGGTCAACATAACATTGCTCTTTTGATAAGAGTAATACTACAAAAACTAAAATGAAACCTAAAAAATTGTAACTCAGATGCATATCATCTGGGTCCCATTATTTTTTTAGTGGGTCTCACTCATCCCACACTCATTGAAGGAATAATATGCATATGAATTTTAACTTTTGAGTTTTATTTGAATTATGTAACATTTTCCTTTAAATTGTATTTTAAATTTGGGATTCCAAATGGTGTCGAGATGAATAGAAATCATTGGATAAGTGAGTCCTATTAAAAAAAATTAGCAAGACCCACTTATCCAATGGTCTGGTGATTTGGGATACAACTTAAGATCTCAAATTTAAGATCCCTAATATTGTTCTTTGTTTTATGAAGAGTAATGAATTTATTAATTTAATTCACTATAATTTTTTGATTGATTGTGGGCTCCATGAAATATTAAAATTTCGTGTTAATCTAATAGTTATATTGAAATCACATCACTACGACGAAAATTTTGTTTTGATTAGTTGGTTTTGTTACCTTGCATTTTCACGTGAAGGGGACCACACGTGATTGCTTCAAACGCGTAGGAAGTCCAACCCAACACATGCCCTTGTCCCTCTACGGGAACGATTGGGATGTAAATTAGATGCGTGATTGCATTCTTTGTGCATCCAGCGATTTGCATTGAGCTCATGCATCTTAACGCGGTATGGAGACGCAAATTTAGACATTTTGTAGTAAAAAAAAAAAAAATTTGTGGTATGATTACAGAGGTGGCAATTTTAATCCATTACCCATTAATTCGTCCAATTCGTTTATAAATAAATAAATTAGATATTTATATTAATTAATGCGGGTTTTAAATGGATAAGGTAATATAATTCATTTTAATTGAGTTGGTTAATATGAATTATAAATGGGTATTCATTAAGTTTAATATTTATCTTTCTATTAAATAAAACAATTAATAAAATTAAATAAATATATTAATATACCAAAAAATACACACACACTAATATAACAAAAAAAACACACACACTAGCACACCAAAAACACATACACTAATACACTATCCATGACCCATAGGTTGCCCATGACCCACAAGTTGACCCATGACTCACAATCCACGGACCGACCCATGGCCCATAGTCGACCCCGATCCATTATATGTGTGTATTTTTTTTTATTAAATGTGTTTTAGTTTTTGTGTTAGTATATGTGTGTGTGTATTTTTGGTGTTTTAGTGTGTGTATTTTTAGTGTATTAGTTTGTGTGTGTTTTGATATATTAGTGTGTATATGTGCGTGTGTGTTTATTTGCATTTTGGTGTACTAATATGTGTCTATTAAAATTTTTAATTATTTTATGGGTTAATAGGTTTAATTCAATTAATTTTAAACCCAACTCATTGTAACTCATTTAATACATGAATGAAAACTTGATTGAATTTATTTTAACCTAACCTATAACCAACCCAACTCACCTATTTGCCACCTCTAGGTATGGGGCTCAAATCATGCACCTTTTTTTTGGGGGGCGGTATTTTGGGATATAATAATGTTATTTGTACTTAATTATCGAACTTATTTTAGAAGCCTAATATATCGTGATCATTAGATTGATAATGTGTCATTTAATATTGAGATCAACTGTTAATTCAAAGGCACTAATGTATTTTTTGTAATCCTAAAGATAACTCAAGTGATAATAGGGACAATGTACTGTAAACTCAGATTGAGTTCGAATCTTAATAATTTTTTGGGACCAGATCATAAGAGATTTATCCCTCATGAATATCTTAGTTCCAGCGTGGATGACCTGTCTTTAACTAGACCGAAAAAGGAATTACTTAAAATGCGTGTAACTTGGCCCGCAGATCCCTAACCATTGAAATAAAAAAAAATTTAATGTATATTTTTTTTGTCAACAAAGATAAAAATGTATTAAGTTGTCAAATTAGATTCACAAATTATCTCTAAAGCATTGTTTGTTGAGATATTACAAAGAAAAGGGGAGGGTAACACTACCACAGGATTAGATTGGTTGTCTCTTGTCTGCACCGATGCACTTAACCCTATTGCGCAGGCGCATATATAACATGTGGACTTTATTGCCTGTCACCCAAATATAATAGTAGCATTAGTATAATTAGGAGTGTCTGAATTAATTTACACACATTTCAATTAATTTTTTTTTCCAATCTGGTTAAAAGTAGGTCATCTACGCTGGAATTAGAGTATTCATAAAATATAAATTCCTCATGTCATGAAACTAAAGAGCTGTCAACATTTAAATTCAAAATGTTTAAATTTACAATTTTGTCTTATTGTCACTTGTATATTACCATTGAAATTAATTTGAAATTAAGATAGGGTTGTTGAGTGTCATAATCATCAAACTCAAGCTCCGCGTACTACATATTGGTCATTCATGAACTAGTTGACGTTCAAACTCCATACTCTATTGAATTCCAAATCCATCCCAAGTACTAATATAATTTGTAGCCAAGGTAGTTCCCCATTCCACTCTGTTTCCCACGTTCCAAGGTTGTACAAATAGCCCATGTGTGTGTGTGTGTGTGTGTGTGTGAGAGAGAGAGAGAGAGAGAGAGAGAGAGAGAGAGAGAGAGAGAGAGAGAGAGAGAGAGAGAGAGAGAGAGAGAGAGAGAAGTGCCTCAAATTTAGCTCTGAATTAAGTTCAGTCAAGGTTGTAAACTTGTTATATATTGAGCATGCACGTGGGCTTGGTATTTGGTGGTTGAAGCCCAAGCTCTTCAAGTTATATCACACACACACACACACACACATATATAATCACCAAAATCCACTCTGCCATTCCCTAATGAAACATGAAATCCTACTTAATATGCCACTTCACTCATGTGCGTCTACATGCTAAACAGCTGGTACTCTTAATATGCTAATTAATCTACATGCAAACTTTATAATATAGTGTAGTACATAATAATGCTCTTGTGGATGATTTTTTTTTCGTACAGGAATAGAATTTCAGAGACAAGTATTCAATAATTAGCAATAAATTAATACATAGGGAAGACCTGATCGATAAGGGAACAAAGAGAGAATTCTAATGTTTCAGTCTGCTCTGGAGACACATCACCATTCCATTATTTTTTAATTCCAAAAAAAAATATTCGTGGGGCAGAATTACATATACCTGAAATCAAGGGTCAATCTGAATGAATTATTTAGTTAGACAAAGGTTGCAAGAAAAGAACAATTAATCGGATCCCAGTTAAGCAACTTGTAAAATTTCTACAAGAATTTCTTGGGAATAGATCTGGTCCGTCCATTGCATCATCATTGTCAATTAAACTACCCTAGCTCAAGCAAGAGAAAAGCTATTGTCTCGGTGCATCTATCCCAACTCAAGCAAGAGAAAACCTAAAGACCACCATCACCAATCGCGGAGTCAGAAATGTTTTTCAGAGTAGATACCTTAATTATAAATTTAATTTTTTTTTCACTTGATAAAAATAACATAACACATTTAAATTTATTATATTATACTTGATATTCAAACATTTATTAGAGACAAAATAGTTCAACATCGATATGCATAAGATATACAAAATAATAATAATAATAATAATAAAAAGCTCATTATACTTATTTACAATTGATTTCGATGAGTTTTCATACTTTAAAGATGTTGTATGATAACTTCATTATCCATACTATGGAGAATATCTTTCTCTATACAAATAATTAACTCACTCGTTTGATTATGTAACTTAATTCTCACAATTTTTATAACTAAAAAAATAAATTTGATATATCAAAAACTTGTGTAGAAATGTCTGTAAAGTGTAAAATGTGTCAAAAAATTCATAGTTAATTAAGTATTTGTTTATACTATTTGATAGAATAAAAATTGATAGATTGGACACAAGACATATAGGGTGGACATCATGAAATATACCAAAAAAATTTAAAAATATATAGTTAATAATTTTTTTAAAAATTTCAGGGTGGGTCCGTGCCCCCCTACTAGTGGCTTCGCCACTAACCACCACCACCACCACCACTACACTTCCGTCGCCACCACCACCACGTCAATCACACTTCCACCATCATGTCCACCACACCACCACCATCATATTTCTGTTTTCATTATTTTCTGGATTACTATTCAAACAAGTTTTAATGTTTTCTATTTCGTAAAACTGTTTTTGGAATTATATAATCAAACAAGTTCTATGACACAAAAAATACCAAAAAGTAAAAACAGTTTTCTAAAACTCTTCCTAAAAACAATTTTTCGTCATCTCTCTTCAATTTATGCTTATTCATATACGTTTGAACTCTATTTTTCATTTCATCTATTTAAGAAACTATATCTTCTTTTAAGTTGTTTATAATTAAGCATTTCTTAGAGTATTCTGAACCTTGATTCTAATTTAGGCGCAAATTTAGATTTAGGTCTAAATGGTCAATGGTCTTTTTACCTTTTCAAACCTTGACCAAAATCTATATCAAATCAAGATAAAATTTATTCTAGACTTAAATTGAAGGAGATTCAAATGCTATATTAAATTTCCAACGTAACTTTTTATCCTATCTAAAGTCTTTTTAGACTTTTTCAACAACTTGTTCTCTACCACCAACGAAGCATTCAAATTCTTTGAAGACCTATAGGCAAGTTTCTTCCTTTTCATCTTCTATTTTCTTGATTTCTTGTATTTTTCAAAACCCTAATCTCACTCATCTTTCATAATATATAAATCTTAAGCCTACTAGTCAAATTTATCTTTTGATTTCTTCGAGTTAAACACTATCGGTGGTACAATTTTATGGCATCGATTCTTCCTGAAATTCCAAACCTTCACGACCTATAAATTTAGAAAATCATCTATTTTGTTGAAAATGATCCATTTTTTGTGTTCTTCAAATCAAACCCATGTCAAAGTAACTACTTTTTTTTTGTTTTCTTTTTCTTTATCTGGATTAGCATAAGAAGATAAGAGACTAGAACAATCTGAAAATTATGGAGAGATTTTTTTTTTTTTTATTTCTTTTTATTCTCAGGTAGTGTTGTATCCATATTCAATTTTTTTGAATTACTCATTTGTGGAGAGATATAAAAGTTTCATTTATTTTATCAGATTTCATAATTTAAATGACAAAAAAAAAGAGTTTTGGGACAATAAGAATTTTTTTTAACAGATTTGAATAAATACTTGAATTTGTCCATTAAAATACTCTATAACATCAAGTTTTTTACTCAAATTTGAGTTTAAATTTAAATTTAAATTATAGTTGGAGTCGCTCATATAAGCAATTGTGTAACTATGGCGGTATCCCTGAACTCATGCAGGTGCAACAAGAATTATTTCTAGAGTAAATTACACTTTTACCATATCAATTATTACTTTGGTCTTACTTTGTCTGCTTAGCTATTAAGTTTCTTACATCGTCCCTTCAATTACTTGAATTGGTTTCACACTATACCAAAATCAAATCTCCTTCATATTTTTGACATAAAATGACTGCATGTGTAGTAAAAGAAATGATCAAATGTCCAAATTAGAGTAACGTGATCCAATAACTATATTTAGAGATACAATATGAGAAATATATATTTAATGGATTAATGTGAGACTAATAACTATTCTTAGAGATGTGTGAAACACAATAGTTGAGACAATGCATGCGAGACAAGAGCATAGTTGGAGATTAAAGTGTAATTTTCCCTTTTACCTCAAACATCGTTTTGATGTTGCTACACTCAAAACATACCCAAGGGAAAATAGCATGTCATTTGGAGTTTTTATTGGGGCCCAAATGACATGGCACCAAATAGAGAAGTCCAAGTCAGCTGTCATGTCATTTGGGCTCTAAATTTGGTCCCAAAATTTGGTCAGTGTAGCATTATTCAAATGAAAGATAAGAAAAATGCCAATGAAATAACAGCTTACAATCAGCTCATAAAAGTTCTGTTATTCAGTCAGAACAAATCTAAGGACACAACTTTCCTTCACATCCAATGCTATTTAAGACAAATGAGAGAACCAAAAAAGAAGAATATCTAAAATTAACTGGGACAAGGTTTCAGAGTTGCAGTCGAAATACAATTGTTACAAGTTATTCCGAGGAAGAAGAGTAAGAAGAAGAAGATTGATTGTTATCCACTGAGATGTTGTTCTTTCTCTCACTGGCAGGATTATTGCTCTTTCAAGTATTCTCTTCTTCTTTGTCAGTGTCATCACTTTGAGCTTGAAATGCTGTCCCTCTGAGATGTAAGGATGGCATCAATGGCTTCTTTCACTTGAGAAAGCTCGGTAGCTTTTCCACCTTGCACTGGCCAAAATTCATCAGTTGCCAATACCTGAATGAATGCACAGATTGAAATACTTAGGATTGAAGTTGAAAAAAGATTGGAAACAGGAGTTTTTTTTTTTTCGGGCGAATTCTAACCTTCACTTGCAATTGGAGAAACTGGACATAATTAATAGCTTTTTCTAACATGGTAACCAAATCAACCTGCATAAGATCACACAGAGAAAAGGGAGAAAAGTTAAAAGAGAATTGTCTCAGATTTTTTTTTTTAATTCAACGGTCAGGGGTGATTAGGCCTGTTTACGTGTCCATCAACTAATCTCCTCCCCGATCCGATGTAAAACATGTCATCTATGTCGGGACTAGAAAAATTAAAAGAGATAACCCCAAGAGATTGTCAAGATCAAATTTATGATGTCTGAGTTTACATTTAGTCTCTATCATTTCGTAACATTTCGTTGCAAAAAGAACTAATTCAAGAAGAATATATAATTGTTGTGAAGCCTAGGCTACCTTGGAACCATTGGGGACGAGGTCCTGCAGAATCTTGAGCCGTTCACTGATCCGTCCTCTACGATTCTGCAACACAAACATTCTGTCACTGTTAAATTTCCTTTTCTCATGATCTCTTGCTTAAGAAGCAATCAAAATCTAGATTTAAGATTACTTTAAAAAGAAGCAAACCTTGGCTGCAACACTTTGTGGATCCTTTGCTGGAGTTGACTTTGGTTTGGGCTTCTTTGTTGCAGCTGTAGTGCATTGCTTCTTCAAAGGCTGCATGCTCTCTCCCTGCACCAATATTTCAAAAAAAAACTTGAAATTGTTTATGGCAGTAGAATGAAATTGTTTTGCCCGTGAAAAAGCTTTAAAAGTTAAGTTTGGTTCAGGTTTTAGTCACATAGATTATCAAAAGCTAAAAGAAGTGACAAATACGAACATTGATGCAAGTGGGGGATAGACATTACCATATGGGTACGCTTATGGAGGGATGGTTCTTCTGATCTGAGCTCCTGAGTGCCATCATCATCATCAGCATCGTCTGCGTCGGTGTTGAGCCACTCAAATGGCTCTTCCTCATGGTGGTTGTCTTTGCTCGTTGATCCATGGTTGCTAGCAGTTTGGATACAATTCAAACTGCCCAGCAGGCGTGGGTACTTGATGAACTGACTCGGGGGTGCAGGGCTCGAATTTTCTTCCCAGATATTTGTGTACTGATCTTGGTAACACATTCTTGGATAAGAGGATTGAGGATTATTAATCCTTTCAGTTTGCTGGAAGCTAAGTACAGATCCACCAGTATGAATGAAACTGTGATACCCAGATTTGAAGTTAATTACAGAATGAGCTTCCTCAGGTTGGTAATTCATAGCCTGTTGATGATACACAATTCCAGTTGAATTTGTGCTGCTTGGACTGGAATGTGAAGAAGAATGGCTCACTGAAACATTTTTGTTGTCACCTAATTCTTCAAACACTAGTTTCTTGTGGTGATGATCTTCAAACCCATAAAGCACAGAGGAGGAAAGCTCAGAAATTTGAACTGATGGCCCTCCAAAAGCATTTCCATAATGTGTGTTGGCTTGAACCAAGCCCATTTTTGAGTCATGAGGTATTCTATCATTGGCAAGTGCCATTGACACAGATAATGAATACTAAGGGTAGCTGATCAAGCAAAAGAGGGAATGGAGTCACAACAGCTGAAGAGGGACTCTCTATATGTAGGTGTTCAAACTTCAAACTCACTGATCTTTCATTAATGGAGATGGGTTTGCAGATGTTTTTGACTTCAAGAAATAAATAATATGAGAAATAAAAACAATTATAGTTAAAATTTCCAATGGCTATGGGAAACCAGAAATGTGAAACTAGTATATATATATATATATATATATAGATTTAATGACGTTGCTATATATTTAATTTGTGATTGCATGGGCATTGATAGCTGGCATGGATGAACAGATGATGAAGAAGAGAGAAGTTAAAAAGGAGAGCAAATCAGCAGAAGCCTCGCCGGATCTTTCGCAACCCACGTCTGAGATTCCCACCGTAGTTAACTCTCTCTCTCTCTCTCTCATTTTCA
Source organism: Ilex aquifolium (assembly GCA_951799425.1). Taxonomy (NCBI): domain Eukaryota; kingdom Viridiplantae; phylum Streptophyta; class Magnoliopsida; order Aquifoliales; family Aquifoliaceae; genus Ilex; species Ilex aquifolium. Next base: position 5,936,606 of record OX637398.1, on the reverse strand, counting down.
GGAATTTTTGAGGCTTCGTCGTACCTTCTTTCCTTCTTACTTCAGAGCCACAAGCACGTGGGCCTTACTCTATTGTATTATATTTTTAATATTGGTTACATTCCTGTCCCAAGCTTGTAATTTGTTACATCGCCCGCGTTCAACTCACTCAACAACAATATACAGTTGTTTCAACCAAATTCTACATTTCATAAAACGAAGAGACAGTCAGTCAACATGGCTTGCTAAGATTCAAGAACAGTAACAACCTTCAAAAGGGAATGAATCAAACGGTTATCTTGAAATTTGAAAATGCAATACTCATCAGCATCAAATGGGCTCCAAGAATTTAAAAATTGCAGTTCAAACAAGGAAATTTTTAGACAAAATAATTGAACCCAATATCAAACAGTCACCTAACATCTCTTTTTTGTAGGTTACTCGATTCGAATCAAAAGTCAAGTTGAAGTTGAATTTACATCTTACTATAGTTCAACTCGAGTTAAACTGAATTTATTAATTCGGGTTAGGTTCGGGTAGAGTCCCCATAACCCAACCCTAATATTACTAGAATTCAAAATAAGGTTAGAATTTATTGTTTAACTGAAAATATGTGTTAAGTATTCATTATCTCGAGTTGTTTGCTTGTATCCGTCCAACCAGGCCTTGATCGGGATGAGAAGTCGCGCCCTTCCTACAGTTAGACTATCTTTCAACTCTTCTCTGATATGAAGAGCCAGCAATCAGCATTATACGCAAATCATGGGTAATTTAATACAAAATATCAAATACGGTCATGTGTCATAGTACATTAGTTTTGTTTTAATGATAATACTAACGTGATATCACTATTTATAATGAATATTTTCTCGAGAGGGAAGCTCGGTGGTTGTGATGAAATGACTATCTTGGTGGTGGTGAAATATTTTCCCTTTTACCCTAATATTTTTCATTTCTAGGTGGAACATTAATTCTGACGGCCCGGCTCAGAGATCTAATTCAGAATCGTAGATCAGGCCCACTTTAAACATACAAAGTCAAGCCCACTATAGGATGGAGGAAACTAGTTCAGGTTAACCGCGCCGTCTTGAGAGAGTCAAGTCAACTGCGCCAAGACTCAGTTCACAATTGACACGAGAGGAGATCTCCGTGAGACGCGCACATCGCCACCTCCATGGAATTGTCTCGCATGTTACGAGAATGAAGCCACCTTCACTGAACTACCTCACATGTTACAAGGATAACGTCTCAATATGTTAGGAAGCGCCTATAAATTGTAAGTTCCACCTATACAAGGGGGGCATCTCTCAATCATTACTCACATCTGAGTACTCTATACCCTTTAAACAATAAAACACTCATACCACCGTAGCTCTTCATAGTAAAGTAAGTCATTCTGACCAAACCACTTAAATTGTGTTTACTTGTGTTGACTTTCCTTCTTTATTACTGCATTTAATACTTAATTAATAAGTGGTGTATAAATATATTTTGTACATCATCAAATTTCACTTAGAACATTTAAACCCCGATGAAGGTGTGTTTGATTCGGAAAATAAGAGGAGATTTGGCTATCCAGTCTAATCCAATGCAGCCCACTTTGGATGGGGTATGAGATTGGATATGAATTTCCAGTTTATGGTTACTCATTTCGGACTCAAATTCAGGTTGAAATTGAATTTATACCTTGGGTTTCACAATCCGAGCTAGAATAATTGGAGTTTAACTCGGGTTCAACCGAATTCACTAATTTGGATTAGGTTCGGATAGAGTCCTCATAACTAGGTCTGTCAATAGATTGAATTTCAACCCGCATCCGAATCTAAATTTGCATCCGTTTAAGCGGATAAGATCAGATTTTTAATCCATTAATCCGATCCAATTCGAATCCGATTGGAGTTGTCTAAATAAATTTGGATATGGATTTATAATAATCTGATCCATTATTAATCGGATCCGAATAAAAAATATATTATGTAAATAAATATCACACATATATTATACTTATACTAGAAAATAAGTAAAAATGGACTGAATATTACAATGTATGACTTACTCTTTTTTCTTTTTCTTTTTTTGTTTCCCTCTCTTGTTTGATTTTTCCTCTTGCTTTTACTTCAATTTTTTATTTTTTTTCTCTTTTTTTTAAGTTCATTATTCAAATTATTATTATTAAATTTTTAGTGTACATGTGTGTTTTGTGATAATCGGATATGATCAAATTTTCGAATCAGGTATCCAAAAATTAATGGATTTGGATATGAATTGAAATTTTCAAATCCGTCAAATAATAGGATCGGATCAGATCAACAAAAACTTAATCAAATTCGAATTCGAATATAAATCAATCCAATTCATATTCGATCCATTTACCAGTCTACTCAAAACCCAACTCAAATTCTACCAAAATTCAAAATAAGGTTAGAATTTATTGTCAAAATTCTACTCGAATTGACTATGGCGAGTTTGGTTTGCGTGTATCCGTCCAACCAGGCCTTGGTTGGAAAGACAAGTCGGGCCCTTCTCTTTGACAAAAATAAAACACTTGAGAATTAGATTAGAATATCTGAGTATGTTATACTTCAGACTGTCCTTTTAATACACAATATCAAATGCGGCCATGTGCCGTGACACATTGGTTTTGTTTTACAATAATGTTATTAAAATTTTATTTGTTGACCTATCAAATGCGTCCATGTGTTATGGCACATTAGTTTTGTTTTATAATAATTATATTTAGATATAATTTATTGACCTAATCCATCACAACCATAAGATTAATTGTGCGTCCTAATAAATATCGTGGAGCGGTGTCAATCCAATAGTTATAAATGATTAAGTTAACAAATTAAATTCAAATAACACTACTTTTTATTTTAATGACAATACTGATGGGCGATTAGGGTTACTAAGAGGGAAGCTCGTTGTTTGTAATGAAATGAATAAGTTGGTGGTGGTAAGAGTTTTTGTCTTGACACTAATATCTTTGAAGGGTGAATAGTATTTTTTGTCTTTAAAATATGTATTTTTTATTAGTTTAGTCTTCAATGTATCAATTTTGTTAGTTTGATCCCTAAAATATTCAAACACGTGATCATTCTGTCAAAAACTTAACGGTCCATCTATGTGGGTACTAAAATGACACGAATTAAATACTTTAGGGACAAAATTGATATATTGAGGACTAAACTGACAAAAAATATATATTTTAAAAACTAAAAATACTATTAACCCTATTAGGGTTAATGGCACTATCCATATTAATTTTCTAGTAGACCATGTTTCTACTAAATTAAATATCATCCACTACTTGAAAATAAAAATTGTGGCTGGTAACAAACAACAATTAAGTATTCTTCTACAAATTCGATGAAGATCGTCATCCACATGTATGTTTTTCAGACCAGAAAAAAAAAAAGAGGGGGAAGTGAGAAAATCAAAGCTGGCATGGGAAGAAGAGCTTTTTTCCTTGTCTCAAGGAGATTGTATTGTTCCTTCCATCTCCATTAAAACAGTTATGAGAACAGATCATTATGATCTCAAAAACCCATGTTCATTTAAAGGCATGGATTGATCTTATCTTCCATAATTATTTTATTATTACTAGCTCGAGGGTATTGCTGTATTTGTAAACTGACTAATGAATCCACCGGCCCAGTTTAAGTTTATACTGATCATTTGTTTGACTTTAATACAAGTCATCAACTCCACCTAAACAGAAGCTCTCTCTCTCTCTCTCTCTCTCTCTCTCTCTCTCTCTCTCTCTCTCTCTCTCTCTCTCTCTCTCTCTCATGGGCCTGCACATGGACGTAAATTCACAAAGGTTGAAAACAGTTGAAGTTTAAAAACGACATAACTTAGGAGCACAACATGAGCCATCAATAGTCATGTAAAATAACGAGAACTCATCTTGCTACACCGCGCATGTGAAAGCACCTTAATTGACATGATTGGCATCAATCCTGGTCCTACTCATGGGTCTAGGTAACTGGACCTAGAATGACTGCTCGCATCAAAACCGAAGCAAATAACTGTTATAATGACGATACCAAATCATCATTGACACGTAACAAGCATCTTGTGTGCAAGGCATTCCCAAGATATATACACATTCCATCCCATCCGATAACTACAATATGCATATGTGATATACCACACCTTTCTAAGTGAAGACTAGATTTACAGGAGTTAACTACACCAACTGAAATGCCACTAGTAGGAAGCTAACAAAATGTCAAAGGAGCTGCATATCCTATATATTACAAGACACAGTTATATGTCCAACAAGATAAAGGTTTGAGCCACCCCTTATAAAAAAAAATACAACAAAATGCGCCTCTCATTGGACTACTGAATGAGCTTGGTTCCAGGAAACACTGCAACCCATAAACCTGCATTTTTTCAGAATAAATGAACTGTAACTGACCAGAAGAAAATCCTTATAAAAGAAGAACTCACACGAGAGCTCAGGCTCAACATTTGTATCCTACTGTACATCTAATAAAGTTAAAGGAATCCAATTAGGAGAAGTCAACCACACAAAGGTATACTTATAATTAAGACATCATATTGACAAGATATAAACAAAGGTTGGTTCACCTAAAACAGAGCTACGGCGATTTCAGCCAGTCATTGGGCCACTGAACAAGGAGGAACATGACCCAAAGGCACCATAGCAACGGGTAATCTGCAATCTCAGAATAATAAGCAATAAATAAGTAAACTGAATACTCATACAAGAAATTTGTACACATAAAAATTTAAAAAAACTTTGCTAAACAGTTAAGCAGTCCCATTATACTCCATTCCTATGATGTGTACGTCATTCAAGCGTGGCACTTTGCTCCTTAACAGCCTCACCTTTACCACTGGACCGAGACATTAATTATACTTTTATCATCTTCAACCTAAAAGGATATAATCGAGCCCAATTTTTTTTTTCAGTTTTTCTCATCCAATGATAAGCGAGCCCAATTCCAAAAATGGAGGCCATGAATACTTGGCAACAAGTGATGGAAAATTTGAAACAAAGCAGAAGAGTCCAGATACTTTAGAGCAGAACTCTTGTCATCTAGATATTAATAAGCAGACAAATCTAAACTCACTATTATGCATTCACAGCTACTGAGTAAGTCTATCAAAGGGATTGCCCATCACAAGGAACAGCATGGACAAACCATAATATGAGTATAATCTGAGTGTCTTGGGATTCAATATCGACAAGAATCTACAAAATTTCAAACATAATACGTGAAAATCCCACTTACTACCATTCATTCTTGAAATGAAGACCTATTTTCAACCTTAACTATGAATAACCTAACACCATGGTTTGAAGTTTCGATTCACACCAAGACATGTCATTGATATATCATATATTGATGCGAATAAATTAAGATTTGCTTTTCTTCAGCCTATATCCAACCTTATCTATGAATGACCTCATGCTAACACCTTAATTTATCACAGGCCCTGCCATATCAACTCTAAATAACACCCAGTTTAGTCCCCTATTAATGGGCTCGGAGAGGAATAGTTGAGCTACAAACCCAACTTTTGGCATAATTTCCCCAAAGGGCTTGATACAAACAATCACTTCTACTGTCTGTCTACCAATATGAAGATTAATTATATATGGCCTCCAATTATGTGAAACATAATGCCCTGGACACTAGTCCCAAACATCGACTGACCATGAGATCAGCAAACTATTTCATTGATACAGATATGCATCATCCATTATCATAACCAATCAATAGCATGTTACAAAACGTTGCAACAGACAAAGTATGCGAAATAGATTGATCCCACAACCCTCACATTAAAAAAAAAGAAGCAAAAATCCGTAATTGGTTTCCTGGAGACACGAGTCCCTAGAGGATTAGTAAAACATGACTACATGGGTTTAAGCATGTCCACTATGTTGGAGTGTTACTTTCCTATTATGTTGTTTGCCTATTACGTGGATTTCCTGTTATGTTCTATTTTCTTTATATTGTAATTGTCTTCAATATCAACCGGATATGAATATATAATAGGGTGTTGGCAAAGTACACCCTACACACAATATTATGTTATACTCTCTTTTTTTTTTCTCTTTCTTTTTCTTAACATTACCATACAATTATTCAAGTTTCAACTTGGTATCAAACCAAGATACTTGGGTGAACGGGCCCTAGGCGAGCGCCTCACTCGCCCAGTGGTTAAACTGACTTAGCACATATTAATTTGTATTCGTCAGCGTATTTCTCAGTTGTTGCCGTCGCCGGAATCAATCTAAGTTGAAGTTTTCCAGTTGTTGATATATGCATAAGTTGCCCATCCACCGTTGTGATCATTATCAATTGTTGTGAGGTGCTTGAATCCGTGTTCATTTCTCCAATGTCTAATCGTCACTACAAATTTTAGAGTTTTCAGACCGATTTAGTGTTGGTTCAGTGATATTTGGCCCAATTTGGTGCTGCTTCAATGGTTTTCATTCCGTTCAATTTCGGTTTTAGAGCTTTTAGCCTAGTTCAATTCAAGTTCACAATTTTTAGCATGGTTTAGTGTCGGTTCAGCAATTTTTGGGCCAATTTGGTGTTGATTGAGTGGTTTTCATCATTTTTCAATTCCGGTTCATTGTTTTCAACCCAATTTAATGTCAATTCAGTGATTTTCAATACAGTTTGGTGTTGGTTCTCTAGTTTTGAACCCAACTCAATTCCAGTGAAGTGTTTTTAGTCCTGATTTAGTGTTGGTTCAGTAGTTTTCACGGTAGTTTGGCACTGGTTTCAAAATTTTCATCCCGATTTAATTCTATTTCCGTGTTTTTAACCCAACTTAAGTCAATTCAGTGGTTTTTTGCCCAATTTAATGCTAGTTTAGTGGTTTTTACCCCAGCACTAATTCCAGTTTAGTGTTGATTTGATTTTTTTGTCCAGATTTGATGTTGGTTTAGTAGTTTTCATCTCAGCTTCATTTCGGTCAAGTGTTTCAACCTAGTTTAGTGTTAGTTCAGTGTTATTTGGCACAATTTGGTGCTAGTTATTGGTTTTCATCCCAGTTCAGAGTCAATTTTGGCGTTCATCCCGTCTCAGTATTACTTTTGTGGGTTTTAGTATCGATTCATCCGCTTTTTAGATGATTCCACTCCGATTCTACTTAGTCTATCCTGATTTTGATTGTTACGCTCAAATTTGTTGCTGCTTGTGGGCTTATTGTGGTGTTGTTAGTTGTATTCGTTTGTGCATTGCTTATTTTGGTGTGATTGTTAATTACTTCTCTAGAAAACCAAAAGAAGTCCTAGACTTTATGTGGAGCAACCACTTGGATTTGTTGCTAAGGGAGAATATTGTGGTAGTGTGTTTCAATTAAGGAAGTCCATGCAGCTACCTAGAACTTGGCTTTATTGTCCATTGCTATGAAGTATGGATACTTCGTCAAGGTCGATGTACCCGTATCGAATACGATACTCGTCGTACACTCGAGAATACGTATCGTATACATATCATACGCATCCGATAATTAATAAAATATGTAGATACTTCTAAACATGGAACAAGATGAATTTTTTTTAATTTTAATATATATCCTCTCCTTTCAAGTTCACATACAATACAAAATATCAACAAAATTCTATAATTTTGAAGACAAGTAATTTTTAAGTTTTATTTATTTTTACATGTTAAAAGAGTATAAAAAAATTGAGTCAGTATAATTTTAAAAACAAATACTTGTAAACAAACTAATTAGTTAAATGTGATTATGATTCCTTTAATTGGTCACACTCATTTTATGGATATATCATAATGAGACGATATTACATTTTTTTAAAGTAAAAATTCATAATTTTGTTTACTACTATTAAAGAATTATTGAAAATTATAATTTTTAAGTCATTAGATAATAGTAAAATATAAAATAGATTTTATTATAGACATATCTTAGCCGTACCCGTATCTTATTTTTTTAAAATTTTGTCGTATTACAGTATTCGTATCTTATTGTATTGTACTCATATCCGTATATGTGCTTCCTAGGTCCATTGTGAGATATTGTAGTCAACTCAATGATTTCTCACCAAACAATTGACATGGTCCACCTTTCGAAGCCTTTAATCCGAACTGAACATTTTTTATCTCTACCCTCCAACTTGAGAGGGAGTGTTACTTTCCTATTGTTCTATTTTCCTATTATGTCGCTTTCTTATTATGTAACTTTTCAATTAAGTAGTTTTCTTATTACGATCAACTTTCTATGATAGGATGTTGCCAACATGTATGCTACATACAATTTTGTTTTATATTCTCTTTTTTCCTCTCTTTTCTCCTCTTTTTTTTCCTTAACTCTAACATACAATTATTTAAGTTTCAACTCAAAAAGTATTGAACCCACCCAAACAAATGGATTGAAGAAAGCACAACTCAGAAAGTATTATTTGTATTAGCAAAAGAAAGAACAGTGGAGCTCTACAAATTGAGTGCAACATATTGTCCTCAATAGAAGACAAGATAAAGAAATTAAATACAACGATTACTCTAGTTCATGAAGTTACCAGCAAACTCCCAAGACTCCACACTGTTGGGGTTCTCAAATTCAGCACCAATACTATGTACCTTCTCAAAGGCAACTATATCTCTGCCGGTCATTTCAGGTTTAGTGGGTTCAAAAGCTAATAGAAAAACCGTAAAATGACAGCCATCTTTCTTTCTTCTTTTAATTTTATGGTAGTCCTTTTCCCCAAAACTACATGGTTACTTTTCAACTTTGCATGTCACTATGACATTTAAAAATCAACACCTGAGATGAGCAACATCGATCCAGAGCATATTTACCAATATCAACACAACTAGTGTGTTGGGTAAGTACAGAGCAAGAGAAACACAGGATCACACAATCGAATATGAAGTGGGGATACTGTTGTCCATGTGAAAGAACCAATCTTTAAGGCATCAAGTGACTCCAATTTCAAGAACGAAGTATTCCTACTATCATCAGAAATGGCTACTTTGCCACAATTCTGAATAGAAGGACAATTGATTAACCATAAAAAAATGTTATTTTATTATATTTAATGATTAGTTAATTACATATTATTTATGATTAAATGTGTTAAATTCCTTGATTTTCTAATTTGATACATTTTCTAGTTGTTTGGTTTATTTTGCAAGTAAATTGATTGATTTAAAATAATAATGGATAAGACAAGTGAAACAATCACTAGAGGAATAATCACAATTGATAAAGATTGCAGAGTCAAGATTAAGATAGAAAGATTTGAAGATAAGGTGGCAATTTAATCCTTATAAGAGTTCAAGTTAGAAGAAAATTTATTTAAAGTTGGATTAGAAAAGTATCCTAGAAGATAAGAATTTGACATGTCTTCAGTATTTTGGTCATAACTTTTAACTCCGACATCCGATTGACCTGATTTTTGCGGGGTTGGAAAGAAGACTTCAATGGTTATAAAAGTGTATTTCACAAAAATTTCGTTATTCGGCTTCTAAATATGTAAAATTCAAGCTCGAAGTCTGGACAGATTTTGTATCCGCGCCCCCAAGATTTTATGCACGAAATTTAACTTTAAAAGACTTCTTTTTGGAAAAGAATTCTTCTCAATCCAACCTTATATCTTCTACCTATACCTATGATTTATTTCAGTATAAATAAGGGCTCTCATCTTTTGAGAGAGATTATTATTTTTTTCCCATCTTTTTTTTTCTAGTTTTTGTTCTTGTCCTATGGCTTGCTAAAAGTCCAACTAAAGCTAGAGGCTAGAGCAGATACTTTTAATGAAGCACGTATTTATTTTTGATTCAATATTCTTTTTAATGCATGTTTTATTCTTTTAATTTAATTCTTATCTTTTAGTAAAGTTTTTGCTCTGTAGAAATCGTTGTGCCACGAATGCTTGAAATTCCCTGCGAGTCAAATAACTGGTTATTTCATGCTTGAATTAATTAATTAAAATTTCTCACAAGATAATTGATTTATTATTTGCAATAAAATAAGGTGTACCTGTTGAAAAGCTTGATTTATCGTAGACTCCGGGCACGGTGAATGCTTGTGATCTACAAGTAAATTCATATATTTATTCAGATAATTCATTAATTATAACTTTTAATATTTTCATATTATCACCGCTAAATATTCCTATTGGGATCACTCCTCAGTTGATTCTCAATTGAGTTCGAAAACTGGATTATTAATAATTACCGTGTGGATTTGAAGGGGTGTCCCCAATGCTTTAGTATTTTCAATTATTATTTTTAAAACAAAATTTATTGTTTTCTAATTTCAAAATCTCTACAACAATTTTTTCAAATGAATTTTCTTTTATTTTTCATTGTGTTCTAAGTTTTCTCAATTCCCTGTAGTTCGACCTCAGACTTCCGAATATTATATTACTTCGCACAACCTGCACTTAGGTGATCAATTCTAAAGTTGTAACAACAATGACCATGATAAGTATGTTTCCTTCTCAAGTAAGGAGCTATATTAAGGTCACAAATCACAATCAAATTGGTTCACACACTAGCTAAAATTACAACATCTCCATATCGGCACTCTAACAGCACCAATTAAACTAACATAAAACACAGCATGCATCCAAAAACTATTAGGAAGTACACCCTGGACAACAATCATAACAATACATACCCACCTGTCAAATTCAAAATTGAAAAAACATGCTTGTTTACAAAGATTTTTCATGCAAACATTAGAGGTTCCAAAGGGCAGGGAAGGGTTGACCAATTTCACATGTAGAGCTACTTCACACTGGAGAGCACAAGATTGCAGCAGATCATAACAAACTAATAAAAACAATCAATAACAGATAAAAAGTTATACTTACTGAGCATTATTGTGCTCGTTCTTTTTAGCTTTCTTCTTGTTTCTACGATTTCGCTTCCTATCAGTTGTTGAATCACCAAGCAGAGGCTGCTCCAAAACTGGAGGCACAAATAGAATTGGGGTAGGTGTCGCCTCCGATGAGGATTCTAATTTAGGTCTCTTAAATTGATGGAAAGGTGGATGTGCTGCAGGAATAATAGTTTTTTGTCCCACGCAAGGCTCAGAAACTGCAGTAATAGGCATGTTATTAGTACCCCCAGTAGCTTCAACTTCTTTTCCTTTGCTCAAGGGGACGCCAAGACCATTTCCTGTGTTCATTCCGTCAAGAGTAATGCCATTGTGAACATTGTGTGTCTCCTTAACTTTATTCAATGCAGCATAAAGCTTGTGTTTGGAATTAATTATCTCGGACATAACGGTTCTAGAATCAGAATCTGCAGGGACAGGTAGATATAGTTTATATCTTTCAAGGCGGTAGTAAATTATAATTTTATAATTTAAAGCATAGAAATAATACCTAAAACTGATAAGATAACAGCACGTGCTGCCAATTGTTCAGCCTCTTTCTTGTTTCTGCCAGTATCTCCAGTGTATGTAATACCATTGAAAACCGAACAGGATACAAAAGCTGGAATCAATCCCTTCGATTGAGTTGTTTCATATGTGGGTTTTTCCAGATTCAACTTGATAGCATATTCATTCAGGATAGACTTGCAAAAGACTGTATCCTGATAAGTGGAGGGAGAGGGGAGGAGGAAGCAGGAAAGGAAAGAAATCAAAACTTAGACAACGGGCAACATCTTATACCATAAGGAGTTGAAATTCCAAGATGATGAATAACATGAATACAGAAAATATTAAACAAGATTGAGTCTGCTCAACATCAAGAACTTATCCTCTTCCCAAAAAAACCAAAATCGACAAGCACCATCCAAAAATTGTGTACAGATCGGTCTTTCTCCCATTGTCTAAGATTCCCCACTGTTGCCTCTCAGGGGGTCCGGGCCGCGTCCCAGTCCCAGTCCCAGAAAATACCAGCTAAGCATCATTGGCTAGGGCAGCCCTAATCAAGACTCATATACTAGGTTGAGAAGTATTATTTTATTAATGTAGAACTAAATCTAACACTTATTACTTCGATTGCACAATTTTTTGATGACCTTGTTGTGTCAGACAACCAAGATATGACAGGGCATTACTCTTCTACGATCCCATGTTCGAATGGATAGAAAAAAGAACATCAGCTACGTCAAACTAGAAAATGCAATCATCACAAAATTCAATTAGACATGGGATAACACAAAACATCTATGTGACAATACCTTGCAAAATAATATCTCAATTGACACAAATGACTCACATGATACACTGTTAACTATTCATGGCATTTGAGATAAATCCAAACTATGCAAATTGAAATCTAAATATTGCATGCATCAAACCTCACGAATAAAAGGACATCCTTCATCCTTTATCTTTTGTGATATATCAAGCAAGGCAACCCTAGCAACATCCTGTTCTGCCTCCTTTCTATGTGAAAATGTGTTGGGAGAAGTACAGTATGATCCATCTACCAACACTGTGGATCTAAACTTTGGTAAATGATGTTCTCCTTCATTGATAGTATCATATATTGGGAGCGGTAAGCATGACCGTTGAGTGTACTCTTGTAAACGGTTTTTGTATGAGATACCTATGCAAAATTAAGGAAAGTAGTTATACCATGATGCATTTATAACAAATGCTAACGTAACATATGCAATCCAGACTTCATTATCATCTTATACATATATCACTTACAAAAATCAATGAATGATATATAGGCAATCACTTACAAGAAGACGCATATCACTAAAAAGGCTAGTTTTTATGGAAACTACAAAATGAATCAGATGAGACAAGTCCAAGGCTAAGCACCCTATGCAAGATATCCAACGCCATTCACTATAACAGTTTCGAACAAATTAACCAACATGAATGAGCCAGGGACTTGCCATCTGTATTCTACATTGCACGAGATTCTGCCAACAAAAAGATGTAAGCTTCAATGTAGCACATGACCAGTCTTTTATGAATTAGATAATTGTGAATGCATTAAAACATTTTTATTGGAATGATAAAAACAAGATGGACATGTCTGCAGTCTTTTTTTTTTTTTTCCTGATACTGTCTCTGTACACAATTGAGGTGCAAAATTCTGTTCAGCCAAGTATATAATTTCTATTTGAAAGGCTAATGAAAATTAGTCCAAAAGACTGAACAAAAAAATAGAAACAAAATGTGGCCCAAAAGCAACAAATTTAAAAAAAAAAAAAAATTTTGAAAACAGTGTAAAACTTGTGTAGGCAAACACATTCTTACAAAGTTAAGCACATTAGCAACGAACAATAATTTCCAGCACATATAACAAGGATAACAGGAAAATAGCTCGCCAACAACAAATAATCCTCACTTACACATAAAGAAATTGGGTCCCATAACAAACAATAGGGCGAAACTTGCACAAACCACGAAATTAAAACATTCAACCACAAACATCCAACCTTTCTTTCACACAAATAACCAATAGGAAACCCCACTAACAAGAACCAACAGCACAAACACCACTTTCACGCCATTAACCTTGAGAAAAAACAAGGGAATTAGAACAGTTAAAAAAATCCTCATGGGATCCATATATTACTAAAACATAAACTGAAAACCTCAATTGAGCCCATTATGTTGGCCATTGAGAAAAATGTAGACACGAAAAAAAATCGGAGCTAAATAAAGCAGGTGATATATCTAATTGATCATTGTTTGACACTCGAGAACCAAAAACAACACCAAATATATATAAAAAAAACTTATATTCCAGGGCATTTCCTAGCATTTTCTCAGAAACCAAACAGAGGAAAAGAGAGGAGAAAACGTAACAAAGAGTTTACCGACGGAGGACTGAGCTTGGTGCCCGGTCTCGGTTTTCTCAGGTTCCACCTCCTTGGGTGAAGCGTCTTGGGACTCTGCACTGTGGTCAGACATGGTTGAGAGAGAGAAATGGAACCACAGTGACAACCACCACAGTAGGGTTTCCCGGTGTGTGTACTGGTTTATGCCTTTTTATAAATTGGAAACAGGCTTGTGTTCAGGTGTGACGTGGCTAACTCCGAGGCGTCTTTCATGCTAATTTGGGTTTGGATTGGGCTATTCCCACTCTAGGAAAATCCGTGCTCCCCTCACTAAATTATAAAAGGAAAATTTCAGTCACACCCCTCCTAGTTTACTATATCTTCAAAGACACCCCCTCTATTATCAAAAACATCACTGACACCCCTTCTAGTTTATATTTAAACATATCTAACACCCTTTATCATTAAACTACCATTTATAACAACAAAAATTCATCTAAAATACCAAAAATGTCTCTACACAAACCTCAAGTAATTTTTCTACATAAAATTTTATTAAAATTCGAGTCGATTAAAATTTATTTTTCTACATATTAAAATTTGAACCAATTAAAATTCTATTGAAGCTGATTAAATTTTATTTTTTTTAACGTATTAAAATTCGAGTCTATTAAAATTTATTTTATACGTATTAAAATTTGAGTCGATTTGAACTCTACCCGAGTTGTTAGCACCAATTAAAATTCGTTTTCGAATCGAATAAAATTTATATTTTTTTTACTTATTAAAATTCATGTCAATTAAAATTTGAGCCAATTAAAATTTATATTTTTTATGTATTAAAATTTGGACTGATTAAAATTCAATGCGAGTTGATTAAAATTTGATTTGAGTCGATTAAAAATAATTTTTAATTGGCCCAAATAGAATTCTAATTAGCCCAAATTTTAATAAAAATATAATTTTTAATTAGATCAAATTTTATTATGTAAAAAATTAAATTTTAATTAGTTTGAATCGAATTTTAATCGGCCCGAATTTTAATACGTAAAAAAAATTAGAAAATATAAAGGGTCTCATTGAAGATGTGTTTATCTAGAGGGGGTGTGGATAGGGGTGCAACTTGGGTTGGGCAACCCGATTTCAACTCGAGCCCAATCCAAAAAAATTAGGGCTTGAGTTAGGATTTTTAATACTTGGGTTGGGTTTGGGTCAAAAAACTCCAACCCGAATTCATTTTGGGTCGGGCTCTGGTTGAGGCATCAGGTTCACGGGTTCAACCCGAACCCGAAAAATTAAAAAAAAATTATCTATATATATAAAGCATTAGCACTTTTTTTTATTTTTACTCCATCGTCCTCTGTTTCTTGTTGCTTGTTACTCTGTTATGCGTGATTAGTGGTGATAGTGTGATATTTTAAGTTTAATATTTTTATGGGTCTAATTTCTATATTTTTCTGGGTTTGTGCTTTGAGATCACTAGTTTTTTGGTGTAAAAGCAGATGATCAATAATCGTGCACTGTTATGAATGAAATATATGCATTATTTTTATGAATTTGTAATTATTCCCCTCCTCTCTCTGTCTCTCTTACAGTGAACCCGAATTCAACCCGAGCCTGCCTGAATTAAACTCGGGCAGTGCTCGGGTTAAGTTCCTCAACCCGAGGTAGGGTTAGGGTTAGAGTTGGGGTTAGGGTTGAAGATTATATACCTAGGGTTGGACTATGATTGACTTTCTAACCCGCCCGAGTTGCACCCCTAGGTGTGGATGAAATTTGTCCTCAAATATATCATGGCCAATTTAGTAAAATTGCATTTTAGTTAATATTTTTAATCTGATAAGGGGTGTTAGTGAAGATTCAGAAAATAGATGAGGTGTTCTTGAAGATATGATAAACTAGAGGGGGTGTGGTTGAAATTTTCTCAATTATAAATTATAAAACCATTCAGAGTAATGTTATTGAAATTTAATTTACTGATATAATTTGTTAACTTAATTCTTTAAATTGATTATAGGTCCCATTAAATATCGAAACTTGATATTGATCAAATGATTTCTATAAAGCAACATTATTATGTCAGCAAATTATGTCAAATTTGTAGGTCCAAATATTATTACTCAATTATTAAATTCATCTCATTTATACTTACCCAACTGATAACTAAATTCACCTCATTTTGTATCCAATCATTAATAACTAAACTTATCTCAATTTATATTTTTAAAGTTTCTTTTTATACTTCATCTCACATAATTTATACAAAGTATATTTAATTATATTATCTATTAAAATTGAACAAACAATTTATGTATGGACTAAGTGACTTAAGGAGGGAGACTTAATAATCTTTTTATTTTACTTTTCAAGAAACTTAACTTCAAATCCGACTTCCAAATAAGACTTAAAGATATTTCTTTTTATATATTTGTGATGGACACGAATTTGATTTTTAAGTTGTGTGTGAAGAAGGTCTGTTTTTCTGCAAATTCCTTCAACCGACGATTAAGAAATGAAAATAAGTGAATAGTCGAATCGGAGTATTATTCCGATAATGAGATTGAAAAAAATAGAGATAGGACAGTGACAATTGAAGCAATTTACATAAAAGAAACCTAAAGTGGAATCAAGTTGAGTATATTTTATGTATAGACTGTGTGAGATGGTATTAAAAAAAAACATATAAGTAAAAATTTAGATAAGTTATGTTATTAATGAGGTGAACTTAGTTACTAGTGAGATAAGTATAAAAAAGGTGTTCTTCGTAATTTTATGATTTATAGTTTAATATGGTAGGAACGAAGATTTGTGGAATGTGAATAAGCCCTACCTTTTGGGTTTATGCCCATTTAGAATAGGAAAAATATCATTTGTGGGATATTAAAAATGTTGCAATATGTTCATTTTGTTATTTTTAATTTTTGTTGCTCATTCAATCAAAAACTCATAATTCTTTGAGGGTACAATTAAAAATTCATAAATTCTTTGGGGCCCAAAGTACAATTTGCCATTTGCATGTTTGGTTTTGGGCATTTTAGTCATTTTGAACCAGGGCTTCATCATCGATTCGACTGTCCCAATTCCCAGACACTCAAACCCCTTGAGTGAGGGTGTCCCACATCGGGACTTGAGTGGTGTGTGTGTTGTTTATAAGCCTTCACTGGACTTCTCCTTCATAAGGAGTTGTTTCAGTGTTGTGCTCTTATCAAAAAAAAAAAAAAATTCCCAGACACTGTACAACGTAGCCCTGCGACAGGAATACCCTTCTGTTGTCACTCTTCACTCTCAATGTTGAGCTAGGGTTTCTAATTCTGATTTCTGACCCAATTCCTTGAAAATTTACTCATGTTTTCTCTTTAATAGACGGGTTTTGCCTGCAATTCGACGTAGAATAATCATGGGCGAGACCAAGAAGCGAACACTCCATGAGGATTCTTCTTCTCCATCATCATCGAAGGTTGACCCTTATAAGAAAACCCATTTTTCATCAGGCTCGTACCACCCAACAAATTCATCTCCTCATGGTCGGAACAACCGAGATTTTAAACAAGAAGAAGTGGGTAAGCGTCCGACTTTCGCTTCATATCTGGAAACGCCAAATTTGCCACCAAAAGTGAAATCACTTTGTGAAATCATAGCTAACAGACCTTCCTTGAGTGTCGAAAAAGTTCTTGACGATACTGGCATTAGGCTTTCTCAACAAGATGTTGAAGAAGTGTTGAAACTCTCTTACGGGTTCCCCGGTCCCGCCGTGAAGTTCTTCCGGTGGTCTGGTCACCAGCTCAATGACAAGCACAGTCCATATGCTTGGAACTTGGTAGTTGATTTGTTAGGCAAGATCGTTTGTTTGATGCAATGTGGGACGCAATTAAGTCGATGAAGAATGAAGGGTTGCTTTCTTTGGCCACATTTGCGTCTGTTTTTAGTAGTTATGTGGAGGTGAACCGTGTTAAAGAAGCTATCACGACGTTTGAGGTGATGGATCAGTATGGTTGTCCACGGGACATTGTTGCATTGAATTCACTTCTTAGTGCAATCTGTAGGGATGGTAACACTCATCAGGCAATGGAGTTTTTGGGTATTGCGAGGTATATGATCAGGCCCGATGAGGATACGTATGCAATTTTGTTGGAGGGCTGGGCGAATGAAGGGAATGCGATTAGTGCAAGCCAAACTTTCGCTGAGATGGTGATGGAAATTGGGTGGGATCCTAGAAATGTGTCGGCTTATGACACGTTTTTGACTACTGTTATTAAGGGTCCTGATGGGATTGGTGAGGCAATGAAGTTATTTGCTACAATGAAGGAAAGGCGGTGTTATCCAGGGATCAATTTTTTAAAGGCTGCACTCGAGGAGTGTGAGAGGAAGGGTGATGGAAAGGATGCTCTTTTGCTTTGGGAGGCAATGGTTGGTAGACAGGGTTGTAAACCTGATACCGAGATGTATAATTCGATGATTACCGTACAATGTCACGTTATGGACAGTGCTTTAGCTAAAAGGTTGTTGGATGAGATGGTTTATAATGGGGCATTCCCGGATTCTCAAACTTATAATGTATTATTTCACTTCTTCATTAAGAATAGAAGGTTAAATGAGGCTTCACCAATATTTACCGAGATGATTAAAAATGAGTGTGTGCCAAGTCATTCAAATTGCAGTTTAGCAGTTAGGATTTTTATGGAGGGTGGAGACCCTCATATGGCCATAAAAATTTGGAAATGTATGATTGGGAATTACAAATCTGATTTGAAGGAAACTGGCAATTTGTTGGTTGTTGGGCTCCTTGATGATAATAGGGTCCCTGAGGCAGTTAAGTATGCTGTGGATATGATTGATCGATGGATCAAGTTGGACTCTTCTACATTATCAAAGTTGAAACAGAGCCTCACAAACGCAGGAAAAGCATTTGTTTATGATGAACTGTTGAGAAAGTGGAAAACTCGTTAGGTTGGAGCTAGTCAAAACCATATGCCCAGCTGTGTTTGTAAACTTAGCGCCCTTTCCTCTCTTCTTTATGATTTTTCTATTATGTTATATGGCATTGCCAACTCCTTTTTTCCCTTGGAGTCTGGGTTTCCTAATTCTGAAACCTATACTTTCAGCTGTATTAGGAGCTGAAAAATTAATAGATCCATTTTTATCATTTGCTTATGGCTGTTTATCTAGCTCTAACATATTAGAGCTTGTTTCCCGTTCCCTCCTTGCAAAACTTTATGTGCAAAGATATATTGGGTGCAGTCATGTGCTTGGGTGTTTGGTGATCTGTTTTAACCTAGTCTTCTATGTGCGAGTCTTCTATGTGTCTCGTGCATGCAGTGACCACACAATGAGGCCTAAAGGGAGATTTGAAATGTTCCAGTGTGCTTGCCATCAGTTTTGGAGATTCTAAATGATCAGAAAGTCTCATAAAAAGGAGCCGCAGGTTAAAAATTAGCTTGTAAAAAGTGTAATATATACTCCTGAGTATCAAGAGCATTGCCAGCTGAGATGCAAGGTTGAAGGGCAGGGCAGTGCCCTGCTTAGCAAGAAGTGGTGAAAGTAGAACTCTTATCATGCAATAACTTGGACAAATAAATGCTGCATGGTAACTGGAAGTGTAGTGTTGCAACCATAAGTTAGTGTTTTCAAATAATGGGGACATTGGAATTTAGGGGTTTGTGTATAGGCTATTTTTCCACTTTGCACATTTGAAGAGCTTGAACCACCGAGTTCTGGTTATTGAAGATAAGATGATGTCCTAGTCAAATTATATCCAGTGAAGCAATCAAAGACAACTGTGAGAACCAGGATTCCGATTCTAAAAGAAGGTAAAGGTTTATGGAGGGTTTTGTGTATATGATGATAATTTTGACAATGCTGTGATCATTCCTTGCAAATTGCAACCAATGAGTCTCACCCTTCTTTTACTCCACTATAAACCTTGTTACTTGATATGCTTTTGTGTAGACAATTTCCTGTATGTTATGTGACTAAAACATCATTGCAACTGCAGGTTGGCATGGTCACCAATTCTGCGCTTTCAATCTTGATATTTGCATTATAGGTTTGGATTTGCGTTTGATTTCACAGTCAACCTAGACCGTCCCTATTTTTATTTGGCAATTTCATAGTCGAGGCTGAGACTGTCCCTGTTTTTATTTCTTGATAATCTTAGCTCAGATAATGGTATACGCCAGCCATTTGGGAAGATGAAAAACTCGGCCAACCTGCAAGGGTTGCATTGATAAAAAAACTTGGAATGATACAAAACTGCGTTATTACATTTCTTTAAATTTATTAATAATAAAGAGTAAGGTCAAACAAAGCTGGAATAGCTCAGTTGGCTAGAGCGTGTGGCTGTTAACCACAAGGTCGGAGGTTCAAGCCCTCCTTCTAGCGAAATACTATTTTCGGGGTGGGTCCCACTCTTTTGTTTTTTGCACAAATTAGCCCGTGGGCTGCAAAATTCCAACTTAAACCACAAAGCCCAATTGTTTTCTAGTCATGCCTGAGGCCCACATTCATCATGATAGAAAGGTTTTTTATTTTTTTTTGAGAGGAGGTTACTTTTTTATTCTAATTGGACCCAAAAAAAAAAAGATGAACTAGCCAAACGAGGACTATCGTTGTGTAAAAGACTCTGCCTTTACCACCGAGCGTTAGATCAGTTGGTGATGGATTGTTCTAGTTTAATCAAGGTCTCGAGTTCGAGTCTTGGGAACGCAGCTGCGTTCGGTAGGAAGAGCTTTGCCGCCCTTGTGGTCCCACCCGGCTCGAATCCGGATTAGTCGGAGCCCAATATGACTTTCGGATACCGGATGGTCTGCCCAAAAAAAAAAAAAAAGACTCTGCCTCAAAATTAGTTGGCAAGGTGTGAAGTTGTCACCAATAGTCATGTACTAAATTGAGAGAAACTATTATCTCTTTCGACGTATGATAAGCTCTAAACACTTTACATTCCATCTCGTTTATTCAGGAATAGGGTTGCAACTTACGACTTCGGCATCCATGTACAAGGCTCCTTCTTTACCATATTTTAGTTTGCTTTTATTTCATTTTTTCTCATTGCACAATATATTTCTCTTACTTTTTATCTTAATTCTCACATGGTGGCTTGGACTTCTTGGAATATTTTTCAGCTATGCACAAAGAAAAGCATCAAACCACGTGTTTCCATGTTTTTCCCCTACTATAAATACCAAAGCCACATGCTTTAGCATCTAAGGGAATGTGCAATTGCGTCATTGAAGGAAGACTTTAATCACCATTTATGTTCCGTTTGGTACGATAAAAAAATGAAAGAATAGAAAGTGGGAGGGATAAATAAAATATCATGTTTGGTAAGAAAGGAAAGTAGGAATGATGGAAAAGTGGATTGATTAATTTTCCTTCCAACTCACCAAAATCAATCCCTCCAAAATCGCAAGGAAAGTGGATGAAAAGTTAATTATTTGTGTTGAGATGTATCTTATTTGTCTATATATCTTTTAATATATATATATATATATATTTTTTTTTAAAAAATTTTAAATTTTTTTAAAAAAAAAATAAAAAATAAAAATAAAAATAAACAGGTCAACTCGCAACTCGACACGATACGACACAATTAGTTAAATGAGTTGAGTTATGTTTGACTAATGTTCGACACAAACTCGTAATGACTCAACATGAATATGACACGACACGACTCGATTGTCACCCCTAATTTTAGCCAACAAAAAAAAAAAAAAATTTAGTCATTTTTATTTTTCATCCATCCAACCAAACACAAAAGAAGGAAAGTGTATCATTCCTACTTTCCTTTCTTGAAAGATAGAAAGTGTATCCCTCCTACTTTTCATCCTTCCTACTTTTTATCATTCCTACCAAACTAGAGTTCCTCCTCAAGCAAGATTGTCAACGGACTGAATTCGAAATAGATTTAGGTCTATTCGAATTCAAATTCGATTAAAAAATTTATTATTGAATAGGATCTATTTACCCGACAAATATAAAAATATGAAAAATGTTAAATAAACTTAAAAAATTGACTTAAAAACCTGATTTGATGAATCACTACCATTAAATAGGTAGTGAGTCCTAATAAATACTATGACCCACAATTAAATCAATAACAGATATAATGGCTACATTATTAAGTCAATTTTTTAAATCTGTGCAACATTGTTTTAAAAATATTAATTCATATCCGAATCAGTTTATAATCAGACACTCGATCCGTAATGCTACTCCACCAAAAATTCAACAATTAATTATTTTTAGATCAAATATAAATAATCAATATATATATATATGTGTGTGTGTGTGTGTGTATATGTATTATGTATATATTAACTAGATTAAATTTTTATCCGATCAAATTAGTATATATTCATAACCATATCTGATATTTTCTAGATAGACGGTATTAGAGAAACTGGTTTTTTTTTTTGTGTGTGTGTTTGTACATGTAATAAGCAAAGTTACATCACCAAGTCACTATTTTCCTCTATTAAATTGCTCCATGAGGTTTGTAAAATCTCTCAAATTATAAAGTTATTGATTATGGATTCTTTCAAAGTTAGTAGTTTTAAATTTTATTTAAAAATTAAAGGGTTGCCCATAGCTTAAATTCCTTGATATATGATAAAATAAAATTATATGATTGAATTTAAACTAATATTGACATCCTATGATGTCCTTAGGTGACCAAACACTTAACCAAACCGGGTTGGCACGTGTTAAAAATAGAATATCACAAGTACCTTCTCACACCAATAACCAATCATGGACTACTCACAAGCGTTGGTTCAATGATTAAGAGTGTTTATGTCTCGATTAATTATTTTTCTAGTCTGATAGAAGACAAGTTATCCACATCGGAATTAGAGTATTTATGAGGGATAAGTCCCTCAGCCCTGCCCTCAAAAAATTATCAAAATTTAAATTTAGGACGTTTTAATTTCCAACTCGTTCTTTGAATTACCCATTGAAATTACAATTAAATAATTGATATGCTAATAATAAAGGTGTCTTTATTTAAGCCATTCATACAAATCTTCCCTTTTGTTGTGGTCATGGCTGGAGGGCCACTGGGCCCTAGTTTCTTGTTGCCTGTTTCGTAAACCATCAAAAGATTGTAATTTTAACGTACCAATAGCAATGCCTTAGTCGTTTTCAAAATATTCAAATACTTTAGCAGTTTAGTTGAAGAAATTTCCAAATATTCAAACCCTCAACGTCTTTCTCTTTATATCCCTATGTCAAAATCGGAGTCATTACACGGGTGAGAACTCTTTATTGTTAAAAAATTAACAGCATATGTGTTGTTAATTCAAATGATGTCGTTTTAATCAACAACACTTTCACAGTTAAAAATTAACAATGGTGGAACCGAACCCGTCATTATACTGTTCAGCTTGCAAAAGCACTCCAATTATTAGTCAACAGTATCCCAAATATTTAATAAATCAACAAATTACTTGTTAAAAGGTTTGGTTGTACAATAGAAAAACATTTTATTATGCAATATTAAGTTGAAAAATCATGCAATAATCTTATTTTTTTTGGGTCTGGAATCATCCTTATTCCTAAATAATCTTGGAGGTCTCAATTTGGGTATTTTTATCTGTCACACGTGCAAGGATTAGATTCATAGTTATCCAATTCCCTCCCATTATATGAACAAGTTGATGGAAACACCTACCTGACCAGAATCCTACTAACAACTCATCCCATGGCCCATTTAACACCACAAGCTTCCGGGTGGGGCCCGGGGATCTGGTCCACTTTGTTTAGTACGTGTGGGAAAGAAATTAAACTTTACTTAGCCTAGCCTTGGCTTGAGCTAGCAGCCCATGCTAATCTCTTAAGCTAATCAACACTGATTATGCTTGATTGAACAAACTTAACAATGAGCTCTGGTCATTTTATAGTACCTTAATAAGTGTACGTGTGTAAAAACATGACATGACTTGTTAACACGACACAAAGATGATACGAAATTAGAAAGTTTGAATCTTCTTTAAATCACCAATTTTATAAATGTATAGACCCGACACGACACGGTTAATAAATGAATCGGGTATGAGTGAAGTCAATTAAAATAAATACACGACTCGACTCGACTCGACTTGACTCATTTATTGACCGATTATACACGATTTATACACGACATGAACTCAATATGATACAGACTCTTTAGACTCGATTTAATAAACGAATCGAGTATAAGTGAAGTGTTTTTTAACACAAACTTTTTAAGACCTAACACAAACCTGTCTCATCCGACATGATTCAAAGACCTAACTAAATGTACAATATTTTGTCTATAAAAAGTACTACAAATCATTTAATAGACAATTTTATCTCATTATGGAGGAGGTGATTTTAATGGTTTTGAAATTGTACACTATTTAAACATAAAACACGATACTAGTGCAATTCTTTTCAATTTCTTTGGACGAGATATTGTTAATGATCAAAATTTTGTTGCGATGCATTATTTCGGTCACTTATAAAACGAAAACGTTTTGGAGGTAGAATGAAAACGAATAAAAAATTTTAAAATTTAGTTCCAAAACATAATGTAACATTGGTCGGAATATATTGAAATCATCTTGAAATACCTTAGAACAGGTTGCAACATCTCAAATTATTATAATTTTAATTCTATCACTGACTTATCTCGGTCTCCTTAAAATGAAAATGTCTCAGGCCATTTCAAAACAAAATTTTAATCCTTAAATTCTTGCTCAAGCTCAACTTAGCTTAAGTTTGTGGGTATTTGAACTAATGTCAAGTTAAAATTGAACTCAATTCATTAAAAAAAAAACAAAATTTAAACCTTGTTAATTTCAAAATTTCAAAATGTGTCTTTTAACCAAAAAAGTATCAAACTTCAAAAGTGATTTGGACTTAATTTGCTGACCTATAATAATGTAGTTTTATTAGAATCATTTAATTAACACCAAGTTTCAATGCTTGATGGTGACTCACAGTCAATCCAAATGTTATAATGAATTAGGTCAACGAATTAAATTTCAATAACATTACTCATTTGAAAATGTGTCCTGTAGCGAAAAACGTATCGGCAATGATGTTATGAAAGCCTATGATCATTTAGAATGATGCATTTTAGCCAAAATGTGCCAATGACATTGAAAGTCACACTTTTTTTCATAAATCACAAATAGTTTTTAAAAGGCTGCCCAAAATTTTATGTCTTCAAATATATTTTGATAATCCTTCAATGAAATGTCAAAACTCAAAAGAGGATTGAAGGGTATGGGTCCTCAAATTGGTAAGGCCTAAAGGGTTGTCTTGACCTTTCTAAACCATGTGCAGATGGCTTGTTTTCAATTAAACACCCTACATATTAAATTAGTGGAACATGACATGATGACAAACATCAATTAATGCTTTTATTTGCATTGAATTAAGAGGCGGAAATTGCAGTTTGAGTAATTGAATATGACAGACTTTCAATTAAAGCACTACAATGACCAACACAATCACAGCAGAGACCTTGTGAAGCCATGTTATAGAATTCGATTGCTCAAAGGAGAGAACTTACATTTTATAGGTATGGTGAGACTGTGAGGTGAGGTGAGGTGAGGCGGTGATGTGAGTGTGATGGTAATTCTTCGGAGATGATAGTTACAAAAAGTAAGTACAATTATGATAGTTTTGATTTTTGAGAGTGGGTATCCCGATAATCTCTCTCTCATGTGCTCTAATATTTCTGGACTCTTTGAATCTTGGACTGGGTTGGATTGATGCACCGGGCTTGACCTACTTTTTAGTTGACTTCGACTTACTAAATTTATTTGGTCTGACCCAGTTAGATTTGAGTCCGTCAGATTTGATTTCTTAACCTATGGATTTCAAATATGATTAGACATCATTCACACAACTACTATACAATTTTTTATTTTGATTAAGAAAAATTGTAATTTCATTTAAGTAGGTAAATGTTGATTACAATCAGAAAGTAATAAAACCATAAGCTCGAGTGGAGGACAACTGACTCAGATTGAGATTCACTCCATTATTTTTTTCACACAATTTCACTTAATGATAGATCACTTGTCATGTATTTACGTGGGACCTATTATTTATATGTGGTCTCATCAACTATATACAGTAGGTGATCTATCATTGAGTGAAATTATATAAAAAATAACGAAGAGGATTTAAAAAAACTAACAAATTGCCTAATATCCTCAATGAGTGCACCAAAAATAGGCAGGCAAGCCAAGCCATCCCCAAACTCATTTTTTTTTCCTCAGTGATGATTGAATCTCCTACGGGGAAATCTAATGTCTTTTAGGACATGCATGAAGATTTAAAACAATTTAATGATGAACAAAGCCCGCTCTGCTGCCAAAGGGTGGTTGTTGGGGATGGTTAATTATTTGGAATTGGATGGTCACCAAACTACATATCATCTTGGTTTGATTTTGCTGCTAATTATTCCTTAATTATTTCAAACTGCCCAATTATCCCCCAAACAGCCCCTTTTCCCTCTATATGTAGTAGCCCCACCCACACCCATCTTCTCATCTCTCTCTCTCCCTCTCTCCCTCTCCCTCTCTCACACACACACATTCACCTTGGTAATAATTGTCCAATTCATTACTCAAACCCAAACTTCTAAATCTAAACTCAATGAGCCACAAGCATCCCCCTTTACCTAGTTAATCTCTCTCTCTCTCTCTCCTTTTTATAATATCTACATCCGAATTATGCAGGAAACGATTCTACCTTGGTAATAATTCAATTAAGCCACACACACACACATTCACCTTGGTAATAATTGTCCAATTCATTACTCAAGCCCAAACTTCTAAATCTAAACTCAATGAGCCACAAGCATCCCCCTTTACCTAGTTTCTCTCTCTCTCTCTGCTTTTTATAATATCTACATCCAAATTATGCAGGAAACGTACCAATGTGGGTTCTGGTTGTCGTGTTAAACCTTAACAGCAAGAATCTCTCTCTCTCTCTCTCTCTCTCTCTCTCTCTCTTCATTAATACACACCTATTCTTCTTCTTAGTATAATGCCATCAACTATCAACCAATTCATTTATCTGAGTCTCCCTTTTGGTTTTGGTACCATCTCTCCAGCATTCTCACCTTCTCCCATTACTATACGAATAGTATAATCGAAATATACATGCATCTTTTATGTCACAGAATGCATTATATTTATACCAAAGACCCTCTCTTTCTTTCTCTATTGTAAAATTCTCTCCTCTCCTTCAAAGCAAAGTAGCTGAACTCTTAACTTTCTCTCTCTCCACCTTTCTTTATTCCTTTCTCCTTTAAACACCCTTTTTGGTTTCTCGGTTTCTGTGTTCTTATAGAGATCCGCTACAAAATGGGGTTTTCCCAACGTAGTTTCATCAACTCTATAGGCCCTCTTCACAGTTCAATCCCTACAAGCAATACTTCCGCTATATCCACTGATCAGTACTGTAACTATAATGAGGTAAAAATCAAATCTTTACTCTACAAAATGATTTGGGAAATTGGGTTTGGTTGTATTCTCCCACCTCGCCGGCGGCAAGAAGATCGGGCCGATACTGAGAAGGGTGACAACAAATTAGAGCACAACAAGGCTTGGTTGCTAGCAGAATCTGGTGGGTGTGCTGCAGAGTTGACAAATGCTGAACCACACTCAGTTCACTCCTCTTTCAGGTTCAGTTTCTGCTCTCAAGTTGAACTCGAATCAATGAATGTGAATAATTCTTCTTCTGCAACCGTTTTGATGGTGAATTTGGACAACGGAGTGACTGAATCTCGATCAAAAGAACTAAAATGGCGAAGAATTGAGTCCTTGGAAAGGAGTATTTCTCCTGTGGCACATACCTTGATTAGATTCAGCTATGCTGAAATTCTTGCTGCTACTCGCAATTTCTCAAAAGGTACTCATTTGGGTAGTGACTTTGTTCCAATTTGTTTTTTAAATATTATTTTTGTATATGTTTGTGATTAATTTTGTGGTATTGGGTAGGCAGAGTTTTGGGTAGAGGTGCATTGAGTTATGTTTTTAGAGGAAGAGTTGGGGTTTTGAGGAGTGCTGTAGCAATTAAGCGGTTGGATAAGGAAGACAAAGAGTCTCCAAAGGCATTTTGTAGGGAATTGATGATTGCTAGCTCTCTTCATAACCCATTTATTGTTCCTCTCATTGGCTTTTGCATTGATCCCGAGGAGGGTTTGTTTTTGGTGTACAAATATGTATCTGGTGGAAGCTTGGAGCGGTATTTGCACGGTATGATGTATTGTCCATTAAAATTTGGGGCTTTTGCTTTGATTTTGATGAATTTTTGTGACTTAAAAGATATGCAATTGCAGAGAAGAAGAGGGGAGTGAAGGATGGTTCATCACTTTCATGGTCTGTGAGGTATAGGGTTGCCATTGGAATTGCAGAGGCAGTCGGGTATTTACACAATGGAACTGAGAGATGTGTTGTGCACAGAGACATTAAGCCCTCAAACATCCTTCTCTCTTCTAAGAAAAAGCCCAAGGTAAGGAAGGGTTTTGTTTTCTTGAATTTCTTTCAGGTTCAAATGATTTTTTGAACATATAGTTGGGCATATTAAGCAGCATATAGTAAAATAGTTATTTCAATAATATTTGCAGTTGTGTGACTTTGGATTAGCTACTTGGACCACGGCACCTTCAGTACCTTTCCTTTGCAAAACTGTGAAAGGAACATTTGGGTATGATTTTAACTATTGACAGAAATTTAAGAGGGAAAAAACTTTGATCTTTCCATTTACTGAAAACTGAAATCAAATGTGCAGATATTTGGCTCCTGAATATTTCCAGCATGGGAAAGTATCTGATAAAACTGATGTTTATGCTTTTGGCGTGGTCCTCTTGGAACTGATAAGTGGCAGGAAGCCAATCGAAACAAAAAGAGGACCTGGAGAAGAGAACTTGGTCTTGTGGGTAGGTCACGGATTTAATTTTGCTGAACTCATCCATTAAGTCTCTGATAGCTCAATTTATGGGTCCCCTTTAATTTTGCTTAACTCATCCACTGTTTTAATTTTCCTAATAAGAACGGCACCCTAGACCTACAAATTGACAATACATTAGTGAATGACCATTTCATCATCAAACAGTTTTCAGTGCAATGGGCTAAACACCCCAAAATAGCTTGTGATTTATCATGCAAACTGCCCATTGAGAGTTCTGTATGGTGTCCTGGTTCTCTGCTAGATTTGGTGAACTCTTTCTCGTTTCTGGGTTGAAATTTATGGTAATCGTTTGCATCATTTATCCTACTAAACCACACGATTTGGTTATTTTCAAGTGTTAAATGAGCTTAGACTTTCACTTTTCTTACCAGATTTTGGAACAAGTTCAGAATCAACATGAACACTATTTTCTTCCAATTAGGACATACAGTCTTAAGGTTTTTTCCGTATCCTATTCATGAAAGGAAAGATCTATTGTATTGGATTAAGCATTTGACACAGTTCACTTTGATTTTATGAGGCTGTCTGTTGAAGAGAGTTTTAAGATATGAAGAAGAAACCTGTCGTGTCGAATATTGCACTTCATTTTTGGTGATTTTCAATTTGTCTTTTCTTTTTCCTTGTCTTGACATGCC
Organism: Ilex aquifolium; assembly: GCA_951799425.1. Lineage (NCBI taxonomy): Eukaryota > Viridiplantae > Streptophyta > Magnoliopsida > Aquifoliales > Aquifoliaceae > Ilex > Ilex aquifolium. The sequence goes on along the minus strand of OX637398.1, from coordinate 5,907,319 downwards.
ATTTACCTTCGTGCTCTAATTTTCCTCAAACAACACTATTTTGGATCCATTTGTGCATTTCAGGAAGCTATTGAGGACATTGAAATAGTATCAGTTATAAAATTTCTTAAATAAGAAGATCTGGCCCTGTCATTTTAGATTTTGAGTACCAAAGTTGTGCATCCATGATCCATGCTGTAGGGTTCCTTCAACTCTTTTTTGGGATGATAAACAGGCTAGACAATTCAACTTTGGTTCGCATGTGATCCGAGCATTACAATTATGTGATTGCATGCCTGAGCTAACAGCATTGCACTTTGCCTTGATTTTTATTCTATTGTGACAATGGGAGCCTTAATAATGAGATATGCCATGTCTTTTCCGTGCTTGGCAACATTTGTAGTAGGTATCTCTGATGAAATCCTGTGTTTATAGTAGGTTTATGTTCCTCTATACTTTCAATGGACTTCAACGAGTTTATGCTCCTATATAATGAAACTCTGCGCGTGTAGTAGGTGCTTGTTAATTTAAGCTTCTATTCAATATTAATGGCAGCAGAGATATTGATTTCATAAATTTGCAGGCAAAGCCATTATTGCAGCAAGGAACCATTGAAGTTTTGCTTGATCCAAGGCTCACATTCACTAAAAAAAATTCAAAACAAATAACCCTAATGGTTCAAGCTGCAGCTGCATGTATAAACAACGAAGAATCCCGGAGGCCCAACATTGATGAAATTATTTCAATATTGAGAGGAGCAGAATCTAATTTCCCCAACAGGAAGAAGTCTGGCTTCCCTGGTAATAATTGTGTTGTCGATTGCTACTCTCAGTTGCAGCAGACAAAAAACGAAATGAAGACTCATTTAGCATTGGCCATGCTAGGAGTTTCAGAGCTTGAGGACGACGATCATCTATACTGTCGATGAAATGGAAACAATTCGAACAATCTAATTTTCACCCCCTATTTTAATTGTGTGTCTGTCTTGCTTGAAGGGAAGCCCTTGTAGAGCTGACGAGCTTTTCAAAATTGTATATAGTCTGATGAGCAATTGTGTTTGTAATTGTACATACTTGCATGTCCTTGCCCTTCGCTTTGGAGGGAAGGTTGACAGATTTTCTTTTGCAAAAGCTTAAGAGTGCTGATTTGAACAACACTGCTGAACGATTCTTTATGTTGATCTTTAAACACATTCTCTGTTCTCTTTGTCTGTCCTGTGCTCTTACATTCAATTTTTTTTCTTGTTTATTTTCTTTTGGGGAGTCTTGCAAAACTTCTCGTCTTAATATTATTGTTGTCGTTGTTGTTGGTGGTGAACATGCTGAGTGTGAGATTGGTGAGTGAACACGCATGCCGGGGCACAAGACCCGACTAGGCTGTATATTGTATAACGTATCTAGTTGTGACATTGACATGATGGTATCAAACACGTGTCAACATGCACATATAAAATGTATTTGGACGTGTTTTAAAGCTTATTTTTTTCCACAATTCAGATAAAGAAAGAAAGAAGGTCGTGTTAGGTAGTTATGTTTGGTAGTTAAGTTGATCGCTCAAAGATTTTTTTTTAGATTTAATGTGAACATTATTCATAGACACGTAGGTAAAATAATATACACATCAAGTATATATTATAACTACATTGCCTCCCATCATTTTCAAATGGAAGGAGTCAACTAATAGCTTTAGTTTAGGTAAACCAGAAAAAAAAAAAAAAAAAAGGTTCTTCAATAAAGCAAGGTAGGCGCTGTAATACATTTTATCCTAATTGATAAAAATAAAATGTCGTATTTATATTATTTATTTTATTAATGATTCTTAAAAATTCTACGCATATATGCGTACAACAGAAGAAGATTAATTATAGTCTTTGATTGAAAATGAGATTAATTATAGTTTATTATAATTGACCTAATAGATATGTATATTAAAGCATATACTACGCATTTTTTTTTTATTTTAATTTTTTTTGAATAAGATCACAAATCTCTGTCAAGGTTTAAACTTAATACTAAAGTGCACATCAATAATAAATAGTCAAGTTGATCAAAAGATTTTAAAATGAACCTAATATATCCAAATTAATCTGAATACGTGTTAAGCATGTCCATTAGTAGTTATTTATGTATGAGTATGAACTAATTGGTACGATAAGGAAATAGAATAATATTATAAGAATTTAATTTGGGGACCTAATTGGGGACCTTATTTAATGTAGTTGTTAAATTAGTTGTGAGTTTCAAAATTAGATGAAATCCGCTTCCAATTCAATCACTATATTGGATTAGGTCTTCAAATTATATCCTCAAATTAGGTGCACATGTGGCTGGTTGTGGTGCCGCTCTTCTTTCTCATGCGGTAGCCTCTTATCCCAATAATATTTTAAAAAAAAATAATAGGATAAAAATAATTAAATATACTTAAAAAAATATAATATATAATGATAAGAAAAAAAATTAAAAATTGAGAGTGGGCATCTGGTCCTTGAGTGGCTCCGCCACTGGTAACCAAACAGTGGACCAAAACAAGTCAACCTTAGAATATATGCATAAAAGAAGAAGAATTTTCCATGCAAGCAGAGGTAGATGGTGTAAGAATTTTTTGTTCACAATATGAAACAAATGGTTTCTTATGTGCCAAGTGTCAAGTGCATCTTTAATGCTCCGTTTGGTAGGAAGGATGGAAAGTAGGAAGGATGAAAAGTAGGAGGGATACACTTTCTATCCTTCAAGGAAGGAAATTAAGAATGATACATTTTTTTTCCTTTGTGTTTAGTTAGATGGATGGAAAATAAAAATGACTAATTTTTTTTTTTTTGGTGCTGGCTAAGATTAGAGATGACAATCGAGTCGTGTCGTGTCAGATTCGTGCTGAATTATTACGGGTTTGTGTCGAACATTAGTCAAACCTAACTCAACTCATTTAACTAATTGTGTCGTGTCGAGTTGCGAGTTGACCTGTTTATTTTTATTTTTTTAATTATTTTTAATATATATATATATATATATATATATATATATATATATATATATATATATATATATATATATATATATATTATCATTGTATTTTTATATGAAATTAATGTATATATAATATATGTATATATTAAAAGATATATAGACAAATAAGATACATCTCAACACAAATAATTAACTTTCTATCCATTTTCCTTTCGATTTTGGAGGGATTGATTTTGGTGAGTTGGAAGGAAAGTTAATCAATCCACTTCTCCATCCTTTCTACTTTCCTTCCTTACCAAACATAATGTTTTATCTATCCCTCCCATTTTCTATCCTTCCAATTTTACATCCTTCCATTTTTCTATCGTACCAAACGGAACATAAAGCGCCACAATAAAGTTCTACTGCACTATTGCACACACTTTACCCAATTGTAGATTTATTATTGGATAATAACACCACATAATAATAGAGATGTGATATTCATGTTACACCCAATATTTACTCCACCTCTTACATCCCATTATGGAGAAAATATTCAATGTAACAGTGACACCACTTCATTGCTACCACATGATGTCACCGATCAATTATAAATAAATACGTAAGATTGGTGGATCCCACTAAATTTTATAACCATAAATAACTTCTACATTCAATAACTATCATATAAGATTTGTGATATTCACTTGTCCTAATGGTGATGACGTTTTGTAACACCTTTACACTGAATATTTCTATATGGGGCTTGTTAAGGTAAAAGGCATGAATGTATAAATGGAGCTGTTCCCAGATCCTCATATAGTGATGGAAATTGCAAGAGAGAAATTAATAAGGCAAAAATGTTGTACATAATCTTTCCATATTCAGCTGAATAGGATACATCCCCATTATTATTTTCTTAATCTAATTTGGGATGCGGATGAAAGCAGGCTTGATGGCTAGCAAGAAAGAAATCTGGGATAATCTCTTAAACCAAATAACAAAGTGAGAGGGACTTGGAAGGTACTTGTCTAATTACAGGGTCTTGGACAAAAAATCTACGCCACTGGCTTAAGCAGGGCATTCAGCACTGCTGCTCTTGTTGGCAAAGCTGGAATTGCACCTCGCTCCATCACAGTCAAGGCGCCACAACCATTGGCGAAACTTAGAGCATCTCTCAGTCGGTCCTCCTCCTACAAAGAAAACTAGATTTAGCACCAATGTACAAAGCAGATAGATTTGCTTGCTACGGAATATCAAACTGACTAAGAATGCAAATGCAAGAGCTTAGAAACAAGCAAGAAACAATATATTAGTCCTATAAATCGTTTCCAGATGCTGCCTAGAACAGATAATGTACCATTTCATGGCTTCTCAAAATAGTCAATGAATTATCAAATGGGTATTGAGCATTGTCCAAAATAAAAATTAGCGCATCCTCAAGTTTTACTCAAAGAAGGATTTTTCCAACCTTATCTTAGTGGATTTGATTTACCTGAAGCTCATCTAAGTTGCAATGTTAGAGATTTAAGAAACTTGTATTTAGGTGGACAGAGATAAACTTTTGTGAATGAATGCATGACTTTTATGAACTAGATATCACCCTGTATCCTAAGTCCTACACTGGACATCTATCTGCTCTTTGAGAGTTGAATGCCAGAGGAATTATATCAGAGTCAATGATTTTGTTCCTTCCTTTCCAGTGCAGTACTTATGCTTTGTCAATCCATATATGCATGTGATCGGGAAAGCAAATAGAATCAGGATTAGCAAATCCAGAAGATTTGAAGTCAAAAAGAAAGGTTACAATCAGACAAATTGTCAAGTATAACGAAGTTCAATGCTGCTTGATTGTAAACTACTCTTTTGAGGCTCCCTTATAATCTAATTTTCAGATCAGCATACACATGCATCAAGCGCATCCAACGCAGATCATTCTAGCAACATCAGTACTCGCAAAAATTGTTCCACAAGTACAAAACCAGGCAAAACAACCAGATAATATAATCATCGCCCTATTGAAGAAGACACAGCCAAGTGAAATACAATGCTCGCAAGCAAGACTACACAGCCAAGTGAAATACAATGCTCGCAAGCAAGACAATGGTGAGTTATGCAATACATAAACATCGATGTCTCCCAAGCAGAGGGCCTTCATTGGGATATAGAATACATAAAGAAGTATAGACAATGCATAAAATTATTAGGTATATTGCTGGGAATCAATACCTGAAGCAAGGAAACATCAGCTGCTAGTTGTGATAATATTCCAGCCACAAATGCATCCCCAGCACCTGTAGTGTCCACAGCATCCACTTTTAAGCCTTTCACTCTTCCACTGAACTCCTGTACAAATACATAAACTACAAATTGATGATTGCCTCCTTGAGTCACAAGCCACCAAGTGGGAACGAGTGCAAATCCCAAGCTGTAAAATACAGCTTTGTGAAATTAAATATACATCTAGGTCTTGACATTGCAGCACCATTTTGTTAGTATTTAAAGACACTAATTTTTCAATTTGAACTTGACATGAACATGCTTAACTGATATAATATGCAACCCATTTTGAGTCAAAAGCAAAAAAAATTATGGCAAAAGGTATGGCCAACAACGTTAGAGGATATAAAATTCGGTAACTAATCATATCTAAGTTCTTATCTTAGTTGCAGTAAAATTTAATAATCAAATGGAACTAGAGCAAATCCAATAAACATTTATGCTAGAAATTGATCCCATGTTTGATCCCTTGTGAAGACTTTGCCAGGTCAAGGATTCAAGTCTCCCTCCACAAAAAAAAAAAAAAAAAATGTTTGAAAACACAAACACAGTGATGCAGAACAGTATATAAAAGAGAAAAGGAAGTTTCAAAGAGGGAGAAACATAGCTTTTGTGTTTCAGCACAATGCACCCTCTGTGATCTAACAATTTTTTGGGGGTTTACCTTGGTGTAGTACCTGCAACCCTCTGGGCCTTCTGTGACAAGAAGCAATTTAAGATTTGGATGGTACAATTTCCGAACAACAGCATCATCAAACGGATCTTCTCCTTTTGTCAAAAAAGAAATCTCCTCCTCACTTATCTGTCAGCAATATCAACAAAATCCTCAAAGATAGTGTACTCGTTTACATTTTTCCATTGTGTTGCTAGCTGTTTTATAAAGACGAAAAACAAAAAGCATTGCAAGGGCAGAGAGCAATACTGCATATTTAGAAGAAGGACTACCTTTATAATATCAGCAGTCTCCCAAATGCTCAGAATTCCTTCTCTGGCATCCTCCGCAGATGCCCACAATGGAAGCCTGAGGTTGGGATCGTAAGACAAAATTACACCAGCATCCTTTGCAGCTTTTGCTGCAGCAATATGGGCTGACTTGCAGGGTTCTGTAATCAAACTTATTGAACCATAATGAAAAATTTTTGCCTGCCACAGGATATGACAAGTCACTCAGTTTACTGTATATAAGCTATTTGTGAATATCATCAAAAAATCAAATTATTCACATCATTAAATATTCAAATAAGAAGATCAACATCTTCTAAGCTAAAATCATATCACTTTCACAAGGAGCATCAAATAAACCACAAGAAGTATTGAACATAATTTTAAACAAAAAAGAATATCAGAATTTAATAAATACATCTTGTTGCCTGGTTGTTTTAGCAGAAGAGTTTGATTTCTTTCCTTCATTTCATCCAATTTTTTCTTTTTCTTATTAAATGATAAATTTTCCATTTTCTTAATTACCAAGAAAAACATGCTCTACCTTTCTAATTAAATCGAAATCAAGTTCCGCTTCTTGAAGCAGCATATCAGCACTAGGGTTCCGATAAAACATGAACTCGCGTTCCCCATCCTTTCTCAGTGTGACGAACGCTAAGGCAGTTCGGGCACCTGGATCAAAGCGCATTCCTTCATTGTTCACATTATTCTCCTTCAAAATGTCCGCCAGCATGTACCCAAATTCATCTTCACCAACCTGTGCACAGGATTTTGTGTAAATACATCAGGTGTCTTAATTCTATCGAGGAAGCACATATGCATATTAAGATTAAAGAGAAAGACACAATTACGCGATTCAACATCAAGGAGAAAATATATATAACTAAAAAATGTTCTGAATTATAGCATTAAAGCCTTGAGGTGATGACAAAAAAGACAACTGTGTGACATAAATGAGTCCAGGCTACTCATTTGATCCAGGGTACATGGTTAGCCCAACGAATGGCAGTTTAATTTACAGCTTCAAGAAGCAGGTTTTTCATTTTCACAATGCATTATGAAGTGGCCAGGATAGCTCCTTGCTTGCACTTAGCAGAATTAAAAAAAAAAGGTGTTTCCAGCAATTATTCATTAGCATAAAGGGCCAGTCTAGTAAGGCAAATACCAAAAGAATATGAAAATTTCCACACTGATAAGTTGTACGCCAGAACTCCTGAAATCAGCTTGATTTTTGATAAGGGAAAATGCTTTAGTAAAGAGACAATACATATGATAGTGTAGCACTTTCGTATTAATAGGCTTAGAAGGCAATCCAAACACATGTTAGTGTAACCAAATAAAATAATATACATGTTTCTTCTTTATTCCATTGAAGTTCTATTTTTTCTCCCAATTAAACAGAAACATATCCAAGCACAAAAGAAATCTAGCAAATACATGTGTCTAAAGTGTTTTTGCAACTAGAATTGAATCTTGAAAGATTATATCAGTCTATATATTACCTTTCCAATAAAAGCTGATGAACCACCAAGGCGAGCTATGCCAACAGCAACATTAGCAGGTGCACCACCAGGAGCTTTCTTAAATGCAGGTGCTTCAGCCAGTGAGAGCCCACTAGTAGTCGGGACGAAATCGATTAACATTTCCCCAAAGCAAACCACAAGTGCAGAGTCATCCTTTTGAAGTGAACCATCATCAGTTGGCAATGCTTTTCCTAAGTCAATTGCAGCACAACAGGCAAAAAAATCAAATACAAGAGACAAAGAAAAAATCGTCTTGTTATTAAATTATCATAGAACAAGTTCTGATTTCTAATTATTCATCCATCCATTTCTAAGTGAACCTATGTTTGTCCGAAAGCTCTTATTTCTCGTGCTTAAATCAAAAAACGAGGCATATCTTTCAGCAAATTCCTAAATTCAATCCCACTAATAAAATCCAGAAAAAAGTGGTGGCAAAATTCAATCAATACAGCCAAATTTAGACCAATCTGAGCTGAAATTTCCAAATTTCGGGTAAATTTGAAAGATTATTCATTTGATACAATATATCCATCTTTGATGACGGAACCGAAGAAAAATTACAAGACTAATATAACTGAAAAACTTCAGGACACGATCATTACTAGCTAAGAATGTAGTTTTCCATACTTACTGAAAAAAGAAAAAGAATGTAGTTCCATAAAATTAATACCTTGAAATCTACATCGTGGAACGGCAAATCGCGATGGCGAAGAAAAAGCCGATGCTCTGACAGTGCACCGGCGAGACACGGTTGAACCTCGAGGCTCCAAAGACACAGCACTGAAGCACAAAGCTGTTGAATGAAGAGCCATAGGAGAAAATTTTACGTATAGTAGAAAACAATTGATCGAGCTCAGGAACAATGACTTCTGATCTTTGAAACTGTAATTGAACTGATTTTTGTCTGTAAAATTGGTAGTTTCAGAGGGACGATGCAGATAGGAGTTGGATATCAAGTTGGATTAGCATGGGAATAATCGACGAGTTTGAGGGTTGGGGTTGAGTAACTGTCAGACTGTATGTATGTGTTGGAGAGAGAGAGAGAGAGAGAGAGAGGGAGGTAGCGGAGAATTCGAAGAGTAGAGAGTTTATCGTTTGTGTCGTTGCCAAGTGGTGCGGGCTTTGGACACAGCCAACGACCTCTGCCCTAAGCGGGCTTTTCTTGGGCTTTCTGGTCCCACCAAGTTCAACATATTTTTTTTTTGGTCCAAAAAATAAATATGAAAATAGATTATTCCACATATTCGTCGGGAGCATTGACCTTTAGCATGACACAGCTATATATAAGGGATTCCACCGCACCTACAGGTCGAAGCTAAAGTCCCACCACTTGTTCTGGGTGCTGAATAATAGGTTTAACCTTAACGAGCTATAGTAGCTATGAAGATTCGAACCCAACATTGAACGAGAAAATTCAATTAATTTAATTCATCATATCTATTGAATTAACAACGAAACTCGATTAATGTTGACATTCATTGTTAATTCAATAACTATAATAAATTACACCAACAAATCTGACTTTCTATATTATTTGAAAATATCTTATCTCTATCCATCATCGTTAAAATTGTGGACTAGAAAAGTTGTTTGGTACCAAAAAAAAAAAAAAAAACACTTTTTAAACACTTCTGTAGTTAAAACCTGAAAAAACATCGTATTAATAGAACATAATTCAAAAATATTATTAGTTACAACCCACATCGTCAACATCCATATGAAAAACGAAAAGCCTAGTGCACAAAGTTTTCAAGGGTCTATGTTTATAAGATTTACATAGTTTAATCTCTGCTTGCTAAAAAGTAAAATTTGAACTGTCGACGTTAAGTCGCAAAAGAACAATTTTACCACTACGTCAACGTCCGTCTTACCATTGACATCAATAACTAGGGGAACAATACCATATAAGACCATGACTCTTTTTTTTCCCTTGCCTATGAACAAAGGAACTAACTGAAATACCCACTTTGAGCCATGTTATGACACTGCAAACCTCTGTGCACAAGGGCAGCAATAAACAGGCAAAAGCACATTACATGGACAGACCCCTGGAACCAGGAACATCAATCCACTGCAGCTGGAGTTCCACTTCACCTCGCTCGACATTCTGGAGCCTGAGAAACATGTTTTGAACAACTTTCCCGTTTGTCCAGATGATGTTGCTCTCTTCAGCTAGGCAGTTTTCTCGGCTTGGTTTAATTTTTGTGATTATGGTTTCATTTGGGAGGTCATGCAAGCGCATCTTTACAGCTTCCACGAATGGCTTAATGTCAAATTCTGCATCTCCCATTTTGTCATCCAGGGAGAATGTATCCTTGTCATAGACTGCCTGCAAGTACGAATTACAACATGGTATAAGACTATAAGTATCAGTTGGTTTTGATTTTTTATTTAATGAAGAAACACAAAATTTTCAGTAACGATAGAAGAATGCTGGTTGTGCGAGTTAGGTGATCATGGCTGGCTCACCTGACCTATCAAATAGATAAGAAATCCACCAAAGTTAACAACAAAAGTTATCCAACTTTTCATTCAGTTGGAAAATTCTACCTACTGTCAACAACAACCACCTTAAATACCAAATGCTCGACAGTCGACACAGATAGCACTTATACTGTGAATCCCATTCTTTTTAGATGCTATGGCTAAAGCATGAAGCATTGAAGCCAGAAATTGACTAGTGAGGTTGATAAATTGTGAATTTGTTTAGTCCTTGTCGCCTCTTTTGGTTATCTATGTACGAAAAAGATTTCCACAACAAAGAATTAGCAGTTTAGCACCCAATTTAACATAGTAATGTAAAGACAGTAAATGACAGTTATCTCAAGCATTTGCTTTAATTGCCGGATGACGAGAGCTTCAATGCCTTCACGGGTTTTCTCTAATTCCTTGAGAAACGTATAGAATTTTGAAAGAGTTTTAAAAATGCTATACTTCAATTAAAGATCGAGTCTAAGTTTTGTTTGCTTCTTTGATTTCATGTGTGTGTGTGAAAAGAAGGAAAAGGCAGACATGTAGAGGATCCCATTACTCATACACAACCAAATCCATGGAAGATTTAATACTAAGTACTTAAATACTTCTCTTGTTGCTAAACTTATGGGAGGCATTAATTATTAAGTACATTCCAACCTCTCACCATATCTTCTAAGTGTATAGCATGAATGCATCAACTTCATCTGCTTTTTTTCTCCTAAATTCTTTTATTGTGAGACACTCTGTTAACAGAGCCAGCACTAGATATGAAATACTTACTAGCTTGATTGGGAGATTTGAGTCTGCAATAGAAAGTGTCAGATCTTCATTCCACTCAGGATTGACATTCTTCTTTATCACGCGCGTCTTTAATTTCTGTTTCAAGTATGGAAATTTGAATAACATTAGTTAAAATGATCCAATGGAAGCTTGAAAAGTAAAAAAGTTGTATAGAAGAATCACTTCAAGAGAAGAAAATTAGAACTTGAAATGCATCCAATGTAAATGTCTCTCGTAGATTATCAATAGGTCCAGAAGTTGGATCGAATCTACTGTCAATCCAATGACAACTGATAAATGTGAATTCAGCTAATAAATTTGGTTGATAAACTTGATGGATGTATCATTATTGCACATATCTATAATACAAAACAGGCAGACTTCATTAAGCCCATCCGACGATTTCAAATAGACTCATCCAATGGTCACACTCCTCACTTCTCCAAATTAACCGGTTGGTTTATGTTACACCGTGCCTTCAGACACGAATTACCCCTAGTATTATACAAGTCTATGTCAAAGTCAACTCTTTGTGGGTAGTATCAGAATTATGGTCAACAAAATAACACACCTTGAGAAAAATTGACAGCTTGAAAAGTTGATACCAGAAAAATACTGGGTATAATTCCCTTATGCCCTTCCGGTATGGTAGGAATACTACATTTTTGCTCAACCACTACATAGGAGCGACAGAGAAGCCAAGCCGTATACGAGCAGCCCTTATAGCAATAGGAAACGGCTTGATCTGTATTTATGATCTAAGACCACCATTTCCACTTACTTTTGTTATAATAGAGACTTCCATTGAGCTGATAAGGGCTGATTAGAAAAGTCCCTCCCCCCCCCCAAAAAAAAAAAAAGGAAAGAAAAGAAAAACTTGTGTGTTCTCCATTTAGGACAGGTGTATTTGTTCCTTATCAAAACCTGGGTATGGATAGAATTCATCTATGAATCCCATGTACTCAAAGGTGGGGGTTGGGTTTGGAAGGGTTTGATAACACCAATCAATCCCTCCTCCCAAATGATGAGAGAGAGAGAGAAGCCAAATAAAATTATAGGATTAACAAAAGCAACAACTGACAAGCCAGATATGCAAACAGAAGGGTGTATATTGATTCTGACTACAACTAAAGTAAAGTTCAGCTTCAACAATAGGATGAGATCAAGAGGAATAGGAAGAAGAAGAATCAAGTAGCTAGATGGCTAATTTTCATGTTATTGAACTTTAAGTCACAGAAGATTGAAGTCTATTATTCTCCAGCCGAAGAACATTCCACAGCAACAAACTCAAAACTAATTATTAATCAGTCTAACACTTGAATATCTAGAGCCAACAAATTAGCAAAAGAGGAGACTAATAAACAAAGAACCCAAGTGCTAGAGTTTTGCTAGAAGGACAACCCAAGGCCATACCTGTTTGCCCATTCTAATAATAACGTAAGGATCGCTGCTGCTGACATCTCTGATAGCAAGGTTTACGCCTCTGTGGACGTGAATTCTCAGAAGACCCAACAAGTTTTCCATCGAAGACGTTAATTAAATAGCACACACAAATGAAAAATGAAGAGAATTGAAAAGATTGATTGTGGTGGAGAAGATGACCTTCGAAAGAGAGAGAGAGAGAGAGAGGGTATTTGATACCAGGGCTTAACGTATATCGGCGACTTTTATACACCATTCACACACTCTCGGTATCATAGTTCAAGGTTACTGCAAAGACTAATTAATGCTGTGGGGTTTTGTTTATTTAATTTTTGCCAATAATCACGCCATTTTTTGGTGTATGGGAATGGGACTCTTTCCTACCATCTTCGCGGCTTGGTGAGAGAAATTGACTAGACCAGAATGGGGTATTCCGGAACCGGGTCGTGAGTAGAGGACGTTTGGAATAAGGTTGATAATTGAGCCGAACTTGTCGAGCTCGTTTTTTTAAACGAGTCTAAAAAATTGTTCAAGTTCAACTCGTTTCAAAAAATGAACCGAGTCGAACCTGAGTAACTCGACTCAATTATCATCTCTAATAAGCATGACCAATATAAATTAACTAGATTACCTTAATTGGTTACACTCAATCCTTTTTCTTCAAAGAGATTGAAGCATCAATCTTTGCCAAAAGATGATAGACTTTCAATCTAAATCTACTAATTTTCTATGGGTTTGAATCGTATTGAAAATTAGCATCCTAACGAAACGAGAATATGTTCCATGGAACAGTCTGTTTTTCAGGGTCAGACTACTCCAAAGGATCAACAGTCTAGCTTAGTTGCTTCCCTTCTAGTCGCTTCCTCAGATTCTGGATCTCTCTCTCAGGTGTCAATCTTTTCAACTTTCTTATCCTGTTGAAGGATTTTTATCTTATCTTATGAAGAGTTTTCCCAAAAAGATCGAGCTTACCTCATGTTAGTTCAATTTTCTCATAAACCTCAAAAGCCTACAGTGCTAGTATCATAATAAAGCCTAAATTACACTTGGATTCTTTAAGATTTGTCACTTAATCACGTAAATCTCCTCACATTTGACATATTACACCTAGATTCTTTTGTGGATGATGATTAATCGACAGATACAACGTAAGAAAACAAAAGATCTAAATGCCCCTAGATATTGTCTGAAGTTCTTTACAACGACCAAACTATCCTTCGAGTTGAGTATATAAAGTTTCTCGCCTTAGTCGCTTTTCAGATGAAGAACAGTTGAGGCATCTAAAAATCCTTGACGTTTGACGATCCTTGATGTTTGGAGTTCCCTAAGTGTGATCATAAAGTCAAAGTTGTTCAATTGAGAATGTGTTTCAAATGTTTGGTTCAAGAAGGGCAGTTTGATAAATTATTTTTATATGTTATGATTTTTTAACGACTATCTTAACAAAGACTGACGATATGAGTTATGTGTTGCACGCGCATAAACTTAAAAAAAAACTAGCTGTAATATGACAAATATGAGAGAGTTTAAATAATTAAGTGACAAATCTCGGTGCGTCTGGGTGGAATTTAGCCTAAAACTTTTTCCACCAACATGACCAATGGTAATCTGGTTGCTTTCTTTGGACTTAACCTCACATTGTGGTTTACACCAAATCCATTAAATAATTGTCCAATTTTGTGGACCACGAAAAGGCCCAATAGAAAAAGACCCAACAAAACATTATTAAATACTGTTCTGATCCATTGAAAAGATGGAATAAGTGTGAGAAATTAGGTGTAAGCCACCACCCTCTATTACCAAAATAATGACTAAATTTAAAATGGTCTAAATAATGTGGTATATTCATCATTTGATCCATATATAGTCTCAAAGTTTAATAAAACTAGCTAAGCTCCGTCAAACATTAAGCAATTCTTCTCAGGGTGAGGTCTTTTATTTTTAATATTAATAATAAATTTAATTTTTAATTTTGTGAAATACAAAAATATTAATTAAATTTTTATATTCAAACTTTTGTTATCATATTTGAACTTCATAAAGAGAGAGAAAATGATTGAAAAATTATAATGATAAGTTTGAACTTGACTTTTTTTGGTGTTTAAAGACTTCATTTTTCAATAGTTTAATTTTATTGTTAGTTTTTTTTTTCAAAAAATTAAATTTTAGGACATTTTAATTTAATGGGCTGAATTAATAAGCTCAATCTACTTAAATTCAAATCTTGTGTTTAGATTTCAATCTAAGTTTTTTGTGGAACCTATTTCTTATAAATTTAGATTTTTTGTTTGGATTATTATTACATACATATAAATTATCTTCATTTCATAAAAATTGAAGATAAGTATTAAAATTTGATTGGAGACTCGCAGTTTGCATTAAGAAAGATTTAAATTTTTTTATATTTTATATCTTTAAAAATTAAAAATTTTATATTATACCCTCAATATATTAAAAGTATTATAATATAATTTTTTAATTAACATTTATTATTTATTCCGTTAGAAATCACCTTATTGACGCTGACGAAATGACAAATATTAATGGCACATGGAAGAGAGATTTTTGTGTGCAACATAATGTGAATTCTTTATTCCACAATAATGGAGTTCACATATGGTCGAATAATCACTGTGCACTCCCCCACATGTTACCGTCATGTTTATATAACCAAATGATGCATACAGGGGCGGCCAACCTAATTTGGGGCCTAGGCGAAAATATTATACGAGACTCTATAAATATTTATTTAGTAATAATAGTAATATTATATACTTATTAAAATATTTTTATTTACAAATTTTTTTTTTTGTCTTTTGAGATATAACATACTAATTCAAATTTTACAAATAAAAATTGTGTTAATTGAAGTCAAATATGGAAATCAAATACAATGATATATACTATTTGCTTAAGATAAAAGAGAAACATAATTGAAAAATATGTTGACAAGTAAAATAATTTTTTTTCTAAATGTATATAAAAATAAGAATTTATACAAGTTGAGTAGTCCTAAAATAAATGAGATATTGCTAGATATCATAGAGAAAAGAACTATTTTTAAATAAAAATATTTAGTAAGACAACAATGGTTAATTAATTTGAGATAGCTAGTGCATTACCCTATTAACTCTATTTTATAGTCATTTTGTCCATTGTAAACAAAGTTATTAAAAAATGATTTCAAATTTAAATTATATAAATGTAAAAATTATGATTCGTACCTATTATACGATAAATAATTGATTTTAATAATAAGACTATAAAATGATAATACATATAATATAAATATTGGGTGAGATAAAAAAATAAGTTAAACTTTAGGGCCTTAAATTTATTTAAAAGAGGTTCTAAAAATTTTATAATAATATTAGTTGCATTTAATTTGAGGACCAAGTACATTAGATAAATAGTGAATTTTGTTTAAACTTAGCAGTCACTATTAATTCAATAATTAAAATATATTGAGTATTTAAATTATATTCTAAAATTTTAATTATATATTATTATTTATTTTATTTTGGGGCCCCAATTTTTTTATCCAATTTGGGGCCCTAAGCAATGGCCTAAAGGTTGGGCTGGCACTGGATGCATAAATAGTATCCACACAAACTCTCGAGTCTCTACGGTGAAGCAAACAAATGCAGATCTTAATTCTATACGAATCCAAATCTCCTCAAAAATATTTTTCTTCTATTTTTCTCCTTAATAAATTATTTATTAAGTCTTAGTGAGGAACTCATTTGTATACAAAACAAAAAATACATCAAATTGTCAAAAGAAGGTCAGTTTCAATTGGAGATGCCGTTGGAAATCTTTCAACTTTTTTCTCAACCTGCATATCTTTGTCTGCAAAAGCTATTTCAATAGTTGCTAAGATACGGAAAATGATAAATTTGAATGGAATTAGTGTTTTTCCATTATCAGCAACCAGACAAAGGTGTTAACATCATGCTAATGTGTCAAACACATGGCATCTATTATTTTGATGTAGATCAAATGACAAATTCAAACATGAATTGTCTAAGTCATCACAAATGTTATTTTTATTTTCAAAATATAGAACTAATGCATCTTAAAGAGATAAAAACTGATCCTTTAGGAGTTGACCAATGTGTGTGTGAGAGAGAGAGCATGAGTGACACAAAGAGGGAAAAAAAAAACGAAAAAGGGGTTGCGTGTGTGCGCGGGGAGGAAAAGATATTAAGTGTAACAGGGACACTACGTCGTTATTATTATGTGATGTCATCGTCTAATAAAAACATAACAGATAAGTAGATGACTCTCACATATTCTAATAACTACTTTGTCATATCATTTAATAACTACCTAAGTGAGATTTATTTTACCCATATGTAGATTTATTATTAAATAGTGACACCACGTGTCAATGATGACGTGATGTCACCATTACACCCAATATTTACTCAGGAGGGAGGTATTATCTCTTATCTTCAGTCCGAGTAAATATTGAGTGTAATCATCCAATAAAAAAATAATAAACAGAATAAAATATAGTTCACTTCCTATCTTGGAGGTGGTTATGCATTATATGATTGAATGATTATGAGTTTTAGTGGGACCCATTTACTGACTTGTTGACCTTTTAATAGACGGTTACACCACATGATAGCGTCACTGCTGACGTGATGTAACGATTACATCCAATATTTTTTCCATTGGTAAGGGTGGGGTCACCCTTCTCTCTCTCTTGCATGCAATTAATTTTGACAAAAGATTTACCAATATTGACCATAGTGAATAAGTCATTTGTTAACTAAAATCTCCGAATAGGAGTCCTTTATCCTTTGAAAATATTAGTTGATAAATATAAAATAATACTTATAATTTTTTGTCCCAAATAATAAGAGTCACAAGAGGGGTAAGCTCTAAAATACCCAATAGAAGAAGAAGGACAACAGAAGATCTATTGGACTTATGTTTATTGAAAAACTTAGAGACGAAAGCCCAATTTCAACTGGGCTCCTCCCATGAGTGAGAGCCCAGTTAATGATTTTTCCGACTGGGCTCTAATGAGTGGCAGCATAGCCATTGGACTCAAGTTGGTCCAACCTTGTGATTCCAGTCTGTACAGACACGTGTCATGAAGCTTGATTCGAATAATTCTGTACAATTAATAAAGAAAGAGGAGAAGGGTTTGGTGTTCACATTTGAAAAATATATTTGAAAATCCTTGACGTCTGATGATCCTCGATGTTTGGAGTTCCCTAAGGGTGATTATTTTTTTTAATTTTTAATTTTTATTTTTAAATTTATTTTTAAAATTTTAAAAAAAAAATATATATATAAATACATATTTTATTATTGTATTTTTATATGAAATTAATGTATATATAATATATGTATACTAGTTATTGCCTGTGCCTGAAGACATAGAGTAATAAAAAAATGGGGGTGAGAAGTGGTGGGCGGCAGTGGTGGTGGTAGGAGATGGTGATAGTTGTGGTTGGTGGCTATGACCGTGGTGGCGGTGGCGGTGGGGGGTGGCAGTAGTGGTTGCGACGGTGGTGGTGGTGGGGGTGGGGGGGGGGCGACGGCGACGGTGATGGTGGTGGCGGCGGTGGTGGTAGAGGTAGTGGTGGGGCGGTTTCAAACACTTTTTTTTTTTAAAAGTATTTATGTGAAATAATTTCTAAAAGTACTTTTAAAAAGTCACTCCAAACACACCATTAGAGGTCTATTTTTTATTAAATTTATGGGGTTAATATTAGCCGTTAGATTAAATTTAAAATAAAATTTAAAGTGATCTCAACCGCGAATAGCAAAAGTCATTTTGTTTATCTTTTGAAATTTAAATTGTAAGCTACTTTATTATATAGACTAGTTATTGCCTGTGTCTGAAGGCACAGAGTAATAAAAAATGGTAAACAATAAATATATTTATATTCATATCCAAAATCAAATCTCAAACATAGAAGAGAGATAAATGAATTTAAGTATCGGTTGTCGTGGAGGTGAAAGGTGGTGGTGGTAGGAGACGGTGATGGTTGTGGTTGTGGTGGGTGGCAATGACCGTGGTGGTGGTGGTGGCGGCGGCGGTGGTGGCAGCGACGATGGCATCGGTGGTGGCGACGGTGGTGGGGGCGACGATGGCGACGGTAGTGGTGGCGGCGGCGGTGGTGGCGACGACGGCTGTGGTGGTGTTGGCGGTGATGGTGGTGGCGGCGATGGCTATGGCGATGGCGGCTACGACGACAGTGGTGGTGGTGGTGGCGAGGGTGGTGGTGGCGGCGACGATGGTGGCGGCGGCGGTGGTGGTGGGGGTAGTGATGGTGGTGGTGGTGGTGGTGGTGGTGGTGGTGGTGATAGAGGTAGTGGTGAGACAGTTTCAAATATATATAATTTTTTAAAGTAATTATGTGAAATAATTTTTAGAAGTATTTTTAAAAAATCACTTCAAACACACCCTTAGGGGCTTATTTTTCCTATTAAATTTAGGGTGTTAATATTAGCCGTTAGATTAACTTTAAAGTAAAATTTAAAGCGATCTAAACCGCGAAAAGCAAAAGTCATTTTGTTTATTTTTTGAAATTTGAATTGTAAGCTACTTTATTATATAAATATTAAATGATATATAGACAAACTAGTTATTGCCTGTGCCTGAAGGCACAGTGTAATAAAAAATGGTAAATAATAAACATATTTTTATTCATATCCAAAATCAAATCACAAACATAAAGAAGAAATCAAAGAATTTAAGCATCGATTTGTAGTGGGGGTGAGAGGTGGTGGACGGTAGTGGTGGTGGTAGGAGAGGGTGATGGTTGTGGTAGGTGGCAATGACCGTGGTGGCGGCGATGGCGGCGAGGGTGGCAGTAATGGTGGTGGCGGCGGCGACGTGGCGGCGACGACGGTGGTGGCGATGGGGGCGGTGGTCGTGGTGGCGGCGACGGTGGTCGTGGTGGTTGTGGGGGTGGTCGTGGCGGTGGTGGAGGCGACGACTGCAGTGGTGGTGGTGGTGGCGACGACGGTGGTGGTGGTGGTGGCGGCGGCGGCGGCGGTGGTGGTGGTCGTAGAGGTGGTGGTGGGGCGGTTTCAAACACTACTATTTTTTTTAAAGTACTTATGAAAAATAATTTCTAGAAATACTTTTAAAAAATCACTCCAAACACACCCTTAGGAGCCTATTTTTCCTATTAAATTTAGGGTGTTAATATTAGCCGTTAGATTAATTTTAAAGTAAAATTTAAAGCGATCTCAACCGCGAATAGCAAAAGTCATTTTGTTTATCTTTTGAGATTTGAATTGTAAGCTACTTTATTATATAGATAAGATACATCTCAACACAAATAATTAACTTTCCATCCACTTTCCTTCCGATTTTGGAGGGATTGATTTTGATGCGTTGGAAGTAAAGTTAATCCATCAACTTTTCCATCTTTTCTACTTTCCTTCTTTACCAAACATGATGTTTTATCTATCCCTCCTACTTTCCATCATTCCAATTTTTCATCCTTCCAATTTTTCATCGTACCAAACGGAGCATAAGTGTGATTATAAAGTTGTTCAATTGAGAATGTGTTCCAAATGTTTGGTTCAAGAAGGGTAATTTGATAAATTATTTTTATATGTTATGATAGCATAATAGATTTTTAACGAAGACTGTCGATATGAGTTATGTGTTGAACGCGCATAAACTTCAAAAAGATCTAAGTGTAATATGACAAATATGAGAGAGTTTAAATAATTAAGTCACAAATCTCGAATGCGTTTGGATGGAATTTGGCCTAAAACTTTTTCGACCAACATGGCCATGGTAGTCTGGTTGTTTTGTTGTGACTTAACCTCACATCGTGGTGTCCACCAAATCCATTAAATATTTGTTCAATTTTGTGGACCACGAAAAGGACCAATACAAAAAGACCCGACAAAACATTATTAAATACTGTTCTGATCCGTTGGAAAGATGGAATAAGTGTAAGAAATTAGGTGTAAGCCACCACCGTCTATTTCTTATAAATTTTGATTTTTTGTTTGGACTATTATTACACATTTATAAATTATGAGACATTCTTTAAAGTGTGCCCTAAAGCCCAAATTTTTTAGACCTAATAATTGGGCCGGCCCTGATTCTTCCGAAAGAGTTTTAAATTAGTTAATGCTGCATTGAGTAAATAGATATTCAATTTGAGTTTCAAATTTTCATTTCGTAAAAATTGAAGATAAGTATTAGAATTTGATTGGAGACTTGCATTTTGCATTATGAAAAATTTAATTTTTTTTATATTTTATATCTTTAAAAATTAAATATTTTATATTACACCCTCAATATATTAAAAGTGTTGTAATGTGTTTTTTTTTTTAACTTTCGTTACTTGTTCTGTCAGAAATCAACTTATTGACGTTGACAAAATGACAAATATTAAGGGCATGGAAAATGCTACATAATCTAAATGAAACTCAAAAAGTTGCAACTCAAATGCATATCATCCCTTGGATGAGTTTGAGATGAGTGAGTCTTCACTGAAAAAATTGATGGGACCCACTCATTCAAGGAATAATATGCATTTGTGTTATAATTTTTTGGGTTTTATTTGAATTTTGTAACATTGCTCTAAGGGCACATAGAAGAGAGACTTTTGTGTGCAACATAATGTGAAAAACATGAATTCTTTATTCCACAATAATGGAGTTCACATTTGGTCGAATAGTCACTATGCACTCCCCCACATGTTACCATCAAGAAACAACCAGGCTAATGTATATTGTAGTCGGTCTTTTCTGGTGCCAAAGTCAACTAGTAATTTTTTTTTTTTTTTATTAATTCAACAGACAAGATGTTTGGATCAGTTTATGTATATCTCGATTAAATTTTTTTTTTTTTTTAATTCAAAGGGTTTGGTGTTCACATTTGGAAAGTACATTGAATTTATGTAATCTCTCAAAAACTAAGTTTTTACATGTGCAGAGATTAATTATCACAGGTAGGTTACCAAGATGTTTAGGTTCAATTCAGTTACTATTATTCTGTATAAATAATTAACAAAATATTAATTACATACGTAGGATGATTATCTCACCACGTTTTTTAATGTACCATTTGTCTCAACTAAAGTCTACAACCCGTTTAAACAATTTTCCAATCCAATGGAAGATCACCATCTCTAATAAGAGAATAAATTCTTTACAAATAAGCCTGCAAATCAAAGTTCGAGAACTATACTAATTTATTGGGGATCCTCAACATTGACTAATAATAACGGGATTTGGGTGGTGTGGTATCCAAAATATCCATTTGTGTTTGTATTAGTACCATAAAATAGTCGCAAGTTCGAGTCTAATATTACTATAAAAATTAGAATTTTTTGAGACAATTTTTTTGTGGTGGCATTGTTCAGCATCACAAAAAAGCGTGTTTTGAAGAATTTTTTTTTTTTTGGTGACGGTGAACATTGTCACCGTAAAAAATTTCTGTCAAAATACCCTAACGTTGTATATGATTTTTGTTTACTTCATTTTCATCATCATTTTCAATGCATTTTGATAGAGCAGTTTCATCTATTTTAAGGAACATTTGTTGAACTAATTTCTCATATTCTAACTCAGAATTATATCTAAGGAAAATTCTATGCTTACAAATTCAGCAATAGGATTACCCATGAAAGAAAAGAATATAAAAGTTAGTGTGAAACGTTTGATTTAGCATATCCTAGTTCTGCAGAAGAAGACATTATAGCTTATACCTTTATTTGATGCTTGCAAGCTGCAACCTCGTAAGGCTTGATACACCTCCCTTTGCCCAGATTATGAGCATTTTTTATTTGTTGGTAGGCATGGTAAATTATATAGGTAATGAATGCTATGCAAGACACGAATTTACTAAATACGACTTATAAATGAATGAAATTCAACACAACAACATCACTATAAAGAGATCGAGAATGCATTTTGACAAGAAAATGTTAATCATATATTTAATTACCTACTTGGGTAAACCCATTTTGACAAGAAAATGTTATCTTTTGTAATACCTGTAAATATAAACATGAGATTATAAAATAAAAAAAAGGGTGGTGGTATTATAACGTTGGAAATTATTACATCATTGACTTCTTAATAGAAGTGACAACCGAGTCTTTGTTTTAGGCCATCAAATGACTTCTATTTTTCTTTATTTCAATGGTCAAGGTTTTCTGAATGAGTTTATAAACACCTTTGATTAATTTTTTTTTTCAATCTAGTTAAAGATAGATTATTCACGCTTAGATTAATATATTCATGAATAATTTATCCCTCATAATCTGGTATTAAGGAATTATTAAAATTTAAACTTAAGATAACTGTGTTTAAAATTGGTCTCTGTTACCACTTAAACTACTTCTGTTAAATGGCGTCTTTTTTCGAGCCTTCCTCTCCTTGTCTGCAACTTTTCCTTTTAGTTTTTTTTATTGTTTTGGGTTGACATCTCTATTATAATTTGAAAGAAATAGTCAAAGTTAATACATCTACAAGGGACTTTTCAAATGCCCAAGACAAAGTCAAATTGCTGTCTTATGTGGGAAAAACGGAGATATTAAATTTAAATGTAGTAAGTGATGAGGATTGAGGAGTGTCTTGGGCTTTTCGCGGTTCAAATCGTTTAAAGATTATTGATTCGATGATTCTAATTAGACTTTCATTCATTTTAAAACTCTAAAATTCATTAGTTCATTTTAATTGCAGCGTGAGAATATTTCTATAGCATCCAAGAAGTTATAGCGGTAGATAATTTAAATTAATTACCCTTGCAGGTACAAGCAGATTCGCTGGACAATATTAGTTCTTTTGGAGTTTTTTTTTCTATTTTTTAGAAATTTGATTTGTAGTTCAATATGAACTAGACAACATATTCATTAGATTTAACAAGAGGTTGAAAAAATGAACACTCATTAAAAAGAAGAGTCGTCATGAAGAAATATATGGCAAAATAATTTTATAATGGTGTTAATTTAAGTTCATAAGAATTTTCGGATTGTATTAATGTGATATAATTTTTTTATTTCAATTCTTTCACTTTTTTTTTTATTTAAGACATTATTGGATGTCTTATTTGACAAATTTTTCGTGTGAAAAGTGACTTCGAACACAAGAAATGATTAGTCATATGACTTGTCATTAATGTAAGTAAAAGTATATGCCAAAAAGTAAAAGTAGAAGCCAAAAAGTAAAAGTATGATATTTTTTATTTGTCAAAAAGTAAAAGTATGATACCCAAAAGTTGATTTTAATAAGCAAATGAAATGAACAAACCTACCCCGGATGCCTGAAGCTAACGCATGCACTGATGCACATGCCTGTGTATATACATAAGTTCGTATAACCCTAACAGCTAGCCCTGCATCATAGGAAAACAATCAGACTCTCTCTCTCTCTGCAGAACCCTGGAAGGCACTCTCCTCTTATTCTCTCCTTTCTTTTCTTGAACAAGAGTTCTCTTTTATTTGCATAGCCAAACCAAAAACACGGCTTGAATGGTAGAACCCGCCTGTACTTTCATGCTTTCTCTCTCGTCCTCCTCTTGTGCGAGTGCGCAACTCGCGCTGTTCTCTTTCTCGGGACAGTCCGATTCCACTCTCTCTCTTTCTCTTCTCCTTCCTCTCCTTTCTTCATCCTTTGGTTCTTGCAAACAAGCCTGGTATTACCGCTGCCTCGGCCTCGACCCATAAACCCAACTCTCTCTCTCTAAACTTTGCAACTCCTCTTTGTTTAATCTTGATCAATCTCTATAGCTTCATCTCAAATGGGTACCAAAGAAAACGCCAAAAAAACCAGTAATATAGTGGTAAAGAGAAGCCTTTCAGAGAAAATGTTGTCACAGAAGCAGCAGAAGAAGAATAACGAGAATCAGAAAGCGAAGAACAATCGGTTTTTGATCACTGTCAACGTTCTTGGGAGTGCTGGTCCGATAAGGTTTGTGGTAAATGAGGATGATAACGTTGGTGGGGTAATTGATTCAGCTCTAAAACTCTATGCTCGTGAACGTCGCCTTCCTGTTCTTGGTTCTGATGCAAATAGTTTCCTTCTCTATCCTGCCAATGCTGGATCGGATGGTACCCGAACAAATCCTTCATCTCTGAATTTAAAGTTCATGATTTCTGTTTTATTTTCATGCTTTAGGATTTCAATAACCCAAAGAACAGAAGATCTTGGTTCAAATGAAAACTGAAACGGAATCAGATTCTCGAAATTTTCATGTTTTGGACTATTCTGGTATGTTTTAGAATCAGAACTCTATTGTTTTCTGTTTATGTTGTGCTTTCAAAATATTTACAAAATCGTTTATGTTTTGAGTTAAACGAAACTATGCACCAAAATTAAATTTTTATACTTGTTCTTTGAGTCATTATCAGTAACATACAAACAATATGAAAATTTCCTGGATTTTGTGTTATAGGGTTTAAATTAATTTTTTTTTTTTTGTAGCTCTTAGTCCATCCGAATCGATCGGGTCTGGTGGGGGAAGGAACTTTGTACTTTGCAAGAAGCAGAGCCAGCCACATATGACAGAAGCGAGGTCGGACATGGTTAATGCTCGGAAGAGGAACAGTGGTTGGAAGGCATGGCTCAATAAGTCATTCTCTTTCAAGATAATATCTCACTGATGAGTTATCTTAACAGGTCAGTGGAAAAATATATGTCAGAGAGTTAAGAGGTTTCTTGAAGCTATTGATTAGATTCCTCAAGGGTCATTACTGTCTTTTTCATTTTGATGATTCGAATGTGATCAATCATGTTATATTGTATTGACGTTATATATATATATATAGCTGTATGGGACATATAATCATGGAAGATAATAAATTATAGTGTTCACTTTGGTGATATGATTCATCATAATGCAGTGGGAACTAAACTTGTTTAGCTTATATGGCTGCAAAACGTTGCAATTTTGCCTTTCCTTTTTATTCTCTTTAAATACAGTAAAAGTTCATTCAATAAAGTTTTTGGTCATGTGTTTTTGAGTATTGGATGTTTATGATTGTGAAACGTTTTTGTTTTCTATCATTTCCACAACAATTAACAACAAAAGGACTTTTGACGATGAAATTTATTCGTCGCCAAAAGTCATGACCAAAATTTTTTTAGGTTTTTTTTTGTGACAATTCTCACTTTATTGCAACAAATATTTGTATTTTTAGTAATAAATTACTTATCGTCCAAAGGTCTATCTTTCATTACAAATAATTTTTGTCGTTGAAAAATCAGTTTTAAAGATGAATAAATTTGCGGCTAAACATCAAATTTGTTGTAGTGTTTGTTGGGCCATTAACACGATGGTAAAATTATTTTATTATGATTTAAGTAGTAAGTTTCGAGCTACGTACAAAAATAATCTCCACATTCATAGAGTAAGACTGTGTACATTTTGATCATCCATAATCCCTAAACTCAAGTTGAGAATAGTTTCTTATACTGTATTATTTTTTCTTAATCTTTTATTGGTTACGAGGACTAATTTAGAGCATATTCCAAGAAAATGGAAGTATAAAATTAAGTGGGGGAGGTTTCTTTGCGTTGGCTTTTGCTTGAAGAATAAGCATATTAATGACTTTGTCAAAGTAGAGGTTCATGTTTAAAGGGGTTGATATATTCGTAGAAAATTAACAATATGAAGTTGTAGAATGGATTTGATTAGTAGCTAGTTTAGTCAAGGATGAGGCTCTAAGGTCTCACTGCACCACCAATGTATTCCAAGTATAGGTGTTCTTTCCGCTCACGAAAGTATGGTATTCTTTGGGGTCCTCAAGTTCAACTTAATAGTGATAAATTATTTCTTTTCATAAAATGTGCAAGGAAAATTGGAGTACCGCAATCCAAAATTTCTCTTGAGGCAAACTTGAGTTGGGTCAATAATATGAATTTAAATATAATTAATTGGTATTTTCATCGAGTTTGAAGTATGTACCTAATTTTTACTTAAATTGAAACTCCAGGGACCAAATAAAAATTTTATACGTACTTTAAGGATATAAATTGTTAATTACCCATAATTCTATGATGAAATAGAGAGTTGACTTTGACAAAATTCAGATCTAGTTGAGTTATTCATCAAATTAGAAATAGTGCATGCACAATTTTATTCTATTTTTCGTTTTAATTGATTTGAATATGGACTATGATAGTAAAATTCATCAAGTATTCATATTATATTTCAATCTAAGTTCTTACATCGAATTTAGATTTAAATCGGTTAAACTCAATCTTAATCAAATCCATTAACAATCTAGAGAAAAAAGAAAGAAAGAAAGAAGCTAGCTGTATAAGGTGTGAGTGAGACACGTTATAAATGAAAAACACAAAAAGTCTTACCCTTCCTTGTACTCATACAAGAAAAGAAACCATTGACTAAAGCCTTCATATTTAATGAACTGCGGATTATTCTTTCCACTATGCCGTCAACCACAAGCAAATTAGGTTTATGATTCTTTCTTTGGCTTCACTATAAAACATAGCATATAATGCATGATGAAAAAAAGGCTTACATATGAACCCGCATTGGCAGGCCAATGGCATAGAATTGGCTTTGGCTATAGAAAAATCATAAACTCGGATTTATTGTGCTTGATCTCTACCGGAAACTTTAAAATTGAACCGATACTTGTGATGGTTAGCTGGTCATTCTTGGTCGTTACATGTGTCTAAAATTTTACTACGTCTGTGTGTATCTAATGTATTATAAAGGTTCCTCGTTATTAGACTAATGAAGTCGTAGCTAGTTGGATTTTGTGAGAGAGAGAGAGAGAGTCAATTTTAATGGATCTTTCATTCTCGCCATTTCAACCAAGATGTCCAATAGACTAGCTAAGTGTGGTGAGATGAGGTGCCACATGTGTCATGTGCACCATCCCACATTGGTTGGAGAGGAAAAGTTCCGGGGCTATTTATGTGGTTTCCCTATCGTAATTGTCAAGAGGCATTTTCTAGGGAAAAATCTCTAGAGGAACAAAACCGTAAGAGTGTATGGGCACAAAAAACGGATAATATCTTGCAGGTGAGGCGGGATGTTACAGTTGTTCTTGGCTCAGAATGAATGTCGAATACAAAATAGACCCACTTCAAAAATTCTTTAAAACCCGTTTCATTATCTCACCTTTCAACCTTCTTTTTTCCCAATTGCTTTCTTTTGGCCGACGGATCTTACAGCTTAAAAATTTATGCAGTAGAACAATTATTCTCAATTTTAAAAGAGCAAGAGAGAGAGAGAGAGCTAAACCAAAATGAAAAAAATAACCTTTAATCGCTTTCATTCGTCCCATGTACTAAAACAGAACTGGAACTAATTTAAACATAACATCTAACATAATAGATCTCTAATAACTTAGAGTAAGTGAAGTGAAATTACAATGGAACACTACAAGAAGACTGTAAATTTACATTCACAAACATAGGGACTCCACACTTGCTTAACGACCAACATTAATGCTTGTGTTAGTTAGCATAGGCACTCCATAACTTGCTGGTGGGGCACCAGCTTGTACACGATCCATAGGAACAGGCATCTCTGACGGAAGATTTGGCACTGCTGCATCAAAATTCAGTACTTGTATTGCTTACCTTATTGATGGCCTCAAACTATGATCTGGGTGAGCACACCACAGCCCCACAATCATCAAACATTCTACTTGTTTAGCGTCAAAATCCATTCTTAGCCTCTCATCCACAGCTGAAACAAGGTGCCCTCCTCCGTAGAGATCCCAAACCCACTCTACCAACCCAATTTGAGAGTTCCCGTTCTAGAGTAACCCAACGTTCTAGCCAACCTGCTTGTCTGGGGACCGAGTTCATGGTCAATAAGTCGAGCTAAAACAAAATCACCAAGCTTGACATTAAAGCTTGAATCCAACATTATATTGCTGGATTTGATGTCTCTGTGAACCACACATTGCTCCCACTCTTCATGAAGACAGAGCATTGCTGAGTCCAAACCAGGAGTTATCTTGTATCTCACTTCCCAAGTGAGAAGACTCTTTTTTCCAAAGAGGTGAGTGTCAAGGCTGCCGTTGGGCATAAAGTCATAGACAAGCAGGAACATGTTTTGATCATGGCACCAACCAATGAGTTGCACCAAATTCCGGTGCCTCAATTGGTTAATGATCTTCACCTCGCTCACATACTCCTTTTTCCCCTGTTTAGACCCTTTCTTGATCTTCTTCACGACAACTTCCATATCTAGATCAATAAGGTGTCCCCTGAAAACGTCTCCGAATCCCCCCTCACCCAGCTTCCTCTCATTTGAGAAGTTGTTAGTAGCCAAAACAAGGTCGCTGTAAGAAAACCTTCTGGGTCCTGCTCCTCTTTCGAAAACATCATTAATAGATGTTAAGTTGGCAATCTCTGCAGTTCTTCTCATGGTTCACCGCCTCCGTCTCCTCAAAATCACAAATGCTATTGCTACTGCCCCACCGGTGATCAAAACACCCACTGGAATTGTTAGACCCAAGATTAATTTGAACTCTCGTGCATTGTGTCGGCTTGTCCCTTCTACTTCTAGACTTGAATTGAACTCCCATGATGAAGTATATGCCTCTCTACATTCTGACCTGTAGCAGCTGAAAATCCAACTATGACCCACTCAGGTAGAATCTCCATTAGGTCAATTTGGCTAGAAAGGCTGGAATTTTCTTGAAAATTAGGAGTTGATCTATAGTTCCAGAACACACTTAGATTCTTGGTAGTAGCATTATAACTTATCCAAGCATCAGCTGTATCTCCACTATGCAAGCTAGCATTCCAAGGGGTGTACTTGGACGAAGCAATAGAGTTGTTGTTGATTCCAACATGCTCAAATGGAGGATCCCATTCGGGGTTTACAAAAGAATCAAATTCAACTAATACAATTTGGTTTTGGGATGACTAAAATGAGTAAAATTGCATAGGTTGACTTTTGAGGTGATGGTTGAAAAGAGTTTCTAAAAGCTAAAAGGAGTAAAATATTGATTAAAAGAAAAAGGATGGTTGATTTTTTTTTTTTTTTTTAGTTTGAGTTTTTTTATGATATATATTTAATTGGCATATAGAGACTAAATTATTTGAATTATATATAACATTAATTTCAAAGATCTTAATATTATTTGGACCCCTTTTTTTAAGGAGGTCCATGCAAATATTTAAGTTGCCCGCTTAATGGGCCGGCCCTGCTAGTAGATCTCTAATTAGTAATTACAGATAAATGTGAAATTACAAAGGAACTCTTCAAAAAGAGTGGCAAACTTGTTTAACGACCGACATCG
This sequence comes from Ilex aquifolium, assembly GCA_951799425.1. NCBI lineage: Eukaryota > Viridiplantae > Streptophyta > Magnoliopsida > Aquifoliales > Aquifoliaceae > Ilex > Ilex aquifolium. The sequence continues at coordinate 5,877,742 of OX637398.1, read as the reverse complement.
ATGCTTGTGTTAGTTATCATAGGCTCTCCAGAACTAGCCGATGGGGTATCAGCTGGTACACGATACATAGGATCAGCTGGTACACGATACATAGGAACAGGCATCTTTGATGGAAGATTTGGCACTGCTGCATCAAAATTCAGTACTTGTAGTGCTTGCCTTATTGATGGCCTCAAACTATGATCTGGGTGAGCACACCATAGCCCCACAATCATCAAACACTCTACTTGTTTAGCGTCAAAATCCATTCTTAGCCTCTCATCCACAGCTGAAACAAGGTTCCTTCCTCCGTAGAGATCCCAAACCCACTCTACCAACCCAATTTGAGAGTTCCCGTCTATCACATCAACTGACTTTCTTCCGGTAGCAATTTCTATGGCAACCACTCCGAAGCTGTATACATCTGACTCTTTACTGGCTTTATGTGTTCTTATGTACTCTGGTGCTAAGTAACCCAATGTTCCAGCCAGCCTGCTTGTCTGGGGACCGAGTTCATGGTCAATAAGTCGAGCTAAACCAAAATCACCAAGCTTGACATTAAAGCTTGAATCCAACATTATATTGCTTGATTTGATGTCTCTGTGAACCACACATTGCTCCCACTCTTCATGAAGATAGAGCAATGCTGAGGCCAAACCAAGAGTTATCTTGTATCTCATTGCCCAAGGGAGAAGACTCTTTTTTCCAAAGAGGGGAGTGTCAAGGCTGCCGTTGGGCATAAACTCATAGACAAGCAGGAACTCGTTTTGATCATGGCACCAACCAATGAGTTGCACCAAATTCCGGTGCCGCAATTGGCTAATGATCTTCACCTCGGTCACATACTCCTTTTTCCCCTGTTTAGACCCGCTCTTGATCTTCTTCACTGCAACTTCCATATCTAGATCACTGAGGTTCCCCCTGTAAACACCTCCAAACCCTCCTTCACCCAATTTCCTCTCATCTGAGAAGTTGTTAGTAGCCAAAACAAGGTCTCTGTAAGAAAACCTTCTGGGTCCTGCTCCTCTTTCAAAATCATCATTAATAGATGTTAAGTTGACGACAGTCTCTGTAGTTCTTCTCATGGTGCGCCTCAAAATCACCAATGCTACCGCCCCACCAGTGATCAAAACACCCACTGGAATTGTTAGACCCAAGATTAATTTGATCTCTCGTGCATTGTGTCGGCTTGTCCCTTCTACTTCTAGACTTGAATTGAACTCCCATGATTGAAGTGTATGCCCCTCTACATACTGACCTATAGCAGCTGAAAATCCAACTACGACCCACTCAGGTAGAATCTTCATTAGGTCAAGCTGACTAGAAAGGCTGGAATTTTCTTGAAAACTAGGAGTTAATCTATAGTTCCAGAACACGCTTAGATTCTTGGTAGTAGCATTATAAGTTATCCGAGCATCAGCTATATCTCCACTGTGCAAACTAGCATTCCAAGGGGTGTACTTATAGGAAGCAATAGAATTGTTGTTGATTCCAACATGCGGAACTGGAGGATCCCATTCGGGGTTTACAAAAGAATCAAATTCAACTACTACAATTTGGTTTCGGGATGAGTCACTGGTTGTGGTGTTAAAAAGGCCTAGGAAACCACCGGCTGAGTAGGGTGGGATTTGAAAATCAACGGGAGCAAGAAAGAACGCCAGCCCATGGCCGTACTTGGAAGCGCCTTGTGTGTCGATGGAAAAGGAGAAACGAGTAGTGAAATCAGAGAGCTTTCCTGAGTTAGAGTCCCACAGTCTCACCCTCTCTGCATAAATGGCTCGACCAACGCGACATAGATAATCAACTTTGTTGAATTCAATGGCCCCAACAGCAGGTTGCGCATCTCCATCATAGAGTATGCTTGGTGCACCACGAAGGAAACGAGATATTTTGAAATTAACTGAGTCAGAAGAGGGAAGAAGTAGGAAAGAAAGGAGGGTTACCAAGAGAGCGATCCAAGCGTTTGGAAAGGAAAATGAATTCGCAGAGTTGTGAAAAGGGATAGCCATGACCAGGACTAGAGAGACAATTAGCACAAGAGGTGGAGCTACCACATGAAACAGGCAGGTGAAATTAATATACTGATCCCAGTGTTAGTCCAAATCTTTAATATAGCCTGCAGAAAACAAAAGGCTTTGATGAATCTTCCTTAAAGAAAAATCTGAAAACAATAATTCCCTAGTTTGCTAAACCCCCACTAATCAGGTTGCCTGTAGCATGGCACTAGACCCTTCACTTATTCCAATCATGATTGTCCTTGTCCAATGGTAATTTGTGAAAAGAACACATTAGCCAAAATACCCGTACAAAAGTTTGTCTCTAAGTCTAAGTGACATAATTATTTTGACTTTAATCTTCCACTTTCACATTCTGTAGCATGTCTATCAACCAATTCCACAAAAAACCATAATATTTACCGGGAAACAATATGGTCCACTTGGCATGACTAGATAAACCAAAATGAAATGGAATGCATAGAATTGGAGACAAGATCATGATTTAGATATGTAACATGTACTAATGCCACTTAATTACCTTATGTTAAATATCTTACCCAAGTAATGAACCACCCGAATAAAAAAATAGCATTTGGTTTCGGCTTCTAGATCTTCCTTTAGACATATTTCGAATGGATTTTTTGGTCTCTGTTTCCAAGACTCTCTCTCTCTATATATATATCTCTCAATACCCAGCCACCAACCACCGCTCTGTCTCAACAGCTTCGTTGATTAACCCAGCCCCTTTTCTCATTGTAATTACACAAAACCTAGGGTTAAGGTTCTAAATTAACTATTAACTGTACATGACATAGATTTTCGTTGAGTATTATTTCCATTAGGGCAAGCTTGATGTAATTGATGTAGTGTTTGATTTTTGTGTGTTGGAATTAAATGACATAGGGGAATTTGATGGCGGTTTGATTTGTCGCATCGGTGGTTTTGAATCACTTGGATGAGTTACAGTTACATTTAAAGTATTTGGTTTGATCACAACAATTGGGAGTTTCAGAGGTTTCCTCCCACTGTTCAATTCATACTACTGGTAAAAAAATGCATAGGAAATCTCATTCGATTTTTATCTTAATCCGGTTTGAAAAATTAACTTTAACCCACCTATATGGGTTAAATGAAACTTGGGGACTTGAGATATTTAATTCAAATTACTAAATTACCCTATTATGCTACCCCTACTAGTTACTTGATTTAGCCACTAAATAAGTATAACTAAATTAGGCTAAGCATGAAATCTGGGTTGTGAATTAGGCAGTTTTTTTGAATAGATTCTAAATTATGAGTTACTTTTATATCCAAGTCAAAGAATAAAATGTGGGTCTTTAAATTAATTGACTTGTTTTGAGTTTTTTCTGTGGCCAACAAGAATTGGTGCAATGAGCTAGCATTTAGCAGAGAGAATTGAGTGTTAAGTGGACGGATTTGTAACTTGCCATAAGACTACACTTTGCTCTAGAAAACAATTATTTATAAAGACAATATTTTAGGGGTTGGCACTCATATTGGGATGCGGCTATGCTAAGGTGGAGAGAGAGAGAAAAAAAGAAAGAGAGAGACGTATGGCAGAAAAACTTGAGTGGAGCCAAGAAGATAAATTGGAGAATTGGGGTTTGTATAATTTTATGAAGGGATTCGTGTTAAATACTCATTTATTTGTTGATTTTACAGTTGATAGTTCGATTATCATTTGATCTTGTGACTCTGTGTATTGTGTTTTGAATTACGTATTGGGCCTCCCAAGCTCAACCTCGTTTACCCCTCTCAGATACAGACATAGTTTGTAATAGAAATCAATAGAGGATCGAATTGAGTGAAGAATTGCATATTATATTTTTTGTTGAGGAAATATGTAATATTTGACGTTAATTTGCAATTTAAATTTTGGAGAGTTTATCAACTATTAATGATTTTTAGTTTTTTCTATTGATTGGAAGTAGTTCGCGCACTGAATTCGTAGATCGGGTTCGGAGCGTGACACACAGACACAAAAAATTTATGTATTTTTATATATTTTTTTTTTTTGAATTAGTTTCTTTCATGTTTTGCATTGAATTTGTTCAACCACTTTTATCGTATATTTGCACCAAGCTGAAGAATTTGAGACATATTGGAGATAGGGATGTCCATGGGTCAGGTTTGGCTAGGCTCGCGAATTTTTTTTTGGATTGGGTCTGGATAGCGTAGGCCCAAGTTCATGCTCTTACTCAAGTTAGTTATCAGGCAGGACAGGCCAGACTTCATGTAGGGATAGGCTACCCGTCGTCTAATCCGCGAGTCTATTGTGCAGGTCTTTTGGGCGGGCTTGTTGGGTAGGCCTGCTCGCAGACTTTTTTATATACAACTCTATTTTAAAATAATGAATATTTTTATAACTTAATAATTGAGTAAATTATATTTTTGAATGAAAAGTAGAGTCAAAATGGATAAAAATAAAATTATTCATTATTTTATTTTTGATTAGGGGATGAACTACATCCAATAGAATGAATACATCATAACTAGATTAACACATACTCACTTATTTATCATTTGCATTATTCTACCATTTAAAACTTGTATGTTTAATATATGGAAAAAAATAATAATACATTATTTATAGCATCTAAATTTTTAAAATTTCAAATTCTGATATTGAGAGATTTATTTCAAAATTTCAAATTTAATGGTATAAAAGTATAATTTTTTTTTAAAGGAAATGGGGCGCGGACTGGGCGGACTCTTGGGCTGGATTTTAAAGAATTTTTTTGGGCTGACTATTGGGCCGGGCTTCGGACCAGTTAATGAGTTTGGGGTAAACTTAAGCTCTCTTTTTAAGGATATTGGACTTGGACGGACCAACTATCGAGTTTCGAGTCTATGTTTTTGGGCCGAATAACGAGATTTGTGGATAACCCGGCCCATAGACACCCTTAATCGGACATAGGTGAGGCTAGGCATGTGACTAATGACAATGAAGTGTTTGCAACGGCCAAGTACAAGACCGAAGGAGGCCAGGGGGGTGATAGACCCACGGTTATTCACATGTTAGCAAATTTGTTGTTTACTTTAATTTAATTGATTTGCTTATTTTTTGTATTGATGTGTATTGATTGAAGTTACAGTTTTTTGGGAAAAAAATTGATTGTTGTTCGTTAATATTATTAAGTTTGAACATGTTTTTTTATTGTGCAGTGCCTTCAGGGGTTATAACTATATATATCAACATTTTTAGGGTTCGTTTAGTTAGGAATAAAAAAATGATAGACAATGAAGTGAAAGAAAAAAAAATTACAAAAAATATGATTCATGCAAGTATTTGGTTAAAATGAAAAACTTACGGGAAAGTTTTAAAAAAAAATCATTCTATTGTTTGAAAGAAAAGAAAGTTACAAGAAAATTTTTATAATTGTCTAAATTATCCTTAATTATATTAAATCGGTCTAAAGAAGAAAAAAATATGTATTATAATTGAAAGTTAAAAAATTAAAAAAAATTGGTTCGAAACCTAATTCTGGGATAAGCACCAGCACGAAAGTCTTTGAGTCAAATTATATGATTAATTAAATTCATACCAAGATTTTTTAAAATTAATAACCAATAAACTATTTTAAGAAAAATAAGGGTAAAATCGAAAGTTAGTTATAGATCATAATTTTTTTGCATTTCCTTGTATTTTTTGCACGAAAAAAAAGTTGGTTGGTTGTGAAAAAATTCAAGCATAAAAAAAATTTATTTTTTCATCATCTTCCATTTTATACTAGTCAAACACATAAAAAAAATTTCTTGCATTTTTTACCATTCTCCCGCTTAGGGATGACAGTTGATCGGAGAAAAACAGATATTCGTCCAAATCCGTCCCGTTTGGACCAGTGATGGATCATACGTATTGGACGGTGAACGTATACGGGGATACCCGTATAAACCCGTACAGGAATAAAGGCAGGGATGGACTGACCATTACCCCCGCCCCGTCCCCGATTACCCGTTATATATATATAAATGCAGTCGATATATACAGTGAATAAAAAAACTTATGCGAATCATCTTGTTTCAAACTCTGTTTGATTGTGAAGTTTGAGAAAAATATCTATTTTTTGAATGAAGTTGAAAAACAAATTCTGTTATATTATCAAAATTAAGGCATAATTAGTTGTTTGCATGCTGTTTTTTATGGATTTCAAGTTAGATATCTGTTCATGATTGGAGATAGTATGGTAGTGGCTGACTTTGTACAAATGATGGTGATGAATCTTAAAGAGTTGCAAAGTTTAGAAAGACCATGGGAGTGTACAAGTAGTCGGGGACCTTATTGTATTTTTTATCATTTGGGTTTTTTGTATGTTTGAGGTTGTTATGCTACATTATGTTGTGTTAGATTATGTTAGATTATTTAGAATGTTGTTGGATTATTTAAAATGTTGGATTTATTTAGAATTTTGAATTATATTGGCTTGAACTTGGACTTGGGCTTAAACTTAGGCTTGGGCTTAAACTTAGGCTTGGGCTTGGGCTTGGGCTTGGGCTTGGGCTTGGGCGGGTATGGGGGAAGTGGGGATGGGGGGCGGGGATTAGAAATGTACCCGCAGACGGAGATGAGGATAAAAATTATACCCGTTAACGGGGGTGGACCGGGGATGAACGAAATTTTTTTAAATGGGTACGGGGATGGAGATTAAATCCCCCGCCCCCGCTTCAGTCCACTGACATCCCCACTGCCACTAAACAAATAAAACCGTAAACACGAGCCTCTACTTTGACAAGGTCATTAGTAGAAGAATGCTTATTCTTCAAACAAAAGCGAACTCAAAGAAAAACTTCTCACTTAATTTTATCTATATAATAAAATAAACGGAAATTTTAAATTCCAAAGGATATAAAAAATAATTTTTATTTTTTGCAGTTCAAATTTATTCAAATTCCTCAAAATTTAATTAAGGACTAATATTAAGTTACTAGTCATTACCCGTGCCTGAAGGCACTATGTTTTAAAAAAAAATTGCACTTAAAAGAAATGTATAACACAAAATACTAATTAATATAGACACATTATTCAAAAAAACAATCGATAAAATGCTAATGCGTAAAGGCACTGTGTAATAAAAAAAATTCCCAATTAAAAAAAATGAGAATCCATAAAAAAATTATGCTTACTACGGTAATTGAATTTCATATTTCATTTAAGGTAACACAATTATACTTACTACGAACATACAAAATTACCAAAAAAATTAAAAAATACTTAATTTGAAAATTGCATGAATTTGAAAACTTCCGGCCCAAGAAGGAGCTCTCATGACTGCACAATTCACCTCAAAGTCATAGCACTAAAAAAAAGAATAAGCTTAGGTCCAATGATCCTAGCATGCCTTCCCCTAAGCAGCCAAGACTATTTTCCCACACAACCATATGTTTTTTTCCGTAATCAAAGTCAAATAGTTAGTAAATCAGTCGATCCAATTTACTATGACAATTAAAATCATATAGAACTATAGAAAATTGACTTAACAATTCATCTAAAATTAATCAAATACATCAGCCTTACGAACCTAGATAATTGAATGTATTAACCCTTGTAAGAGTTGTCATGAAAGTCATTTTGCATGTGTTTAAAAGCCACTTCTATGATCATCAAACAAACTCAAACATATCACCTACCCCAGATACTGGAAAAGGGTCCAAATCACAGTAAAAAAAAGTATAGTAAAAGTGAGGAATCAAAATTTTAAATCCCCTTATTTCACCAATTATTTGGACTGGAAAATTGATTTGAAATAGCATACACACAACCTAATTAATGCAACTACGACACTTAAATCAACTAAGAGACATGTGAAGTGATGTAGGGGTAGCTATCTTGCTTTCTTCCACATATTGCAAACAAAACAATGCACGAAAATTTCAAAGCATTCGAAAAATTTGTCATTAAATTAAAGCTTCACATGTATAAGCAAATCAATCACATATTCTATCAGCTAAAAACAGAGAAAAAATTGAATCAAGTTTTCTTTACAATTAACAAAACCAAAAGAAAACATAATATGAGACACAAAAATGTAACTTACTTTTGTCCAATATTTTGGCCAACCAAACAGGCACTAATTCTGAACCAAGACATATTAGTGTCATTCATTAGACAAACAAAATAGTGCACGTAATTCTGAACAACCACTTAAGTCTAAAACAATTGTCTAACAAATTAACTTAAAAACACACCAATCAAACAAATCATCGCTTAATTGAAAATAACTGCAAACAACTTGCATATAATTAAAAAGGCAAAAATAACTCAAAGAAAAATTCCAGTAGGGTGAATAGAATTTTAGAAAGAGCAAAATAAATGTAATTTCATCTTGACCAGATATGTGATCATTTGTTTCCTTAATACTTTCAGAACCGAAAATACATAACTGAATGCAATGAATACATGCACAAATGTGCAAATCTACTCATAATTTATTATGTCCACATAAAGAAAAAGCATTGAGATTGGATATCCTTTACCTTTTTTTTTAAAATGTAGTAACTTCACTTTTTTAGGACATGGGAAAAGCCTGGTTGTGTGATTAAATGCCTATTAGCTACAACATAAATTAGTTTTTAAGTAGGCATAGCATTATCAAAGATAACAAATAAAATTATATCAATGCAACCATTCATCAAGGCAAAAGAATAAGAGAATTTCAATATTAAACCATCAATAACCTAAATTGCTTTTGAAGTCTATAGGGTATAAATAATGGTCCAGATAGCATCTATCAGAATTAGTTTTATAAGAGAAGTTTACAATACTGCTCCAAAAAGTAGACGCACACTACAATACCAAAATCAAAAACACCAGAGGCTAATGAAAAATACAAAAATAGAATTTAACATAACCATCAAGAGTTGTGTGGACAAAAGGGAAGCATATCTTAGAAATACAGTAACAAACAAAAAAAATGATAACCTGAAGGCACTATGCACCCGTAACAGGTGGAGAAGACGTTGGCAGCCATGGCGTCTCATGGAATTAATTATCGATCGAAAGGGCTACTTGTTTCGTGCAAGAAAACAGAAAATTCAAAATACTACTTGTGATAAAAACAAAACATTTACTTCCAAAAATATGCAATAGATGAAGAAAGTGTCACCATTTCTTTTCTGCGACTTTATTCGATCATCTGGTATGCATAAAAAACACAGTCAAAAAATAGAGGAAGCGAAGAAGTGCAAGTATGTGTGTGTGTACTGTATCCAGCGTGAATGAGTGTGTGTGTTTGTTGTGTTCATCGTGTGGGTGTTTGTTGTGTTCAGCGTGTGTGTGTTCGCTGTGTTGTGTGTCTGTGTTAGTATGGGAAGCAGAGAGGAGGAAGAGAGGAGAGGAAAAGGATGAACAAATACATGAGGTTGTGTGGTCATGGTTGTGTATGGTCACCATTTCTTTTCTGCGACTTTATCCGATCATCTAGTATGCATAAAAAACACAGTCAAAAAACAGAGGAAGCAAATAAGTGGGAGTATGTATGTGTGTGCTATATCCAGCGTGAGTGAGTGTGGGTGTTTGTTGTGTTCATTGTGTGGGTGTTTGTTGTATTCATCGTGTCTGTGTTTGATGTGTTTTGTGTGTCTGTGTTTGTGTGGGATGCAGAGAGGAGGAAGAGAGAGTTGTTGGGTTGCTTTTTAAAAATGGAAGAGAGAGTTGCTGGGTATCGGGTGAAAATGCAAGAGAGGAGGGAGAGAGGAAAGAGAGAGTTTCTGGGTCGGCAGGGTTGCTTTTTAAAAATGGAAGAGAGGAGGGAGAGTGTATCGAGGGATAAAGAGAGAGTTATACTATGAGATAGAAAGATAAAGTTAGATGAGAGATAGGAGTCTTTGTATCAGTTAGTATGAGATAAGGGGAGAGAGTTAGATGAGAGATAGGAGTCTTAGGAAAATTTGGTATGAGGACCGTCGGATCAATAATCGTCAAGTGATCTGAACCGCGAAAAGCTAAAGACAAACAAAATTAGCTACTTTATTATATAGATTAACTACATACTTCTCTCACGCTTTTTCTCTGTCTGGCCCCTCTTTCACGCCTCCTTTCTTTCTCTTCAGATCTTTAGCATCTCTGTCGATCTCCCACTCTCTCTTCAGATCTTTAGACCCGACGCACGACCCAGTCCTTCCACAGCGACCTAAACTCCGGTAGCGCTCTCTCTCTCTCTCTCCCATTTTCATTGTCTATCCACGATCTGCTATGATTCGCACACTGTAACATTTAGTCCCAGGTTAATTTTTTGCATAGTTTAGGTACTGAAAGCCTTTTATCCACCTTCAGTTGGGTGTGGGGCAATGTTGTAGGTGTTTCATGGACCAATTCTCATGGCGAGTTCATTTATAGGATTGTAAAGTGGTTACATCGTTGAGGTTATGTGGTTAGCATATAGTCCGTTTATTGTATGTGTACACTTGAGAGATTTGTATACGCATTCTTCAGATCTTTATCCATTGTGGCCTTGGTTCAGATGGTCGGTAGCGAGGGGAAATGATTCTGTCTCCAAGCTTGGAGTTTTGCTTTTAATATCCTTTGGTAGCAGTGTCATGGGATTGTTCGGTTTGGAACTAGCAGGAATTTTGGATCTACCATTTCTAATTTTGAAATTGCTGAATTGAATTGATTTTAATGACCTTTGTGGCCTGGCGGTAGGTGTAGTAGCCTGCCAACAGGCGTTGCAAGGTGAGGAGGTGTTGTACCCACACAGAGATTTGGGAGGGGGAGTGATTAAGTTATTTATGTGGTAGGCTCTCCCTTAACTGTGAGAAGGCTTTTTTGGGGGCAAAGCTCCAATAAAACAAAATCATGAGAGTATATGAGCATCGAAAGGGAACAATATCTTGACAGTTGGGACGAATCGTTATTGGTGGTATTAGAGTCGATTCTTCTATAATCGGTGAGGGATGGACCCTCATGTGGGCCTCACGAGGACCTGTGGCCCATTAGGGGGAGGAGTGTAGTAGCCTGCCAACAGGCCTTACAAGGAGAGGAGATGTTGTAGTTCTATGTGGGCTCAAAAGGCCTTTTTGAGGGCAAAGTCCTAGAGAAACAAAACGGTGAGGTCGTATAAGCATCCAAATAGAATAATATCTTGATAGTTAGGACGAGTCATTATAGTAAGGGCATCATAAAGTTCTAATGTTGATCGGGTGAAATTCAAGACTCTAATTAGGAGGGAATGTTGTGTCTTCCTCAGATCCCCACCACAACCCACTGTCACAGCCCCTACCCCTTCCTCCTCTCCCCCACCACTATCACAGCCCACCCCTTCCTCCTTTCCTACTCTTGGAGTTTTCTCTCTAGCCATGACTTCCGAGAATTTCACCGTCAAAAACAATTTAGACGTACTCTTTTCTCTCTACCACATGTTCGATGAAATCTCTCAAAGAGTTCCGCACCTTCTCTTCGCTCTTTGTACACACACATACAAACGCTTTCACGACACCATCACTGAGGATCACCGTGCCACCACCACTTGGGTGTGAGAGAGTTTGGCAGTGGTGCCCCCAAACTACATTTAAACCCCCAAAAGACATTTTTGCAATCCTCCATTTTGTTCGTTCTTTCAATTTTTTTTTTTTTTGTTGCTAACTACTGATTGTAATTTTTCTTTTATAGATTGTCCTCAATGTACATCTATTTGATGAAAACTTCATTTCTGAACTCAAGCATTTGTGTGTTTGACGAATTGTTGGTCTTGATATAGTAACTTCCTTCAATATGTAACCATATGTGAAAATTACAATGAAACTAAATTCATAGTGCTACTGCTACTGCTACTGTTTTTATATAATGTTAACATAGTGCTAATGCTTTTATATAATGTTACATTTAGATTTTATAATGTTAACATAGTTCTACTACTGTTATATTGGAACCTACCTTCAATATGTAGCATAGTCTATTTTTATTGTTGACTATTTCGTAGCACTTTTTATGATTTTCGAAACATTTCAGATCATGACCAGTTAAGATCTTTTACTTTTTCTATAATCTATGATATGGTGGTGGCGCATAACTGAAATGGGTTATGATATGACTACATCTTTTGAGTATTTAATGTAATTTATTTTTAAAATTTGGTTATCCATGTGTCAGTTGTGGTACTGGCATGTGATTTTTTTTAAGTCATTGAAAAAATTATATAGTTGTACTCTTTGGTTGTTTGGACAAAGCATTTCAAGAAGTTTTCGCTAGAGAGATGTTGTTTTTTGAATAGTAGACAATTCAGGACTTGGTGCTTATTTGAAATAATGTGGTTTCTCCTTTTTTCTTTTATATGCCACTTTAGAAGGGTATGACTGTGATCATGACCCGAAAACTGAGAGGAGGAATAAAGAACACCTGGACGTGGTATATGCAAAGAATTGGATGGTGCAAGTAATTTTTTACTGTCCACATATGGACCCGACAACTTAATATGCTTATTTAGGTGGTGTTTGTTAATTCAAATTCAACACTTAAATTGAATATATCCTGCACTTATTTAATTAAGTTGGTTTGATAATTAAAGTTGAACTGGCTTATAATTTGTTAGGTGGTTTTTAAAAATTAGTTGAAATATTCAGTAAGAGATCTCTTACTTAAGATTGAATGTTGAAAGTGCTAGGGTGGAATAGCTTTGTAAATTTTTTAATATGACAATTATATCTTAAAATATTTCTCAACCTATTCAAATTTTAACTAGTCTTCTTCCCAAAATCCCTAATCTGTCGATCCTATTCACCGTATCTGTCAAACGCCTCCAACATTCAGATAATTCCCTCTTCCTATTGTCTTCTTCGACAACAAAAATACTCAATCTCACACACAAAAGTCCATAGACCATGACACACAAACACACATCACATATGTAGAGATTCACAAAAAATACACACACACTCCATCACAAAGACACGCACACACATTGTGATGGTGGGGGGCGAGTGATGGTTGGTGGATGACAGTGGGTGATGGTGCTTGGTAGCGATGGTGTTGGTGGTGGGTATTGTTAGCGATGGTGACTGTGGTGGTAGTTGTGGTGGTGGTTGACAGTGGTGGATGTAGGCTGGTGGCGGTGGTGATGGGCGGCAGTGTGGTGGTGGTGTTGGTGGCGGCAACGTTGGGATGATGATGATAGTGGTAATAAATATAAAAATTAGATAATGGTGGAGGTTTTTAAATAATCTCCTTTTTTTTGTCATTTAAATAAACTACTTCGTTAAAGGTATTTTTGTCAATAATTGATTTTATAGACTTTTAACTTAAAAGTGTTGAGGCTTCACCTAAAACCAAAAAATTAATTCCATGTGGACCTCTCACCAAATCTCCCTATATTATAAGATTAGTATTTTACTTAAAGATTATTTTCTTGCTTTTTGAGACGTAAATTTAACGATTAAGTTTTTACATTTAAGTTTCGTTAATATATCATTTTTAATTGATAATAGAGCTAATTCATTCAATATTTACGGTGACATAATTGATCGTAAGTTAGATTTTATAAGTTTTCTCTCCCCTGCCTATTAAAAAACTGTAGATAGGCATCTCTCAGCTAAAAGAAGCTTTTCACAGAGAGAGAGAGAGAGAGAGAGAGAGAGAGAGAGAGAGAGAGAGATAGACTGTGTATGTTGTATTTCCTTAAAAGCAACGACATGCTTACTAAATCATTTATCAAATTTTATATCTTAAATCAGTGTGGGTGGTTAGATCAGTGGGATCCACTAACTTTACCAAACATTCAAATTATAGGAATTTGACACATTTTTGGGATACAAGATTTACTAAAATGAGTAAAATTGCATAGGTTGACTTTTGAGGTGATGGTTGAAGAGTTTCTAAAAGCTAAAAGGAGTAAAATATTGATTAAAAGAAAAAGGATGATTGATTTTTTTTTTTTTTTAGTTTGAGTTTTTTTATGATATATATATTTAATTGGACATATAGAGACTAAATTTTTTGAATTATATATAACATTAATTTTCAAAGATCTTAATATTATTTGGAACCCTTTTTTTAAGGAGGCATATGCAAACATTTAAGTTGCCTGCTTATTGGGCCGGCCCTGCTAGTAGATCTCTAATTAGTAATTACAGATAGATATAAAATTAGGGTCATTGGGAGGCCGGTACCTCCCAAAAAACTTAATAGGATAAAAGTACACTTTTTAAAATAATTGGGATAGAAGTACATGTGCTAAAAAAAGAAGTCATAAAAGCCCTTTTACCCCTACCATAAATAGTGCATACCTAATTGAATGTGAGACTTTCAAGATTCCTTTTGATATTTGTGTATCATTTGAATTTTGAAATTTCATATATATATATATATATATATATATATATATATATATATATATATATATATCGTCATGCAAACAGTGTCACCAAAGAGAGACACGATATAAATTGTCATGCAAACAGTGTCACAAAAGAGAGACACGATATAATTACAATGGGGGTTCAATCAGTGGCATCATGGCATTTTTTCGATTCCCTCTTTAGGTGCAATTCTTTGAGTGGACAAAATATATATTGTCATCATTTAGGTATAATCTACTGTTGTCACTCTTTACTGACACTGTTTGGGCACTATAAGGGGCATTCCATGATGCCATTGATTGGACCCCCATTGTCATTATATCGTGTCTCTCTTTGGTAACATTGTTTGCATGACAATTTATATCGTGTCTCTCTTTGGTGACACTGTTTGCATGACGATTTATATCGTGTCTCTATTTTTCGACTCCCTATATATGTGTGTGTGTGTGTGTGTGTGTGTGTGTGTGTGTGTATATATATGAAATTTCAAAATTCAAATGATACACAAATATCAAAAGGAATCTTGAAAGTCTCACATTCTAATTTTGAAAGTCTCACATTCAATTAAGTATGCACTATTTATGATAGGGGTAATTATGGAATACAATTTAGAAAGAATTTGAAAATATTTTAAAATGTGTACTTATTGACAACTATTTAATGAAAAAGAGGACTTAAAGGAGGATAAGTTTGGAGGTGGTACTTAAAACCCAAATAAGTTTTGAAAAAAATACTCACATCCCATTCTCTCATAAAATTACAACGGAACTCTTTAAAAAGAGTGGCAAACTTGTTTAACGACCGACATCGATGCTTGTGTAAGTTATCATAGGCTCCCCAGAACTAGCCAATGGGGTATCAGCTGGTACACGATACATAGGAACAGGCATCTTTGATGGAAGATTTGGCACAGCTGCATCAAAATTCAGTACTTGTATTGCTTGCCTTATTGATGGCCTCAAACTATGATCTGGGTGAGCACACCACAGCCCCACAATCATCAAACACTCTACTTGTTTAGCGTCAAAATCCATTCTTAGCCTCTCACCCACAGCTGAAACAAGGTGCCCTCCTCCGTAGAGATCCCAAACCCACTCTACCAACCCAATTTGAGAGTTCCCGTCTATCACATCAACTGACTTTCTTCCGGTAGCAATTTCTATGGCAACCACTCCGAAGCTGTATACATCTGACTCTTTACTGGTTTTATGTGTTCTTATGTACTCTGGTGCTAAGTAACCCAACGTTCCAGCCAACCTGCTTGTCTGGGGACCGAGTTCATGGTCAATAAGTCGAGCTAAACCAAAATCACCAAGCTTGACATTAAAGCTTGAATCCAACATTATATTGCTCGATTTGATGTCTCTGTGAACCACACATTGCTCCCACTCTTCATGAAGATAGAGCAATGCTGAGGCCAAACCAAGAGTTATCTTGTATCTCATTGCCCAAGGGAGAAGACTCTTTTTTCCAAAGAGGTGAGTGTCAAGGCTGCCGTTGGGCATAAACTCATAGACAAGCAGGAACTCGTTTTGATCATGGCACCAACCAATGAGTTGCACCAAATTCCGGTGCCGCAATTGGCTAATGATCTTCACCTCGGTCACATACTCCTTTTTCCCCTGTTTAGACCCGCTCTTGATCTTCTTCACTGCAACTTCCATATCTAGATCACTGAGGTTCCCCCTGTAAACACCTCCAAACCCTCCTTCACCCAATTTCCTCTCATCTGAGAAGTTGTTAGTCGCCAAAACAAGGTCTCTGTAAGAAAACCTTCTGGGTCCTGCTCCTCTTTCAAAATCATCATTAATAGATGTTAAGTTGACGACAGTCTCTGCAGTTCTTCTCATGGTTCGCCTCAAAATCACAAATGCTACCGCCCCACCAGTGATCAAAACACCCACTGGAATTGTTAGACCCAAGATTAATTTGATCTCTCGTGCATTGTGTCGGCTTGTCCCTTCTACTTCTAGACTTGAATTGAACTCCCATGATTGAAGTGTATGCCTCTCTACATACTGACCTGTAGCAGCTGAAAATCCAACTACGACCCACTCAGGTAGAATCTTCATTAGGTCAAGCTGACTAGAAAGGCTGGAATTTTCTTGAAAACTAGGAGTTAATCTATAGTTCCAGAACACGCTTAGATTCTTGGTAGTAGCATTATAAGTTATCCGAGCATCAGCTATATCTCCACTGTGCAAACTAGCATTCCAAGGGGTGTACTTATAGGAAGCAATAGAATTGTTGTTGATTCCAACATGCGGAACTGGAGGATCCCATTCGGGGTTTACAAAAGAATCAAATTCAACTACTACAATTTGGTTTCGGGATGAGTCACTGGTTGTGGTGTTAAACAGGCCTAGGAAACCACCGGCTGAGTTGGGTGGGATTTGAAAATCAACGGGAGCAAGAAAGAACGCCAGCCCATGGCCGTAGTTGGAAACGCCTTGTGTGTCGATGGAAAAGGAGAAACGAGTAGTGAAATCAGAGAGCTTTCCTGAGTTAGAGTCCCATAGTCTCACCCTCTCTGCATAAATGGCTCGACCAACACGACATAGATAATTATCTTTGTTGAATTCAATGGCCCCAACTTCAGCTTGCGCATCTCCATCATAGAGTATGCTTGTTGCACCAGGAAGGAAACGAGATATTTTGAAATTAACTGAGTCAGAAGAGGGAAGAAGTAGGAAAGAAAGGAGGGTTACCAAGAGAGCGATCCAAGCGTTTGGAAAGGAAAATGAATTCGCAGAGTTGTGAAAAGGGATAGCCATGACCAGGACTAGAGAGACAATTGGCACAAGAGGTGGAGCTACCACATGAAACAGGCAGGTGAAATTAATATACTGATCCCAGTGTTTGTCTAAACCATTAATATAGCCCGCAGAAAACAAAAGGGTTTGATGAATCTGTCAAAAGTTTCTATTTTTTTTTATTTTATTTTGCAATAGCAGAGTAAACAGGAGACTATTCTAAGGAATGCATGATCTAAGGCTATAATTATGCTTGCCCCTTTAAGTAAGGGATTTTACAAAGAAATACTTTCTATAAATAATCTGATTTGATCCTTGTATAGAGTACAGCTCACGCCAACGGAATCTTCCTTAAAGAAAAATCTGAAAAAAATAATTCCCAAGTTTGCTAAACCACCCCTAATCAGGTAGGCTGTATGTAGCATGGCACTAGACCCTTCACTTATTCAATCATGATTGTCCTTGTCCAGTGGTAATTTGTGGAAAAAACACATTAGCCAAAATACCAGTACAAAAGTTAGTCTCTAAGTCTAAGTGACATAATTATTTTGACTTTAATCTTCGACTTTCACATTCTGTAGCATGTCTATCAACCAATTCCACAAAAAACCATAATATTTATCGGGAAAACAATATGGTCCACTTGGCATGACTAGATAAACCAAAATGAAATGGAAATGCATAGAATTGGAGACAAGATCATGATTTAGATATGTAACATGTACTAATGCCACTTAATTACCTTATGTTAAATATCTTACCCAAGTAATGAACCACCCGAATAAAAAAATAGTATTTTGTTTCGGCTTCTAGATCTTCCTTTAGACATATTTTTAATGGATTTTTTGGTCTTTGTTTCCAAGACTCTCTCTCTCTCTCTGTCTATATATATATCTCAATACCCAACCACCAACCACCGCTCTGTCTCAACAGCTTCGTTGATTAACCCAGCCCCTTTTCTCATTGTAATTACACAAAACCTAGGGTTAAGGTTCTAAATTAACTATTAACTGTACATGACATAGATTTTCATTGAGTATTATTTCCATTAGGGCAAGCTTGATGTAATTGATGTAGTGTTTGATTTTCGTGTGTTGGAATTCAATGACATAGGGGAATTTGATGGCGGTTTGATTTGTCGCATCGGTGGTTTTGAATCACTTGTATTAGTTATAGTTACATTTAAAGTATTTGGTTTGATCACAATAATTGATAGTTTCAGAGGTTTCCTCCCATTGTTCAATTCATACTACTGGTAAAAAAATGCATAGGAAATCTCATTCGATTTTTATCTTAATCCGGTTTGAAAAATTAGCTTTAACCCACCTATATGGGTTAAATGAAACTTGGGGACTTGAGATATTTAATTCAAATTACTAAATTACCCTATTATGCTACCCCTACTAGTTACTTGATTTAGCCACTAAATAAGTATAACTAAATTAGGCTAAGCATGAAATCTGGGTTGTGAATTAGGCAGTTTTTTTGAATAGATTCTAAATTGTGAGTTACTTTTATATCCAAGTCAAAGAATAAAATGTGGGTCTTTAAATTAATTGACTTGTTTTGAGTTTTTTCTGTGGCCAACAAGAATTGGTGCAATGAGCTAGCATATAGCACAGAGAATTGAGTGTTGAAGTGGACAGATTTGTAACTTGCCATAAGACTACACTTTGCTCTAGAAAACAATTATTTATAAAGACAATATTTTAGGGGTTGGCACTCATATTGGGATGCGGCTATGCTAAGGTGGAGAGAGAGAGAGAAAAAAGAGAGAGAGAGAGAGAGAGACGTATGGCAGTAGAGATGTATGGCAGAAAAACTTTAGTGGAGCCAAGAAGATAAATTGGGAGAATTTTCTCTGACCAAAGGATCCAGTATCCAATTCATAAGATTTGAGGAATTGCTCACGATAGCTCAACCCTACGTCTATTGGCTTCGATTAAAGATAGGTAAGTGGTTCTACATATTTAAATCTTTTTGTAAAGAGTTCGTTTCATTGTTATGGTCAGTGTATTCTAATTTGATTATTTAACTGTTGTGTTTTGATATTTCTTTATGTTTTCATTTGATATATCGTATTATTGAAAGTGCTAAAAATATTTTAATGATTAGTAAATTGCTTCAAAACTTATAGATACAACCATCAGGCACACTCAGTGGCATGGTAATGGTAGTGAGATGTGATTGTGGCCCTATTGATCGTGTGATAGATGGGATGCACCAAGTGATGCCTAACTTTTTATCGAGACAAACCAAATATGAAACCTTGGAAAATTGGAGAATTGGGGTTTGTATAATTTTATGAAGGGATTCGTGTTAAATACTCATTTATTTGTTGATTTTACAGTTGATAGTTCGATTATCATTTGATCTTGTGACTCTGTATATTGTGTTTTGAATTACTTATTGGGCCTCCCAAGCTCAACCTCGTTTACATCCCTCTCAGATACAGACATAGTTTGTAATATAAATCAATAGAGGACCGAATTCAGTGAAGAATTACATATTATATTTTTTGTTGAAGAAATATGTAATATTTGACGTTAATTTGCAATTTTAATTTTGGAGAGTTTATCAACTATTAATGATTTTTAGTTTTTTCTATTGATTGGAAGTAGTTCGCGCACTGAATTCGTAGATCGGGTTCGGGGCGTGACACACAGACACAAAAAATTTATGTATTTTGATTTTTTTTTCCAATTAGTTTCTTTCATGTTTTGCATTGAATTTGTTCAACAACTTTTATCGTATATTTGCACCAAGCTGAAGAATTTGAGACATATTGGAGATAGGGATGTCCATGGGTTAGGTTGGGCTAGGCCCGCGAATTTTTTTTTGGATTGGGTCTGGGTAGCGTAGGCCCAAGTTCAAGTTCTTACTCAAGTGAGTTATCAGGCAGGACGGGCCAGACTTCATGTAGGGATAGGCTACCCGCAGTCTAATCCGCGAGCCTATTGTGCAGGCTTGTTGGGCAGGCCTGCTCGCAGACTTTTTTATATACAACTCTATTTTAAAATAATGAATATTTTTATAACTTAATAATTGTGTAAATTATATTTTTGAATCAAAAGTATAGTCAAAATGGATAAAAATAAAATTATTTATTATTTTATTTTTGATTAGGGGATGAACTACATTCAATAGAATGAATACATCATAACTAGATTAACACATATTCACTTATCTATCATTTGCATTATTCTACCATTTAAAACTTGTATGTTTAATATATGGAAAATAAATAATACATTATTTATAATATCTAAATTTTTAAAATTTCAAATTCTGATATTGAGAGATTTATTTCAAAGTTTCAAATTTAATGGTATAAAAATATATTTTTTTTTCAAAGAAAATGGGGCGCGGGCTGGGCTGGGCGGGCGGGCAAACAATTGGGTCAGATTTTAACGAATTTTTTTGGACGGGCTATTGGGCCGGACTTCGGACTGGGTAATGAGTTTGGTGTAAACTTAAGCTTTATTTTTAAGGATATTGGGCTCGGACGAACCAACTATTGAATTTCGAGTCTATTTTTTTGGGCCGAATAACAAGATTTATGGATAACCCGATCCACAGACACCCTTAATTGGACATAGGTGAGGCTAGGCATGTGACTAATGACAATGTAGTGTTTGCGACGGCCAAGTACAAGGCTGAGGGAGGCCAGGGGGTGATAGACCCACGGTTATTCACATGTTAGAAAATTTGTTGTTTACTTTAATTTAATTGATTTACTTGTTTTTTGTATTGATGTGTATTGATTGGAGTTATAGTTTTTTGGGAAAAAAATTGATTGTTGTTCGTTAATATTATTAAGTTTGAACATGTTTTTTTATTGTGCAGTGCTTTCAGGGGTTATAAATATATATATCAACCCTTTTAGGGTTCGTTTAGTTAGGAAGAAAAAAATTATAGAAAATGAAGTGAAAGAAAAAAAATTACAAAAAATATGATTTCATGTAAGTATTTGGTTAAAATGAAAAACTTACGGGAAAGTTTTAAAAAAAATTCATTCTATTGTTTGAAAGAAAAGAAAGTTACAAGAAAATTTTTATAATTGTCTGAATTATCCTTAATTATATTAAATCGGTCTAAGAAAAAAATATGTATTATAATTGAAAGTTAAAAAATTAAAAAAAAATTGGCTCGAAACCTAATTTTGGGATAAGCACTAGCACAAAAGTCTTTGGGTCAAATTATATGATTAATTAAATCCATACCAAGATTTTTTAAAATTAATAACCAATAAACTATTTTAAGAAAAATAAGGATAAAATAGAAAGTTAGTTATAAATCATAATTTTTTTGCATTTCCTTGTATTTTTTGCACGAAAAAAAAGTTGGTTAGTTATGAAAAAATTCAAGCATAAAAAAAATTTATTTTTTCATCATCTTCCATTTTATACTAGCCAAACACATAAAAATTTTTTTTTAAAAAAATTTCTTGCATTTTTTACCATTCTCCCGCTTAGGGATGACAGTGGATCGGAGAAAAACAAATATTCGTTCAAACCCGTCCTGTTTGGACTAGTGATGGACCATACGTATTGGACGGTAGACATATACGGGAATACCCGTATAAACCCGTACGAAAATGAAGGCAGGGATGGAATGACCATTACCCCCACCCTGCCCCCGATTACCCGTTATATATATATATATAAATGCAGTCAATATATACAGTGAATAAAAAAACTTATGCGTATCATCTGGTTTCAAACTCTATTTGATTTTGAAATTTGAGAAAAATATCTAATTTTTGAATGAAGTTGAAAATCAAACTCTGTTATATTATCAAAATTAAGATATGGTTAGTTATTTGCATGCTATTCTTTATGGATTCCAAATTAGATATCTGTTCATGATTGGAGATAGTAGGGTAGTGGCTGGCCTTGTACAAATGATGGTGAAGAATCTTAAAGAGTTGCAAAGTTTTGAAAGACCATGAGAGTGTATAAGTAGTCGGGGACCCTTCTTATATTTTTTATCATTTGGGTTTTTTGTATGTTTGGGGTTGTTATACTATATTATGTTGTGTTAGATTATGTTAGATTATTTAGAATGTTGTTGGATTATTTAAAATGTTGGATTTATTTAAAATTTTAGATTATATTGGCTTGAACTTGGACTTGGGCTTAAACTTGGGCTTGAGCGAGTACGGGGGAAGCGGGGATGGGGGGCGGGGATTAAAAATTTACCCGCAGACGAGGATGAGGATAAAAATTATACCCGTCAACATGGGTGGACCGGGGATGGACGAAATTTTTTTAAACGGGTACGGGGATGGAGATTATACCCCTCGCCCCCACTTCAGTTCACTGACACCCCTACTCTCGGTAAACAAATAAAACCGTAAACATGAGCCTCTACTTTGACAAAGTCATTAGTAGAAGAATGCTTATTCTTCAAACAAAGGCGAACTCAAATAAAAAGTTCCCACTTAATTTTATCTATATAATAAAGTAAAAGAAAATTTTAAATTCCAAAGGATAAAAAAAATAATTTTTATTTTTTGCAGTTCAAATTTATTCAAATTCCCCAAAATTTAATTAAGGACTAATATTAAGTTATTAACTACATACTTCTCTCACGCTTTTTCTCTGTCTGGCCCCTCTTTCACGCCTCCTTTCTTTCTCTTCAGATCTTTAGCATCTCTGTCGATCTCCCACTCTCTCTTCAGATCTTTAGACCCGATGCACGACCCAGTCCTTCCACAGCGACCTAAACTCCGGTAGCTCTCTCTCTCTCTCTCTCTCCCATTTTCATTGTCTATCCACGATCTGCTATGATTCGCACACTGTAACATTTAGTCCTAGGTTAATTTTTCGCTTAGTTTAGGTACTGACAGCCCTTTATCCACCTTTAGTTGGGTGTGGGGCAATGTTGTAGGTGTTTCATGGACCAATTCTCATGGCGAGTTCATTTATAGGATTTGATGGTGTTATTTTACACGAATGAGCAATGAGTTTGGGTTCAATTGTATGGGATAGATCTGAACTTCAAGGCTCGTGAATTGGTGGATGGATGTTCTGGTTTACCGAGGTGTAGTGTGTGCAACGCAGTGAAGATATAGTGGTTTACCGGCTGATGAGCTCAACTAGTCCACTCTCTAATGGAGGCTCTTGCTCCTCTTTCTCTATTGATGACTAATGGAGCTTACAAAGTCTTTTCTTGACATTATTCCTCTCTCCCCCCTGGTTGGGGTAATGTACATTACTTATAATGTTATTTCTAACCCTAAGAGATCTCTACCGAGATCTTTGCCCTTCATTCAAGGGATCCCCCTTAATTCTGGGAGGGGATCCTGGTCAATTAAGAGTTTTCTGCCGGGGACGTTGCTTGACTTCTCTTTTGGAGGTGCCAGCTATCATCCAGCTGATTCCTTATCGCTTTGGCTATTATTTTGCGTGGGAAGAGCTTGAGCTCTAGTCCTCTGAGCTCCGGAGCTCCGAACTGACCTCCCGATCTGATCTCATGGGTTGATCTCACACTTAGAACTAATTTTGGGTACCATCAGGATTGTACCAAGTGGTTACATCGTTGAGGTTATGTGGTTAGCATATAGTCCGTTTATTGTATGTGTACACTTAAGAGATTTGTATATGCATTCTTCAGATCTTTATCCATTGTGGCCTTGGTTCAGATGGTCGGTAGCGAGGGGAAATGATTATGTCTCCAAGCTTGGAGTTTTGCTTTTAATATCCTTTGGCAGCAGTGTCATGGGATCGTTCGGTTTGGAACTAGCAGGAATTTTGGATCTACCATTTCTAATTTTGAAATTGCTGAATTGAATTTATTTTCATGACCTTTGTGGCCTGGCGGTAGGTGTAGTAGCCTGCTAACAGGCGTTGCAAGGTGAGGAGATGTTGTACCTCCATGTGTTGTACCCACACATAGATTTGGTAGGGGGAGTGATTAAGTTATTTGTGGTAGGCTTTCCCTTAACTGTCAGAAGGCTTTTTTGGGGGCAGGGCTCCAATAAAACAAAATCATGAAAGTATATGAGCATCCAAAGGGAACAATATCTTGACAGTTGGGACGAATCGTTATTGGTGGTATTATAGTCGACTCTTCTATAATCGGTGAGGGATGGACCCTCATATGGGCCTCACGAGGACACGTGGCCCATTAGGGGGAGGAGTGTAGTAGCCTGCCAACAGGCCTTACAAGGAGAGGAGATGTTGTAGTTCTGTGTGGGCTCAAAAGGCCTTTTTGAGGGCAAAGTCCTAGAGAAACAAAAGGGTGAGGGCGTATAAGCATCCAAATAGAATAATATCTTGACAGTTAGGACGGGTCATTATAGTAAGGGCATCATAAAGTTCTAATGTTGATCGGGTGAAATTCAAGACTCTAATTAGGAGGGAATGTTGTGTCTTCCTCAGATCCCCGCCACAACGCACTGTCACAACCCCTACCCCTTCCTCCTCTCCCCCATCACTACCACAGCCCACCCCTACCTCTTTTCCTACTCTTGGAGTTTTCTCTCTAGCCATGGCTTCCGAGAATTTCACCGTCAAAAACAATTTAGACGTACTCTTTTCTCTCTACCACATGTTCGATGAAATCTCTCAAAGAGTTCCGCACCTTCTCTTTGCTCTTTGTACACACACATACAAACACTTTCACGACACCATCACTGAGGATCACCGTGCCACCACCACTTGGGTGTGAGAGAGTTTGGCAGTGATGCCCCCAAACTACATTTAAACCCCCAAAAGACATTTTTGCAATCGTCCATTTTGTTTGTTCTTTCAATTTTTTTTTGTTGCTAACTACTGATTGTAATTTTGCTTTTATAGATTGTCCTCAATGGACGTCTATTTGATGAAAACTTCATTTCTGAACTCAAGCATTTGTGTGTTTGACGAATTGTTGGTCTTGATATAGTAACTTCCTTCAATATGTAACCATATGTGAAAATTACTGGAGGGACTCAAGGCGGCTCAGTAAACCCCAAGGCGACACGTGTACAAGGTAGCCGTTAGGAAGCCATGAAGCCGGTGCCGAGTAGTGAAGCCGACTCCGAGCAGTAAGCCAGCGCCGACGACGAGGAGAAGAGCCGATGAGGAAGCGCGGTTTTCGTAGAGCCAAGTATGAACTTCTGACACCAGCAATTAATGCGATATGACCCAGCATTTATGAAGACGTGAGTGACTTAGACAGCATTTAATGCGCCTCTGCACCCTCGAAGACCCAAACTGACAGTCATGAGTGGATGAGTTAATGACTGTGATGCCGAGTGCCGACATAGGGCCGGGCACCCCTAGACGCCGACTACTCGGGATTAGGTGTCAGATGCCGTTCATAGGCATTCGAGTACTCGGAGATAGCGTGATGTTCTCGGCGTTGCCCCGAGGACTAATTCCACACGCCGAGCATTGATGACACGGGAATCCAGGTGGAGATCACTCATTGCGCATGGGTAATAGGGAAAGGTACTGAATGCTGAGATGACTTCTATGTCAGAGTAATCATTGCGGGTCCATGTATAAATACTCCTCAGAAAAATGAACTAAGGTACGCAAAATCAATCCACTACACATTAAACAGAGCTTTTCCCCCCCATCCTTACTGACTTAAGCTTCGGAGGGGATAAGTCGGGCGTGCGCCTGGCTCCCCTTTTTCCTAACCTTGTGGCTGTTTCAGGTGTTTGTCATCAGCTCAGCCGCTACTTTCTATTGATTACAGGAATTATCCCGTGCAATTTGGCGCCGTCTGTGGGAACAAACAACATTTCTTGTGAAGCGGTTGCATCATGGTGAACACACGATCTCAAGGTGAGGGGGTAGAGAGTTTGCACATGAGGAACGCGGAAGCTACCCGCCTCCCAGCGATTAGAGAAATTGAGCCCAGCACGTCGATCAGTAGGGGTTGAACGTTCTTCCCAGCGTACATTCCTCATGGGTCAGGGACCAGGGGGCAGATCCCCTCGGCCCGTGACATCGTTGAGATGGTGGAGGAACGTATGGGGGAACGCATGAGGGAACTAGAAAGAGACAACGCCAAGGTGCGGCGCAGACTCAGAGAGTTCGAGCAGTCAGCAAATGCCGGCTGGCGCACCCGAGGACCAGTCGGTCAGGTTACCAGCCGAGGGGAATCCAGCAAAACGAGGCCCGAGATCCCCGAGAGGAATCGGCACGGACGCTCAGCCAAAAGGCAAAATCCGCGAGAACGGGAAGAACGCCGCGGGGCAAGCCTTTCATGGTGGGACCTCCGCCGTGGGATTCCCGGAGATGTCTTGTCGACGGAGTCCCAGGCGGAATCTACCGCAAGAGGGCCGAGGGAGGCTAGGAACTCCAGAGAGCACATTGGCGACATACGCCGAGGACCGCGACCCAGAGGAGATGACGAGTAGGTATCTTCTCCGTTTGTGCGGTCAATTAGGCAAACTGAAATGCCGAAGAAGTTCGCCGTCCCCCGATTCAAAGCGTATGATGGCAGAGCCGATCCGGAGAGTCACCTTCGGCATTACAAGCAACTGATGTCAATCTATGACACCGACCAGAGGGTGTTATGCCGAGTTTTTCCCATGAGTTTGGGGGACACCGCTATGAAGTGGTATTAAAGTTTGGCCCCGGAGAGCATTGAGTGTTGGAAGCAGATGGCCGAGCTCTTCAAGGCGCGGTTCATCACTAGCACCAAAAGGCCGAAAGACATCGGCGCCCTGCTCACCCTTAAGCGGAAGAACGGGGAGTCCCTCCGACAGTATGCCATACGATACTGGGAGGAAGTTAATGAGGTAGACGCGTGCTCGAAAGCGATGGCTGCTGCGTCTTTCCGGCTGGGATTGTCCTGGGACACCGGCCTTTACCGGTCTCTTACTAAGAAGGGTCCTGGGGACATGAAGGACCTAATGGCGCGCATAGACAAGTACGCACGAGTTGAGGAAGAGGCCGCCGTTCCCGAGAACAGAGCAGCAGTGCCGAGGAAGAGGGAGAGGGAACCACAGTCTCGGAGTGCACCTACTGCGCCGCCAAGCCGCCTCTCCTTTCAAGGGGTTAACACTGTTTTCAAGGAGCCCATTTACAGGATGTTGAGAAAAATAAGGTACCAACCTTATTTCAGATGGCCCCCAAAAATGATATGTGACCCGTCTACGAAAGACATGACAGTCAGATGTTCCTACCATAGGGATTTTGGCCATATGACCGAAGACTGCAAAGCATACAAGTCATTCCTTGAGCAATTGGTCCGGGATGGACACCTT
The DNA here is from genome assembly GCA_951799425.1 of Ilex aquifolium. Classification (NCBI taxonomy): domain Eukaryota; kingdom Viridiplantae; phylum Streptophyta; class Magnoliopsida; order Aquifoliales; family Aquifoliaceae; genus Ilex; species Ilex aquifolium. The sequence goes on along the minus strand of OX637398.1, from coordinate 5,850,494 downwards.
GGAGAGTTCATTGACCAAGGGCCCCGCCGAAGGGCAGCTGAGGAGAGGGCGGAGTCGCCCCGGGGAGCAGTTCCTGTAATTAACGTTATACATGCATGTACAGTTGAAAGGCCGACGTATAATGTCCTCCGAGCAGAACGCAAGAGAGTTTCGCATGCGTTGAAGGTTGAAGAGAGCGAGTGGGCAGAGCAGTCCACTAAGAGGCCTCGGCTGGATCACGAGGTCATCAGTTTCTCTGACGACGACTTAGGGGGGGTGGCCCTACCGCACAATGATGCACTTGTAATCACCTTACGAATCGACAAATTTGACGTAAGGAGGATCCTGGTGGACTCCGGGAGCTCGTCCGAGGTGATGTACGAGGACCTCTTCCGGAAGTTGGGCCTGACCCGCAAGGACTTGAAGCCTGTCCAGACCCCCCTTGTCGGTTTCAACGGCTCGAGTGCTCTTCCACTCGGCAAGATCACTTTGATGGTTCAAGAGGCAATCGTTTCGGTCCCAGTGGAATTTTTGGTGATAGACTCCGATTCCCCGTACAATGCTATTATGGGAAGGACTTGGCTGCATGCCATAAGGGCAGTCCACTCCAGCTATCATCAGAAAATAAAGTTCCCCACCCCGCGCGGCGTCATGGAGATCCGAGGAGATCAGTTGGCCGCCAAAAATTGTTTCTATGCCGCGCTGAAGACAGGATTGGGTGCCCGGCTTGGAGGCCGTAACCCCGAGGAGGTGGTGGCCAAATAGCAATTACAGTTTGGTCGGCTCGGGATAGATAAGCCCGCAATGGAACCAGCCGACCGTTCCACCGAACCGCTGATCAAGGTCCTGCTGGATCCCGATGATGAAGGGAGATATTTCTTGATAGGATCCTCATTAGAGGGTGCTAAGAGGGAGGAGATGAGTTCTTTCCTGCGCCGGAATATCGATGTGTTCGCCTGGACTCACGCCGAGATGACAGGGATCAGCCCCGAGGTCATGACTCATCGGCTCCATGCCAGCCCGAGAGTGAAGCCGGTGAAGCAAAAGGCGCGAAGAACGGCCCCGCATCACGCAAGAGCTGTGGATGAAGAGGTTGATAAATTACTAGAGGCGGGTACCATTCGGGAGGTCCAATTCCCTGAGTGGCTGTCTAACACGGTGTGCGCTAAAAAGAAAGAAGGTAAATGGCGGGTTTGCGTGGATTTCACCGACTTGAATAAGGCGTGCCCCAAGGATGGATACCCGCTTCCTAAAGTTGACTAGTTGGTGGATGCGACTGCGGGTCACAAGCGCATCACCTTCATGGATGCTCGGGCTGGATATCACCAAATCCCTTTACACGAGTCGGACCAAGAGAAGACAACCTTCATCATGCCCCGGGGAATCTATTGTTATACGGTGATGCCGTTTGGATTGAAAAATGCCGGGGCTACCTACCAGCGGTTAATGAACAAAATGTTCAAGCGCCTTCTCGGCGTGACCATGGAGGTGTACATTGACGATATGCTAGTAAAGAGTAAGAAGAGCGCCGATCATCTGGCTGATCTCGGCACTACGTTCTCCATACTCCGGCGCTACGGGTTAAAGCTTAATGCATCGAAGTGCGCATTCGGGGTGAGCTCGGGAAAGTTTCTGGGATACCTGGTGACCCATAAGAGTATCGAGGCCAACCCCGACCAGATTCAGGCAGTCCAAAACGTCCAGGCACCCAGGACTATCAAAGACATCCAGAGGTTGACTGGGATGCTTGCCGCCCTTAACCGGTTTATTTCTAAATCCTCTGATAAATCCAAGTCATTTTTTGCCAAGTTGAAGGGGGCGGCGAAGGGGGTCTGGGACGAGGAGTGTAACCGAGCGCTTGAAGGGGTTAAAGAGTATCTGAAGTGTCCTCCGACTCTGTCAGTCCCAGGGGCAGAGGAAACACTATACCTCTACCTGTCTGTCTCGGAGGAGGCTGTTAGTGGCGCTTTGGTAAGGGAATATGAAGGGGCCCAAAGGCCCGTCTATTTCGTCAGTAAAACCCTGCTTGACGCCGAGACAAGGTACCTGCCGATGGAGAAGTTGGTCCTTGCGCTGATAGTCTCGGCGAGGAAACTCAGGCACTATTTTCAGGCGCACGTCATTGAGGTAATGACTGATCGCCCTCTCAGGCCCATCCTTCAGAAAGCCGACCTGTCAGGCAGAATCGCTAAGTGGGCTGTAGAGCTTGAGGAGTTCGAAATAAGGTACAAACCCCGTAGTTCGATTAAGGGACAAGTCCTTGCTGATTTCATTGCCGAGTTCTCTGCGCCCGAGCCCCCGCCAGAGATCGCAGCTTTGGATGTTGATTGGAGCCTACATGTTGACGGGTCCTCGAACGCAAGGGGGGCAGGAGTAGGGGTAGTACTGGCCAGTTCAGAGAGATTTACAATAGAACGAGCCATCAGATTGGGATTTAAAGCGTCTAATAACGAAGCCGAGTATGAGGCACTGCTAGCAGGGCTCGATATTGCCTACTCGGTTGGAGTGAGACACTTGCATACCTTCTGTGATTCGCAGCTGGTGGTGAACCAGATCAATGGTGACTTTGAGGTCCGGGACGCCAGGATGAAGTCATACTGCCAGAAGGCGAAAACAAAGATAGAGAAAGTGGGAAAAATGGAAGTTTCCCAGATTTCAAAGGACCAGAACACCCACGCCGACGCCTTAGCCTGCCTGGCCTCGGCGTTAGCTTCGGAGGTAACCAGGCGTATCATTGTGGAAAACCGGGAAAAATCAAGCATAGAGGAAACCGGTGCCCAGCAAGCGTTGCCGATGCAGGCACAACCAACTCTCGGCTGGATGGAGCCCATCGTGGCGTATTTGACGGAGGGCACCCTCCCCGATGACGTCAAAGAGGCCAGGAAGATCAGACTCAAAGCCCCTAGGTTCTGGATATCCGTCGATCGGCAGCTTTACAGGAAGTCTTTCTCAGGGCCCCATTTGCTCTGCGTCCCCGAAGACAAGGTGGGACCTCTGCTCTACGAGATCCATGAAGGAATATGTGGAAGTCACACAGGAGGCAAATCCCTTGCACATCGAGCAATGACACAAGGGTATTGGTGGCCTTATATGTAGAAAGATGCGAAAAGTTACGTGCGAAAATGCGACAGGTGTCAGAAATTTGCCCCCATCATCCGACAGCCGGCTGGAGATCTGACTTTGCTGACTAGTCCTTGGCCGTTCTCTCAATGGGGGATAGATATCGTGGGTCCACTCCCGAAGGCCCCTTTAGGCAAGAAGTTCTTACTGGTGGCTACCGATTACTTCACCAAGTGGATCGAAGCCGAACCCCTGAGTCGTATCCGGGACACCGAGACAAAGAAATTCGTTTGGCAGAATATAATCACTCGGTTTGGGATTCCCAGGGCTATCATCTCGGATAATGGCACCCAATTCAACAGTGGCCCTTTTAGAGAGTTTTGCTCGGAGTTTGGGATACGTAACTATTACTCCACGCCGGCTTACCCCCAGAGTAATGGGCAAGCAGAAGTTTCTAACAAGACTGTGTTGGCAGGAATCAAGAAAAGGCTGGAAAAGGCAAAGGGAAAGTGGACCGAGGAACTACTCAACGTACTCTGGGCCTATAGAACTACGCCGAGGACATCAACAGGGGAAACGCCGTTTGTCTTAACATACGGGGTGAAGGCTGTTATCCCGCTGGAAGTTGGGCTCCCGACCATCAGAAGTCAAGCGTTCGATTTAGGGAATAATGACCAGATGCTTGCTAGAGATCTTGACCTGGCCGAGGAAAGAAGAAAGCTTGCGTCCATCAAGTTGGCCAAGTACCAAGGAGAACTATCAAGACAGCATCATAAGAAGGTGCGAACGAGAGATTTTAAAGTGGGAGACTTGGTGCTAAGGAAGGTAGTAGGCGCCGCTCGGGAACCCAGCGAAGGGAAACTCGGACCCAATTAGGAAGGCCCCTACAAAGTAGTTGCAGTGGGGGGCACCGGGGCATACAGGCTGCAGAATATGGATGGCAATGATGTAATCCGACCTTGGAATGTGTCTAACCTAAAGAGATATTTTTGTTAATACAAGTTCATTATTCTGTCAATTTGTTAATGCAGACCAACACGAGACGAGCTCTCGGTCGTTAGGGGCATGGTCCCGAGGGGTATAAGACCTCACCCTTGAGGCAACGCTCTCAAATCCAACACGAGACGAGCTCTCGGTCGTTAGGGGCATGGTCCCGAGGGGTATAAGACCTCACCCTTGAGGCAACGCTCTCAAATCCAACACGAGACGAGCTCTCGGTCGTTAGGGGCATGGTCCCGAGGGGTATAAGACCTCACCCTTGAGGCAACGCTCTCAAATCCAACACGAAACGAGCTCTCGGTCGTTAGGGGCATGGTCCCGAGGGGTATAAGACCTCACCCTTGAGGCAACGCTCTCAAATCCAACACGAGACGAGCTCTCGGTCGTTAGGGGCATGGTCCCGAGGGGTATAAGACCTCACCCTCGAGGCAACGCTCTCAAATCCAACACGAGACGTGCTCTCGGTCGTTAGGGGCATGGTCCTGAGGGGTATAAGACCTCACCCTTGAGGCAACGCTCTCGAATACAACACGAGACGAGCTCTCGGTCGTTAGGGGCATGGTCCCGAGGGGTATAATACCTCACCCTTGAGGCAACGCTCTCAAATCCAACGAGACGAGCTCTCGGTCGTTAGGGGCATGGTCGCGGCCCCGAGGAGAGGTTTCTAACAGCGTTGTGAGCAGTGGTATAAATGTTTAATCGTTTTTCACCTATTTCCCTTATGATGTCAAAGTAAGGCTGCTCGACCTAAGTGGTAAGTTCCCTTCCACTTCCTAGAGATGAGATGTTGTAGATCTCGGCCCCTAGCAGTGCTAAGACTGAGTTGAGGCAGCAAGTGACTTAAAGCTAGTCGAAGTACAGGAAAAAATGAAAGAACACATATAAAGAAGAAACGCTAGCATAGAGGTAAATTGCATTCACAGTCCAAGTACAAGCGAAATGATGAAAAGTTTCATTACTTGGTAAAAATGTTCATTACAATTCAAAACGGGGCTTTGCGTCCCCGGTGGCTTACATGTGTTAAAAAGAAGCAAGAGAAGGCAAAGGCAAAAGGGGAGGGTCGCCGCCAAATTCACCTCGGCTCGTGTGCTGTAAGATCATCGACCGGCGAAGGGGGAAGGTCAGACTCTTGGCCGCCGATGAGGGGAGAAAGGCCATCAGAGCCATCACTTACAGTAATGGCTGCAGTGACCCCCTCGGGTGCCTCAACCGTCTCGGCGTCTGTTTGTCCTTCTGTAGGGTCCCCGGCAAGCGAACCATACCTCTGGAAGAGTTCACTAGCTGGGTCCACTCCTGCGGCATGAAGAGCGTCCACCCAACCGCGCCGATAAGCAAGAGCCTTGGCTTCGTCAAAGGCAGGGACCATCTGCTCTTGGGTTTCCAAATAAACCCTCTTGCACTCTCTCTGCAGCCTCTGCGGCTCCCCTGCCTTCTCCGCCGTCAAAGAGTCCACCCGGGCGGTTAACTCCCTGACGAGGCCCTCGGAGTCCAGAGCTTTGTTCTCGGCAGATGAGATCTTCAGCTCGTATTCCTCCACCTTCTTCGCCGCCGCCGCCTCACTCGCCCTCAGCTTCTGCAATTCGGCGTCCAGCGAGTCGCGTTCAATGAGGAGATTGGTGATGTGTTTCTTCTGATCGGCGAGGACTGCCTCGACGCCTTTGATGTGCGCATCCTGGGCATCGATTGTCTTCTTGACGCCCCTGCCGTTTGTTTATACTGCCAGAAACGTTCAATGATGACCCCCAGCTGCTGGGAAAGCTGGAAATTGATGAAAGAATAAGTTAGACGACTGCCGAGTATACGGAATAAAGTCAGAACAAGGTACTTACCACCAAGTTGTTCTGGAGAGCGCTAAGGAGAAGCGCATTGTCAGACTGATCGTGGTGGACCCTCATGTCAGCTTGGAACTGGAGGGTCGAGGCCATGGCAAATGCCACTTCCTTATCCTGGATGATGGAGTCCGATTCCAGGATGAGTTGGCCCCCCCTCCTTTCTGCTTGAGTCGTCCACGCGGCGGGGGAGGACGTCCCGGGAGTAGAGGTGGTGGCACCTGGGGCGTCATAACGACGCTTCTGTCGACGCTCTTCGGCTTGTTGGTTCTCTTTAGGTCCCTCGGGACCCCGTCCCTTCCGGCCTGTTTGTCGACCACCGGTGGGGGGGGGGGACTTGGCGAATTGGAGTTGGGTCACTCGGTTGAATGACGGGGTCCGCCGATTGCCGAGTTGGTGCTGGAGGTGGGGGCACCTCCTGTTGTGTAGGTGAGGGGAGGGCCGGTCCGGTGCTTGGGGAGGCACCTTGAGCCAAGGTCCTGGCTCTGCGCCGAGAGGCCGCAGCTTCCATGGCGGCAGCAGAGATTGGAGGGACGTTGAACATGTCTTCGGCTGGAGAAGGGGGAGCAACAGGGGAAGGAGTTCGTTCGACGTCTTCCTCTGACGAAGAAAGGTCCTCCCAACGCTTAGGGTCGAAAGGAGGAGGGACCTGCGAGAATCGACTGTAGGACGGGTGGTAGCCGAGGAGCACGTGTGCGGCTCGGGAGTATTCGTTCGCTTGGTCGGAGGACCACACCTTCAACAGATCGTCGAATCTAACTTGAGATTTGTGGGGTTGGGCTGCGTCACGCCGATATCCCTCTGCAAAAATGAAAAACAAGGTTAGAAAGGAAGGTGCTTATAAGCCGAGCAGGCATTTAACTAATGCAACACACCTTCGTCCCTCGGCACTTTGGGGCAGTACAATCCGTCATACTCAGGGCCTGCGCCTTTCTCCCAGCTTCCGCCGAGCATGATCAGATCATCAAAATACCCCTTGTCCGAGTCCGACATGTGTGTGACTAGGTACATGGAGGTGTCCCGAGCTTTGAGGTAGTACCTTCCCCCGCTGACTAACCTAAGGTCGTAGCAGAATAATATTTCGTCTACCCCTAAGTTAACCCCGAGCCGAGCATTTAGGGCTATGACGCCCATGACTATCCTAAAAAAGTTCACCCCACACTGGAGTGGGAACAGACGGAGCTGCATCAACAGCTGGAGTACAAGGGGAGGCAAAGGGAAGGTCAGCCCACCTTCCATGATAGCCTTAGTGTAAAAAGGCATCATCTCTACACACCCCTGTTCCCGGCTATGGCGGGTGGGGTAGAAAGGGAAGGTCAGGACTCTTTCTAGGATGTGGTACTTGGTCCTAAAGGCACCTATATTGTCCTCGTTTACTATGGTCTTCTTTAACCTGCGGTTTTGTGGTGGAGGAGGGTTTCTATCTTCCCTACGACGGTTTCTGGCCATGGGTGGAGGATATGGAGAAAATAGAAGAAGAAGAGGAAGAGATGTGATGAAAAGAGTACTTACAGGGTTTTCTTCACAGAAGAGTTCTCGGGAGAAGACGAAGGAGTGCTCGGCAGCTAATTGCTTGAAGGAAAGACGAAATTGCAAAGTTCCCAAATGGCCAAAACTTCCTCTATTTATAGGCAGAAGAGAGGGCGGGAATCGAGGAGGCGTCGTCATCATTAGCAGATTTGAAAAAAGGTGCAAGTAACCGCCCCTTTTAATGGACATGACCAGCGAGCCACCACTCCCCTTACGCCACCTGGCGCACGCTGCAAGGAGAGTGGAGGCTGGGGGGCAGTTGGAGGGACTCAAGGCGGCTCAGTAAACCCCAAGGCGACACGTGTACAAGGTAGCCGTTAGGAAGCCATGAAGCCGGTGCCGAGTAGTGAAGCTGACTCCGAGCAGTAAGCCAGCGCCGACGACGAGGAGAAGAGCCGATGAGGAAGCGCGGTTTTCGTAGAGCCAAGTATGAACTTCTGACACCAGCAATTAATGCGATATGACCCAGCATTTATGAAGACGTGAGTGACTTAGACAGCATTTAATGCGCCTCTGCACCCTCGAAGACCCAAACTGACAGTCATGAGTGGATGAGTTAATGACTGTGATGCCGAGTGCCGACATAGGGCCGGGCGCCCCTAGACGCCGACTACTCGGGAGTAGGTGTCAGACGCCGTTCATAGGCATTCGAGTACTCGGAGATAGCGTGATGTTCTTGGCGTTGCCCCGAGGACTAATTCCACACGCCGAGCATTGATGACACGGGAATCCAGGTGGAGATCACTCATTGCGCATGGGTAATAGGGAAAGGTACTGAATGCTGAGATGACTTCTATGTCAGAGTAATCATTGCGGGTCCATGTATAAATACTCTTCAGAAAAATGAACTAAGGTACGCAAAATCAATCCACTACACATTAAGCAGAGCTTTTTCCCCCCATCCTTACTGACTTAAGCTTCGGAGGGGATAAGCCGGGCGTGCGCCTGACTCCCTTTTTTCCTAACCTTGTGGCTGTTTCAGGTGTTTGTCATCAGCTCAGTCGCTACTTTCTATTGATTGCAGGAATTATCCCGTGCAATTACAATGAAACTAAATTCATAGTGCTAGTGCTACTGTTACTACTAATGTTTTTTATATAATGTTAACATAGTGCTACTGCTTTTATATAATGTTACATTTAGATTTTATAATGTTAACATAGTTCTACTACTGTTATATTGGAACCTACCTTCAATATGTAGCATAGTCTATTTTTATTGTTGACTATTTCGTAGCACTTTTTATGATTTTCGAAACATTTCAGATAATGACCAGTTAAGATCTTATACTTTTTCTATAATATATGATATGGTGGTGGCGCATAACTGAAATGCGTTATGATATGACTACATCTTTTGAGTATTTAATGTAATTTATTTTTAAAATTTGGTTATCCATGTGTCAGTTGTGGTACTGGCATGTGATTTTTTTTAAGTCGTTGAAAAAATTATATAGTTGTACTCTTTGGTTGTTTGGACAAAGCATTTCAAGAAGTTTTCGCTAGAGAGATGTCGTTTTTTGAATAGTAGAGAATTCAGGACTTAGAGCTTATTTGAAATAATGTGGTTTCTCCTTTTTTTCTTTTATATGCCACTTTAGAAGGGTATGACTGTGATCAAGACCCGAAAACTGAGAGGAGGAATAAAGAACACCTGAACGTGGTATATGCAGAGAATTGGATGGTGCAAGTAATTTTTTACTGTCCATATATGGACCCGACAACTTAATATGCTTATTTAGGTGGTGTTTGTTATTCAAATTCAGTACTTAAATTGAATATATCTTTCACTTATTTAATTAAGTTGGTTTGATAATTAAAGTTGTTTTGTCTTATAATTTGTTAGGTGGTTTTTAAAAATTAGTTGAAATATTCAGTAAGGGATCTCTTACTTCAGATTGAATGCTGAAAGTGCTCAGGTGGAATAACTTTGTAAATTTTTTAATATGACAATTATATCTTAAAATATTTCTCAACTTATTCAAATTTTAACTAGTCTTCTTCCCAAAATCCCTAATCTGTCGATCCTATTCACCGTATCTGTCAAACGCCTCCAACATTCAGATAATTCCCTCTTCCTATTGTCTTCTTCGACAACAAAAATACTCAATCTCACACACAAAAGTCCATAGACCATGGCACGCAAACACACATCACATATATAGAGATTCACAAAAAATACACACAGACTCCATCACAAAGACACGCACACACATTGGTCATACACAAATCCGCACGCACCGGTACACAAACTCGCACACAATTTGAAGGATGCAGTCACACAAACACACACACACATGCACACACATACAGTCACACACAAATCTGCACACAGTCAAACAAACTCAAACAATCACACCCAAATAAATTCATATTTTATAAATAAATGCATATTATGAATTAATTTTGGTAATATATCGTGGGTTTTTATTAAATAAATGCTTTTTTTATAAATAATTTTAAAGTAAAGAGTAGAAGGGTAAAATTATAAATTATTTTATTTTCAGACGTCAGTTCTCTGGCCTTATCAAACAGTTTGGTTTAATTCAGTAGTTAAATTTCAGTGGATACCAAATAGTCCGCGAATTAAAAATTTAGTATTCAACAATTAAAATTCGGTATTCAGTTTTCAGTTTTCAGTTTTATCAAACAACACCTTATTTATATTTTGACTGTTTTGATTGATTGCTCTAAATCTTATTACTATCTGTTCAACTTGGGCCAGAATAAGGCTTCTAGCACTTTGCACCCTAAAAGATTTTAAGTTTTCCATTTTACACTGTCAAAGATTAAATTTTTCACATTAAACTCTTAATGCATAAAAAATGTTGCAATATAATTCTTATGTTAGCTTCCACTATTTTTTCCATCAAAAGTCAATTCATTGACATTGATGAAAAAACTAATAAAAAGTTAATAGAATTGTCACATTACAACACTTTCGAGACACTGAGGGTTCAATGTATAAAATTTAATCTTTGATGGCGTAAAGTGAAAAATTTAAAATCTTTCAGGGTGCAAAGTGAAATTCACCCGCAAAAATAATTAATGTATGGATTGTGAGATCAAGATGATCTTACATAGCAATTCGTATATTTTTTGATAGTGATGTGGTTATGTTAACTATATCTTACATAAGGTTAAGTTCAAGATTTTTTGGTTCATTAGTTCTAGAATTTATAAATTTCTATTAGTTTTAAAACTATCTTTTCTCTTTGAGTTGTAGTGTTAGTTTTTTCACATAATGAATATATATTTTTTTTTGTTCCATGGAGAAAAATGTGTTCCATTGGTGTAAATACTACTTGAAATAAGTATTTGTGATGGTCGTGAGTATTGTGTTATTATGCGAAAATTCAATTGGGTGGAAAAAATTAATGTGTAGTCAATTTGATACTATGATTATTTAAGTTTAGCTTAATTAGTATTTGTGCGTGCTTTTTCCATTTGCTAATTTTTTTGGTTTGATTTTTTATTTCAGCAATCATGTTATGTTACATCATGTTTTCAGACACGAACATTAACTAGTATATATATATATATTCGTAGAAAACAATATTAAGTTGCAGAGTGGAGTCGAAATTTGAAATTTTGGTACTATATTGAAATTTATCACATTTGTGGGGTACTTTTATGACGGATGTGGTACCAAAAAAATGATAAAAAGAGTTACCATAATAGTACTAAAAATATCCATAAATATGGTAAATCACCCATAAAAGTGATAAATTTTTTTGTACTTAAGAAATGTGGTAAAACACTCACAACAGTGATAAAAAGACCTACAAAAGTGATAAATCAACTAAAAAAATAATAAAATTTTTAGTTGTAAAATGACTCATAAAAATTATAAAACTTCTTTTGAAGTAGTAAACCCGTTGAAACCTAGTAATTAATTAATTAATTATTTTTTTTTTGAGGGGGAGGGGAAAAAGGGGCTTGAACTCTTGACCTCAAAAAAACAAAACTTTCACAAAATAAGGAGTATCATTGGACCAAAGACCCATTAGTTAGTAATTAATGGTTTTTGGGGATATTAAGGAGTTCAAGTTCAAATTGATAACGGTAAATTATTCACTTTCATAAAATGTGCATGGAAAATTGGCCTACCAAAACTTGAAATTTCTTGAGAAAAACTTGACGTAAGTCGATAGCCTGAATTTGAATTTGATTAGTTGGTATTTTTATAGTGTTTGAAGTATGTATTTAATTTTTATTTAAATTGAAATTTTAGGGACCAAATAAAAATTATATACTTACTTTAACGATAAAATTGTTAATTACGCATAATTTTATGATGAAATAGAGAGGTGACTTTGATAGAATTCAAATCTAGTTGAGTTATTCATCAAATTAGAATTAATATGCAATTTTATTTTATTTTTTTTAATTGATTTGATTATGGACTGTGATAATAAAATTCATCATGTATTCAAATTATATTTGAATCTAGGTTCTTACATTGAATTTAGATTTAAATCGGTTAAACTCAATTTTAATCAAATCCATTAACAAGCTTGAGAAAAGAAAAAAGAAAAAAAAAAGAAAAAGAAGCAAGCTGTATAAGGCTGAGTGAGAAACATTATGAATGGAAAACACAGAAAAGTCTTACCTTTCCAAGTACTCGTACAAGAAGTCGTTGACTAAAGCCTACATTTGTAATGAATTGCGGATTATTCTTTCCACTATGCTTTCATCCCATGGATTAAACGAGAACTGGCGCTAATTTAAACATGACATCGAACCTAATAGATCTCTAATAACTGAGAGTAAGTCAAATTACAATGGAACTGTACAAGAAGACTGCAAATTTAGATTCACAAAAACTATACATAATGCTACACTTGCTTAACGACCAACATCAATGCTTGTGTTAGTCAGCATAGGCTCTCCAGAACCAGCTGATGGGGTACCAGCTGGTACATGATACATAGGAACAGGCATCTTTGATGGAAGATTTGGCACTGCTGCATCAAAATTGAGCACTTGTATTGCTTGCCTTATTGATGGCCTCAAACTGTGATCCGGGTGAGCACACCATAGCCCCACAATCATCAAACACTCTACTTGTTTAGCGTCAAAATCCATTCTTAGCCTCTCATCTACAGCTGAAACAAGCTGCCCTCCTCCGTATAGATCCCAAACCCACTCTACCAACCCAATTTGATATTTCCCATCCATTAGATCAACTGACTTTCTTCCAGTAGCAATTTCTAAGGCAACCATCCCGAAACTGTATATCTCTGACCCTTTATTGTCTTTTCCTGTTCTTATGTACTCTGGTGCTAAGTAACCAAACGTTCCAGCCAACCTGGTTGTCTGGGGACCGAGCTCAGGGTCAATAAGTCGAGCTAAGCCAAAATCACCAAGCTTGACATTAAAGCTTGAATCCAGCATTATATTGCTCGATTTGATGTCTCTGTGAACCACACATTGCTCCCACTCTTCGTGAAGATAGAGCAATGCTGAGGCCAAACCAATAGTTATTTTGTATCTCACTGCCCAAGGGAGAAGACTCTTTTTTCCAAAGAGGTGAGTGTCAAGGCTGCCATTGGGCGTAAATTCATAGACAAGCAGGAACTCGTTTTGATCATGGCACCAACCCATGAGCTGCACCAAATTCCGGTGCCTCAATTGGCTAATGATCTTCACCTCGGTCATATACTCCTTTTTCCCCTGTTTAGACCCGCTCTTGATCTTCTTCACGGCAACTTCCATATCTAGATCACTGAGGTTCCCCCTGTAAACACCTCCAAACCCTCCTTCACCCAATTTCCTCTCATCTGAGAAGTTGTTAGTCGCCAAAACAAGGTCTCTGTAAGAAAACCTTCTGGGTCCTGCTCCTCTTTCAAAATCATCATTAATAGATGTTAAGTTGACGACAGTCTCTGCAGTTCTTCTCATGGTTCGCGTCAAAATCACAAATGCTACCGCCCCACCAGTGATCAAAACACCCACTGGAATTGTTAGACCCAAGATTAATTTGATCTCTCGTGCAATGTGTCGGCTTGTCCCTTCTACTTCTAGACTTGAATTGAACTCCCATGATTGAAGTGTATGCCTCTCTACATACTGACCTGTAGCAGCTGAAAATCCAACTACGACCCACTCAGGTAGAATCTTCATTAGGTCAAGCTGACTAGAAAGGCTGGAATTTTCTTGAAAACTAGGAGTTAATCTATAGTTCCAGAACACGCTTAGATTCTTGGTAGTAGCATTATAAGTTATCCGAGCATCAGCTATATCTCCACTGTGCAAACTAGCATTCCAAGGGGTGTACTTATAGGAAGCAATAGAATTGTTGTTGATTCCAACATGCGGAACTGGAGGATCCCATTCGGGGTTTACAAAAGAATCAAATTCAACTACTAGAATTTGGTTTCGGGATGAGTCACTGGTTGTGGTGTTAAACAGGCCTAGGAAACCACCGGCTGAGTTGGGTGGGATTTGAAAATCAACGGGAGCAAGAAAGAACGCCAGCCCATGGCCGTAGTTGGAAACGCCTTGTGTGTCGATGGAAAAGGAGAAACGAGTAGTGAAATCAGAGAGCTTTCCTGAGTTAGAGTCCCATAGTCTCACCCTCTCTGCATAAATGGCTCGACCAACACGACATAGATAATTAACTTTGTTGAATTCAATGGCCCCAACTTCAGCTTGCGCATCTCCATCATAGAGTATGCTTGTTGCACCAGGAAGGAAACTAGATATTTTGAAATTAACTGAGTCAGAAGAGGGAAGAAGTAGGAAAGAAAGGAGGGTTACCAAGAGAGCGATCCAAGCGTTTGGAAAGGAATATGAATTCGCTGAGTTGTGAAAAGGGATAGCCATGACCATGACTAGAGAGACTATTGGCACAAGAGGTGGAGCTACCACATGAAACAGGCAGGTGAAATTAATATACTGATCCCAGTGTTTGTCCAAACCATTAATATAGCCCGCAGAAAACAAAAGGGTTTGATGAATCTGTCAAAAGTTTCTGTTTATTTTATTTTATTTTGCAATAGCAGAGTACAACGGTGTATGTAGATACACAGGAGACTAATCTAAGGAATACATGATCTAAGGCTATAATTATGCTTGACCCTTTAAGTAAGAGATTTTACAAAGAAATACTTTCTATAAATAATCTGATTTGATCCTTCTACGGAGTACAGCTCACGCCAGCGGAATCTTCCTTAAAGAAAAATCTGAAAAAAATAATTCCCAAGTTTGCTAAATCACCCCTAATCAGGTAGGCTGTATGTAGCATGGCACTAGACCCTTCACTTATTCAATCATGATTGTCCTTGTCCAGTGGTAATTTGTGGAAAAAACACATTAGCCAAAATACCAGTACAAAAGTTAGTCTCTAAGTCTAAGTGACATAATTATTTTGACTTTAATCTTCCACTTTCACATTCTGTAGCATGTCTATCAACCAATTCCACAAAAAACCAAAACGAACAATGCTATTGAGACATAATTTATAGACATAATTTGGAGACATAATGAGTTGTCACCAATAATATGATAATGAATTCATTAATGTTATAATGGGACCCATCATTAAATACATTTCACTATCATATCATTGGTGATAACTCATTATGTCCTCAAATTATGTCCCTCAATTATGTCCCAATAGCATTAGTGAAAACGATAATATTTACCGGGAAACAATATGGTTCCACTTGGCATGACTAGATAAACCAAAATGAAATGGAAATGCATAGAATTGGAGACAAGATCATGATTTAGATATGTAACATGTACTAATACCACTTAATTACCTTATTTTAAATATCTTACCCAAGTAACGAACCACCCGAATAAAAAAAATAGTATTTGGTTTCGGTTTCTAGATCTTCCTTTAGACATATTTTGAATGGATTTTTTGGTCTCTATTTCCAAGACTCTCTCTCTCTCTATATATATCTCTCAATACCCAACCACCAACCACCGCTCTGTCTCAATAGCTTCGTTGATTAAACGAGCCCCTTTTCTCATTGTAATTACACAAAACCTAGGGTTAAGGTTCTAAATTAACCATTAACTGTACATGACATAGATTTTCGTTGAGTATTATTTCCATTAGGGCAAGCTTGATGTAATTGATATAGTGTTTGATTTTCGTGTGTTGGAATTAAATGACATAGGGGAATTTGATGGCGGTTTGATTTGTCGCATCGGTGGTTTTGAATCACTTGGATGAGTTACAGTTACATTTAAAGTATTTGGTTTGATCACAATAATTGAGAGTTTCAGAGGTTTCCTCTCACTGTTCAATTCATACTACTAGTAAAAAAATGCATAGAAAATCTTATTCGAAATTTTATCTCGATCTGGTTTGAAAAATCAACTTTAACACACCTACATGGGTTAAATGAAACTTTGGAGCCTCAGATATTTAATTCAAATTACTAAATTACCCTATTATGCTACCCCTACTAGGTCAGAACGTATATCCGCATCTCTCCATTTTGTCGATTCATATCTTCTCCTTTACTATACCTACTGCGTCTCTCTCTCTCTCTGACATGCTTTGTTTTTGAACTACACACGACAGTAGTATAGAAACTAAGGAGACCCTAAAATAAAAATAAAAAAAAACTAATGGTAGCCCGTAATGTCTTCTTGTTTTTGGCGTCAATGGACAAAAATTGTTTAACATTTTTTTGCTTTTGAACTACATGACATTAGTATATATAGATATCTTATTAAAATAATTATCTTTTTGTTGTTAGATTTTTAGTCGGTTTAAGAGTTCTTAGTCTACAGTGATTCTTGACCATTAGAGTTATTATTTTATTTGAATTAGATTTGGTCCGGTAGCAGTATTGTAAGAGGAGTTCTTGACTCTTGGTAATCTTTCTTGTAGCCGTGAGCTTTGAGATGTTGAATAACAGTAGCTTTTTTGGCTTTCAAGAATTCTTGTGCTGCGTGTGTTTCTTGTTCTTTTTTTTGTCTTTTCTTCGTCTTTGCCTTTTCTTTTTTTTTTTTTGCTTTGTTCAAGAATTGTGTGTGTGAGATTATATTAATTGCTAGATATTATTTTGAGATCCTACAGTATTATCATAAAAACGGCATTCAAAAAAAGATTCAATGCGCTTTAACCAAAACATGCAAACGATCTGCAAATAATCGTGGACACGTCATTCCATATTGTGAAAATAATGGTACTTGGTTACTTTTTTTAACATTTTATGTTGTTAACTTGAATGATTTCTGAAGTGCATTTTTATAGTTATAATATATTTAAAAATATTTATTTTATATTTGAATGAGTTGTTAAAAAAATAAATGTGAAAGTGTAATTTTTTTTGTTTGGAATGGAATAGAGGCTAATTTATAAACCAAACATGGTGGTGGATTGAATAGGAATGGTGTATTATAATAGTCAATGAAAGTAAATTACACCACTCTTATCTATAGGCTCCACAAAAATGTACATTCTACCCAACCAGGAGAAAGAATTATATAGACCAATTTATATCTTATCACGATGACATGGATAAGAAATGATATCTTTTTTAGAGATATTCAATTCACTCCAACTCTGTCATCCAAACATACCCTTACGATTTTCGCTTATTTGAGCTTTGGATCGAGTGGGTTTGCGTTGGTATAACCCTTTTTTTTTGTATTATTTTTTAGTGTTAATTATTGTTTCAACTCTTCGTTACAACTAATGGATCTCTTACCTTTAATATATGTGTACATGGTGAGGTTTTGTTTGGAGCCAAGGTTGGGTTTGTATATGTATGTAGGGTGTTCATTTGATGCTTTTGAATAGGATTTTGGGTTAGTGATTTGGGTGCATAGAAAGATTCAGAAGATGTCCTTTATATTCGAAGTCTGATTTGTTTGTTTATTTGCTTTTTATTGAATGGGTCAATGTAAACTTGAGAAATTTATAGGAAAGAGGCAAAAATGTGACTTGTTTTGAGTCTTTTCTCTGGCCACAAGAATTGGTGCAATGAGCTAGCATTTAGCAGAGAGAATTGAGTGTTGAAGTGGACAGATTTGTAACTTGCCATAAGACTACACTTTGCTCTAGAAAACAATTATTTATAAAGACAATATTTTAGGGGTTGCCACTCATATTGGGATGCGGCTATGCTAAGGAGGAGAGAGAGAGCGAATATTTAGAAAGAATAGCTCAACCTTTAAGGTTGGGATTGCATTGCATTTATAGTCAATATACACGTTTTAACAGCTATACAAATCTGTTTAACAGCTATACAAATATTAACTAGAATCATATTATTTGCCTAGTCTATAGCCTAAACTCTAGCTAAGATGAGAGAGTCAATTGCCTAAATTATAGCTGTAAATATCTTGAATTCTATCATGCCCCCTCAAGGTGATGGGGAGGATGCCACAACAACTTGTCACGAAAGGAACGAAATGATGGAGATGGTAACCTTTTGGTAAAAATATCAGCAAGCTGATTGTTGGAGCGCACAAATAAGACCTGAAGGAAGCCTGTGGAGACCAATTCACGTATAAAATGATAAGACAATTCAATGTGTTACGTGTTTAGTACGAGCATGGAAGATGGGATTTTGTGCCAATTGAGTCGCACCCATGTTATCAGAGTATAGTGTACAAGGCAAAGGAGTGCAATAGCCAATGTCCCGAAGGATATAAGAAATCCATAAGAGATCCGCAAAAGCATGAGTTAGGGCTTTATACTCGGCCTCCGTGCTAGAAAGTGCAACCGTTCACTGTTTCTTGGCACTCTAAGAAATTAGATTAGAGCCAAGAAAAACACAGTGACTTATTGTGGAGCGACGAGTGTCAGGGCAGCCGGCCCAATCGGCACCAACAAAGCAAGCCAAATCAGGACGCGTATTGGCATAGAAGCAAATGCCATAACCAATGGTGCATTTGAGATAGCGCAAAATGCGCTGAATGGCTTGGAGGTGAACATCACGAGAAGTCTGCATAAATTGGCAGACCTGTTGAACTGAATAAGAAATATCGGGCCGTGTAAAGGTAAGATATTGAAGAGCACCAACAATACGACAATATTCGTGACGACCAGGTAACAGCTGGCCATCAGTAATTGAAAGTTTCCGACTAGAGATAATAGGAGTAGTTTGCTGTGTGGAGCT
Organism: Ilex aquifolium; assembly: GCA_951799425.1. Taxonomy (NCBI): domain Eukaryota; kingdom Viridiplantae; phylum Streptophyta; class Magnoliopsida; order Aquifoliales; family Aquifoliaceae; genus Ilex; species Ilex aquifolium. The sequence continues at coordinate 5,832,002 of OX637398.1, read as the reverse complement.
GCGATGGGCCTCAAGACCAAGGAAATAATGAAGATCACCAAGGTCTTTCATAAGAAATCGTTGGGAGAGCTGACCAATGATGTGATGAACAAGAGAATCTGAAGAGCCCGTAATAATGATATCATCAACATAGACAAGAAGCAATATCGTGCCAGCAGAGGAATGCCAAGTAAAAAGAGAATTATCAGCCTTGCTAGATTTGAAACTGAGAGAAGTTAAGGCTTGACTTAAACTTTGAAACCATATGTGAGGTGCCTGGCGCAAGCCATATATTGAACGTTGTAATTTGCAAACATGGTGTGGAAAGGAAGGGTGTATGAAGCCAAGAGGTTGTGACATATAAACTTCATCAGTCAAAGTACCATGGAGAAAATCATTTTTGACGTCTAGCTGGCGAATACTCCATTGTCGAGAGATAGCAAGCGAGAGAAGGACCCGAACTGTGGTTGCTTTAGCAACTGGGCTGAAAGTGTCAGCAAAATCAATGCCCTGTTCTTGGGTGTAACCTTTAGCCACAAGGCGTGCCTTGTAATGTTCAATGGAACCATCAGCTCGTTCTTTGACTTTGTAAACCCAACGACAGCCAACAACATTCATAGAGAATATACAAAGCACTAGAGTCCATGTCTGATTATCAATAAGTGCTTGATATTCATCTTCCATTGTAGAAACCCATTGTGAATCTTGGCTGTCAGCTTTAAAAGATGAAGGTTCACGGAGTGTAGAGGATGTAAGCAGTGCAATGAAGCGTGGGGGTAGTAGATAATTACTGGTACAAAGAACACGGGGTTTGCGGATGCCAGCTTTTGCACGAGTAAGTATGGGATGATGATTGGAAAGTATAGGAGCAGGAGTTACCAATGGGGATGCAGTTGGTTGGAGTTCGGGCTGGCTGGCTTCAATACGGCTGTTGGAAACAGTTGGGGGTGCAGGGGGATCAGACCTAATAAGGGTGCTGCTGCTAGGCGACCCAACAGGAGGTGCAGACTCAATATGTGGGGTAATAACAAGCTCATTAGTGGGCTCAATAGGAGAAAACCCATTAGAAGAATCCAAGTTCAAAGATAGTGAATGGCTTTGCAAGGCTGGCTCAAAGCTAGAGCCAAGGGAGGCCGTGATTGAGAAACAGTTGGTGGAACAGCAGTGATTGAACTAGAGGCACCCGAAATAGAAGATAACCCATAAGGAAATTCATTTTCATTAAAAACCACATGCCGAGAGATGAAAACCCGGCCACTAGAGGGATCCAAACAACGATAACCTTTATGGATAGTGCTATACGCAATGAAAATACAGCGTCGCGTTTTTGGAGTAAGCTTGTCTTGACCATAGTCACCAAGAAATGGGTAACAAGAATAGCCGAAAATACGGAGAAGAGTGTACTCGGAGCAAGTACCAAAGAGAGCCTCATAAGGGGACCGTCCTGAAAGAACCCGAGTTGGCAGCCTATTAATTAGAAACACAGCAGTAGAAAAAGCTTCAAGCCATAAATATCGCGGTAACAAGGCCTGATGTAGGAGAGATAAACCAATTTCCCGAATATGACGATGCTTTCTTTCGGCAATACCATTCTGTTGAGAAGTGTGTAGGCAAGAAACTCGTAGAGAAATGCCATTGGTGTCTAGAAAGGAACGAAAAACTCCTTCAACGAGTTCTTTTGCACCATCACATTGAAATAATTTTATTTGCTGACGAAATCGATTTTCACTCGTATTTTTAAAATTGGTAAAGCAAACAAGGTTGTCAGAACGACGCTTCATAGGATAAAGCCAACAATATCTGCTATAATCATCAACAAAAATAATGTAATAGCGATAACCAGAAATAATGGCAGTGGGAGAGGGACCCCAAATATCACAAGTCTACTTGATAAATGAAAGGGTAAGTGTTTACTTTTTCCAGCCTGACAAGCATCACAAAACAACATAGAGGAAATTTTATCCGAAGTACAAATTAGTCTGTCAGAAACTAACCGCTGCAAGACTTTAGTTCCAGGATGGCCAAGGCGGCGGTGCCAAATTGAACTAGGAACAACTTTAGCAGTATGACAAACAAAGGTTGTGTTATTGCAGGACAACGTGCGGAGAGATTGAGAAAGTGCATGAACTGGTATCGGGTAGAGGTTGTCTTTAATTGGTCCCTTCAAAAGTGTTTGCCCTGTTGCCAAATCCTTTATAGCAAAGCACCATGGAAAACAAGCAAATACACAGTTGTTATCCTTTGTAAGTTTAGCAACAGAGACAAGATTTTCCTTTAATTGCGGAACCACAAGAACACCATTCAAAGAGAGTGATTTGGAACCCAATTTGATGGAAGAATTACCAATGTGAGAAATAGAGAGAGAGTCACCATTACCGACATACACACCTGAGGTACCATTAAAAGGAGTAGGATGTTGAACTAGGCCGTAATGAGAAGCCATGTGATTTGTTGCACCTGTGTCACCAAGCCAGTGAGGAGAGACACAATCAAGAGAGGTCTCCGTCGAAGGCGGCGGATTAGAGACATGAATTCCGACGAATTGAGTGGAAATGCTATCACTGTCATTTGAGTCGGGACGAACATAACGATAATTACAATTGGCAGCGGAATGACTTCTTGTTTACATATTTGGCAGCGGCCACGATAGCGAGAACTGCCAAACCGATTGCAATTGGAGCCATTATTGGATCAGGGTCCACTATAATTGAAACCATTATTGAAATTTCCATTAGAGAAGCCACTAGGAGGTGAGTAGGCATTAGTAAGATACTGCCCGAGTATGCTTAGAGTGGGACGACCAAAATTTGGAGAAACATTGCCTTGCTTTGGCTGATTTGGGCAACGGGAATTTCGGCGATTTGTATTGCAGAATGGCTGAGAATTTTGTTGGGCGACCAAAGCGTGAGGCGAGAGTTGATCGCTGGCAGGAGCCAATGGCGGGGGTGCATGGCCACGGATACACTCAAGTTCTTGTTCATGAACAAGAAGTCAAGCACGAAGCTCTGTGAAATAAATTGGAGTATGCCGATTAGCAATACCTTGAGCAAATGGTTGATACTCAAGAGTATGAGGAAGGCCACGAAGGGTCCGCTTCACCAATTCACTATTTGGGACCGGTTGTTGGATAGCAGCGAGTTTATCAGCAATATCTTTGATTTTGGCGAGGTAAGCTTCGATAGAGAGATCATTTTTGTAGGTGTCAAGAAGTGTATCATGCAAGATATCGGCACGAGATAGAGTTTGCTGATGGAAGAGCGTCTCAAGAGTGTCCCAAACGTCCTTGGCGACGTTTTTACCCAGGACCTCCGCGCAAGCAGTTGACGAAAGTATATTCTTAATGCCACCTACGACAAGTTGATCAATTTTGAACCAACGAGCATATTCTTTAGCAGAGTCGGGATTTGGACAAGCGGTGCAGTCAACAAGAATGGTTTTTGAAGGAGGCGGATCAGTGCCATCAATATGGCCATAGAGATCATTGCAGATAAGGAGGGGGGTAATCTGATCACGCCAAAACAAGTAGTTATCGACATTGAGGTGTGTAGAATTTTTTTTTGTTAGAGCAGCCAAAGAGATGGGAAGGGCGGAAGAGGTGGTAGAGGAAGAAGCTGTAGAGGTAGCCATTGCTGAGAAAGAATTTTTTATTTTTTTTTGTTAAGAATACGCAGTCAAAAGCTCTGATACCATGAAAGGAAGAGAGAATATTTAGAAAGAAACCTTTAAGGTTGGGATTGCATTGTATTTATAGTCAATATACACATGTTTTAACAGCTATACAAATCTGTTTAACAGCTATACAAATATTAACTAGAATCATATTACTTGCCTAGTCTATAGCCTAAACTCTAGCTAAGATGAGAGAGTCAATTGTCTAAATTATAGCTGTAAATATCTTGAATCCTATCAACTACTAAGGTGCCACAAATTTCTCAACACTAGTCACATTCTTCACAAAAAGTTCAGCACAATTTATGATCTGCTGAGGCAGCTGCAATACAGTGTCAACAAGGAACAAGAATAGCTCTCACAAGAAGACGAGGTCTCTCTGATAGGGTTGACCTTCAATATTTGGCACCATAAAGAAACCCAAAATGGTTGAAGAACAGTTCCATTAATTTTTCTGGGTAACAGCCTAATTGCAACATAAAAACTGCATTTACAGAGACTCCCAACCTACTATATTCTGCTATGAACCATTTATTAAATCACCCAATATAATAATTCCATGCACTTCTCGACATGAATATTAATTAATCATGTAGCAACTTTTTGCATACATGAGATGATTACTTGTTTATATCATTTGCGCATTAATAGTAACTAGATGAATTTTCCCCTTTCAAATGCTCAGTAGTTTGAAGTTTGAACAAAGTTTATCCACTGTTTCTCGGATTTACAGTTTAAAACAATAATAGGAGTGCAAAACGGATTCATACAGCAATAAAATCAAAAAGCCTTTGCATTGAATTGAACAAATTGTTGGCTATAATTCTCAAGAAGATGCATAAGTTCTAATATACAACAAACACATGCAAAAGCCCCCCAAAAAAAAAAAAAAAGTTTAACCTTTCACCAATTTTGGCCATCCAATGGCAAGAAATACCCAGATGAATTGGAACAAAACTTGGAAAGTGGTATAATTTGGAACGAAATTTTTTTTTTTTTTTTTTTCTGTCCTTAATGTTATGATTCTTAATATTCATCGTCATTTCCAATGACGCATCGGTAAACAAGTACAGCCTTTTGAAGGAAAATTCTATTTCTATGATGAAGTAACAAGCTAAACAATGAAGTTTATGTAATTTGCAAAAAAAAAAGAAAGAATCTCATATCGGTCTACAATATATAAAGATTAAAATTGGCCATAATACTTGATATTTTATTGGAAAGATAAGAGAAGTTTGATTCGCTAATCTCTCCCCTTGGAAGCTTTGATATGTTTTTTATGTTGGAAGAGTGCATTAAAAATGTTCATTTAGCTTAGCTACCTACCATGATTGAGACGACAAGAAAAACGACATCACGTTGCTCAGACTAGAATATAGAACACTGAGATAGACCTTTAAACAGGGCCAACTCAGATTTAAGGGTGAGTTGGTTCATGGAAGCCCATACATACTGGACCTTACAGCCTTCGTTCAAACAAGCTAGCGATTGGCATATCTTTAAATTTCTTCTGCCTGAAGAAACAATTTTTTTTTTTTTTGGGGGGGGGGGGGGGGGGGGGGTTTGTTGAGAGAGAACCAATGTTTTCCCCAAATTTTAAAAGAGTGGGATTCAAAACATTAATAACGTTAATTACACCAGAGGTCCCCAAATTATGTGTTTCATGTCATTTTAATCCTCGATGGTTTTAAATGATCCCTCAGTCTGACTTCAAACTAGGAATAGAATTAAGACGGGTGTGTCACACATAGTTTGAGTGAAACTGGGGTTTTCACCTTGCAACCTTATCGCCATAATTGAAGGTTGGTACATTTGTACTATGTGATCACCATCATTATCAACGTGTAGGGGACTCCAAAACTAGCCATCTATCTAATGGAGACAATGGGAGTAGGTGGGACCTGCCTCAAGTTTTCATGTCTTCATCAATGGGTTGAGTTTAAAGTTCAACATCTGGAGATGAAGCACAAGGTTACAGAGTACAAGAAGTGCCAGTGTGGGGCTTCCTGATTCCTTAAAATGACAGATGAGAGAGCGAAAAATCTCATAGCGTTGGCCACGAGGATTTATCTCTCATGAATATTTTAGTTTTGACGTAAATGATTTGTCTTTTACCGAATCGAAGAGAAAATTAATCGAAATGCACGTAAATCGATTCAAACACTCCTAACTGTTGAATGAGAGAGAGAGTTGTCCTTGTTGACGTTAACAGATGATATAATATTAGTGTATTATAGATCCTTTTTTGGCTCTATATATATGTATCGGATAGCCATTAATATTGACTAACATTTACAGTTGTTCGTAAAGTAATCTTCCAAAAGATGTACAAATAGATTAAGACTGCAAAAGATTAGAGACTGAAAGAACAAAAATAATGCACTTACTTTAATGGGAGTAGACTAGGGTAAAAAAAATTAATAATTTGGTACTATAGTTTCAAATTTTACTAGTTTTGTGGGTTTTTGTATGATAAAATTTTTTTAGGACCGATTGTAAATTACCACAAAAGTTATAAATAACTGTCAATAAAAAAATATTCATAAAAATTAAAATGACGGTACGATATCAAAATCATTTTTTGGGTACCGTAGTCTTCTCTACTTTAATGAGAAGCACATGCAGTTAGGTAGTTAAGCATTAAAAGGAACGAATTCTGTGTAAAAAGTCGAAAAGTGAGCTATGGGTCTTCATATATAATTACTGTGCTCGGGACATCGCATTGGTGTCTTCATATACATGCATTTCAGGTACTATCTCCTGAAGGGAAGAACAAGTGATACTATGCAGCATAAGCTATGTTATACATGAAGTTGTTAGACTAAACATGCCATGATGCCATTGAATTTAAAAGAGCAAGATTATTATGATTCTGGAATGAGGAAAAAGGGAAGAGACAAATCCTAAGAAGAATTTAGTTACAGAGAGAAAAGTCAGGAGTATGTCCCCCATAAAAACCCATGCACAGCTAGTGAAGTTTTTTGTCAAACACTACATGCGCAAGTGCAAAGTTGTTTACCAGGTGGGCATGATTCATCAAAGGGACATACCTCTCCCCTTCCAAAAAGGCATATCTTCGTTCATTGATAGACTTCATGTGCTTCTCTCCTTATTTAAATCTCTCCGCCAACATATGAACCCCAAAGACGCAGTTTTCTATGCTGTGATGACTCAGAACAGCGACATTTCCTTTGTGGGGATGATAAACAAATGGAACTTGAACCTTAGACCAGCTTTCTTCTTGGTTCTTGAACATATATGATTTGCTGATGATTGACACCTGTCTGAACTCGTAGTTGGAAGCATCAAACTGGGTTTTTTTAGTCCAAGCTCTTGATTTCTGGGTCTCCGTAATTCAAGAAATCCATAATTGTTTTCCAGTGAAGAACGAATCTCATTGGTTTAACTAATGTGGTTCACGTGATCTTTAGCCAATTGCAAGGAGCTGCTGTCTGTAGACAATTTACCACAGAACTTTGATCATTGCTCGAGCATGGATCGTTTCCCAAAGAAGATAATTATGTAAATAGCCTTTTGTTCAGTGCAAGAACTCTCATGCCTACGAGCTTCGGGTGAAAATTGCCTGCCATTGGTTGAGCTGATGAAGGCGTGCCAATAGTTCTCTCGATTGGCGGATGAGCGCTGGGAGCTTTCACGTGTCTGTCGGATTTTTGATTTCTAATATTCACTGCAACTCACGCCTTATACATATAAAAATATAAATTTTACACAAATTAATAATTTTTTGTTTTGATAATTAAAAAAGAGATGAGATAAAAGAGAGTGTTCATATATCACTCCAATAGACCTTCACTAATGAGATCGTGAGGCCCTGATCACGTTTGTTACTCTTCTTAGGAACAAACTTAATTAGGTTAAGATAGCAGTCAACTATCAAACCTCAATGTGTATGTCAAGACTCAAACTTTTCATTTATGCTACGTTTGATAAGAATGATAGAAACTAAGAGAGATAGAAAATAGGACGGATACAGTTTCTATCTTTTAAGGAAGGAAAAGTAAGAATGATACATTTTACTTCCTCTGTGTTTAGTAGGATGGATGAAAAATAAAAATAATAATTTTTTTTTTGTGCTTGTTAAGATTAGGGATGACAATCGAGTTGTATCGTGTCAGATTCGTGTCGAGTTATTGTGGGTTCGTGTCGATTATTAGTCAAACCTAATTCAATTTATTTAACTAATCGTGTCGTATTGAGTTGACCTATTTATTTTTGTGTTATGTTCGTGTTGACCCATATAAACTTTGAATAAAAAATTTAACGCTAATATTCTATTTTCACTAAATTGAATCTATGTTCATACTTTTTTGGACAAACTAAAAATTAACTTAAATAAATATAAATATAATAATAATAAGTAAAAATATTTTTCTATATAATAATTATGTCAGTGCTTTAAAAATAGTTATAAATAATTAACATTTTATGTCTATAATACTAATTAAATATGTTAATTTTGTGTTATCATATAAACAAGAAAATAGAGAAAGTGTTTATTCTTAAATAAACGGGATGATGGTGTCAATTTTGAGTTTGACAAGTTAAACTGAATATAAGCCGCTTATATTTGGTGTTCGTGTGTCAGGTCATTTTTGTATTTGTGTCGAGTTATAATGAAATTCGTGTCGAATTATAATCAAGTTCGTGTCATAAAATTATTGTGGAGATTGAATCGTGTCATCGTATTGAATCGAAAATTTCCACCCCTAGCTAAGATGGAAATTTTTTTATTTTTTATTTTTAAATTTTAAATTTTTTTAAAAAAAATATTAATACATATTTTATCATTGTATTTATATATGAAATTAATGTATACATAATATATGTATATATCAAAGATATATAGACAAATAAGATACATTTCAACATAAATAATTAATTTTACATCCACTTTCTTTCCGATTTTGGAGGGATTGATTTTGGTGAGTTGGAAAGAAAGCTCATTCATTCACTTTTCCATCCTTCTTATTTTTCTTCCTTATCAAACATTATATTTTATTTATCCTTTCAACTTTTCATCCTTCGAACTTTCTATCATTTCATTTTTCCATAATACCAAATGGAACATTAGGGTAAGAAGTTCGGTTAGTATCTCACTGGAGCACCCGATTTGATGTAATTACAAGTCCATATAAATAAATAATTATTCACTCTTTATCTATATGTAACTCAATAATTATTTAAGTAACCTTCTTTTAACTAACAAAAAACTAGGATGTATTTTTCTATAGGATAACATAGGTAAAGAACTTTGGTCCACGTGAAAATACAAGAAAGTAAATTGAAAAAGAGTGGTACTGTCCAAAAGAGTCTTTTTAAGGTTAAAGGTCCGAACCTGAAAAAATATGGGTCTATTTGGTTTGTCTTTACAAAACAAGTTTTTGTTCTCAAATCTCTAAAATAAGGGAGATGTTGTTTGGTTAATTTTTTTATTCTCCAATTTTTTTAAAATTCTGAGAATTGAAGTGTAATTTTAGAGAACAATAAAATGGTGTTTTCATTGTTTTCTAAGGTAAAATGAAAACACGGGAAACACTATCTCCAAAATAATGAGGTATCCCCTTTGAGTTTCGTTGGAGACAAAAAATAGTGACCGGCTGTTCATCTTCTCCTCTCTCTCTGTCTCTGCGCAACAGATCTATGTGTGTGTGTGTGTTTGTTTTTGCTGAGTGAGAAGATAATAAAAAGAGATGGTGCTGTGTGAGAAGATAATGGAGAGAAAGGGAGACTTACTATGTGAAAAGATAATGGAGAGAGAGTTGCTGTGTGAGAAGGCGATGGACGTGACTGCCTAACTAGAGTGATAAGTTTTTTTTTTATCAGAAGTGATAAGTTAAAAATTTGTTTTATGAATCATTGTCCAAACAAGTTTTACTATTTTTTGTTCTTTAAAACCATTTTCAAAAATATATAACCAAACAAGTTTTGCAATTTAAAATTTTTTAAAAACACTTTCTTAAAACTCTTCCCAAAAATAGTTTTCAGATACTGTTTTTTGAGATACAAATCAAACAGGGGCATGTATTTCCTAGATTGGAAACTGTACTCATATCCCCACGCGTCACTGACCAATACGGCCGACGGCGCTATCAAAAATAGTAACCTTAGACATAAGATATAATAGGACTAGCTAGAATGTAAACTGACTGATTCACCCTCCAGTTCTTAAAGTGATATGCACTCCCGCATATGATCACCTGTTAGGAAAATGTAATTTTATGTTTATCAATTTTTTTAATAAATTTTTTATTTCAAATAATGTGATACAATTTCTATCATTAAATATTATTGAAATTCACTTATTTGATAGTAAAAAATTATACCAAGATTTAGTAAAAAAAATTGAGTAAGTATAACATTACTCATTAGGAAAAAGAAAGGGAGAAAGAGAGGCGAGGGCGAGAGAATGAAAAGAAACAAAAAGAGATGAATTTATATGCAGGTCAACATGATTAGAGAGAATTATGAGTGGTTACGAAGAAAAAAAATTAAACTATTATGGATATTTCATGTGAAGATCCGAAAAAAATGGCATCTCCTATTCTTTCTTAATTAAAAGAAACTCGAATTAGTGCAGCATCAAAACCACTCTCCTTTTATTTCAAGTAATGGATTTTACATAGCAAGATGTTCTAGTATTTAATCGAAAACTTTTATTAATCATATCAACATCACATCATTTGATATTTATATTTAATTCTATTTTTTGTGAGTCTAGCATTACCAAACCCCCCCCCCCCCCCCCCCTACCCAAACAAAAAACACTTAGTTTTAAGGTTCCCTTAGAAGCCACTCATTCCATTATAAAAAGGTCTTGAACCTTAAAAGTCTTCTTGTAAGAATTAATGTGGCCCACTTAATTTGGCACATGTGATTTTACTGATTATTATCAGATAATTAATTTGGGTTAGATAATGATAAGGTTACCAATTCTAATCTAACCGGTATAACTAATGATTTCTGATTGGTTAATGAGAAGAAGTGGTTTCCTGATGTTCTACTTTGATGAGAAGTAGAGTTTATGTTGAACTAGAGAACCGGTCCTCTCTCTACTTATAAATATACACATGTTCCATCGAGTTGTGTATCATACGAATAAAGGTTAGGAGAGAGAAACCGATTTCTGGGCTACACCAAAGGATGGTTCAATTCTTGATCAAGTAATTCAAGATTTACGATTATGGCTCCAGGTATGTTGATTATGATGTTATGATGTTTTTAATTCCGCATAATTGATATGTGAAAATCATGATTGTTCTAGATCTTGGAATTAGGGTTTGATTGATCTCTTTGATCAAATAAAATTTACATGTGGTATCAGAGCCTAAGTTAAGAACTCTCATGATTTTTCTTTAAAAAAAAAAAATAATAATAATAATAATTATTATTATTATTATTATTCAACTTATTGGATTTCGTAACTAAATAGTTGATGCCATTGTCGAAGGAAAGATGAATCGCCTGTTGCGTTTCATATTGGTTCATATCGTGAACATGAATGGCTTTGCAATTCTTGCTTTACAGTAGTATGATTATTATTGCCTATATTTATTGTAGATCATGAAAGTTCTATTTTTAATTGTATTATGTGTCATTCAATTCTTGAATTGAATAAACTGATCTTTTCCATAACTGTCAATGGTCCAGCATCATAAAAGACTTAATCAACATGCAATTTCATGCATATTGATATACCCATTAATCATTCTCTTTTCGTGCAGTCGTTGTGGCTGAAATAAAAGTACCTTGGCCACATGCCATATAGTTTGAGAGTTCACGTATGTACTGATGACCTGACAGTAATGAGTTTCAATTTAAGTTATCTACTAGTGACTTAGCACGAATGAATAGAATTGGGTGTTTATAATATTTTTAGCATGACTATTATTATCCATAATGTCGAATGCCAAAGATATATTGGTTAGATTGATGTCATGCTATGCAATACTCAAGAATGACATTTATGCTATTTATGCTTCTATTTAGTCTTATGAATGATCTTTTCTGTCATAGTGATCAATTATTATTGATCTGATAATTTACACAAAGTCTTGATTATGATTTGTTATCTATATTATGCTATAATTTGGTAGCCGCCAAAGTGGCCCAACTAGAATGACTTATAGATATCAAATCACAAAATTGATATTTAATATCCATTACTGAGATATTAAAATAATAATTTATGCTATGTTATTATTTCGATTTGAAATCTATATTACGATATAGTTCGGTAGTTACCAAAGTGATCCAACTAGAATGACTCATAGATATCAAATCGCATAATTGATTTTAATATCCATTATCTTGTGATATTAAAATAATCGTTTGTGCAACGTCATTATTTTGATTTAATGCCTATATTATGATATAGTTCGGTAGCCGCCAAAGTGGCCCAACTAGAATAACTAATAGGTATTAAATCATATAATTGATATTTAATACCCATTATCCATGTATTAAAAATAATGACTTGCAAATTGCAGTTTCTTGATCATTTAGATATTAGGAATCGGCTCAAAGGTGCACCACCTTTCAAATGATTAATTAACTGAAATATGATGATTGGTGTATATTCATAATGGGTGTGAAACGGATGCCCAAAGGTGACGGACCTACCTAATTATGAATATATTATCAATTAGTCCTATTAGGTGAGAGAGAATCACCATAATGGTTAATGCATCAGTATATCGTGATTATTACCCAAAGGAGAGTCACGATAGTACTACTTATTGTTTCTTAGAATATATATTTATTCTAACTCATGGTTAAACTTATAGATGACTCAAGGCATTAATGTAGTGAGCATTTACCTTATTTTATTGTTAGTTCATGTATTGTTACATTCACATACTTTGTCTAGTTTGATACTTAATAGAATGAGTATTTTAAGATTGATGTGAACAAATTCAATTTCACTTATGTATTTCGATTACTTGTCTGACACTTAACTGCTATTACTGAATCAAGTAGTTCTAATGAAAAGGGCTTTGCACAAAGCCTATAAGGGATCAAATAGACTAGACATTATGTTTATGCGAATGATAATTATGAATAATATTAAGTTAGTACTTTCGCATATGGATAATGCTTATTAATGTCACATAGTTATGCAAGAATGTTATTGAACTATTGATGAGTTTCTTATTGGACAATGATAGTTGAACTTACCATTATGAAATTTGATAGTACATGTGGGATGCATAAATATATCCTCATAATTTTAGCTACTAAGTTGATGGTTTTAAGGATAGACGAGTTCTTTTATGTAATTTAATTTGAACTCTTCATCACTTGATATAAACCTATATTGATGATATGTAGCATGATAATGTATGTCTATTATGTTTGTTTAAGTGGAAACAAGACTTAAGAATTTAAGGCACTATTCTAAGACCAAGAGCCTACTTAGCTACTTAGGCTCATAAGGGAAATAAATAATATGTGTCATTTATATAAAAAATTGAGACATTTTTAAAATGATTGATATAAATGAATGGCATGATTCGAAAGGAAAGATAAGCATTAAAGCTTTTGTATGTTTCGAATCAAACCTTAAAAAAGAATATTCTAGTAACACATTATGGATTGACTTGAATTGGCTACAACAAATGTTTCAAATTCGATGTTAGGGATTTCTCATAACTCAAAATGTTAAATCATAAATTGATATCTATGGTTAATCAGGTCAAAGCCCAATTTAAGGTGGTTGGGACTTTCTGTTTGTTTCTAGATATCAATCATAATTTATGTAATAATTTGTGTTCCTAGTATTTTGAAGTTTGATTTTCTTATCTAAACTTCATGATGATTATTAATCTTTTCAAATATGATAATAAAGTGTTAGTTTGTTTAAAAATACATTTTTAGTATTTTGGTATTCTTCATAATGGTTTGTATAAATTAAAGCCTGATGACCTATTTTTGAATCTCTTCTAACCCTACATCATAATGTTTAGAACATACTGTAGTCTGATAAATGAAAAATTCTTTATGTTGTGACATAAATAACTAGGTCACATAATTATAGAAAAGTTGAAGAAACTAATCAAATATGATATTGTTTTCAATCTAGAATTTTAATCAAAAATGAATCAAACAAAAAACACCAAGAAGAGTTCTAGAAGTGTAAAACTCTTTAAACTTATCCATACAGACACATAAAGAATTTGTTATCATATTTATGGATGATTTTTCACATTATGGCTATCTCAATATACTACATAAAAATTTCAAGTAGAGAATGTCACTAAGGTACATATTATTAATGTTGAAATATATGTATATAGAAAAGTAAAAGTCATTAGATCGGATAGGTGATAAATATTAGGGAATGTATGATGGTTAAAGATAATGATTTTATCTATTTATTAAACTCCTTGAAAAGTATGATATTTCTACTTAACGCACTATGCCTAGTACGTGGTAGCATAATGGTATAGTTAATAGGCATACATAGTGAAAATGCTTAAGAGTATATTATGTGATTTCTTATTACTCTTATTTTATGGATGAATGTTTTTGGAGTTTGAGACATCTGAAAAGAAATTGGATTTTAGAACGATTAATAGTAACTTTATCGTTTATCAGAAAAAATCCAAAGGGTATAAGTTTCACTATCCTACCCATAGTATGAGAATTATATGTATTGATAATGTCAGATTTATTAAGAATGGTGAAATCAGTGGGAGTGATAAATCACATAGAAAGTGGTTATACCCATAACTTGTAATGATGTTGTTGTTCCCACAATTGTTGAATGATTTGACAATGTTGAACAACAAATTAATGATTAACCACTCCATATTGAGATTGTCACCAATAAATTGAAAGTAGAAAAATATCACATGAGTAGCATTAAGATAATCTCTAATATAAATAAGATAAGCTATTCCGAATGATTACGTGATATATCTACCAGAATCTGATTTTGATTTAGGGATAAATAAAGATTTAATATCGTTTTCACAAGCCATTGGAAGTAATGACTTTGCTAATTGGATTGATGTCATGAATGATTAATTGAAATTAACGGACCATAATGAAGTTTGAAATCTTGCTAGATATGAAGTCAAACTTATGATCAAAGGTTTCACTCATAATTGAGACATTGATTATATAGAGACCTTCTATCATGTATTTAACAAGGACTCACTAATAATCATTATGACATTGGTAGCTCATTATGATTTAGAGTTATACCATATAAATGTGAAACTATAAAGCTTAACCTAAAAAGTTCTCAATAAGAGAAATAATTCTTGAGTTGCAAACTTAATAGGTCAATATATAGACATAAATAAGTTTTTTCCACCATGGTATTTTTAGTTCAATGATATCATTACTTCTTTAAGTATTAAGGAAAACACCATTATTGGTGTATATATATCTTAAAGTTAGTAGGAGTAAGATTTTTAACTCTATATGTTGATATTGTGTTGTTTGTCAGTAGTAATATTTGATTATTACAAGAAACCAAGTTTCTCTCTATAAATATTAAATGAAAGATATGGTGAGACAGCCTATGTGATTGTAATTTAAATGTCCCAGGATCGATCACATAGATTATTTGGGTTATCTCATAAAATATATATAAGAAGTATTCTAGAGAGATTTAATGTGGAGAACTATTATGCTAATGTTACTCCAATTTAAGTAAAAATGATAAGTTCAGCAGTATGTAATATCCAAAGAATGTAATTGATTTCTTATGTTTTATGTATACATTTACGCGTATAATATCATATATTATTCTTGCAGTTGGTATATTATGTAAATACCGAATCGATCCTTAAATGGATCATTACTAGCTTACAATATATTTACAAGGTATGAATGATTACATACTCACATTTAAGAAGTCTAATCATCTAGTGGTGATTGACAATTATGAAAGTTAAATTGTAGCTTACTTTGAGGCTACAATTTATGGATTATGAATGCGAAATTCTAATCTCAGGACTTGGAATTGTCGACTTTATGGTCAAGCCACTGAGAACTTATCGTGATAATTTCGCATATGTGCTTTTTGCTAAGTGTCTATAGAGTATAATAGCATGAAGCTCATGATTGCAAATCCATTAAAGAAAGTGTTTCTAAAGACATTTAAAGATGTTAACATAATGAGTCTTGATTGTAGCTCATGATGGTTGTTTACTTAATGTTGTGGATTTTGCATAATGATTATTTATTTGACACTTTCAGTTCTTACTCGAACTGTTTACGATATTTCTTATTTTTCAGAATGTACGTACATGTATGAGATTGATTGAATGATAACAAGATTAGCCTTTGGCACAAGACATTATTGTTGGACCTTATTATATATATACTTCTCAATTTATAGATCACGTTAGGCAGGTTGCTAGTGTTGTGGTACATGGAAGGGACTATGTCGTGTTAATGATGTACAACCGCCATGACTCGCATTAGTGGGTTGTTTAATTGTGGTATTATGATGACCAAATTAAGGTAGTGATGGATTGGATTTATTGCGTGCTTATGTGAACCTTGCTAGACCCAATTGTAAGATAATCATATGGGTCAAGTGGGAGAATGTAAGAATTAATGTGGCCCACTTGATTTGACACATGTGATTTTACTGATTATTATCAGATAATTAATTTGGGTTAGCTAATGATAAGGTTACCAATCCTAATCTAACCAGTATAACTAATGATTTCTGATTGGTTAATGAGAAGAAGTGGTTTCCTGATATTCTACTTTGATGGGAAGTAGAGTTTATGTTGAACTAGAGAACCGGTCCTCTCTCTACCTATAAATATACACATGCCCCATCGAGTTGTGTATCATACGAATAAAGGTTAGGAGAGAGAAATCGATTTCTGGGCTACACCAAAGGATGGTTCAATTCTTGATCAAGTAATTCAAGATTTACGATTATGGCTCCAGGTATGTTGATTATGATGTTATGATGTATTTAATTCCGTATAATTGATATGTGAAAATCATGATTGTTCTAGATCTTGGAATTAGGGTTTGATTGACCTCTTTGATCAAATAAAATTTACACTTCTTTCACACACCATCTGAATCAAAGTCTTCAAAGCTCACCAAGTAACAGTCTTTGTACCTTTTTATGCTTTAAGCTAATAGTCCTTTGATTCACTCACATCTTTTTCTCTCTCTCTCTCTCCATTTTTTCCTTTCTTCTTCTTCATATATATTCAGACGAAACCCTAATATCCAACTCCAACCAGATAAGGATGGGAAGAGGAAAGATTGCAATCTGAAGGATCGACAACGCCACAAACAGGCAGGTGACTTTCTCAAAGAGAAGAAATGGACTACTGAAGAAGGCGAAGGAGCTCGCCATTCTTTGTGATGCACAAGTTGGACTGATCATTTTTTCCAGCACCGGAAAGCTCTACGAATTTGCAAACACTAAGTTAGACACCTATACATATAACTATTCATCAGTTTGTTTGATCTCTGTATTCAACTTTGTCTCCATTAGATTATTCCTATGTGTAGAACATAGATACTGCAAGCACAAGATGAACCTCTTCTAGGTATACCTCTGTTGGATTGTCCTATTCTATATATCAACCTGCATATTTTGTTTGGTTTTACATTATTAATATAATAGAGTTTCCAAGACACTAACAGAGAGCAAAAGTTCTTGTTATATATAATTGCTCCATGGTTTTTCAAACTGTTTTAAGTGAATTAATTATATCCATATATACTTCCTTTCTTTGACAGGGCAAAAATATCTAAATTCAATATTTGTAGATATATTTTCAGACCTACTGTCGATACTAAGTGGAGGGACTCTAGGCAGCTCCTCAATCCCCAGGGTGACACGTGGATAGGTGTGGCCGTTATGGAGGTTAGGAGCCGCCGAGGAGTGGCGCTGAGAAGGGGTGACTCGGAGGAGCCGAGTACGCCATCTGACATCCGCATTTATGACGATACGACAGTACATTTATGTCAATGTGAGTGACTCAGACAACCATTAATGATGTGCCTGCATCCTCGAGACCCGAGTCTGCAGGTCATGATCACCTAGCATTAATAATGAGGGACCGGGTACACAGTCTCGGCATACCCCGGGGTACTGTTCCCCCGAGCATTGAATGCCCGGGGTAGGCGTTGGAGAAGCTCTAAGCCCTTGGAGGTAGCTATAAATTCTCGGCGTAATGCCGAACTCTCGCCCTATCGCCTGGACATTAATGGCGTGATGATTTGAGTTGAAAGCACTCATTACGCTTGGGTAAGGGGGCCGAGTATTGAATGCTGCGATGGGACTTAAAGTCATAACACTCATTGCCTTTTCAGGTATAAATACCCCAGAAAGAGGGAAGTAAAGGTACGCAAAATCACAACACAAAATTCATTAAGCTTTAACCTCGAATCTCTGACTGACTTGAGCTTCGGAGGGGATAAGCCGGATGTACACCTGGCTCCCATTCCTGACTTTGTGGATTGTTTCAGGTTCAACATACGTGCAAACCGCTACCTCAAATCATTGCAGGAAATATCCCGTGCAATTTGGCGCCGTCTGTGGGAAACCATTTACGAACTTTTCCCTGTGGTGGTTACCTCATGGTGAACACTCGATCGCAAGGTGATGGGGTGGGAGTTTACGTATGATAAACGCGAACGCTACCCGTCTCCCCGCAGTCACAGAGTCAGGCCCATTGGACCAGTTAGAAGAAAGCGGGCATCCTTCGTAACAAACGTTCCCCGGGGACCAGGACCTTGGGGGGCAGGGCCTTTCGGCTCGCGATATTGTGGAAATGGTGGAAAAACGAATGAGAAAGCGCATTAAACGACTGGAAAGAGATAATGCGAAGGTGCGGCGGCGGCTTGATGGATTCGAGCGGTCGGGCGATCCCAGTCGGCGAAGCAGCGGAAATGGGGACCGGAGTGCCAGTCGGGGCTCCTCCGCGGGGGCTAGGCAAGGGGCCCCTGGGAGAAAGGCTCGCGGCCATACTACCGAGAGGCACAATCCACGAAGCCGGGGAAAACCAACTCCTGAGGAGGGCTCAGTGCGTCGATACCGCGAGGCGGACCTGTCCCAATTGGACCTCCGGCGTGGGATTCCAGCAGATGTGGGGAAGTCCCAGACAGAGTCCACGGCACAGGCGCCGAGAAAGCGGCGACCCCAACGGGACGCCCAAGGACGTTTTGATGAAAGGCGCCGAGCATAAGAACCAGAAGAGGACGAGGATGAGCAGATCAGCTCTCCGTTTGTGCGGGCAATTCAGGATATGGAAATGCCAAAGAAATTTACCGTTCCTCGATTTAAAGTATACGACGGAAGGACGGATCCTGAGAGTCACTTGCGACAATATATGTCACACCCCCACCCCGGATCACATAGGGTGGGCGGCGGACTGGCCACCAAGGCCTTAACTAACCATCCCTGTGCATAATAAATGCAAAATACAGCGGAAGACAAATAATAAAGTGATCCAATCCATCGACTTAATGAATACCAGAGGAATAAACTAAACATCACCAACATCATTATTAAACTCATGTAAAACAATGAATAACCATAAGGTTCACTACTCTAAGAAAAAGCAACATTATTCTCAAAACAATTGAATGTTTGTCTCAAAAACTATAAAAGACATTTATTCCTGAAGACCTACAATAAAATAAATTTTCAAGTCCTCTAATCCCTTGTATATCAGCAGACTTACTCCTCACCCTGATCATCTCCTGAAAAATGTTATATGTTTGGGTGAGCACAATGGCCCGTGAATAACAACCACCTCTAATAATATGTGAAAATAAATCCCACAATTTATATACAAAAATAAACTTTGATACATACATAAGTACAACAAATTGTACCCAAATCCTTCCCACATAATCATGTAAACAAAATGATCTCATGATCACAAATAACTTCATAAATGAAAAGACATTTATAACCCAAAATACCCACTCATTTTCACCAATAATTTTATAAATGAAAAGACTTTTATAATCCAGAACATTCACACACAAATTTAGTCTCAAATATATTTGTCAAATCATGTTTGTTACCACTAGCCTGGTAACTGGCCCCGTCTCTTGTCATCATTAGCCTGATGACTAGCCCCGTCTCTTGTTACCACTAGCTTGGTAACTGGCCCCTATGTGCACATCTCTATACCGACCACGCCGGTATACAATCTTGTTACCATTTAGACCTGGTAACCCAGTCCCCGTCTCATAAACATGATTTTCACACACACACCAAAATTGTAGTTTCAGTCCCAACGCATACAAAATTTTCCTTTCATCACCAAAACAATGATATAAAATCATCTCACAAATTTCCCAAAATTCACATGTATAGCAGTTCACATTTGCAAAACATTTAATTGCAATCCCAAATATCAACACATATATCATATATATGAAAATTTCACACACACGCACCCACACATTTAATATAGAAAATTCTCCCAAAAGAAGAAGTAAACTACTCACCTTGATTTCCAAAATCCAATTCAAAGCACTCTTTCTCAATCTCAATGTAATCACCACCTAATCCAAAATAACAGATAACAATCAAGTTCTATTCCTAACTTCGTTGTTTCGCGATTTTATATTTAATTTTTATACCTCCTACCCCTTGATATATACTTAGTATATCTTTTACATATAAATATCCTTTCCAATATGAGGTAATAGGGTGTAGAAGCATTCTGGGCTGTTTAGAAAAAGTTTCTAAAGTTTTGGGGTCAAATCATAATTTTTGAAACTTTTGGGGTCAAAGTGTAATTTCCTTAAAAACGAATTTTTCTATTTTCGAGGCTGCCACAAACTTTCCAGAATAGTGCTTAAGGTTATAGAGACCCATTTTTCAATAATACAACCTCAATTTGACTTATTAGAGTAACCGTTGATTATTTAAATACTTAATCGAAACTTATAGGGGTCGTTTCAAAATTTCAGAAGTTTTTCAAGACTCGGAGACTGTTTTGAAATGATCATATTTGTTTCAAATATATTGAGTCAGTTCTATAAATTACCAAGTTCCATGGTAGTCAAAAATTGAGTTTATAAAAGTATAGGGATCAAAATACAACTACTTAAAACTAAGGGGAGCTTTCTGTAATTCTAAAGAATTCCATCTTCTTCACCAACGTAACTTGCAGGTTCTGCAACTTTTCTTCTTCTTCCCTTGTTTTCTTTTTGCTTTGTAAGATATTAAATAAATTCTTTAAAGGCCTCAAAACAATAAATCTATACTAAGTCTCAAAACACTTAAATGAACATATATATATATATATATATATATATATATATATATATATATAAATGTATTCCTTATCACTATTTATGATAACCTTAATACTATGTAATTGAATAGAATACAAAACCCATAAACTAAATGATGGATTCATACCTTCAATATATCCAAATCCCTTCTTCTTCTTTCTTCTTTCTTTATTCCTTCTCTCTCTCTCTCTCTCTCTCTGTGTGTTTAGCGGCAGAATCCTTCTTTCCCTTTTTCTTTTTGTTTTGCCCTATTTTGACTGCCTACAATGTATATATACAAAATAAAAAAAAAAAACCCTACAGTAACCCTACAATTCCTCATTCTTTAATTACACTAACATCCATTTTCAAAAATAATATCACAAATTGACCTAAACTAAGTTAGGTATATATTTCAAAATTTTGGGGTTTTACAATATAAGCAGTTAATGTCTATTTACGATGCTGATCCCAGGATACTATGTCGAGTATTCCCGATGAGTCTAGGGGACACGGCCATGAAATGGTATGAAAACCACCTCCCCGAGAGCATCCGATCCTGGAGACAATTGTCGGAACTCTTTGTGGCTCGGTTCATCACCAACAGTAAGAAACCGAAAGACATCGGCGCGTTGCTTACGCTCAAAAGGAATGGCGGGGAGTCCCTCCGACAGTATGCAATCTGGTACTGGGAAGAGGTAAATGAGGTCGAGTCATGCTCCGAAAGGATGGCCGCGACGTCATTCCAATTAGGGTTATCCTGAGATACCGATCTCTATCGGTCACTAACTAAGAAAGCCCCGGGAGATATGAGGGACCTAATGGCTCGGATAAAAAAATATGCCAGACTGGAAGAGGAAACCGTCGGTCCCGAGGGAAGGGCTTCAATCCCGAGGAGAAGAGAGAGGGAGCCGCCCACCAGAAGGGGAGGACCTATCCCGCCTCCGAATCGTTTGTCCTTCCAAGGGGTGAATACGACCTTCAAGGAGCCTATTTATAGGATGTTGAACAAGATAAAAGATGAGCCCTTTTTCAAGTGGCCGCCCAGGATGATAGGAGACCCATCTACGAGGAACCCGACGGCCCGTTGTTCCTATCATAAAGACGTGGGGCATCGTACTGAGGATTGTAGGGTTTATAAATCCTTTCTCAAGCAGCTAGTCCGAGAAGGACATCTAGGCGAGTTCATTGATAGAAGACTCCTCGGAGTCCCGGCAGGGAGAGATGCCGAGGTTCCTCGAGAACAGGTACCTGTGATTGATGTCATACACGCTTGTACGGTGGAGAGACCAATGTATAACGTCCTACGGGCCGAGCTGAGGAAGGTTTCGCAAGCTATGAGGGTGGAGGAAAGTAGATGTGAAGAGTCGACGTCTAAAAAGCCTCGGCATGGTGCCGAGGTTATTTATTTTTCTAACGCCGACCTAGGCAGGCTGGTGCTCCCCCATGAAGACGCACTAGTGATCACTTTGCGGGTGCACACGTACGACATCAAAAGAATCTTGGTGGACTCAGGCAGCTCCTCCGAGGTTCTGTACGACGACCTCTTCCGCAAGATGGGGTTCACCCAAAAAGACCTAAAGCCAGTAAGGACTCCGCTGATAGGGTTCAACGGTTCTAGCGCCCTCCCTCTCGGGAAAATCACCCTAACAGTTCGGGCTGGGATTGTTGTCATCCCGGTGGAATTCATGGTGATAGATTCGGACTCACCTTACAACGCCATCATGGGCAGGACATGGTTGCACACTTTGAGAGCGGTGCACTCATCGTACCATCAGAAGATCAAGTTTCCCACCCCGGAAGGTATCATGGAAATTCGGGGAGACCAGACTTCGTCGAAACACTGTTTTTATGCCGCCATGAAGACCGGGGTCAGTAGCCAGTCTCAGGAACGCGACCCGGAGGCGGTATGAGCCAAATAAAAATTACAGTCTGGTCGGCCCGGGGTGGATGAACCCCTCACAGAGCCAGCCGACCGTTCCACGGAAGCTCTGATCAAAATTTTCCTGGATCCTGGCGACGAGGAAAGGTATTTCCTCATAGGGGCATCACTGAATAATGCCGAGAAGTCTGAGATGATCTCATTTCTACAACGCAATTCTGACGTCTTCGCCTGGACACAAGCCGAGATGACGGGGATAAGTCCCGAGGTGATTACTCACCGACTCCATGTGGACCCCTCCTTTAAACCCGTGAGGCAGAAGGCTCGTAGAACGGCACCTCATCATGCAAGGGCCGTAGACGAGGAAGTGAATAGGTTGCTGGAGGTCGATTCCATTCGAGAGGTGCAGTTCCCCCAGTGGTTATCTAACACTGTGTATGCCAAGAAGAAGGAAGGAAAGTGGCGCGTGTGCGTAGATTTCACAGATTTGAACAAAGCGTGCCCCAATGACGAGTATCCATTGCCCAAGGTCGACCAATTGGTGGACGCTACTGCAGGCCACAAGCGAATCACCTTCTTGGACGCTCGGGCGGGCTACCATCAGATCCCTCTGCATAAGTCAAACCAAGAAAAAACAGCATTCATCACGCCCCGAGGGATCTATTATTACACAATGATGCCGTTTGGATTAAAGAATGCTGGCGCGACTTACCAACGGCTGATGAACAGGATGTTCAAACGGTTACTCGGCGTCACTATGGAGGTCTATATTGATGACATGTTGGTCAAAAACAAAGAAGGTTCCGACCATCTCCGAGATCTCGGGAATACGTTTTCCATACTCCGGAGTTACGGCCTCAAGCGCAATGCCTCGAAGTGCGCCTTCGGAGTGAGCTCGGGAAAATTTTTAGGCTATCTAGTCACTCATAGAGGCATCGAGGCTAACCCCCAGCAAATACAAGCCGTGCGGAACATACAGGCACCGAGAACTACCAAAGATGTCCAGAAGCTAACCGGCATGTTAGCCGCCCTCAACCGCTTCATCTCCAAATCTTCCGACAGGTGCAAGCCGATTTTCGCCATACTTAAAGGGGCTGTAAAAGGCTCTTGGAACAAGGAGTGTGACCAAGCATTGGAAGGAATTAAAGAGTACTTGAAGCGCCCTCCGACCTTGTTCGTACCGGCGGCAGGGGAAGTACTCAAGCTCTATTTATTAGTTTCGGAAGGGTCCGTGAGTGGAGCACTTGTCAGAGAAAGCGAGGGGGTCCAGAAGCCGGTCTATTTTGTAAGCAAGACCCTACTCGACGCTGAGACAAGATACTTGCCAATGGAAAAATTGGTTCTGGCATTGGTAGTTTCGGCAAGGAAACTTCGGCACTATTTTCAGGCTCATGCCATAGAAGTCCTGACTGATCGGCCCCTCAAACCTATCCTTCACAAAGGCGACCTGACAGGGAGAATCGCCAAGTGGGCTGTGGAGCTCGGCGAGTTCAATATAAAGTATAAACCACGTATCTCGATCAAAGGACAGGTCATTGCCGATTTCATTGCCGAGTTTTCTGCGTCCGAGTCCCCACCAGAGGCGCGAGCATTCGGGGACGACGTCTGGAGCCTTCATGTGGATGGATCCTCGAAAGCAAGGGGGGCAGGGATAGGCGTAGTGCTGTCCAGCTCAGGAGGTTTCCTAATAGAGCGAGCTATCAGATTAATGTTCAAAGCATCTAATAATGAGGCCGAGTACGAGGCTCTGTTAGCAGGACTCGATATTATGCATTTTGTCGGAATTCGGCACCTCCACGTCTTCTGTGATTCACAGCTGGTAGTCAATCAGATCAACGGCGATTTTGAGGTCCGGGACAGCAGAATGAAGGCATATCACAAGAAGGCGAAATCCAGGATGGGGAAGTTGGAAAAGGTGGAAGTCTCCCAGATCCCGAGGGAACATAACATTCATGTCGATGCCTTAGCTTGTTTGGCATCGGCATTAGCCTCGGAGGTAACTCGGCGCATCATTGTCGAAAATCAGGAATCACCGAGTATAGAAGAAATGGGAGCCGAGCAAGCATTGCCGGTTCAGATACAAATGCCTTCAGGTTGGATGGAACTCATAGTCAATTACTTGACGGAGGGAATTCTTCCTGAGGACGCGAAAGAAGCCTGAAAGATTAAACTTAAAACTCCAAGGTACTGGATATCTGCCGACCATCAATTGTACAGGAGATCTTTCTCCGGGCCGCATCTACTTTGTGTCCCCAAGGAAAAGGTGGAGTCGTTGCTCTACGAAATCCACGAGGGGGTATGCGGAAGCCACACGGGAGGGAGATCCCTCGCGCATCGAGCAATAACTCAAGGATATTGGTGGCCATACATGCAGAAAGACGCCAAAAGTTACGTTCAGAAATGTGACAAGTGTCAGAAATTTGCCCCGATCATCCGGCAACCAGCGGGGGACCTGAACTCGTTGACAAGTCCTTGGTCGTTCTCCCAATGGGGGATCGACATTGTGGGACCACTCCCAAAGGCCCCCTCGGGGAATAAATTTTTACTGGTGGCTACGGATTACTTCACTAAGTGGATTGAAGCTGAACCCTTGAGCCATATTCGGGATGTAGAAACGAAGAAGTTCGTATGGCAGAATATAATCACTCGTTTCGGGATCCCCCGGGCGATTATCTCGGACAATGGCACTCAATTGAACAGCTGCCCCTTTAGAGCTTTCTGCTCAGAGTTTGGGATACGTAACTATTATTCCACACCGGCCTATCCCCAGAGCAATGGGCAAGCAGAGGTTTCCAATAAAACGGTGCTAACTGGAATAAAAAAGAGGCTCGAAAAGGCGAAGGGTAGGTGGACCGAGGAACTGCTCAACATGCTATGGGCCTATAGAACCACTCCAAGGACATCGACGGGGGAAACGCCGTATGCTATGACATATGGCGTTGAGGCTGTCATCCCGTTGGAAGTGGGGCTCCCGACCATACGGAGCCAAGCATTCGAGTTGGGGGACAACGATCAAGTGCTTGCCAAAGACCTCGACCTAACCGAAGAAAGAAGGGAACTTGCGTCCATCAGAATGGCCAAGTACCAAGCGGAACTATCAAGACAACACTAGAAGAGGGTCCGCACAAGGACTTACCAAGTGGGGGACCTGGTGTTGCAAAAAGCGATGGGCGCTTCTCGGGAGCCCGCTGATGGGAAGCTCGGCCCTAATGGGGAAGGACCTTATAAAGTGATTGCTGTGAGGGGCACGGGCGCATACCGATTACAGGATTTAGATGGAAACGATGTAATCCGACCTTGGAATGTATCGAATTTGAAGAAATATTACAGTTAAGTTTGCAACTCTTGTTAAATAAACACGAGCCAAGCGCTCGGTCGTTTGGGGCACGGCCCCGAGGGGTGTCAGACTCCAGCCTTGGAGCAACGCTCTCAAAATAACTAACACGAGCCAAGCGCTCGGTCGTTTGGGGCACGACCCCGAGGGGTATCAGACTCCAGCCTTGGAGCAATGCTCTCAAAATAACTAACATGAGCCAAGCGCTCGATCGTTTGGGGAATGGCCCCAAGGGGTGTCAGACTCTAGCCTTGGAGCAACACTCTCAAAATACTAACACGAGTCAAGCACTCGGTCGTTTTGGACACGGCCCCGAGGGGTGTCAGACTCCAGCGTTGAAATAAGTAGCTTGAAAAAATGCAAACATTGAAATAAGTAGCTTTCATTACGAAAAGATAAGAGGGGTTTTGCATCCCCTATAGCATACAAAAAGAGAATTACAAAAAAGGAGTACAAGCAGCAGGAAGGAGCCCCCGGGTCCCTATGAAGTTGCAGGCTCGCCGCCACCGAGCTCACCACCGCCGAATCCACCATCACCCCTTGGCAGCTCCTCTCCAACCCCTAAGATATCATCAAGTTCGGTGTCATGCATCCCCGTAAGGATGGGGTTCGGAGGAGGAGGAAGATCAAGAGGCGAAGGCTTATCAGAACCATCACTAAGTGTGATGGGTTCGTTTCGGCCCTCAGTTCCAATCTTCCCTTCCTCCAGGCCGCCTTGGCCAAGTTCAGGCTGCTCCTGCTCCTCGGGAAGGGTGCTTTCGGAGGGTCCGACAGCGCTACTATGCCTCTGGAACAAAGCCGAGTCGACATCAACTTGAGCGGCGTACAGGGCGGCATCCCAACCTTCCTTGAAAGCTTTTTGTTTGGCTTCCTCGAAGGCAGGGACCATCTGATCTTGGGCCATCAGCCACACCCTTTGGCACTCCTCCTGCAGCCTGTCGTGCTCTCCGGCCTTCTCGGCAGTCAGGGAGTCGACCTTGGCTGTCAACTCATTGATGATGGCCTCGGAGTCTTGCAACCTGACCTCGTTCGCCGAGACCCGGAGCTCATACTCTTCGACCTTTTTTATGGTCGCCGCCTCGCCCGCCTGCACCTTCTCCAAGTCAGCGACGACGGCATCGCGTTGGCGGATCAGCTCGGTGATATGCTTGGTCTGGTCGGCCAAGGTCCTCTCCACCGCTCGGATGTGCTCATCCTTTGTGGCTATGGTCTTCTCGACGTCCTTGGCCGCCTGTTTGTATTCACAAAAACGGTCGATGATGACCCCCATCTGTTGGCAGGCCTGAAGAGAAGGAAAAAACCAAATTAGATACTGCCGAGCACAAAAAGGATAAACAATAAATGAACTTTACTTACCACCATGTTGCTTTGCATGGTGTTTAGGAGGAGCCGATTGTCCCCAAGAGTTTGGTGGACCGCCATGTCGGCCCCAAACTGAAAAGTCCCTGCGACAGCGAATGCGACGTCGGCAGATCGGAGAATAGAATCTGCCTCCAAGACAGGACGTCCGCTTCTAGTCTCCGCCCGGGTGACCCACTCAACAGAAGTAATGGCGCCCGGCGCATCGTGACGGCGCTTCTGGCGGCGTTCTTCAGAGGGCTCGGGGTCCCGACCCCTTCTCTCCTTCTGCCGATCAGCCAGGGGGGACTTGGCGGCTGGGTGGCTGCCCCCTCGGCGGAATGACGAGGTCCCCCGAAGGATGAGGACGCGTAGGCGGTAGAGGCGGTTCCCGACGGGGTGAGGTCGGCGGGTGAATGGTTGGAGCAGTGACTGATGGCCCGGCGGCCCCCGAGAGCCTGGCTCTCCTTGCCGCTGCGGCAGCTTCCATCGATGCGGCAGTGATTGTTGGTGGGTTGAACATGTCTTCGGGAATGAGGGTCTGCTCAAAAGGGGTCCCTTCGGAATCGCGGTCAGGGTCCTCCTCAAGATTTTCCTCTTCCTCTGATGAGAGATCTTGCCAATGCTGAGGACTGAAAGGCGGAGGGATCTGGAAAAATTGGATGTAGGTTGGATGGTAGCCGAGAAGTACGTGCGCTGCTCGGGAGTATTCGTTGGTCGGTTCGGAAAACCACACCTTCAGCAAGTCCGCAAACCTGACTTGGGATCTCAGGGGCTGGGCAGCGTCACATCGGTATCCTTCTGCAAAAACAGACAGCTGATGTTATGGCTAAGAAGGAAGGAAGAGCTAAACTAAAACAGAGAATAGGCAAGGGCACACATTCATCCCTTGGCACTTTGGGACAATACAACCCGTCATACTCGGGCCCGTCTCCTTTCTCCCAACTGCCGCCGAGCATGACCAGGTCGTCCAAAATGCCCCTTGTCCGAGTCAGGCATGTGGGTGACCAAATACATGGAGGTATCCCGGGCCTGGAGGTAATACCTGCCCCCGGCAACTAGCCTAAGGTCATAGCAGAACAATATTTCGTCTACTCCTAAATTCACCTCCAGCCGAGCGTTCAAGGCGACTACGCCCATGACTATCCTAAAAAAGTTTACCCCACACTGGAGGGGAAACAACCTAAGCTGCATCACCATTCTTAGTAAAAAGGGGTGAAGAGGAAAAGTCACCCCCCCTTCCATGATAGCTTTGGTCCAGAAAGGCATCATCTCTACACTCCCCATGTCCTGTCTATGAAATTGGGGATCAAAAGGGAATGTGAAAACGCGCTCGAGAATTCGGTATCTAGCTCTAAAGGCATCGATGTTGTCCTGGTTAACTTCGGTTCTCCTCGGCCTACGGTTATCCCTAACAGGTGCTCCTTCTACTCTCCTACGACTACGCCTAGCAGGTGCTTCCTCGCCTCTCCTACGGTTACCCCTAGCAGGTGCTCCTTCTACTCTTCTAGGAGTTCTAGCCATTGAGGGGTTCTTAAAGGAAATACAGAAGAAATGTAGAAGGAAAGAGAAAT
This sequence comes from Ilex aquifolium, assembly GCA_951799425.1. Lineage (NCBI taxonomy): Eukaryota > Viridiplantae > Streptophyta > Magnoliopsida > Aquifoliales > Aquifoliaceae > Ilex > Ilex aquifolium. The sequence continues at coordinate 5,802,976 of OX637398.1, read as the reverse complement.
GGATTCGGCAAAAGGGAAGTACTTAAGGTTCTTCGAGAGGAATGCTCGGGAGATGAGAAGAACGCTCGGGGCTTGATTGCTAGAGAGAAATTCAGGATTTGCAAAAGTCCTGATTCAGCCAAGGCCTCTCCTATTTATAGTCTGCTGAGAGCGGGAATCGAAGGGGCAGATCATCATTAGTGCATTTGAAAAAAGTGGCGTAAGACGTGCAAGTAACCGCCGCAAACCAAAAGACACGTCTGACAAGCCTCCAACCTCCTTGCGACAGCAGTCCCACGCGACAAGCAGAATGGAGGCTGGGGGGCAGTTGGAAAGACTCTAGGCAGCTCCTCAATCCCCAGGGTGACACGTGGATAGGTGTGGCCGTTATGGAGGTTAGGAGCCGCCGAGGAATGGCGCCGAGAAGGGTGACTCGGAGGAGCCGAGTACGCCATCTGACATCCGCATTTATGACGATACCACAATACATTTATGGCGATGTGAGTGACTCAGACAACCATTAATGATGTGTCTGCATCCTCGAGACCCGAGTCTGCAGGTCATGATCACCTAGCATTAATAATGAGGGATCGGGTACACAGTCTCGGCATACCCCGGGGTGCTGTTCCCCCGAGCATTGAATGCCCGGAGTAGGCGTTGGAGAAGCTCTGAGCCCTCGGAGGTAGCTATAAATTCTCGGCATAATGCCGAACGCTCGCCCTATCGCCCGGACATTAATGGCGTGATGATTTGAGTTGAAAGGACTCATTACGCCTGGGTAAGGGGGCCGAGTATTGAATGCTGCGATGGGACTTAAAGTCATAACGCTCATTGCTTTTTCAGGTATAAATACCCCAGAAAGAGGGAAGTAAAGGTACGCAAAATCACAACACAAAATTCATTAAGCTTGGACCTCGAATCTCTGACTGACTTTAGCTTCGGAGGGGATAAGCCGGGTGTACACCTGGCTCCCATTCCTGACTTTGTGGATTGTTTCAGGTTCAACATACGTGCAAACCGCTACCTCAAATCATTGCAGGAAATATCCTGTGCACTAAGCATAGAAACCGAAACCAATTACTATTTTTTTAGTCTGGTGGTTCGTCACTTGGGTAAGATATTTAACATAAGGTAATAAAGAAGCATTAGTACAGGTTACATGTCTAAATCATGATCTTATCTCCAATTCTATGCATTTCCATTTCATTTTGGTTTATCAAGTCATGTCAAGTGGACCATATTGTTTCCCGGTAAATATTATGCTTTTTTGTGGAATTGGTTGATAGACATGCTACAGAATGTGAAAGTGGAAGATTAAAGACTAACTTTTGTACTGGTATTTTGGCTAATGTGTTCTTTTCACAAATTTCCACGGGACAAGGACAATCATGATTGGAAGAAGTGAAGGGTCTAGTGCCATGCGACAGGCTACGTCATTAGTGGTGGTTTAGCAAACTTGGGAATTATTTTTTTCAGATTTTTCTTTAAGGAAGATTCATCAAAGCCTTTTGTTTTCTGCAGGCTATATTAAAGATTTGGACTAACACTGGGATCAGTATATTAATTTCACCTGCCTGTTTCATGTGGTAGCTCCACCTCTTGTGCCAATAGTCTCTCTAGTCATGGTCATGGCTATCCCTTTTCACAACTCAGCGAGTTCATATTCCTTTCCAAACGTTTGGATCGCTCTCTTGGTAACCCTCCTTTCTTTCCTACTTCTTCCCTCTTCTGACTCAGTTTATTTCCAAATATCTCGTTTCCTTCCTGGTGCAACAAGCATACTCTATGATGGAGATGCGCTAGCTGATGTTGGGGCCATTGAATTCAACAAAGTTAATTATCTATGTCGTGTTGGTCGAGCCATTTATGCAGAGAGGGTGAGACTATGGGACTCTAACTCAGGAAAGCTCTCTGATTTCACTACTCGTTTCTCCTTTTCCATCGACACGCAAGGCGTTTCCAACTACGGCCATGGACTGGCGTTCTTTCTTGCTCCCGTTGATTTTCAAATCCCACCCAACTCAGCCGGTGGTTTCCTAGGCCTGTTTAACACCACAACCAGTGACTCATCCCGAAACCAAATTGTAGTAGTTGAATTTGATTCTTTTGTAAACCCCGAATGGGATCCTCCATTTGAGCATGTTGGAATCAACAACAACTCTATTGCTTCGTCCAAGTACACCCCTTGGAATGCTAGCTTGCACAGTGGAGATATAGCTGATGCTCGGATAACTTATAATGCTACTACCAAGAATCTAAGCGTGTTCTGGAACTATAGATTAACTCCTAGTTTTCAAGAAAATTCCAGCCTTTCTAGTCAGATTGACCTAATGAAGATTCTACCTGAGTGGGTCGTAGTTGGATTTTCAGCTGCTACAGGTCAGTATGTAGAGAGGCATACACTTCAATCATGGGAGTTCAATTCAAGTCTAGAAGTAGAAGGGCCAAGCCGACACAATGCACGAGAGATCAAATTAATCTTGGGTCTAACAATTCCAGTGGGTGTTTTGATCACTGGTGGGGCGGTAGCATTTGTGATTTTGAGGCGAACCATGAGAAGAACTGCAGAGACTGTCGTCAACTTAACATCTATTAATGATGATTTTGAAAGAGGAGCAGGACCCAGAAGGTTTTCTTACAGAGACCTTGTTTTGGCTACTAACAACTTCTCAGATGAGAGGAAATTGGGTGAAGGAGGGTTTGGAGGTGTTTACAGGGGGAACCTCAGTGATCTAGATATGGAAGTTGCCGTAAAGAAGATCAAGAGCGGGTCTAAACAGGGGAAAAAGGAGTATGTGACCGAGGTGAAGATCATTAGCCAATTGCGGCACCGGAATTTGGTGCAACTCATTGGTTGGTGCCATGATCAAAACGAGTTCCTGCTTGTCTATGAGTTTATGCCCAACGGCAGCCTTGACACTCACCTCTTTGGAAAAAAGAGTCTTCTCCCTTGGGCAATGAGATACAAGATAACTCTTGGTTTGGCCTCAGCATTGCTCTATCTTCATGAAGAGTGGGAGCAATGTGTGGTTCACAGAGACATCAAATCAAGCAATATAATGTTGGATTCAAGCTTTAATGTCAAGCTTGGTGATTTTGGTTTAGCTCGACTTATTGACCATGAACTCGGTCCCCAGACAAGCAGGTTGGCTGGAACGTTGGGTTACTTAGCACCAGAGTACATAAGAACACATAAAGCCAGTAAAAACTCAGATGTATACAGTTTCGGAGTGGTTGTCATAGAAATTGCTTCCGGAAGAAAGTCAGTTGATGTGATAGATGGGAACTCTCAAATTGGGTTGGTAGAGTGGGTTTGGGATCTCTACGGAGGAGGGCACCTTGTTTCAGTTGTGGATGAGAGGCTAAGAATGGATTTTGACGCTAAACAAGTAGAGTGTTTGATGATTGTGGGGCTGTGGTGTGCTCACCCAGATCACAATTTTAGGCCATCAATAAGGCAAGCAATACAAGTACTGAATTTTGATGCAGCAGTGCCAAATCTTCCATCAAAGATGCCTGTTCCTATGTATCATGTACCAGCTGATCCTATGTATCGTGTACCAGCTGATACCCCATCGGCTAGTTCTGGAGAGCCTATGATAACTAACACAAGCATCGATGTCGGTCGTTAAACAAGTTTGCCACTCTTTTTGAAGAGTTCCATTGTAATTTCACATTTATCTGTAATTACTAATTAGAGATCTACTAGCAGGGCCGGCCCAATAAGCAGACAACTTAAAAGTTTGCATAGGCCTCTCAAAAAAGGGCCCAAATAATATTAAAATCTTTGAAAATTAATGTTATATATAATCCAAAAGATTTAGTCTGTATATGCCCAATTAAATATATATCATAAAAAAACTCAAACTAAAAAAAAAAAAAATCAACCATCCTTTTTCTTTTAATCAATATTTTACTCCTTTTAGCTTTAAGAAACTCATTCAACCGTCACCTCAAAAGTCAACATATATAATTTTACTCATTTTAGTAAATCTGGTATCCCAAATAATGTGTCAAATTCCTATACATTGAATGTCTGGTGAAATTAGTGGATTCCACTGATCTAACCACCCACACTGATTTGAGATACAAAATTTGATAAATGATTTAGTAAGCATACCGTTATTTTTTAGGAAATACAACATACTCACATCTCTCTCTCTCTCTCTCTAAAAAGCTTCTTTCAACAGAGAGATGCATATCTACAGTTTTTAATAGGTAGAAGAGAGAAAACTTATAAAATCTAACTTACGATCAACCAAGTCACAATAAATATTGAATGAATTAGCTCTATTATCAATTAAAAATGATATATTAACGAAACTTAAATGTAAAAGCTTAATCATTAAATTTACGTTTCAAAAAGCGAGAAAAATAATCTTTAAGTAAAATACTAATCATATAATATAGGGAGATTTGGTGAGAGGTCCACTTGGAATTAATTTTTTGGTTTTAGGTCAAGCCTCAACACTTTTAAGTTAAAAGTCTATAAAATCAATTATTGACAAAAATACATTTAATGAAGGAATTTATTTAAATGACCCAAAAAAAAAAAAAAGAGATTATTTAAAAACCTCCACCATTATCCAATTTTTTTTTTATTACTATTATCATCATCATCATCCTAACGTTGCCGCCACCAACATAAACACCACACTGCCGCCCATCACCACCTCCACCAGCCTACATCCACCACCGCCAACCACCACCATTGCCACCACCACCACAACTACCACCACTAATAACACTCACCACTACCACCATCGCTGCTAACTACCATCACCCACTATCTTCCACCAACCACGACTCGCCCCCCACCACCACTGTCCATCGCCGCCAACCACCACTCATCACCCACCACCACCACCACCACCACCCGTCGTCGCCAACCACCACCCGTCACCCATCACCCCCAACCCCCACCCCCACCCCACCCAGTACCCATCGCCATTAACCACTACCATCATACACCATCGTCATAAACCACCACCACCCACCATCTTTACCAACCACAACACCTACCATCCAAAACAGTGGAAACCTAGCCCACTACCACCTATCATCACTGTCAACCACCACTACCTGCCAATTACCACCACCACCACCACCACCACCACCCGCCACCCAACCCACACCCAACACCTTTCATCGCCAACCACCACCCATCATAGTTTCTAGTCTGACACTAATGCAATGTCCGGAGCACATTAATTATAGAATGAAGACCCACAGCTCACTTTTCGACTTTTTACACAGAATTCTTCCCCTTAATGCCTAACTACCTAACTGCATATGCTTCTCATTAAAGTAGAGAAGACTACGGTACCCAAAAAATGATTTTGATACCATACCGTCATTTTAATTTTTGTGAATTTTTTTTTTTGTAATTTTTCTACGGTCATTTATAACTTTTATAGTAATTTGCGATCGGTCCTAAAAACTTTTATCGTACAAAAACCCATAAAACTTGTAAAATTTGAAACTATAGTACCAAATTATTAATTTTTTTTTACCCTAGTCTACTCCCATTAAAGTAAGTGCATCATTTTTGTTATGTCAGTATCTAATCTTTTGCAGTCTTAATCTATTTGTACATCTTTTGGAAGATTACTTTATGAATAACTGTAAATGTTAGTCAATATTAACGGCTATCCGATACATATATAAAGAGCCAAAAAAGGATTTATAATACACTAATATTATAATCTGTAGTGTAGGAGTAGCTTATAATTCTTCAATATTGCATTTTTTATTTTTTTACTTTTAAACAGATGAACGTAGTAATTTCGATTATTCGCAAGCTTATTACACTGAGATTCCCAAACTATGTGCGACACACACGTCTTAATTCCATTCCTAGTTTAAAGTCAGATTGAGGGATCATTTAAAACTATTGAGGATTAAAATGACACGAAACACATAGTTTGGGAACCTCTGGTGTAATTAATGTTATTAATGTTTTGAATCCCACTCTTTTAAAATTTGGAGCCAACTACAAACGGGTTCATACTAATTTCCAACATCTCGGACTTAACTATGGTACCGTCAAAAATTTTTGAGTATCATATCTTCAAAATTTACTATTTTAAAAAATGTTTTTATAATTTTTATGGGTCATTTTATAACTAAAAAATTTATCACTTTTAGAGGTCTTTTTATCACTGTTGTAGGTGTTTTTACCACATTTCTTAAGTACAAAAAAATTTATCACTTTTATGAGTGATTTATCATATTTATGGGTTTTTTTATTATTATTGTAGTAACTATTTTTATCATTTTTTTGGGTACCACCACCGTGATAAAAGTATCCCACAAATGTGATAAATTTCAGTATATTACTAAAATTTTAAATTTCGACTCCACTCTGCAACTTAATATATACATACTATTAATGTTTATGTCTGAAGGCATGGTGTAACACAATAGGATTGCTGAAATAAAAAATCAAACCAAAAAAATTAGCAAATGGAAAAAGCACGCACAAATACTAATTAAGCTAAACTTAATTAATCATAGTATCAAATTGACTATCACATTAATTTTTTTCACCCAATTGAATTTTCGCATAATAACACAATACTGACGACTATCACAAATACTATCAAAAATGGAACACATTTTTCTCCATGGAACCTTAAGTAAGAGATCTCTTACTGAATACTTCAACCAATTTTTAAAAATCACTTAACAAATTATAAAACATATCAACTTTAATTATCAAATCAGCTTAATTAAATAAATGCGGGATATATTTAATTTAAGTGCTGAATTTTAGTTAACAAACACGCAAATAAATAAGTATATTAAGTTGTAAGGTCCATATATGGACACTAAAAAATTACTTGCACCATCCCAATTCTTTGCACATATCACGTTCAGGTGCTCTTTATTTCTCCTCTCAGTTTTCGGGTCTTGATCACAATCATACCCTTTTAAAGTGGGATATAAAAGAAAAAATGAGAAACCACATTATGTCAAATAAGCTCTAAAAGTCATGAATTCTCTGTTTTTCCAAAACGACATCTCTCTAGCGAAAACTTCTTGAAATGCTTTGTCCAAACAACCAAAAGATGTAGTCATATCATAACCCATTTCAGTTATGCGCCACCACCATATCATAGATTATAAAAAAAGCATAAGATCTTAACTGGTCATGAGATCTGAAATGTTTGGAAGATCATAAAAGGTGCTACGAAATAGTCAACAATAAAAATAGACCATGTTACATATAAAAGGTCGGTTCCAATATAACGGTAATGGAACTATGTTAACATTATAAAATCAAAATGTAACATCATATAAAAGCATTAGCACTATGTTAACATTATATAAAAACAGTAGCAGTAGCAGTAGCACTATGAATTTAGTTTCATTGAAATTTTCACATATAGTTACATATTGAAGGTAGTTACTATATCAAGACCAACAATTCGTCAAACACACAAATGATGGTGTCGTGAAAGCGTTTGTATGTGTGTGTACAAAGAGAGAAGAGAAGGTGCGGAACTCTTTGAGAGATTTCATCAAACAAGTGGTAGAGAGAAAAGAGTACGTCTAAATTGTTTTTGACGGTGAAATTCTCGGAAGCCATGGCTAGAGAGAAAACTCCAAGAGTAGGAAAGGAGGAAGGGGTGGGCTTTGGTAGTGGTGGGGGAGAGGAGGAAGGGGTAGGGGCTGTGACAGTGGGTTGTGGTGGGGATCTGAGGAAGACACAACATTCCCTCCTAATTAGAGTCTTGAATTTCACCCGATCAACATTAGAATTTTATGATGCCCTTACTATAATGACCTGTCCTAACTGTCAAGATATTATTCCATTTGGATACTTATACGCCCTCACCGTTTTGTTTCTCTAGGACTTTGCCCTCAAAAAGGCTTCTTGAGCCCACCACATAAATAGCCCAGTCACGATGTGTGATGCAACACATAGAACTACAACATCACTTCTCCTTATAAGGCATGTTGGCAGGCTACTACACTCCTCCCCCTAATGGGCCACGTGTCCTCGTGAGGCCCACACAAGGGTCCATCCCTCAAGGATTATAGAAGAGTCGACTCTAGTGCCACCAGTAACAATTCGTTCCAACTGTCAAGATATTGTTCCATTTGGATGTCCATATACTCTCACGATTTTGTTTTATTAGAGCTTAGCCCCCAAAAAAGCCTTTTGGCAGTTGAGTGAGAGCCTACCACATAAATAACTTAATCTCTCCCCCTCCTAAGTCTATGTGTGGGTACAACACATGGAGTTACAATACCTCCTCACCTTGCAACGCCTGTTGGCAGGCTACTGCACCTATCGCTAGGCCACAAAGGTCATTAAAATCAATTCAATTCAGCAATTTCAAAATTAGAAATGGTAGATCCAAAATTCCTACTAGTTCCAAACCGAACGATCCCATGACACTGCTGCCAAAGGATGTTAAAAGTAAAACTCCAAGCTTGGAGACAGAATCATTTCCCCTCGCTACTGACCATCTGAACTAAGGCCACAATGGATAAATATTTGAAGAATGCGTATACAAATCTCTTAAGCTATGAAGCACGTATACTTCGAAATGGTCAAAGTATCAGTATCGGATACATTTTGGATACGGATACGCCTCCGATACGGTCGGATACGTATCGGATACGGCTGAGAAGTATCCAAAAATTAAAAAAATAAATTTGATTTTCGGATACGGCCGGATATGCTTGGGATACAGATGGGATACGCTTAGGATACTCTTCGGATACAGCGGAGTATTACTTGAATTTTTTAAAAAATATAGGGGCACAAGAGCAAATATGTTTGAGCATTTATTTGCAAATATATTATAGAACCCTAATTTCTTTTATTCCACAGCCCCCCCATCAGTCGATCGTCGACTGATTCTCTCTCTCTCTCTCTCTCTCTCTCTCTCTCTCTCTCTCTCTCACGATCGACGACTGACTGTATTTGACGCCGATCGACGACGGGTATCTCCTTATATTATGCAATATGTATGCGATATAGAATGTATGATTTATAAATGATAGATTGGTTAGTTATTATTATATATCTTTGGTAGATGTGTGATTCACTTTATAAATCATAATTATTACATTAAATATAATAATAAAATTTAAAAAAATATATATTTTATGGACGTATCCTAGCCGTATCTGTATCCTATTTTTTTAAGTTTTGCCGTATCGCCGTATCCCGTATCCGTGCTTCATAGCTCTTAAGCTACACATATAATAAACGGACTATATGCTAACCACGTAACCTCAACAATATAACCACTTGGTACAATCCTATAACTGGGCTCGCCATGAGAATTGGTCCATGAAACACCTACAACATTGCCCCACACCCAACTGAAGGTGGATGAACGGCTATCAGTACCTAAACTATGCAAACAATTAACCTGGGACTAAATGTTACAGTGTGCGAATCATAGCAGATCGTGGATAGACAATGAAAATGGGAAAGAGAAAATCGTTTGTATGTGTGTGTACAAAGAGAGAAGAGAAGGTGCGGAACTCTTTGAGAGATTTCATCAAACATGTGGTAGAGAGAAAATAGTACGTCTAAATTGTTTTTGACGGTGAAATTCTCGGAAGCCATGGCTAGAAAGAAAACTCCAAGAGTAGGAAAGGAGGAAGGGGTGGGCTGTGGTAGTGGTGGGGGAGAGGAGGAAGGGGTCGGGGCTGTGACAGTGGGTTGTGGTGGGGATCTGAGGAAGACACAACATTCCTTCCTAATTAGAGTCTTGAATTTCACCCGATCAACATTAGAACTTTAAGATGCCCTTACTGTAATGACCCATCCTAACTGTTAAGATATTATTCCATTTGGATGCTTATACGCCCTCACCGTTTTGTTTCTCTAGGACTTTGCCCTCAAAAAGGCTTCTTGAGCCCACCACATAAATAGCCCAGTCACTCTCCCTCCTTAGTCGATGTGTGCTGGAACACATAGAACTACAACATCTCCTCTCCGTATAAGGCCTGTTGGCAGGCTACTACACTTCTCCCCCTAATGGGCCACGTGTCCTCATGAGGCCCACATGAGGGTCCATCCCTCACGGATTATAGAAGAGTCGACTCTAATACCACCAGTAACAATTTGTTCCAACTGTCAAGATATTGTTCCATTTGGATGTCCATATACTCTCACGATTTTGTTTTATTAGAGCTCAGCCCCCAAAAAAGCCTTTTGACAGTTGAGTGAGAGCCTACCACATAAATAACTTAATCTCTCCCCCTCCCAAATCTATGTGTGGGTACAACACATTGAGTTACAATACCTCCTCACCTTGCAACGCCTGTTAGCAGGCTACTACACCTATCGCTAGGCCACAAAGGTCATTAAAATCAATTCAATTCAGCAATTTCAAAATTAGAAATGGTAGATCCAAAATTCCTGCTAGTTCCAAACCGAACGATCCCATGACACTGCTGCCAAAGGATGTTAAAAGTAAAACTCCAAGCTTGGAGACAGAATCATTTCCCCTCGCTACTGACCATCTGAACTAAGGCCACAATGGATAAATATCTGAAGAATGCGATATACAAATCTCTTAAGTGTACACATACAATAAACAGACTATATGTTAACCACGTAACCTCAACGATATAACCACTTGGTCCAATCCTATAACTGGGCTCGCCATGAGAATTGGTCCATGAAACACTTACAACATTGCCCCACACCCAACTGAAGGTGGATGAAGGGCTATCAGTACCTAAACTATGCAAAAAATTAACCTGGGACTAAATGTTACAGTGTGCGAATCATAGCAGATTGTGGATAGACAATGAAAATGGGAGAGAGAGAGAGAGAGAGAGAGAGAGAGAAAGAAAGAAAGATCTACCGGAGTTTAGGTCGTTGTGGAAGGACTAGGTCATGTGTCGGCGAAGTGGGTCTAAAGATCTGAAGAGAGAGTGGGAGATCGACAAAGATGCTTGATGGGACATATTTGGAGATTGATGGGAAGTTGACACGTGTCCTTGACATGACAGTCCTAGATCCACCATGGACCGACACGTGTCATCGGCGTAGATGCCCTCGGGATTCTTCGAGACTGACACGTGTCCTCGACATACATGGCCCCCCACGGCGTTGAACGTTCGATACGTGTCCTTGGCACCAAGGTCCCTCGGAGCCCCAACAGCTCGACATGTGTCCTCGGCGTTAGGTCCTCCACGACAGCGAAGTATGGATAGTAGTTTTGACGGCTATCATGACTTGGAAGCAAAGTTGGCTGTCAATCATCGGTTCTCCCTTTCCAAGGTAGTTAGAATGGCAAGAAGGACAGTCCAATAACCAATGGTAGAGATATACGACGTATAGAGTTTTGAAATGTTGACCCCTTGGAGGAATAATGGATGAAAGTACCCTTGCGCATGCACAGCCATAATCAGGTCACATTAAATGTTGCCATCAAAAGGATGAGACATATTTATTGCTCGGCAAGACCAGAAAGGCGAACATTAAATACCCGGAGATCGGAGCATTAAATGTAGAAGCTTCTACCATGTGAAAAGGAAGGCTCACTGCTCGAGGACTGAACACCATCTGTTGCCTTCCAAGTGAGCCAATTAGGAGCCTTCCCTCCAAGGGACCTAGCAATCCGCATTGATTGACTCCAAGAAAGTATAAATATCTCTCACAAACACAAGCCTAAGGTACGCAATACCTCACCCAAGCAATAGAACAGTGTTTTGCCAACCCTCTTTCATATACTGACTTGATTGTCACGCCGAAAAACACTCTGGCGCCCTCCTAACCTTTCTTATTGAGTGACAGAACTCAGTTCAATAACTAGAGAGTGAGCAGATAGTTTGCAAAGAGTTTTATCACCCTTCATTACCATTTCTCAACACCCACTTGCTGCGGAACCTTCGACTTTCAAGGCGGACTCGAGTTCAACAAGGGTGAGATCTGTCAATCCATTCATTGTGCCAAAATCACCGCGTACAATGCTAAAGATCTGAAGAGAAAGAAAGAAATGAGGCGTGAAAGAGGGGCAGCCACAGAGAAAAAGCGTGAGAGGAAGGCTGGAAATGGAAAGTTTTGGGCAGGAATATGAAATTTGGGGAGTTAATATTAGTCCTTGAATTAAATTCCGAGGAATTTGAATAAATTTGAACTGCAAAAAATAAAAATTATTTTTATATCCTTTGGAATTTAAAAATTCCTCTTACTTTATTATATAGATAAAATTAAGTGGGAAGTTTTCTTTGAGTTCGCCTTTGCTTGAAGAATAAGCATTCTAATGACTTTGTCAAAGTAGAGGCTCATGTTTAAAGGTCCATTTGTCAGTGGGAGAATGGTAGAAAATGTAAGAAAGAGTAATTTTTTCAAATTTTCAAAATTTTTTTTTTAATTGATTTGATTATGGACTGTGATAATAAAATTCATCATGTATTCAGATTATATTTGAATCTAAGTTCTTACATTGAATTTAGATTTAAATCGGTTAAACTCAATCTTAATCAAATCCATTAACAAGCTTGAGAAAAGAAAAAAGAAAAAAGCAAGCTGTATAAGGTTGAGTGAGAAACATTATGAATGGAAAACACAGAAAAGTCTTACCTTTCCTAGTACTCGTACAAGAAGCCGTTGACTAAAGCCTACATTTGTAATGAACTGCGGATTATTCTTTCCACTATGCTTTCATCCCATGGACTAAACGAGAACTGGCGCTAATTTAAACATGACATCGAACCTAATAGATCTCTAATAACTGAGAGTAAGTGAAACTACAATGGAACTGTACAACAAGACTGCAAATTTAGATTCACAAAAACTATACATGATGCCACACTTGCTTAACGACCAACATCAATGCTTGTGTTAGTCAGCATAGGCTCTCCAGAACCAGCTGATGGGGTACCAGCTGGTACATGATACATAGGAACAGGCATCTTTGATGGAAGATTTGGCACTGCTGCATCAAAATTGAGCACTTGTATTGCTTGCCTTATTGATGGCCTCAAACTGTGATCCGGGTGAGCACACCATAGCCCCACAATCATCAAACACTCTACTTGTTTAGCGTCAAAATCCATTCTTAGCCTCTCATCTACAGCTGAAACAAGCTGCCCTCCTCCGTATAGATCCCAAACCCACTCTACCAACCCAATTTGATATTTCCCATCCGTCAGATCAACTGACTTTCTTCCAGTAGCAATTTCTAAGGCAACCACCCCGAAACTGTATACATCTGACCCTTTACTGGCTTTTCCTGTTCTTATGTACTCTGGTGCTAAGTAACCAAACGTTCCAGCCAACCTGGTTGTCTGGGGACCGAGCTCACGGTCAATAAGTCGAGCTAAGCCAAAATCACCAAGCTTGACATTAAAGCTTGAATCCAGCATTATATTGCTCGATTTGATGTCTCTGTGAACCACACATTGCTCCCACTCTTCGTGAAGATAGAGCAATGCTGAGGCCAAACCAATAGTTATTTTGTATCTCACTGCCCAAGGGAGAAGACTCTTTTTTCCAAAGAGGTGAGTGTCAAGGCTGCCATTGGGCATAAATTCATAGACAAGCAGGAACTCGTTTTGATCATGGCACCAACCCATGAGCTGCACCAAATTCCGGTGCCTCAATTGGCTAATGATCTTCACCTCGGTCATATACTCCTTTTTCCCCTGTTTAGACCCTCTTGAGATCTTCTTCACCGCAACTTCCATATCTAGATCAATAAGGTGTCCCTTGTAAACGCCTCCGAATCCTCCCTCACCCAGCTTCCTCTCATGTGAGAAGTTGTTAGTAGCCAACACAAGGTCTCTGTAAGAAAACCTTCTTGGTCCTGCTCCTCTTTCAAAATCATCATTAATTGAGGTCAAGTTGACTGTTTCTGCAGTTCTCTTCATGGTCTGTCTCCGTCTCCTGAAAATTACAAATACAATTATCCCACCAGCTATCAAAATACCCACTGGAATTGTTAGACCCAAGATTAATTTGATCTCTCGTGCATTGTGTCGGCTTGTCCCTTCTACTTCTAGACTTGAATTGAACTCCCATGATTGAAGTGTATGCCTCTCTACATACTGACCTGTAGCAGCTGAAAATCCAACTACGACCCACTCAGGTAGAATCTTCATTAGGTCAAGCTGAATAGAAAGGCTGGAATTTTCTTGAAAATTAGGAGTTGATCTATAGTTCCAGAACACGCTTAGATTCTTGGTAGTAGCATTATAAGTTATCCGAGCATCAGCTATATCTCCACTGTGCAAGCTAGCATTCCAAGGGGTGTACTTATAGGAAGCAATAGAATTGTTGTTGATTCCAACATGCGGAACTGGAGGATCCCATTCGGGGTTTACAAAAGAATCAAATTCAACTACTAGAATTTGGTTTCGGGATGAGTCACTGGTTGTGGTGTTAAACAGGCCTAGGAAACCACCGGCTGAATTGGGTGGGATTTGAAAATCAACGGGAGCAAGAAAAAACGCGAGCCCATGGCCGTAGGTGGAAAGGCCTTGTGTGTCAATGGTAAAGGAGAAACGAGTTGTGAAATCAGAGAGTTTTCCTGAATTAGAGTCCCATAGTCGCACCCTCTCTGCATAGATGGCTCGACCAACACGACATAGATAATTAACTTTGTTGAATTCAATGGCCCCAACATTAGCTACCGCATCTCCATCATAGAGTATGCTTGTTGCACCAGGATCGAAACGAGATACTTGGAAATAAACTGAGTCAGAAGAGGGAAGAAGTAAGAAAGAAAGGAGGGTTACCAAGAGAGCGATCCAAGTGTTTGGAAAGGAATATGAACTCGCTGATTTGTGGAAAGAGATAGCCATGGCCATGAACAGAGAGACTGTTTTGCAGAAGAGGTGGAGCTACCACATGAAACAGGCAGGTGAAATTAATATATTGAATCTTGGTGCTTAAGTTTTAGTCCAAACCTTGGTGCTTAAGTTTCAACTACCAGCTTTATTTTAATTTGGAAGAAGTTGCAGTGAAAGGGAAGCATATAAACGAAAGTGTAAAGAATGACTGAGCTTGGAAAACCCTTGGCCGGCACGACAATGTCAACTCTGAATACACCTTATTATTTACTACTAAGGTGCCACAAATTTCTCAACACTAGTCACATTCTTCACAAAAAGTTCGGCACAATTTATGATCTGCTGAGACAGCTGCAATACAGTGTCAACGAGGAAGGAACAAGAACAGCTCTCACAAGAAGACGAGGTCTCTCTGATAGGGTTGACCTTCAATATTTGGCACCATAAAGAAACCCAAAATGGTAGAAGAACAGTTCAATTAATTTTTCTGGGTAACAGCCTAATTGCAACATAAAAACTGCATTTACAGAGCCTCCCAACCTACTATATTCTGCTATGAACCATTTATTAAATCACCCAATATAATAATTCCATGCACTTCTCGACATGAATATTAATTAATCATGTAGCAACTTTTTGCATACATGAGATGATTACTTGTTTATATCATTTGCGCATTAATAGTAACTAGATGAATTTTCCCCTTTCAAATGCTCAGTAGTTTGAAGTTTGAACAAAGTTTATCCACTGTTTCTCAGATTTACAGTTTAAAACAATCATACATTCTAACCATAATTTCGTAGCAACAAAAGCTTGACAACATTAAAAAAAATGTATTGGAAAGGGACTTAAAGCAGGACCCAAAGAAGTCAAATAGCACCAAAGTGCATCAATTGTAAGGAATTCACAGAAGCCGCATTGAAAAATAATAGGAGTGCAAAACGGATCATACAGCAATAAAATCAAAAAGCCTTTGCATTGAATTGAACAAATTGTTGGCTATAATTCTCAAGAAGATGCATAAGTTCTAATATACAACAAACACATGCAAAAGCCCCCCCAAAAAAAAAGTTTAACCTTTCATCACTTTTGGCCATCCAATGGCAAGAAATACCCAGATGAATTAGAACAAAACTTGGAAAGTGGTATAATTTAGAACGAACTTCCTTTTTATTTTCTTTCCTTAATGTTATGATTCGTAATATTCATCTTCATTTCCAATGACGTATCGGTAAACAAGGACAGCCTTTTGAAGGAAAATTCTATTTCTATGATGAAGTAACAAGCTAAACAATGAAGTTTAAGTAATTTGCAAAAAAAAAGAAAAAATCTCATATCGGTCTACAATATATAAAGATTAAAATTGGCCATAATACTTGATATTTTGTTGGAAGGATAAGAGAAGTTTGATTCGCTAATCTCTCCCCTTGGAAGCTTTGATATGTTTTTTATGTTGGAAGAGTGCATTAAAAATGTTCATTTAGCTTAGCTAACTACCATGATTGGGACGACAAGAAAAATGACATCACGTTGCTCAGACTAGAATATAGAACACTGAGATAGACCATTAGGCCAACTCAAATTTAAGGGTGAGTTGGTTCATGGAAGCCCATACATACTGGACCTTACAGCCTTCATTCAAACAAGCTAGCTATTGGCATAGTAATACTGATCTTTAAATTTCTTCTGCCTGAAGAAACAATTTTTTTTTTTTTTTTTTTTTTTGGGGGGGGGAGGTTTGTTGAGAGAGAACCAATGTTTTCCCCAAATTTTAAAAGAGTGGGATTCAAAACATTAATAAATTTAATTACACCAGAGGTTCCCAAACTATATGTTTCATGTCATTTTAATCCTCGATGGTTTTAAATGATCCCTCAGTCTGACTTCAAACTAGGAATAGAATTAAGACGTGTGTGTCACACATAGTTTGAGAACTTCTAGTATAATAAGCTTGCGAATAATCGGAATTACTATGTTCATCTGTTTAAAAGAAAAAAAAATAAGAAATGCAATATTGAAGAATTATAAGCTACTCCTACACTACAGAATATAATATTAGTGTATTATAGATCCTTTTTTGGCTCTATATATATGTATCGGATAGCCATTAATATTGACTAACATTTACAGTTGTTCATAAAATAATCTTCCAAAAGATGTACAAATAGATTAAGACTGTAAAAGATTAGAGACTGACAGAACAAAAATGATGCACTTACTTTAATGGGAGTAGACTAGGGTAAAAAAAAATTAATAATTTGGTACTATAGTTTCAAATTTTACAAGTTTTATGGGTTTTTGTACGATAAAAAGTTTTTAGGACAGATCGCAAATTATCACAAAAATTATAAATGACCATAAAAAATTACAAAAAAAAAATTCACAAAAATTATAATGACGGTACAGTATCAAAATCATTTTTTGGGTACCGTGGTCTTCTCTACTTTAATGAGAAGCATATGCAGTTATGTAGGTAAGCATTAAGGAGACGAATTTTGTGTAAAAAGTCGAAAAGTGAACTATGGGTCTTCGTTTATAATTAATGTGCTCGGGACATTGCATTGGTGTCAGACTAGATGCTATAAAATATGAACCTAGCATGCATTTCGGGTGTGTTTGGATAGTGGGATAAAAGGGGTTAACACCATAAAGATAGGTAAATAAGGTAGTGCGTCCCATTTATTCTTTGTTTGAGAAGCATTTTTTGAGGCAGGATAAAAATTTCCGATTGCTACAGTAGTCCATAACCCCCCTACACCGGTTACACCCCCCATGGGTTACAAACACAAGCAGTAGGTTAACTCTCCACAAGACCCATTTGCCCCTCTCTTTCCCTGTCACTCACACACAACTACACACACACAGAGTTAAGCTCGTCCAGGGGTTTGGGTTAGAGGCGACGACGAAGGTGATGCACAGCAGCGACGAAGAAGGGGGCTGAAGCATCACTGTGAGGTCGTCAAACTTTCTGCATCCTTCTCTCTCTCGTTTTATGAGTGAACACGAAGCACCAATTTTTCAAAGCACCAATTTTTATTTTTATTTTTGGAATTGAAATCTCGAATATGTTCTTCATTTGGTTTTATGGGTGAACACGAAGCACCAAATTTTATTTTTTTTTGGAATTAAAACCTTAGATATGTTCTTCATCTGGTTTTATGGGTGAACACGAAGCACCAAATTTTTATTTTGTTTTTGTTAAATTGAAAACCCCATATCTGTTCTTACACGAAGCACTAAATTTTTTTTTTTTTTTGGAATTGAAAACCTCAAATCTATTATTTATATTATGGGAGCTTAAAAAAAATTATCAATGGGTATAATGGTAAATATTTATAAAAATCAAGGTGGAGTCCATCCAATTCAATTGTTCCTGGCCAAACAATAATTTGGGTTGGATGACATACATAACCCATTCAATAAGTGTCTGAGTGGATTTGGGTGGGATGGATTAGGATATAAAAAATTCAATCCATTCCTATCCTTTCCGATTATCCAAACACACCCTTCAGGTATTATCTCCTGAAGGGAAGAACAAGTGATATAATGCAGCATAAGCTATGTTATACATGAAGTTGTTAGACTAAACATTCCATGATGCCATTGAATTTAAAAGAGCAAGATTATTATGATTCTGGAATATGAAAATTCCTAAGAAGAATTTAGTTACAGAGAGAAAAGCCAGGAGTATGCCCCCCATAAAAACCCATGCACAGCTAGTGAAGCTTTTTGTCAAACACTACATGCGCAAGTGCAAAGTTGTTTACCAGGTGGGCATGATTCATCAAAGGGACATACCTCTCCCCTTCCAAAAAAGGCATATCTTCTCTCATTGATAGACTTCATGTGCTTCTCTCCTTATTTAAATCTCTCCGCCAACCTCTGAACCCCAAAAGAAGCAATTTTCTATGCTATGATGACTCAGAAAAGCGACATTTCCCTTGTGGGGATGATAAACAAATGGAACTTGAATCTTAGACCAGCTTTCTTCTTGGTTCTTGAACATATATGATTTGCTGATGATTGACACCTGTCTGAACTCGTAGTTGGAGGCATCAAACTGGGTTTTTTAAGTCCAAGCTCTTGATTTCTGGGTCT
Source organism: Ilex aquifolium (assembly GCA_951799425.1). NCBI lineage: Eukaryota > Viridiplantae > Streptophyta > Magnoliopsida > Aquifoliales > Aquifoliaceae > Ilex > Ilex aquifolium. The sequence goes on along the minus strand of OX637398.1, from coordinate 5,784,124 downwards.
CCGTAATTCAAGAAATCCATAATTGTTTTCCAGTTAAGAACGAATCTCATTGGTTTAACTAATGGCGTTCACGTGATCTTTAGCCAATTGCAAGGAGCTGCTGTCTGTAGACAATTTACCATAGAACTTTGATCATTGCTCGAGCATGGATCGTTTCCCAAAGAAGATGATTATGTAAATAGCCTTTTGTTCAGGGCAAGAACTCTCATGCCTACGAGCTTCGGGTGAAAATTGTCTGCCATTGGTCGAGCTCGATGAAGGCGTGCCAATAGTTCTCTCGATTGGCGGATGAGAGCTGGGAACTTTCACGCGTGTATGTCGGAATTTTGATTTTTAGCATGCCAAATAACGTTCTCATTGTGACGTGGGGATCAATAATATGCGAAAAAAAAAAATGTTACATGAACTTAAAAAATATACTCGATAATCATAACTATTAATTTTACTATGGATCCAGTATTTATTGGGGCCTGCGACCTATTTAATGATTGTAATTATGTTGTACATTTCTTAAGTCCACATTTTAAGTCTACATTTTAAATTCAAATAGTATTTGCTTGATATTTTTTTCTTCTTGTTTTGGTGTGTTTTTTTCTTTCTGTTTTTCCATTGTTTTGTTCTTTTTTTTTTTTTTTCTTGTTTTGGTCTGTTTTTTTTTTTGTTATTTTATTTTTTCTTGTTTAATTCTAAGAGTAAAAAAGTAGCATGTAGCGTTGTTCTAAGAGTCCAAAAAGGCCATCCCCTGGATGGTTCAACAAAGACTATTCCAGTTGTGTCTAGCCTGTTCTTAGAGGCAGCAGCAGTGCGCCAAGCGTGTCTGTTAGCGAGCTCCAGAGGAATGAGGAACGCTGTTATTGTAAGAATAGCTTGGAAATCATCAAACTCAGATCAACCAAGGATGCCCCCATGGGAGATCAGCTCTTTCATCAACGATATAAGATCTCATGCTAAGTTACATAACTTTAGTTTTTCTCACAAGTCAAGAGCCTGTAACAAGGCAGCTCATTGGGTAGCAATTGCAATCATGAACAACTCATTCCCTCTGAGTTGGATTAACTGCCCTCCACCTGAGTTAAAGGCTTCTCTTCTCACTGACTGTAATTCGGATTTTCCCATTTAAATGAAAGAGTCCATGTTCTTTGTTCAAAAAAAAACATGCTTGATTTTTTTGTTTTTTTTTTTTACTCATTAGTGAGCTTAACTATTAATAGGGTGTATGTAGCATAGAGTGGGTATAGAAGAGTTTGGATTAGTTGTTTGATAATGAGAAATTAATTAGGGTGGAAATAGAGATTTGTGGGGTGGGAATAGCCCCACCCATTTTGATTTCTAGCATGCCAAATAACCTTCTCACTCTGAGATGATATCACCAATCAATAATATGTAGACAAATAAAAAAATAGCAATATTACATAAATTTAAAAAGTGTAATTGATAATTACAACCATTGATTTACTATAGGTTCCAGCATTTATTGGAACTCACGACCTATTCAATTGTTGTAATTATCAAGTACATTTTTTAAGTCCACATTTTAAGTTAACATTTTAAATCTAAATAGTATTTACCATAAAAAAAAAATGGATCATACATAAATCAATAACTATCCATCCATGTAAGCATAATTACCCACTCTTTTTTCCATGTAAGTTAATAATTATTCAAGTAGGGTTCACTTTGCCTATTTAAGATTTTATTATGAGCAATGCTATGGAGATCTAATTTGAGAACCTAATGATGTGACTTCAATACAATCATTAGATTAATTGTAAGTTCAAATGTTAGATGGAGTCCACTATCGATTCAATGGTAGTATTGAATTAGATTATCAGATTATATCCAAATAACATTTTTTTTTTATTATTAGTTAATGATATCATGTCATCAATGCTAACATGTTATCGTCGTATTGAATATTCTCTTCTCTTTCTTGAGGTCCCTTATATTACCAAAAAATTAAATTTTAATGTAGTATCTCTTTTCTTTTTTTTTAAATATGGTACGTATAAAATATTTTATATTTTATTATTTTTAAGATTAATAATACAAACTCTAAGTAGGATGTATTTTTCGATAATATAACATAGGTAAAGAACTTTGGTCCACGTGAAAATATTTGAAAGTAAATTGAAAAAGAGTGGTACTGTCCAAAAGAGTCTGTTTAAGGTTAAAGGCCCGAAACTGAAAAAATATGTATTTCCTAGATTGGAAACTGTACTCATATCCCCACGCGTCACTGACCAATACGGCCGACGGCGCCATCAAAAATAGTAACCTTAGACATAAGATATAATAGGACTAGCTAGAATGTAAACTGACTGATTCACCCTCCAGTTCTTCAAGTGATATGCACTCCTGCATATGATCACCTGTTAGGAAAATGTAATTTTATGTTTATCAATTTTTATTTAATAAATTTTTTATTTCAAATAATATGACACAATTTCTATCATTAAATATTATTGAAATTCACTTATTTGATAGTAAAAAATTGTACCATATCATTTGAAATGAAGATTTAGTAAAAAAATTAAGTAAGTATAACATTATCAGTTAGGAAAAGTAAAAGGAGAAGGAGAGGGCGAGGACGAGGGCGAGAGAATGAAAAGAAACAAAGAGAGATGAATTTATACGCAAGTCAAGTTGATTAGAGAGAATTATGAGTGGTTACGAAGAAAAAAAATTAAAACTATTATGGATATTTCATGTGAAGATCCGAAAAAATGACATCTCCTACTCTCTTAATTAAAAGAAACTCGAATTAGTGCAGGCATCAAAACCACTCTCCTTTTATTACTAGTAATGGATTTTACATAGAAAGATGTTCTAGTATTTAACCGAAAATTAAACTTTTATTAATCATATCAACATCACATCATTTGATCTTTATATTTAATTCTATTTTTTGTGAGTGTAGCATTACCAAGCCCCCACCCGCCCCTCCCCCCCCCCCCCCCCCCCCCCCCCCCCCTACCCCAAAAAAAAACTTAGTTTTAAGGTTCCCTTAGAAGCCACTCATTCCATTATAAAAAGGTCTTGAACTGTGATGTTAACAAATACTTCCTTAAAAGTCTTCTCTCACACACCATCAGAATCAAAGTCTTCAAAGCTCACTAGTAACAGTCTTCGTACCTTTTTATGCTTTAAGCTAATAGTCCTTTGATTCACTCACATCTTCCAAGTCTCTTTTTCTCTCTCTCTTTTTCTTCTTCTTCATATATATATATATATATTCAGACGAAACCCTAATATCCAACTCCAACCAGATAAGGATGGGAAGAGGAAAGATTGCAATCCGAAGGATCGACAACGCCACAAACAGACAGGTGACTTTCTCAAAGAGAAGAAATGGACTACTGAAGAAGGCGAAGGAGCTCGCCATTCTTTGTGATGCACAAGTTGGACTGATCATTTTTTCCAGCACCGGCAAGCTCTACGAATTTGCAAACACTAAGTTAGACACCTACACATATAACTATTCATCAGTTTGTTTGATCTCTGTATTCAACTTTGTCTCCATTAGATTAATCCTATGTGTAGAACATAGATACTGCAAGCACAAGATGAACCTCTTCTAGGTATACCTCCTGTTGGATTGTCCTATTCTATATATCAACCTGCATATTTTGTTTGGGTTTACATTATTAATATAATAGAGTTTGCAAGACACTAACAGAGGGCAAAAGTTCTTGTTATTTATAATTGCTCCATGGTTTTTCAAACTGTTTTAAGTGAATTAATTATATCCATATATACTTCCTTTCTTTGAAGGGCACAAATTTCTAAATTCGATATTTGTAGGTATGTTTTCAGACCTACTGTCGATACTAAGTGTAGTAGTAGCCAAAAATTTGTTTGTATTTTCATGATATTTTGCAAGGTAAAAGACCCAACGGATTCTTCCAACATATCGTTTTTCGGATCATTGCAGTTCATATGTATAGAATCAACCTTATTAGATTCATATGCAAGGTGAAAGACCCAACGGATAACTATTTCGCTTGCTTGTTAAAAATTAGTTGAGTTTAGAACAAACACAGAACGAAACAAACACAGAACAAGAAAAGTCAATACTTCATTTGTGAGGTTAAAACAGACACGGAACGAGAAAAGTCAGAACTTTATTTGATTTGCCACGCTTGGCACTTAGATCATATCTAAACGTTGTGTTAGCACCTAAGTATGATCCAAATGTTTAGTTTTGCATTCTAGATTATAGATTTAAATAAACATAATGTTGAAGAATCTCTCATCACTCTTCTTCCATCTCTTATCAGCATGAAATCGGTGATTGAAGGGTATAAGAAAGCCAAAGAGGAACATCATCAACAGATGGATCAAGTATCAGAGGTCAAGGTACCAACAATTCTCATGATTAATCTGCGACTTATTTCAACAAAAATGGCACTTACTGCAATTTTTTCTTAGCTTGTTCGTCACAATACTAGTAGTCTTTTATTGCATGCTTCATCAAGATACTTATAGATTGCAAATATTTATCTGTGCATGGCCATGACATTTTAGAAATACTTAAGTGTGGTTGCAAGTATCAATCAATCAGCATCTAAGTAATCTGCGCTTTGAGAGCGGATTCGCCAAGAATTTATTTTCTCTCACTTCACCAAATTTGCAAATTTAGTTTTATTACGCAAATTAGGAAAGATAGAATTAGGAACGATATATATATGAAAAAATAGAGGAAACAAATATAGGAGATAAAATCAACTTTGGTGGTTTAGACATATTTATAGACGACCTACTACAGCACCGGTGATAAAGAGCTATACGATAGTTATTGAATGTAAACAGGGGTAGAGGAAGATCAAAATTAACTTTAACTGAAATAGTAAAGAAAAATATGATAATATATGATTTACTTGAAAACATTGCCCTTAATAGAGCTCAATGGAGAGAAACATGATTCATATAGGCGATCCTAAAAACGTTGGGACAAAGTTGTGTTGAATTGAGTTGAGTTTTATTACACAAATTCAACTAATCTTTAGATTCAACTTTAACTTCGTACCTAGTTTGAAATTCAATTAGATATACAGTTGTTTTAGAGTTTTGATCAGACTTACTTAACCTCAATCTTTTAGGTTTTGGGGATAGTATGTATTAAAGTTGAATGATAATTTACAATTTCAAATTTTGAAGACCTTATAATCAACACATATTTAAAATTTAAATAGTTTGTCATACATTTGTGCGTGAAAGTTAATTTTTTAAATTATATTTTTTGGTAACTTCTATGTATGTAATACGTATATAATATGATACTCTTAAGATGCTCTCGCTCTAAGATATTTTAAAAAAAACTTGTCACTTTTACGCTCTCTTTCTTATTCCGCTCTATGTGATCTAGATCCTAACCCCAAAAATACTGATCTAAGTAGATGACTGAAGCTGCCCTTCAATGTGTGCAACTATATTATCTTTCTGTAAACCTAATTACTTGAGTTGTTGGAATTATCTACTCTGCTGACTAGGTTGTTTTTCTTTGAGCAATTTACCTTTGTGAGCATGCAATGAGTGATCCTTTAGATGTTTTCTGATTCATTGTAATATTAGTCTTTTTTCAGATTACTAAAATTATTTGCCATTTGAAAAAAGAAGAGAAGCTGCCCAATAAGTTATAAACTTCTGATATAATTAAGGGTCAATTTTTAATTTCGTCCTTAATTTTTCGACTATGCTAATATTTCATTCAATTTTTTGCATGTCTGATAGAAAAGTACCACACCAATTTAGCAAATAGTTCTTATTAGCTAAATTGTTGCCAAAATGTGGCTAAATAATAACATGTTCCATAAAATCAAAAAAAGAAAAAAGAAATGAAGATTTATGTATGAATTGATAACACCCTTTTACGTGAATTTTAAGCAAGGAAATAATTCTGCGAAAAAATTATTCTGATTAGCATTCAATGAATATGATATATATATATATATGGAAAAACGTGTGTATATATATTCTTTCTGCCACGTTTAATCATGTGTATATATATACACACACTAATAACTCCTATGAGTATATGTGTATGCTATATTGTTGAACATATGATTAAGCGTGGCGGAAAGAAACAAACTCGAATATGGAAAAAACTCGAATATGGAAAAAACTGAATGTGAAAAAAAAAAATGTTTCTTAAAAATAAAAGGCAAAACAAAACTAGAAAAATGTTGTACCTTTATTTGATTTGTAAGTAATGTATGAAGGCCCATGCATGCAAAGGTCAGTCTGACCAGAAGCCATTCATGGAACTAGTGATGAAAAGAAAATTCTTCAAATATAATTAAAAATATAAGTGCTACTTAAAAGCAAAAAATTGATTTGTGATATTCTAAAATCATGATCGGCCAAGAGAAACGAACTATTTTTTAATGGAATTATGTCAACAACAAGGGGAGAAATTAGAATTTTCATGAGAATAATCTACCCAAATTTTGTACTTGTGTGTGTGTTCAAGAACTGATCTTTGCAACATAATTCACATAAAATTCTACAAACTCCCCATCACTTGTTTAGATTTAGATTTTGCTCCTGCTTCTTGTTCCCAAGTATATTAATTTGATATTCAAGTCGGATAATAAGTTAAGTTGCAAAGAGTGTCTCTTGATCACATATTGCTTTGACATAATTCCATTACGAGATAGTTCGTTTCTCTTGACTGAACAGTGTTCTTGGAGTATGAAAATGATGGAGATTGCATACATTGTAATCTCTGTAAATTGAGCAAGTTTAATAGCATGGGAGCTTCTTTTATACCCAACAATTGGGAGTTTGTGAACAGTTACTGAGGTGAAATTCAAGAAAACCCGAAAACGAAAGAAAAATATTTGCAATGCTGAAAAACTGATATCAATTGAGCAATGGTATATTTTGAAGGTGTTTGGGTGGCATTTCATAACTTATGATCTGATAAAGTGGTTCAACTTTGATTGCTGAGTGCTTATTTGTTGTGTAAGCAATCAAATTAGTATACTCTTATCATGTTTTGTTATATGCATGAAGTACAATTTTGGGAAATCTTCTGTATCTATTTAGTCATGATGCTAGCTAGCTAGAAGCACTTTTTGAATTGACTTTAATCTGTGCCATTCTACTTAATAGTTTTGGCAAAGGGAAGCAGCAATCTTAAGGCAACAGTTACAGAACATGAAAGAGAATCATCGGTAAAATCTTACTCCTTTAGCTTCGAAACATTTGGCTATACAGAAAAAAAAAGGAGGGGGGGGGGGGGGGGGGGGGGGGGAATTTCTCTTATCATGTAGGGGTTGGTGTGAAGGAAATTCTTGAAAGTGGGGGAGAAACTATAATGTTTTTAAGGATTAGCATGAAAGATACAAGGGCTATGCTTACAAAATCTTTCATCCCAAATGATGTTGCACAATCTCTATCATTGAATATTAATAGGACTCATTTATCTGATAGTGAAAAATTGTGCCGCATCATTTGGGATGAAGATTTGGTAAAAAAATTTGGTAAGCATAGGATTACCCATTTCCAAATACCCAGAGGTAATGGGCCAGTCTCCGGTCATCGAGAAGACTTGTAGACCCTATGGTCTCCAGCCAGGTGTCTCGTACTTAAACATTAACCATCGTTTCCTATAAGAACCTAAATTGTTTAAGAAGGTGTAACATAAATGTTTTTACACTCCAAAAACATTAAATTAGGACAAAATCAGGGTAACTATGAGATTTGCCTTATTTGACCGCAAATTTCCTACTCTGATATCATGTAAACAACTAACTTGTGTAAAAAGTCTAAACTGTTAGAACGACCATAACATATATCATTAGTTCTTCAAGGTATACTAGTGCACATCGAACAGATGATTGTGAATTTGTGCCTTTGTTATAAGACAGGAAATTGTTGGGAGAACAACTTTATGGTTTGGGTGTCAAAGACCTACAAACTATAGAGGACCAGCTGGAAATGAGTTTGCGTGGTGTGCGCTTGAAGAAGGTGAGAACCCTTTAATTTTCATGCAATACCATTTCTCGATTTGTGCGTGTCATCCAAATCGAGATATGATCTTCATGCAATACATCATATATATTTGATCTCTAAGTGGCCCATATAAGAATGCACATGCTTTTTTAGTTTCTGCTACAAAGTCTTTTTCAAAAAATTTATGCAGGAACAGATATTAATCCAGGAGATACAAGAGCTGAATCGAAAGGTCTGATAACTGCTGTTTTTGTTTTTTTTTTTTTGTCACAAACTTTGTTTAGAATAACATCAGCTACAACATTATTATTTTGTTGGATTTCTTTCAGGGAAGCTTGATTCAGCAAGAAAATATAGAACTCAACAAGAAGGTAAGCGTTCTTCGTCGAGAAAATATCAAATTGTAAATGGAAGGACTTAGAGTTGGATTGCTGACAAAAAACTTCTTAACTTCCAATGATCCTTGTCCTGTTTCTCTCAACATAGCTGTACTATCAGTCTAACAGAGTACTGTTCAGAAGTTTATGTCTCAGGTTTATGCCCAAAGGGATCATGCAAATGTGGCAAATGTCATCCCATTTAGTATTAGCATTGGCGAGAGCTCAGACACTTCCTTTCTGCTCCAGCTCAGCCCCCCGAGCAACGAAGTTTTGAGACACCAGCTAGAGCAACAAAGTCGAGGTATAGCGATCCCAAACTCAAAGAAGTCGAATGAAAGTACTTTGTAGTTTGTTCAGATAGATTTCTTCATTGGACTGCAAGATTTGCAACTACCTTATATAATTTTATTTAGGATTGAGCTATATCTTAATAACCGCAAACAAAAAAAGAACACCTATAGCAGCAGTGTATCTGGGAATTTGTTGAAAAAGGTTCTAGGGGGAATCTATGTAGTTGAGGTATTCAATACTAACATTAGTATTAGAAAGGGGATCTACCCAAAAACATTGGGGTATAATCACAATCAGCTACAAGCCAGCCACACTCAATCAGGAATTCTATTGGAAAAGGTAAATGTACCAAAATATCTGATAGTGAAAACCTGATCAAGATCAACAGCTCTTGATTGATGTCTCTGTTAATTATATAACTGTTTATATTAATTTCGTCCACCCTAACAGTTTAAATTTTTAGATGAGTTGATAGTTTAAAGTCTCATAGTTCGTGGCAAAGCGACCCGTGAGGTAGTGCTACATTTGATAACCTAGACACAGTGTTCAGTTTCCCCCCAGCACCTTTAATTAAACCAAAACCATGGAACTGTCAGATTCAAATCCTACATATAATTGTGGAACAATGCATCATGTACTAATCATAATGACAACCAGGATACCACCTTATATCGATAAAATCGTAGAACATATACATCATGGCTGAGCAGGAAACATAATTCTCAACATCAAATAGATCTAAAAAAACTGTGAATGATCAATATGCCCAAAATTTTTAAAACATTACTTATGGACATGCCATCTAAACTCTTGAAGCACATGAGAAGAGGCTGCATATTCATCTTTGTGGTTCCCCTCATCAAAGTTCTGTGAGTAGCTAACAGCATCATATTGATATGTTAAAGGCTTGGTTCCATATATGGTCTTGCTTTCTCTCACCAGCTTCTTCAAGAGCTTTCGCCATTTCTGGCTTCGCTTGTCAGCACCACCTGCATTAATGCGAGAGTATTCTTCATGCACAGGAACACAGGAGGGGGACATGCAGCCGGAAAAGTACGATGACCGCCGGTTGGGCAAATCACCACCCATCTGAACAAAAAATGTGGTTTCTAGGGAGTTTCAAATAATGGGGTTAATCTCAAAGCTTCCCAAGAATTTCCTCAGCAATAATGTGAGTGAGAAGATGTGATGTTGCTGGCTCTCTTTATATTGTGACCAATGGTTTGAGGTTTGTAGGAAATATTTATCCCTTGTGCACCTGTTTTGTGGGCCTAAACTTTTCTGTCTTCTATTTATATTTTTTTTCTTTGTCATATGATTGCTCTTTATATGGTTTACTCAAGTAAGATATGCATACGATTAAACCAAAAACCCACAGATTTCCACTCTGAGTCACAATTTTGTGGAATGATTTGGATTTAGATCTACGTCAATATATTTTATACTATCTCAAAAACAAATTAACATATCAAAAAATTTACGTGTGCGCACTATTACACGATAAATGATCTATGAAGAGAGTCTAAATCGGAACAATTGGGGCTTATGGTGCACCCAAGCCCCATTAATCCTCTTGTCATGATTTAGGATCAAGGGAGGAACTACAACAAACTAGCAGGGTTGTATTGTGTTGATAATTGGTAACCAACTCATTGCTTATTATGACTTCAACTTTGTCTCCTTTTTCTTTTTTTCATTATGTGATTTTTATGGTGGTGAGAATTTTAGTTTGGTACAACGCCCAACAATTCTATGGCATGAATCATTACCAATAATGGTTGTTCAAGAAATTTAATGGTGGCAGTTGTATAACTAAGTTTTTTGGAATATTTGGTTACAAATCATTGAAAAGATTCTAACAAAATGAAATGAACTGACATGAAAATGCATACAAAATAATCAACTAACACTACTAAGAAACAACACCTTCAATCATAGTTAACAGGGTTTTGATTACAGAATGTCACTGTTCAGTTTAGGGAGCATATTGTAAGTATATACCTACTGGTTTGATAAAGACAAGAGGCCTCAGCATTCTGGATTATTGTAGGGATGTGAGTGGAGGGCATTGGAAACCGAACCAGAGACAACGAAAAGCCATTGTGAACAGAAGGGAGAACCAATGTTGGCACAAGAACCACAAACTTGGGAGATCATCATGGACATATACATGAAATAATGGGCTTTTTTCAACATTGTTTCCACACAGTGAAAGAGAGAAAGCATTACAAACAAAAACTATCAGGGTGTTTAAATACTCCACCATTCAATACAAAAATAATCAAATGAATTAACTGAACCACGACTTCATTTTTATTTTTTTTTGTTCAACATGGATCAGTTTATACGCACCTCGATTAATCCCCTCCCCCGATCCGGTCAAAAGTCGGTCATCCACGTTAGAACTAGGATATTCATGAGGATAAATCTCTCGTGACTTAGTCCCAAAAAATTATCACGATTTGAAATTAGAACGTCTAAATTTACAACTTATCCGTATTACGACTTCTACCCATTTTTCACCTATACTAAACGGACTATTATGATAGCTTTTACATTCACTGTGACAAAACGTCAAACAATGGGCGGATGTTATTGCAAACATCATTCAACTAATAGAAAAACTAGGAAAATTAAATAAACAAGTTAAAAAAAAAACCAAAAGCTGGTGAAAATCATGTGATTATTTGGTACAACCATACCTTTGCCAGCCTAAGCCAACCAACACTTGTGGGGACTCTGTTCTTGTCGTCACCTCTTTGTTTCTATCGGGGGGTTCACAAATGCCAAGGACATTGCACATAAAAACGTTCCACTGTATGATTCGCCGGACCCATTTCTATCTCTCAGTGTTCGTGCTCTGTGCTTCATTGGATTCCTGACAATGTATATCATGCTCCGTCAAGACAAGGTGTTTCAATTGGAAGGTTGAGTTCGTTTTGTAGATGAGTAATGTAATGTGCACCAAATTCTTTATCATATGGCAATACTACATCCATTATATGTGTTATAAGTGTAGTGGATCCCACAAATTCAACATAAGAATTTGGTGTACATATCATTACCGTTTGTCGATAAATCTCCAGTGGTGGTAGAGCTGACAATGTTCTTGTATAATTTGTATCACATTAAAATTTACTTTAACTCATATCGACTTATTTATTATTGTAATAACGTACACTCTGTGCGATGCAAAGAATTTATTACATATTTTATTTCGGTTTGCTCCTTCTTACTCTTCTAGTCTTCTTCTTTTCTCATTCCACTACATTGGTATTTCAAGAATTATTAAAGTTTATAGCCGATTGAAATTGAATTTTTTTAAAAAAAATTGAAATGAGCGGGGATTAATTGGTAAGATAGTGAAAATGCGGTTACATTAGTCAAGTGTTGATTATTAATTGGAGAATATTTAACTTTGTAATTAATTAAATAAAAATTAAAAAAAGTGGGAAGTAAGACTTCTTAAACCATCTCTTCTAAAAAATAAATATTTTATATATATAGATAGGTACGAGCGAATTTGTATCTTCTCATATTTATACTATAGATAAGTTGCATTTAATGAATTTTTGCCATGTTTAGCGGGATTCATTTTGATATCCTTGTTTGATGAATTTAATTAAAATCTATAACACTTCATATGTGTCGTGTTCTAATAGGTGAAAAATAAAATATATGGCACTAAAAAATAATTTTTAAATATAGTTGTTGGACCCTATAAATAAAGTAAATTCATATTCATATATGTTAGCATGAAGTATATAGAAAAAATTTGAAAGCCTTGTTCAAGTCCAGAATCTTTGTTATGCAGCCCATTACAAGCATATACCCAAATGGGGCATTTTTTCTCATAGCCCATCCAATTATTACTGGAAACCGAGAAAAACTACACTGACTATGGGCTAAGGCTTGATCTTTAAGCCCACTGTCTAAACTTCTCAAACACTCACATTAGGATCGGCCACAAGAGATTTATTTCTTACCGAGTTCTTAATTTCGGCGTAGATAATTTGTTTTTAATCGAACTAAAGAAAGAATTAATTGAGGTATACAATTGAAATATCAAACAAACAAAAAAATGCACACACACCAATGGAAAAAAAAAATAGAACAGGTGGCTCAATATGTCTCACAAACTAGTTCCTTCCTATCAGGTTTTATCTCGGAGAGTCAGTTTGTGGCTTAGAAATGTTGAGTTTGGATAGGCCTTTCTTGGTTGGTTTTGGTTTGATGTATCGGTCATGAACCCCCAGGACCACCAACTAAACTCGGATTAGATATATATATATTATTTGCTCATAATATTATATTGGTGGCCTCAAATTGATGCCATGAATGAGATTCATAACTTATCGTCTCATTTTTTTCCCTCTTTTACCCACCATCGGAAAAGTTAGAGAAGAGAATTGTAGAAAGTTTGTGGGATGATAAAAGTTGATTTATTTAATGGAAAAATCTCATTTTGCCTCTGGAATGATTAATTTTTTTTCATGTTGTCCCATCAAAGAAATAAAAACGTTACAATGTGGTTCAAAAACGTTACAATCTGCTTTAAAAAAAGGTTGAAATAAAAAAATTCTTGGACCACACTGCAACGTTTTTTATATTTTTAAGGGGGATAATGTGAAAAAATTAATCATTGTGATGATAAACTAAGAATTTCTATATCTTTTAAGGGGTACAATTGGATTTTCTCTTATTTAAATAAATCAAATAGTTCGTTTGATAGGGTGAATAAAAAACTAAAAAGATGGAAAGTTGGAGTGATACATTTTTTCATTCATACTTCATTCCATCTTTTGTGTTTTGTAAGAGGGATTATTAAAAAAAATATAAATACATATTTTACCATTATATATATGTATGAAATTAATGTATACATAATATGTAATTGATAAATATAATATATCTATATATCAAATGATATATAGACAAGTAACATATATTTTAACACATAATTAATTTTCTATCTTTCTTCCTCCTAATTTTGGAGGGATTAATTTTGATAAGTTAGAAGGAAAATTAATTCATCCATTTTTCCATCTTTCTTATTTTCCTTCATTGCAAAACATGATATTTTATCTATTCCTCCAACTTTCTATCCTTTCATTTTTCCATCGTACCAAACAAAACATAAATAAAATGGTTCTTAATTAGAGAACTTAGATATTTTGTTGTAAAACACATGTTATAGAATATGATTGGATTTTAATTGTAATATATTAATTAGAATTCTAAGAAATCAAAAAATAAGAAAGGAAGGTTTTTGATGCACCCTTTCCAAGAAAATAATTTTTTTACATATATAAATAGAATAAGGATAAATTTGAATTGGAGAAAATAAAGGAAAAGAAAAAAAAAATAGTTCCATCTGGGCCCAAGTTATATTGATCATAATCGAGGGGGTCCAAAGTGCATATCTAGTAGTTTGATGGGTGTTAATTGCCTTTAAAATCAGTTGATTCTGTTGAATTTCCCTCTATTGGGTTGGTGGGTGGGAGGGAGCAAGCACATCGATGGTAGTCAGTCGCTGGCGAGTCTGGTGAAGTTCTGAGAAATATTAAACAATTTTCTTCAACCACCAAAATCTCAGCCAAACCCAAGAGGGGGGAAGGAGGAGAGAGAGACAGACAGACAGACATGGCAATGGCAACGGCGCTTCGCAGGCTTTCATCTACCGTCGACAAACCCATCAGACGTCTTTACAATGGCGGCTCTCTCTATTACATGGTTGTTCTTAAATTTTCAGAAAAAAACAAAAACAGAAGCATTTTAATTCATTCTTTTGTTGTTTGAATCTTGATGTTTATGTTTTTTAATGGTTGTATATTCATTCGATTTTGTGTTGTAGTCGTCTTTGCCCAACAAGGCTGTGTACGAGAAAGAAAAGTCTGGTGTCACGGTAAGCCTACAAACTGTTTGGTATAGTTTTTCAATTCCTTGACATAACTTGTCCTTTTAATTATTATTCTGTGTTCAATTAACGTCAAATTTTCAAATAATTGCAGTGGCCAAAGCAGTTGAATGCTCCGCTTGAGGTTGTCGATTCGGAGATTGCTAATATTATCGAGCTCGAGAAAGCGAGACAATGGAAGGTACTCATACTCTGTGTATACATATATGAGTGTGTGTGTGTGCGCGCCAACTGGATGTATAAAGGGAGAATTAAATGTTCCTTTTCTGTTCCTGCAATTTCTAAGCAACCAAAGGATATTTCTATTTAGAATTCCTGTTCAGCATGCAATTGTTTGAACCTGGAACTTATCATGTTTTCTGGAATTTTATGCCGTGTTTGTATAGGGACTTGAGCTCATTCCCTCGGAGAATTTTACATCTGTTTCTGTGATGCAAGCAGTTGGGTCTGTAATGACTAACAAATACAGTGAAGGATATCCCGGTGCAAGATACTATGGTGGAAACGAGTATGCAGACTAATTGCAATCTTGTTTCTCTTTTCTCTGCTTTTTTTTTTTTTCTTTCCTGTTTTTCTTAATAATTATACCCGCTAATATCAGTTAGCATTAGCATGTACACACAGCTTCTTCTTTTTTTGGTTGATTTCCTTTTCATTAGAGCTATTACGCATAGTTCATCCCATTAGCACCTTGTACTCTTTATTGACTTTCTGCTGTCAGGTACATTGACATGGCAGAATCCTTGTGCCAGAAACGTGCTTTGGAAGCATTTCGGTTGGATCCTGCAAAGTGGGGAGGTAATTGCATTTTATCTATCTATCTACCTATCTATGTATCCATCTATCTACCTATGGCAAGGTTTTATCAGTAATCTTGTGATGTAAGCTGTAACTTGTAACATTTGCTCAAAAATTTTGTTTTTTTCTTTTGGATTCATTGCTGTTTTTTTATATTTCAAAATGCATCCGTATATGAAAATTTTTAAAAACTACAAAATAATAACTTCGATAACAAAAAGGCAGGCTATTACTGATGCTTTAAGAAGTCAAAGTAAATATGTGAACTGTGGAGTCACATTGCTTCTTGAGGAAAGTTGCAAAACTAAAAATCATACTGCCACTTCCTCCAAATAATAGAACTTAAAAAGACAGAGAAGTGGAAAGGTTGTTTCTCTTCCATCGTAGACTAGTTTGACATTCTACTTGGGATTGTGAATCTAATCACCTTTTATGTTGCAGTGAATGTGCAACCTCTGTCAGGATCGCCATCTAATTTTCAAGTTTACACTGCGCTATTAAAACCTCATGACAGGATCATGGCACTTGATCTTCCTCATGGTGGGCATCTTTCACATGGCTATCAGGTGCTTGCAATTTCTTTTGTGTTTTCCTGCTAAATAATTCGTGTTGTCCTGCTTTTGGGTCACATGCAGCCTGCTCTGATGTAATGCACAAGTTTGTACAAGACATTTAAACCATCATATGTTGAAATGGGATTTGGGTGTTAGTTCCAGTGGATTTTCTGAATATCAACGTACCTAAGTTTATGTGTGTGTTTTTTGCATTTTGAATTACATGGATATCAATTCACCTAAGTTTGTCTGTGTATTTGCATAACGTGCTTGTTTGTATAACTCTCAAGTTATCTAATTTTCTACATTAAGCATTCTTACCGATATAAAAATTGTACCGAGGTTCAGCGGGATCACATCATGACAGGGTGCTATGCATCCCAAAAAGAAAAGAAAAATATAATTTTCTTTCGTGATATTCATCAACTAAGGCTATGAGTACACTCTTCTGGGCAGTCTGAGAAAGAAACTTTCTTTGTAACAAACCCGAAAAAACTTCAGAGTCAAACCATAGGTTCAAAACTCATGATAACAGCTTTCCTTGCCATCTGTATAATCAAAATAACTTTGCGAATGAGTTGTGATTTTCAGGACCACATATTTCAGAATTGATCCCCCCCCCCCTTCTTACCTATTCAGGCTAAAGGAAGATATGTTCATCAATCATGAATGTAAAATGTGTCTCCACTGGCTTCTGTTAACAATCTTCCATTTCCTCCTCAGAAGAACCCCTATACCTCCTCTTCAATCTTTCGAGTTACCTTTTCTTTGGATTTGGGTGTCTTTCATTTGATGTAAATGGCAAAAAAAGTGATACAACATCTGTGTTGTCCTGGAGAGTCAATTAACCACCTATTGATTAAGCCCAATTTTTTTAAAAAATTTATTGTCTTTGGGCTGTTAACAAAAACTGAATAGTTGTATTCTGAGACTTGCATCTTAAATATTTCAGATTTATTGCATCAGATCACCGGCCATTCTGTGAAAAATTTCTCCAAGGGGGGAAATTGAGGTTGGTCCTTGGTCTGTATAGTATGTGCTAAGCAGATTTCCAAAACCGGAAGGCTGTGGCCCCTTGGCCCGAATGTGGTTGTGCCATTGCATAGCCAACTGTGCTCTAATTACAAATTTTGCTACTTCTTCTCTCTGCTTGTAACATGCTATGTTGTCAATAAAAACACAAGTTTTGGAAGGTGCCAACTTCTATGTGGGTGGAGCGCTATCAACAGTAACCTTAGCATTGGAATTTTAGACATGTTACTAGACAACCTATAAAATCTTGAGTAGATCGTTGAAGTCTTCCATTATCATGATTCATAATGCAATAACAAACTCTGGGTTACTACTGTCTGTGTGTATTTTTAATATCCAGAAGTTAGTTTTCTTGACCGACCTGTAGTAGATGCAGGAAGAGTATAGACAAATATAAATTTATTCGATTCCCACGGGGTTTGTGAGTGTAGTTAACCATTAATATTGAGAGGTCTATTTGACTTTCACATCATTCTCTTTGGATTTTGGCTTACTAAATGTAGTCTCATATTTCCTTTATTTGGACAGACTGACACAAAGAAGATATCAGCGGTCTCTATATTTTTTGAGACCATGCCATACAGATTGAATGAGAGCACTGGCTATATTGATTATGACCAGGTAGCTTTCTGCTTTTTTATCATGCTTCTTTCTGTTTCATTGCTGTGCTATTTTCTTGGTCACGTTATAAAGATATTGTCATGGAAACTTGCGTTCGTTGTCTAGTTTTTTTTGCTTTCCCTAGCTTATTGAATTTGAGAAACAAGGCTACATTCTGGGGAGTAAGTGATTCAAACTGTGTAATTAGTAAAATTTAAAAATTAAGGTTAATGGATGGCAATAGATTTTAGTGACAGTAATCACAGGGCAGTGTAATCATTGAATACGATAACATGTAAGAGAGTGAATGTAAAAACTGATGCATGCCATCTACTGCTACGTATATTGATAAGTGGTTCAACGACTCTAACAATTGCATTCCTGAATTTGCTTCATAACCAGTGGCGGAACTATATTATGGACTGGGCCCCCAAGAATCAAATTTATTTTGCACCATTGAGTTTTATGTAAGTATTTATTTGGCCCCAAAGGACAAAAGTATTCTACTTGTTCCCCCCCCCCAACTTTGAAGTTTCTGGTTCCCCCTCCAAATAACGGACATTCAGATTAGGGGGAAATGCAATATCTTGAGATTCTTCTATTTTGAATTGGGATCCTTGCAAGTTGTCTGGTGGGTATTCTGGTTCTATCTGTGCAGCTGAGTAAACCACATCCCATTCCTGCACCAGATTCCATAAACTACAACATTATTATTTGCAGTTGCACATTTCAATTATCGAATGTCTTCCTCAGATTACTTTGCTTCCGAGGATTACGAATTAAATTATCAGATATAAGCCAACATCCCAAATGGGAGTTGTCAATCTTATTGTTCCAGACCCTGCTCTTCCAACCTAATCAGCCAACATCCCCTCCCCAAAAAAATTCCAAGAAAATTTTAAAAAAAAAAATTAAGAGGATGGGAAAGTTCTACTCTTTGATGCAAGTGGTATATATATTAACATTGTTACCACGGGATTACTATGTGATGTACTGATGGACCCTTTTTCCCCTCTAACATATCTTTTGTTGGGATTGTATGAGCGTGTCAACAGTTTGGAAACCCGATAGACTTCAGTTTGTCATGGAAAATCCACCTTTTGGAGTGCATAAGATCTAATTTTGAGTTTGTTAAATAGATTGTATGCTTTCTGATGACTTGAAATCTACTACATGGCAGTTGGAGAAAAGTGCCACACTCTTCAGACCAAAATTGATTGTTGCTGGTGCCAGTGCTTATGCACGTCTATATGACTATGCACGTATTCGCAAGGTAAACTCTCAGCTTTCTCTAGATCAATTTATTTTGGATATCATCTGATAGAGCATTTGTTTTGTTCAATGATAGAGCTTAGTTTGAATTCTCTTGACGGCCTATAAGTTTTAAGTTCTAATATTTTCCATGTATTTTATAGGTTTGTGACAAGCAGAAAGCAATCATGTTGGCAGATATGGCACACATCAGTGGGCTGGTTGCAGCCGACGTCATCCCATCACCATTTGAGTATGCAGATGTTGTGACCACAACAACCCACAAGTCTCTTCGTGGGCCACGTGGTGCCATGATTTTCTTCAGGAAGGGGGTGAAAGACATTAACAAACAGGGCCAAGAGGTTAGTTGTTCAAAGAAACAATCATCATATTGCCTCATCTGCTCCCTAATAAAATTTTAGACCTTTATTGCTTCTCTAAAAGAGAAGTTGATGTAATACGATGTACAATCATTAACATTTTACGTTCTTTCTGAAGGTTTTGTATGATTATGAAGACAGAATTAATCAGGCTGTCTTTCCTGGACTTCAAGGTGGCCCACACAATCACACAATCTCTGGCTTAGCAGTTGCATTGAAACAGGTTTGACAATGACATCTCAATTTTTCGTGTAGATAATCTGAGAAGTGTTAACAAATCAGTTTTGTAGATGTACAATACCCGGTGACTGGGTGGCATCAATCTTAGTCTTGAAGTTCTTCATTTTTGACTTCATGATGCAAGGAACAAGTTCATGCAAGTGTTAAACAGGTCTATTAAAACATTCACAGACTCAGGCAAAAAAGTGGATATTAAATTTACATAGCTAGGTTTTATATGGAAGTAATCTTTACAGGAATGAGTTTCAACATTTTCCAGAACATCCTTACTGCTGGGCCTCGCGGGGTTCAAATCCTTTTACTTACCAATAATGGCAATTACTAATCTAAGCATGCCATTGTCCTTTGGAACTGTTTGATCTGTACAGAAACCTAAGATAAATGGATTTTTTATGTTCACTTACTCTTGTGCGACTGCAGGCAACGACCCCAGAATACAAAGCTTATCAAGAGCAAGTTCTCAGTAATTGTTCAAAGTTTGCACAGGTATGACACAATAACGCCTTGGCACCTATAACTGAAACATGATCTTTGTAGCTCCAATTTTCTTTTGTTTTTGAACTTAAAGTTCTCGACTGGCTTGATGCTTCAAATTATTACACAATGCTTAAGCCATATTCCTGTATATTACATAATGCTGAAATTTAACTGATCTTGCAGACACTGGTTGAGAATGGATATGACCTTGTCTCTGGTGGAACGGAGAACCACCTAGTTTTGGTGAATTTGAAAAACAAGGTAAAGAAGGAAGTTCATCAGTGAACTACTTGCGAATTTTTGTACTTCCAAATCTTTTCCTGAATATTTCCAATCTGCTACTGAGCTATGTTTAAAGCTCTGTTGATTGTCCTAGCAAGACATCGTGAGAATAATGATCTCTAATTGATGTGTATGTATTACCTTTTATCTTGAAGGGAGGAAGATGCCACTTTTGATTTATGCTTTTCTTTCAACAGGGTATTGATGGTTCCAGGGTTGAAAAGGTGTTGGAAGCTGTTCACATTGCAGCCAACAAAAACACTGTTCCTGGAGATGTGTCTGCCATGGTTCCTGGTGGCATCAGGATGGGTATAGGCTTCTTCTTTTATCAGATTCTGCTTGAGCAATCATTTTCTGAACTGACAACCATGACAAACTCGTCCCCCAGGAACTCCTGCTCTCACTTCAAGGGGATTTGTCGAAGAGGACTTTGCTAAAGTTGCTGAATTCTTTGATGCTGCTGTGAAGTTGTCTTTGAAGATCAAGGCTGAAACTAAAGGTTCCTGATGTGATCATTTTGTCGTTCCCCAAGAACATATATATACTTCACAACATGATGTACCTGTGTTGTCTCCTATTACTTCTTGGAAACATCCATCTTTGTTTAGATGTTAGTATGCTTGGAGCATGCAAAATTTATCTTCATGCTCAAAGTCTCAAGTCTGCTTGGACTCCACTCATACATATATGCTTGCACAATGTGATTCCAATGAGCATATGCATGTGAGTGCTGAGGCAGCTGTTTTACTTGTGAAAACCAGGGACAAAGTTGAAGGACTTTGTGGCCACAATGCAGTCCAGTGCTCCCATCCAGTCTGAGATTGCAAAGCTTCGGCACGAGGTGGAAGAGTTTGCAAAACAATTCCCAACTATTGGGTTTGAGAAAGAAACCATGAAGTACAAAAACTGAAAAGAAGTTCTACATGCCAGGTACATCTATTCTTGGGGATTATTGGAGTTGAATTTTGCTGTGCAAAGTAGCCAAAACTCTGCTTGTGATTTGTATAAGAGTGTTCTCAACACTCCTTCATCCCTGCCCCGGTGCCAGTACTCAAAATAATTTCTCCGGTAGATGGACTTGATGCCATGTGTTAGGTTTCCATATTTTGTGTTTGTAGTATCATGTTTTTACTTCCACCAATCGTTTCTGGTGGCACACCGCAATCTATGCAAAATCTGATCCTTTGTGCATCGTTTATTTGTGGAGCAGGCACCACAAGTGAAGGTCAACTTATTTTACTACTTGATGGAGGTTAGTTGGGATGAATTTATCTGCTTTCAGTATGTCAGAGATGTAATAAGATCTTATGTATGAAATTCAGCAGAATATTGATCCCCAGCTTCACCCAGATGTATATGTACATTAACCGAGACAATTCAAAAGAATGAATTTGCCGTTGATTTCAAGCTGTTACTCTCTTTGCCCCTGATGTGCTTGGTATGGTTGATGCTTGTTTCAAAAGCACTTCAACAGTCATATTATGTACCATATCTTTTATGTGGAATCTGAGGCCAGAAAGACCAGTATCTGTGCAGCCCAGGGATATGACTATAAATATAGTTTTAGGATAGTGTGATTATTGTAAACATGGTTTGATACCACTACATTTATGATGCACTGATCATTCAAAGAGGAGATCCTATATTTTTCCCAAAATCCATTGAGGTTTGCTGCTTAAAATGCCCTAGTTATATATGGATTATGGTGCTATTTTTATTTTTTTTTGTTCAACGGTCAAAAGTGTCCGGGTGAGTTTACGCGTACTTCGACTAATTCCCTCTCAAGTCTGATCAAAGGCAGGTCACGCACACCGAGATTAGGATATTCATATCCATCATGATTTGGTCCAAGGGATCGTCAAGATTCGAACTCAGGACATCTGGGTTTACAGCTCGTCTTTGTTACCATTTGAACTACCATTGAGTTGACTATGGCACTATTTCTCCGTACCTAGTGACACGACTTTCCTCTGTTTTTGGTCATTCTGGTGATTACTGTGAAATGGGTTGTTACTCTGGTTTTTGGTCTCATCGAGTTTATATTGTTGTTTCTCTTTCAAAAAAATCTCGACTGTGGTTATAAGTTATTAATATATTGGTTCATATTTAATTCTAAGCTTATGCTTAATCTTCTTTGAATACATCCCCACGAAAGAAGCAATAACAAGCTTCCTCTAGATTATTGATGAGGCTTGAGTTCATCCTCTTGAAACACTATAATCCATAGAACAAGAGCCAAAGGAAGGAAGATCCTAAAACATCTTAAAGGAACTAGGACATCGATAATTCTAATCATCACATGCCATGATGCCAATTCAAAGTAAATTGTCCACTGTTATATTTTTCTTAACACTTGATGAGTCAAAACTTATTTAATAAATTCTTAAGGAGAATCCGAAGTTGGTTGCTGGTGGATGTAGCGCGCCAAAGAACAAAGCGAAGCATTTACAAATAAATTGTATAAGCGGAAGGGAAGGCGCAACGGTTAGAGACTGCCGAGGAGTGATACGTCTATGATTTTCCTTATAGAAAAGAGACAATAAGCCGTCAAAATTGAAGCTTTCGCGCTTTTGACATGAGTGAATATGAATACGATTATTTATTGATATAAAATTGATTACAAAAATTTAATTAGACACGAGACTTTAAATGGATTTGAATCTACACACAAGGCCGATCAGTGTAGGCTTTAGGTCCCAGTTATAAAAGATGTCCCATATTTCATATATTCATAGTATGGTTGAGGCTAAACCTATAATATTCTAAATCAATATCAAAACAACCTTATAAAACTTAAGTTCAATAAGAAATTTCAATGTTCAATGGTCTAAACTCATTTATAAATCAGCCCACAAAATCGAAAATTTATATCTTTCCCTTTATCTTTGTGCTTTACAAAATTCATATCTTCAAACTTCCCTAAAAATAGCCCACTCAATTTTTTATTGACAAGAGTGAAAATTCAACTTTGATCAAGAGAGAATAAAAATATCAGATTTTAATTTTTTAAAATAACACTGATAAATTAAATTTTATTGTTTTGTACTTTTAGGGGTTTTGTTTAAATTAAAACTTATTTTTTTTTTAAATTATAGATCTTTTTTGATCATATGTATTTATTTTAACTATATATTATAGGAAACCATCTGAATATAAAAACTTAAAAACAAGAAAATTTTAAAAATTATTTGTACCTCAAAAAAATATCTTGATAAATTTGTTACAAATATCAAACAAAAGAGGTGTGTTCCTAAGTGATAAGATATGATAGTAAAATTTAAGAATACAAATATTTGAATAAAAATGTGCGAAAAAATTGTTAAAAAAAATTGTCCACTCATTTTTTTATTGACAAAAGTGACAATCTAATTTTAATCAAAAGAGAATCAAAATATCATATTTTAATTTTTTTAAAATAACACTAATAGATTAAATTTATTGTTTTGTATTTTTAGGGCTTTATTTAAATTCAAACTTATTTTTTTAATTATAGATCCTTTTTGATCATAGGTATTTATTTTGATTATATATTATGGACAACCATACAAATATAGAAACTTAAAAATAAGAAAAATTTAAAAACTAATTATACCTCAAAAATATATCTTAATAAATTTATTACAAGTATCAAACAAAAAGATATATGACTAATTGATAAGATATGATAACAAAATTTGAGAATACAAATATTTGATTAAAAATATGTATTTGAACTAGCGAAAACTTTGTTAAAAAAAATCACATTAGTATTAAAAAATAAAAAATCTCATCTAAATTTACCGTTTTAGACTTCAATATTTGTTGGGTCACCCCTAAAATAAAAGTTAGGGAAATTTGGAGGCTGGTCCCCCTATAAGTACTTGTTTGGACTTAAGTCTGCCAATAAAACTTATTTGTTATGAAGTCCATTTTTTGTCAATTTTATCAGACTATCTTTTCCCTTTAGAAGTGGAATAAAATTAAAAATTAAAAACTCTTAAATGTTAGGAGTTTGAGTAACATTAAATTTTTTTTCTCTCATATCTATCTATATCCATATATAGGTTAGGATTATATATATATATATATATAATAACATTAAAAATAAAAAATAGTAACATTCAAATACAAAAAAAAATTATCATTTAAATACAAAAAATAATATCATTTAAACACAAAATAATAGTAACATTTAAACATGAAAAAAATAGTAATATTTAATATTAATATTTTGAAAAAATAACAATAGTAATATGTTCATTCAATATTAATATTTTAAAAAAATAACAATAGTAACATGTTCAACAAAAATAGTAACATGCTTAAAAAAAATAGTAAAATGCTAAAAAAAAAAAAAATTTGCAATATGGAACATTTTAACAAAATTGAAGATAAAAATAATAGCATTCAAACCCATAACTAGAGGAAGAAATCTTCAAGTTTTCAAAATTTTCATTGTTTTTTGCATTCCTAATTTTAAAATGCGATTCACTGTTACTAAATTAAATGATATAGATTTCAATTTTTTGGATCTTTTGTTGTCCAATACAATCGAAAAATGCTTGATTGTGTTACTTGTGGGAAAAAAATTGATGTTACTATGAGAAAAAAGAAAAATCATTTTTACATATTCGATGTCTTGACATTCACAAGTGGTGATGAATGTCCTAATTAAATTGACAATTATGTGTTACTACTCTAAATAATGTAATTTTTCGATTTGTGGACCGTATTTTGTGAAAAGTAAGGAAAAATTATTATTACTGTGAAGAAAAAAGGGTCATTGGGAGGCCGGTACCCCCCAAAAAACTTAATAGGATAAAAATACACTTTTAAAAATAATTGGGATAGAAGTACATGTGTTTAAAAAAAGTCATAAAAGTCTTTTTACCCCTACCATAAATAGTGCATACCTAATTGAATGTGAGACTTTCAAGATTAGAATGTGAGACTTTCAAGATTTCTTTTGATATTTGTGTATCATTTGAATTTTGAAATTTCATATATACATACATACACACACACACATATATATATATATATATATGAAGTCGAAAAAGAGAGACACGATATAAATCGTCATGCAAACAGTGTCACCAAAGAGAGACACGATATAAATTGTCATGCATACAGTGTCACTAAAGAGAGACACGATATAATGACAATGGGGGTCCAATGACATTCCATGATGCCACTGATTGGACCCCCATTGTCATTATATCGTGTCTCTCTTTTTCGACTCCATATATATATATATATATATATATATATATATATATATATAATTTCAAAATTCAAATGATACACAAATATCAAAAGGAATCTTGAAAGTCTCACATTCTAATCTTGAAAGTCTCACATTCAATTAAGTATACACTATTTATGATAGGGGTAATTATGGAATACAATTTAGAAAGAATTTGAAAATGTGTACTTATTGACAACTATTTAATAAAAGAAAGGACTTAAAGGAGGATAAGTTTGGAGGTGGTACTTAAAGTCAACTAAGTTTTGAAAAAGGTACCTCCATCCCATTATCTCAAGAAAAAAATAGATGTTACATTACGGTTTGTAATTGTTATTGTGAATGTTTGCATTTGTTATTAAATGAGAGGATCTTCTTCTAAAGAGAGAGAAAGAGAGAAAGAGAGAGAATATAAATGTGAATTTCAATTTATGAGTAAATTAAGAGATAATAATTTTTAATTTAAGAAATTAATTTAAAATTACTTTTAAGGTTTTTAAGATTTTTATAATTGAACACAATAACACTGTTAAATGTATTTTTACGATTTAAAAAAATGATGAACTTAAGTGTTTAGTAGTAAGATAAAAAATAAATTTATCACCAAATAAATTTACTTGACAGATTCAAGTCATTATAAACTTATATAGAAAGACTCGACCCTAATTTTTACTAGGGAGGTATCATTTAACACAATACGAATCACCTATAACATGATTATGACTTGAGCTCCAACACATCTCTGATCTCTCATCGGGCGTTTCGGTATTTTCCCAAACGCTCCAAAAAAATGAGTGGCTTTAATGCTCTCGTACGCTTCCCAAGTCGACCGTTACTAGTGATTATTATTCTTATACTTACTCTTGGAGTGGCCAACACGCTCATGGCGACACGCCTCTCCATCTCTCGCTCATTTCAACCCTTACCCCTTTGCTTTCTACGCCCTTCTTATTCCCTATCTACCCCTAAACTTCTCCCAAAATCACGTCCCTGTCCCCTCTGGTCTTCTTCTCTCTCACTCTGCCTCCGTCTCCGAACTCATCGAAAGTCAACCTCTCTTCTTTCTCTCTCCGCCCGCTCATTCTCTGCTTCGCTATCACCGACGCTTTCGGAACCTCACAAAATGTCGACTACGATCGAAGATAATCCTCTTTTGAAGGACTTCGATTTCCCTCCGTTTGATGCTGTTGAAGCCAAGCATGTTCGTCCAGGGATTCGTGGATTGCTGGAGAAACTTGTATGTGTCTTGAGATTATAGGTGTTTTTTATTGTTTTGTGTGGTTTGATTGGTGATGAGTGTGTTTGAATTTCAGGAGAGTGAATTGGCTGAATTGGAGAGAACGGTGGAACCGACGTGGCCGAAGCTGGTGGAGCCGTTGGAGAAGATTATAGATCGATTGGCGGTTGTTTGGGGGATGGTTAGTCATCTCAAGGCCGTCAAAGATACTCCTGAACTCCGCTCTGCCATCGAAGAAGTCCAGGTCTCTCTCTCTCTCTCTCTCTCCATATATATATATATATATATGTTTGTGTGTGTTCTGTGTACATATATCTACCTACTAGCTGTAATATTAAACAGGTGTAGGGGGGGGGGGGGGGTGTGTGTGTGTGTGTGCGTGCACGTGTGACTTCAGTGTTTTTCGTGTTAGGATTGTTATGGTTGATTGATGGCGAGTTAATTTTTGGGGAAAGATTGTTGTGTTTTTGTCTGGTGCTGTTGGCGTTTATGTTGCTTATTTTGTTGTTGCAGCCATTGAAAGTTGAGTTCGAGCTTAAATTGGGGCAAAGCAAACCGATGTATAATGCATTTAAAGCTATTATGGAATCTCCTGATTGGGAGTCATTGAGTGATGCTCGTAAGCGTATCGTTGATTGTAAGTATTGGAAAATTATTTATCGATTTGAACTCTGTACAGTGGAGCTAATTGGTGTCATTCATTGTCGCTTTATGTAGCAAGTGGCATTATTTTCATAAACTTTCTATTGCAAGAGTTCAAATGTTAAATACATGCATTCTACGTCATTTTCTTTGTGTTTGGATCTGATGGTGTGTACTTTCTTATTTATGATGTGATGCCTGATTTTGACTTTCCCATGCAGCTCAAATAAAGGAGGCCATCCTTAATGGTATCTCCCTTGAAGGTGAAAAGAGGGACCAATTTAACAAAATTCAACAGGTACGCTGTAATAGCTTTTAGTGAAATTAGTAAGGGATATGAACCAGTCTATCCATTTCATGGTTTAAGATAAATTTTCTACTAAATATGTCCCTTTATCGGATACCTTTTCTTCTATTCATTTTTATGTATTTTATCTCTCACTACTGGACACATTAACGAAAGGGCAATAGGACCCGAATAATCAGCTTGGTGATCTCTGCCACTTATAAATGTTATTTTATATTCTTAGCACAGCTGAAATACCATAGTACGTGCATGCTGTCTTGATACATTAAATTTCTAAATATGGTTGGGGATGGGAAGTAGTTTGCTGAATCATGGAGATCTTTACTGCAATGCTTTGCAAATTATGCAGTGTTCTATGCACTTTTTTGGTCTTTTGGCAATGAACTGGTTTGAAGGCCTCAGTTCTTTTTCTTCTCACTAAAATACATTGGACTGCAATCTTAATCTGTCCAAATGGAGTGTGAACAGAGAGTTTATTGATAATCTGCACTTGCCTTTTAGATTTACATCTACTTATTGTTTGCCTTTCATCGTGAATTGATTTGCAGGATCTGGCAAAACTTAGTCAGAAATTTGAGGAGAATGTTTTGGATGCTACAAAGAAATTTGAAAAATTAATAACAGACAAGAGAGAGATTGAAGGACTGCCTGCTACTGCTCTTGGATTAGCTGCACAAACAGCTGTGTCTAAGGTGTTTCACCTTGAAACCAAACTTACATGATTACTAGTTACTGCATGCCTGAAATATAAAATGATCGACTTTCCTCTTGTGTCTTACACTTTTTGCATCTGTGTGACATACACAAGGGGCATGAAGATGCTACTGCTGAAAATGGGCCATGGATAATTACATTGGATGCTCCGAGCTATATGGCTGTGATGCAACATGCTAGGAACCGAGATTTGCGTGAGGAAGTCTACCGTGCTTATGTAACCCGTGCTTCTAGTGGAGATCTGGATAACACAGCAAATATCGACCAAATCTTGAAGCTGAAATTGGAAAAGGCTAAGCTTCTCGGCTACAACAACTATGCTGAGGTATGATTCTTTATTTTTGAAATGTAGTTCTTTTTCACATGCTGACTGAGGTTCATGTTGTCAGGTAAGCATGGCAACCAAGATGGCCACTGTTGATAAAGCAGAAGAGCTACTTGAGAAGCTTCGCAGTGCTTCCTGGAATGCTGCTGTTCAAGGTAGTGTGTTTGATTTTTTTAGTTCAGGAATGCCTTTGAATGATGCTGAGTGAATGCTCTACTGAGTGATGTATATAGATAGTTGAATGCCTATATTATATTGTTGAAGTGCAGATTGTGGTTGGGAGTCAGTGTCATTGCGTTTTCTTCAATTTTTTTAAAAAATGGTTTTAAGAAATTACCTTGAAAATACCTCAATTTATTAATGATTGCCTAGTTGTTCCACTTTTTGCATGATATGGGAAAAGTTAAAACCACCAACTTCTGTCATGTAAATTGATGCTTTATCTTGTGTTGCCATATGTAGTTTATACTCGTGGCTATACAAGTGCGTTGTACATGGAAAATTTTTAAGAAGTACTTGATTTCTATAAACAAAGCATAAATTCCACAATGCTCGTACAATTTCTGCATGTTTTAAGAAACATTTGAACGACATCATATCACCAATAAGAGAAAAATCCTTTGCCTTGCATGATGATCTATGATATATTAAATCTCTATTCAAGTTGAAAATTACGAAAACTAAATATTATCCTAGTAGATTTAAAACCGCATTTCCAAATGTTCATCTCATTCATTGGTCACAGTGGTTGACATGGTTGCATTTTAAATTATGTATATATAAATCCATAGCAGGTCTATGTATTTTTACAACAAGCCATGGTTTTTCCTAAATTTGAATAAGAAGGACATAAAAATTTAAGTATAAGTTTTTTACGTGGACGTTGTTGGATATATATGATTAAAAAGGCACTGAAATAATTAAATAGTTTCTTAAGTGTTGAAGTCATGGCAGGTGAGCACATCCATTTGATAAGAAAATTCAAAGAACTGCACAAGACCCCTAAAAATTGAAATGAAAAACTAGCAGACAAAGGAACCCATGATTGTAATCAGTTTATCTAATACGAAAAATAGAGAATACATTAGTAGACATGCAAGTATGGCCAAATTGGAATTCACCTTCAAACACAAAATTTCTCCGACCTATAGGTATATCTCATTAGCCACAAGTAGGATATCCATCAAACATAAATTGCATGTATTAACAGAAAGTCATTTGATGTCCAAGTGATCTAGCTATTGAAAGGCCACCAAAGATCATAACCCTTGAAGAGGAATACAAACGAATTAAATACTATTATCACAATTCACAACCATATAGATTAAAAACCGAGACTGAGAATAATATTCAACAAGTGCGAAAGTGAAAACGAAATGTCTTTGAACCTAGTGATTTTCAAATTGTTTTAAGGGCAGACAAGTTGGGGAGGGCAAAATATGGGTGAATTCACTATGGTATTTGTCGAGAATACATCAATAGACATATAAGTATGGCCAAATTGGAATTCAGCTTTTAAAGCAAAAATTCTCCAGCCGATAGTTATATCTCATTAGCCACAAGTAGGATATCCATCAAACATCAGTTGCATGTATTAACAGAATGTCATTTGATGTCCAAGTGTTCTAGCTATTGAAAGGCCACCAAAATGATAACACTTGGAAGAGGAATACAAAAGAATTAAATACCATTATCATAATTCACAACAATACAGATTAAAAACCAAGACTGAGAATAATATTCAACAAGTGCGAAAGTGAAAACGAAATGCCTTTGAACCTAGTGATTTCCGAATTGTTTTAAGAGCATGCAAGTTGGGGTGGGCAAAAAATAGGAGAATTCACTATGGTATTTGTCCAGGCACGGGCACCAA
The DNA here is from genome assembly GCA_951799425.1 of Ilex aquifolium. Taxonomy (NCBI): domain Eukaryota; kingdom Viridiplantae; phylum Streptophyta; class Magnoliopsida; order Aquifoliales; family Aquifoliaceae; genus Ilex; species Ilex aquifolium. The sequence continues at coordinate 5,753,644 of OX637398.1, read as the reverse complement.
AAATGAGCGAGAGTCGTTGGGTTCCTGACTCACCAAGAAATTTGTGGAGGAGGCTGATATATCTCCTTACTCAAGAATTTTTCCATCAATGTAGTAATTTTTTTGGTTCTTCAGTTTTGTCGTCTTCGAAATGAATGTGCCAATATATGGCTGAACAAAGAAAGAGAGTGAAGGGGGAGCATATAGAATGGTGGAGGGAATAGAGCTCCAATTTATAAGTGACTATAAACTAAAAATTTATTGACAAAATTTGTAGAGTTTGCACGTTGAATCAGTACAAGAGTTAAAAACTTTGTAATTAATGTGGAAGTAAATATACATATTCACTTATTCAGTGTACATTCAATAGGGGTGAAATTGTGTTTATTGGTTTATATAAGGACAAAATAGAAAAAATAAAAATTTTACATGACAGCTGACCTTTATAAGTAGTATGATATGATATGAACAGGATGGACATGGATATGGATATAGATAGATTGATTAAAATAGCGAATTTAATAATGTTATTAATAATAAAAAGATATGATAGACATTAGGTATTTTGTTAGGGTTATTTTGGTCAAACAAAAGGTTTTCACTTTTGTTGATATTTAGTTAAAAACTTTGTAATTAATGTGGAAGTGAATATACATATTCAGTGTACATTCAATAGGGGTGAAATTGCGTTTATTGGTTTATATAAGGACAAAATAGAAAAAATAAAAATTTTACATTACAGCTGACCTTATAAGTAGTCTGATATGATATGAATAGTATGGACATAGATATGGATATAGACTGATTAAAATAGCAGCCCAACGGTTATTAGAATTTCTTTAGAACAGTCCATATTGGTGGGACAATTACATATAATTTAATAATGTTATAAATAACAAAAATATATGATAGACATTAGGTATTTTTGTTAGGGTTATTTTGGTCAAACAAATTTTTTTCATTTTTGTTGATATTTTGAAGTAGTATAGATATAGATATAGATAGATAGATATAGATATAGAAAGATAGATATACTTTTACTCAATGTTACCTGGATCGTGGGTCGTTTTGGTACGTGGTACAGGTACGGGTACGTGGTAAGACACTTTTTTAGGCATGTGGTACGATGGGGGTAGGTTTAACTGGTACGGTATTTTGGGTCGCAATTCGTTTTGGAACTCTTATGTAGATCGTTTTCACTATTATACAACATTATATATTACAAAACATTCATAAACACTGAGTTAGTTACCATTTATCTTATAATTGTGCTTGATTTTCTATTATCTAAAACAATATATAATTATAAATCTATATACATGTAGTCAATGAATATGTATTTTATATTTGTGTTATATGTTCTAAAGCGAATTGATTTAGGATTAGTATTGCAATTTGGAGTCGTCAATTTTAGTGATCTGGATCGCGAATCCACCACGTTTCGGATCGATGTACCCAGATCGCTGGTCGTTAAGGATTTAGTGAATTGTGGTAACCATTTTTTACTTTCTTTCAATTCTAAAATTTAATTTCTAATTGTTGAATTCTATTTGTCGGCAGCATATATATGTATATGAATTTGATTGCTGCCAATTCTTGGGGTCTGATCCTTGTTTTAACCTTTGTAGACATGGAAGACGTCAAACACTTCTCTAAAGTTCAAGGTGCTCCAGAAGCTGATGATTTGAGCCATTGGGACATCACTTTCTGGAGCGAGAGGCTTCGTGAATCGAAGTATGATATAAACGAGGTTGAAACTTTGTCTCTCACTTTCTCTGAATCTAATTCCATTTCAAGTTGGATTTTGAAATTGGGTGGGAAGTTTGATACTTTATCCAGCAGAGAAATGCGGATACATGTAGATGTGCACATCCATATGTATAAAAATCTCAGTTAGTTAATTTGTTGCATGTCTTACTATCACTTTTTATTCATCGTTTTTGTTCTTTCAAAACAAGTACCTTGCATAATTGAGAAACTCGTGTATTTGAGTATAAATTCTGTGATAACCTCTTTTTCTTTGGATGTTCATCTTTTTTTGTTTATAAGCAGTCCTGATGTCTGTAAATTATGTTACTACAGCAACAATATTGAGTTTCGTGATTGTGAACAATTCTTCTTGGTGAAATGCTCACTTGTCCAATCATATGCCACCAAGAGTGGGTCTAGTGTTGTATGATGCTGTGGTTGTTAGCATTTTTTTTATTACTATTATTATTTGAGGGAATTCAGGCACACCTCTTATAGATTGTCATAACTTAAGTGACACCATTTTCATTATTCTTTTGCATTATCTGGGACTTCACCACACCTTCTTCTAGTTTGTATATATCTATTTTAGCCACACCACATGCCGTGAGATATTACTGACAAGTCAAAAGTTACTGAAGTAATGTGAGATTCTTCTAAAAATTCTGCTGTTACCTTTCTTCATTGTGTGTGCGCACACACTCACTACGCACACACATCCACCACCAACAATACACTTGTTAAACACCATGAAATTGAGAGAGAGAAACGGTCGAACACCACATGTGCACACCCTGCCATGCACATTACTACCGCCACCATGGCTGCCTCTTAGACAAAATGGATTATTGCCACATACCATCCAACCAATTCAACCCGTACCATCAGAATTAAAATGTTGACACCCCGTCCAACCCTTCCCCATCATCGCACACTAGTGTTAATTTTATAGAGTAATAATTTCAGAGAGAGAGAAAGAGATGCAGTTGGTCAACAGGGTTGAGGGAGGAACTAAGGGGATGATAGGGTGCAGAAACATGGAGGTGGAGGGGGTGAGGGAAGATTGTGGGTGGGTGGTGGTGGGGGTGATCGACGACGGTAGGGGTGGAATGTAGGGGTTTTTGGTTCTGATTTATGTGTATATATTTATAGTTCATAATATGCAAAAGCTCATCAGCAATTTTGTAGAACAATGGTCTTTGTGATAGACGAACACTCCTGGGGCTAGGCCATGAGAGATTTATCGCTTATGAATACCCTAGTTCCAGCGTGGATGACCTGCCTTTGACCGGACCGGGAAGGGGATTAGTCGATAGTCGATATGCGCATAAGCTGACTCAAACACCCCTGACCATTGAATCACAAAAAAAAAAAAAGACAAACAATGAAGGGTGTGTCAGTGATGTTTCAGATAATTCAAGGCGTGTCCTTGTATTTAGGGCAATCTACAGGAGGTGTGCTGATATTTTTACTTATTTTTAATTCTTTATTGATCAGACTTGCACAAGAAGGTTTCCTTTGTATTGTCATTGGAATTGGGTGAAATTATCGTTAGCAGATGGGAACTTCTCTGTAAGAACTCACAGTTGTATATCAAGTCTTTGATGGTCTATGTATAAATGAGGTTGAAACCTAAGCTTTATTTGCCTAAATGCTGTGTGCATGCCTGAGCTCTATGTTTTTTATGGAGGGCTAACGTAGTCTTTCTATAAATTCAACAGGAAGCACTACGGCCCTATTTTTCATTGCCAAAAGTTATGGATGGCCTCTTCAACCTTTCGAAGATGCTCTTTGGGATTGATGTTGAAGCAGCTGATGGTTTAGCTCCAGTATATATACTAATTTCTTCATTTTGCTCTACTTCGTTGCTTGTAACATAGCTGATATGCTCATAGGGGTGATAATATACTGCTATTTCTTTTCCAGGTTTGGAACAATGATGTCAGATTTTACTGTGTCAAGGATTCTTCTGGCAGTCCTATTGCATATTTCTATTTTGATCCATATTCTCGTCCATCTGAAAAACGTGAAGGTGCATGGATGGATGAGGTACTTGCTAGAAGCCGTGTATTGTCACGTGATGGTGTCTCCACTAGGCTGCCTGTTGCCCACATGGTGTGCAATCAAATGCCACCGGTGGGGGACAAGCCAAGCCTTATGACATTTCGTGAGGTAATGAAGTGCTTTTAGCTTAAGTGCCTAAAATTTGGTTCTTAAATTAATTTGAAAGCAAATCCATTTGCCAAGTGTAGAAAGGGAAGCATTGATGTGTCTGAAATGACTCACTACACATTAAAGTGAATGTAATCAAGAGCATTGCATTTGTACATGGTGCTATCATTATTATATTCTTATTTGCCCATGGCTGACTATATTTGCAGGTTGAGACCGTCTTTCATGAATTTGGTCATGCACTTCAGCATATGCTAACCAAGCAGGATGAAGGTCTGGTTGCTGGTATACGGGGCATAGAGTGGGATGCTGTTGAGTTACCATCTCAATTCATGGAAAATTGGTGTTACCATAGGTATATTTCCCCATTGAACCTTATTTGATGTGCTTTTATTGTATGTCTTTTCCTCCATTTCTAGAACGCTATTATTTTATGTTTCTTGAAGAACGAGAAGGAAAAATGCCAACTAAAATGCTGTGCTTACTTAGAGATCTTACCGACAAACACTAGTGTTGGGGTTATCACCGAGATGTGTCGTTGGTTGTGGGAAGAACTGTTTGTAAAGTTGGTTTATGATAGTAGCACTGCTCAAGTTATGACACTATGTGGAAATTTTGCCCACATTTTTGGCATTTTATAACAAAAATATAACTATTGATAGAGCAGAGTGACAAAAAACTATTCATGTAGCCAATGTCAATTAATTGGGACAAAGGTGTGATTTAGTTTAGTTTGGTTTGGTTTTACTTCATTTTATGGGTTGTGGAAAACTTATTGTCTCCATAGATTACCAACTAATCAAATTTCTTACTGAATGCTAAAAGGAATACCTTGATGGGCATTGCAAAGCACTATGAAACTGGAGAGAGTCTTCCCGAAGAAATATATCTGAAGCTCCTCGCAGCTAGAACTTTTCGTGCGGGCACCCTAAGTCTTCGTCAGGTCAGTCATATTTTGGGGTTTTCCTTTTCTATTTTAGCGATTTTTACATGATCGGACTTGAATCCCAACTACACAAATGTGAAGCTTGAAAAATGAGTCAAAATATGAGGGTAGGTAGTAAATGTGAATAAAGCCAACGGCTCATCTGAACCAGCCCTGATCTGTTGGGACCAAATTGATTTACATGATAGCAGTACCATGGATGTATGTTTCCAGATTTGCGTGCTTAAGTTTTTTTATACTAAAATTCTGTTTGATCTAGATGTTTACAGTATATCCCACACCTATTATATCACTTTGGGTAGGTTTACAAGTCCAAAAAAGGGTGGCCTAGTGCACGAGACCCCCCACCACTGCGGGCTCTCTTGTTGATTTTTTCTTTTTGATATATTCTTTTGCTGTTTTGCAGTATGTTTTTTGAAAAAAACACTTCTTAAAAGCTTTAAAATTGCTTCCACACAGAAATTGCCCTTATTGTCTATTGCTTGCATTACTCCTTTTTTTTTTTTATGCAAGTTACATTAATTAGTTTCCTATAGTTGTTTTGTTACCATGTGTTCATGAATTCCAGTGGTACACACAGCTGGATTTTTTATTACTCACCAGCTTCCTGTATTTTGTAGATAAGATTTGCTAGTGTTGATCTTCAGTTGCATTCCAAGTACATCCCTGGTGGGTCAGAATCCATTTACGATGTCGATCAAAGGGTCAGCGAAAGGACACAAATTATCCCTCCACTTCCAGAGGATAGATTCCTTTGCAGTTTTGGCCATATCTTTGCAGGTTCGCTCTTCCTAATAATTATACTTGCATATTTGTTAAGTAGCATTTAGACATTAAGCTGAAACCGTTGATGATTTCTCATTATCTATTTGTATTTCTTTGGGTGGGGGGCATGATTAACAGGTGGATATGCAGCTGGATACTACAGTTACAAGGTACTTTTTCTCATTCATCTTCCTTTTTTTCCTATGTTGTGGCTTCTTTTCCTTTGTGGGATTCTGCTTGTTCAGTTTCCTGTTTTTATTTTCAGCCCCACGTCTTATATATCTTTCTCCTTTGATACAATTACTCTTTTTGAATTTGAGGACTTAGAGTTGTCAATCTACCATAACAGTAATTATTTAAAATTTTGCAGTGGGCAGAGGTTTTGTCTGCAGATGCTTTCTCAGCTTTCGAGGACGTCGGATTGAATGATGACAAGGTATGGTGGAAATGGATGTTCAAGAACAGATTATGTATTTCACCTACAGTTTTCTTACACTCTTTCCCCATTAAGCTGTTGAGAAGAATTGATCTTTACACTACATTTATTAATACATATATAGCAGCATAATAGACTTGAAGTGCTATTTAAACGAAAAACACCTCCCCATTGTCTGGTTTTGCAGTTGTAAAATCAACTTACCTTGGAGATTTTATTCATTACATAAAATTTTAAGATGCAACTTTTGAAGTTGAACTAATGTCTCACCCTCCCATAAATGTTTTGTGTTATTCCATCCTGTGTTGATAAGGCGGCTTCTGCTTGTTAAATGTTCACAAGTTTATAAGGTAGATTACAAGAACTAGTTTGAGCTTGCCTAGGTTTCTTTAGTCGCATTTACCCTCTTCACCATGTTTTAGACATTTGTATTTAACTACTACTCGGATCTTGACTTCTAATTACCGAAAGAATGAATATTACGTTATATTCACTTGATGTTATAAGGTCTCTTTGCTGTACAGATTGTTTACATAGTCAAAAGCTAACATATTTTGGACCTGCTTTTTGAGAGCCATTAGTTCTTCAAATCTGCCTTCCTTGTGATGCACTTTTACTTTAGCATTACATTTTTGTTATCCCACTTTATGTGTGTGAGAATAATTTTGGAAGCAAACAATTCCATAGAATCCTTGGAAAAATTGTCCTGAAAAGACTCCCTACAATTCAGGCTCAGATAGCCCTTTATTCCTTTATTCAGTTAATGATTGGAATGTGCCGAAACATGATCAAGGGCAGTTGATTCTGTAAAAAGAGGTTATTGGGCAGATTTTAGAAGAATTTTCCCCATGACCAAAAGTTATATATGTTCAAATTTAGTCCTCTAGCAGATATTTTTGGTGTTATTTTTCATCTGGACTTTACCAAAGAAAGTTTCTCTTCCAAGAGAACAACCTCTTACAAAATACATGATGGCAATAGCACACATTGCTGTGTACTATGATTGGCAACTATAGATAGGTTAAAATTTGTTTAGCAAGTTAAAATTCAGTTGTTCTGACCAAATGTCACTGCCATTTTAGTGAAGGATTATGTCTACCATTTGGGGGTTAAAAGAATGATAAATGTTCTTTCTGTTTTCTTGGAGTTGTGGAAACAGGCTGGTTATGCATTATGAGTGATTTATTTGTGGTGAATACTTGGGTGATATCCGGGATTTGTCATGTGCATTTTGTTATATGGTCCTGTCTACAACTTTGTTGCAGTTACTTTGTTATGCATTAGATTTATGTTAAAATACAAATTAGCATGTTGCACATTTGATTTATCATGAAGATGAGTCTCTATGCAACAGGCTGTAAAAGAGATCGGGCAAAGGTTCCGAGAGACTATACTGGCCCTTGGAGGTGGAAAAGCACCACTAGAGGTTAGTTAGACATGACAGTGCGCTTAGCTTATTGTTCTTTTATAGTTTTTGCTCAATGGGGGTAAACTCACCAACTCCCCAAGGAGTGTGGCCATGGGCCTACTACTAGTTTTCTTCCTAACCCTGACTTAGCTAATTTCCATTTCTTCCCTCAACTTCGCTAAATTTATTCTCTTAATGATTCTGTGATGCTATGTCCAGGTTTTTGTGGAATTCCGGGGGCGGGAACCTTCTCCGGAGGCACTGCTCAGGCACAATGGCCTGTTGCCAGTCACGGCCTCTGCATGAGGTTTTGTCATTAGTCCTATATTCAGCCGGTAAATGCACTGACAAGACTTTTGCGCTTCCACCCGTGTCAAGAAATCCGGCTGCCTACACAGAAGGGCCTCTAGATACTGCACAGAATAAATGTTGGACAAACCAAACCATTGTCTCCTCAGTCGAGTGACCGACTTCTGTGCGAGTGCTTCAATGCAATTCAGGATGGTAACTGTAATACTAGATTTTCTCATTCCGATAACCGGCTTTTGTTCTCTTCCTGTGTACTTGTTGTTGTGCGTGTGTTTTTTTTTTTTTTTTTCCCGTGTGCGTGGGTTCTCATCCCATGGCCCTTTACGTCCCTCTATTGAGGACTCGAGACAATGCACCTCGAAAAGAGAGGACTAGTTTCCTTGATGCAACTGATAAAGAATGCATTTTGGTCTTTCGGTCAATAAATTTCTGAAATTGTATTGATAATTCTTTTTTGTTTTTTGAAAAATATTAAATAGACTTAAAAAATTGATTTAAAAACTTGACGTAATGAATTACTACAATTGAATATGTAGTAGATTTTAATAAATTTTGGGACCTATAGTTAAATTAATGGTAAATATAATAGTCACATCATCAAGTTAGGTTTATAAGTTAATATAACAATTTTTTTTTTTTTGCATTGCATTTAGGTTGCGGAGTGTATTAGTGCGTGAGGGATGACAAATAATTGGGTATTTGAGTACATTAATGTATCCGTCACGATCAATAATTTGTTATTGAGTGTATTAATCCATCCCTCACGACCAATGGTTTGGTGTTCGACACCATTGACTGATTCTTTTTCTTGAATCAGAAAAAGAACCCAAAAAAAAAAACTTTGTCAGACCCCTTACAGTTGGTTAATAATAACGCTTCACTTCCAACATCCGGAGTCACAAATAATAAAAAGTAAATTAGTTGAGGAAAATGATGTTTTTTTTTTGTCATAAAAGGAAAATCATTGACTCGTGGCCCACTAATCATAATTCTAAAGTCATAACGTGATATTTACGATGTTTGCCTTCAAAGAGAAGATTAAGTTTCTGGCAATTTTTGTCGAATAATAATGATTGTAAGGGGTGTAATAGTGTCGTGTTCGTGTGATCCACGTGTCATGTATTTTCGTGTTGTATTATTGTTATTGTTATTTGTGTCGTGTTTGTGTCGAGACCCATGAAAAAAAATCTATTTAATATATTTTGAGCATTAAACATTAGTTTAAATTATTTATAATGTGTATTTAATAATCATGTCAATTTTATAATCATTCGTGTCAGATATAGAGTTCATATCAACGGATCAGAGTTGACAATCCTAAATAATTGCAAGCTGTTCTGATAAATGTATTTGGAGGGGGAAGCCCCAATGTAATTTCAAGTTGATTTAATGAAATTCTTATCATTTTATACCCAAAAAAAATTATCATGACAAAGGCCATCGATTAGGTCTAATCTCATTTTATACCCCAAAGATGCTCAAATTCTCAATTCATACCCTAAAAAAATTTAATTTTTAAATTACACCCTTAGTGTCAGTGTATCACATGAAAACTGCAATGTGATACAAATCCAAATTTTTTTTTTATTTATAATTTTTCGTTTTTAGGCAAAAAAGTGATCAAAACTTTCGGTTCTCTCTTTGTCTCTCACATGGTCTTACTGCAATACTCTCTCTCTCTCTCTCTCACACGCACACACACACACACACACACACACACACACACACACATACACACAGAGCAAACAATGGCGAGAGCCGGTGGAATAACGAACGCGGTAAACGTGGGGATAGCAGTGCAAGCAGATTGGGAGAATCGGGAATTCATATCTCACATTTCTCTCAATGTCCGTCGCCTCTTCGACTTCCTTGTCCAATTCGGTAATGCTAAACTTTTCCTTTTATTTTTCCTCCTCAAAATCTCATCAAAACTCAAATATTATTAGGTTTCTTCGATCTGAAATTCTGAAAGTTTTATCCGGCATTGGATTGAGTGGTACCTTGAAATTTGATGCCGACTCATACTAACACTACCTTAAATTTAGTTATTTGATCTTGATTTTTGGCTGATGTTTTTTTTTTTGGGGAAAAAAAATTCCTGAGCATGCCAATATGATAAGAATCGTCTTCTCGATTTAATTTCATTGGAGAATCTAGAGACAATACTGAGACATTACCTAATTAGTTGGACTTTTTTACAGAATGTGTTATATTCATATAAAGAATTTTCAGGGTTTTTGCATATTCATTATAAGAGTTTCATTCCATTATACTCTATAAGCATATGATCAATGTGTTGAGAGCTTCAAGTGAATCTACACGTACGAATGCAACTACTTAGCCCTGATAAGATTTCTGTGGTTTAAGCTCCATCTAAGTCCTTTGAGTGCTCAATCCAATAAATGCATTCTTTGCCCCATCAGCCATCCTCTTCTCAGTATCTGTACAAGTTTCGTTTGATCATGACTTTGTCTGCTTAAACATATTCTTGAGTGAGTTTGTTTCTGGTTAGCACGTTTGAACTCGTTAGTTGGGTTTATTCTTGGCTGCTTATTTACCTTTGATGCATACTTTTGAATTCTTGCATGATTTGGTATGTACTTAGGTCCTGATTCATGAATAGGGTTTGTTTTTTCAACTTAATTTTTGGAATGTTTTTATCCCAAGCTAAATTGACTCATGTATCCTTAATTCATTTTATTTTTTGGAATATATGATGCCCGCGAGGTGGAATTATGTGCGATTTTGAATATAAGGAGTTTCAATTTTTTCATCATGATCTCATTTTCTTTCAGAGGCTACTACAAAAAGGAAGCTGGCATCATTGAATGAGAAGCTGGGTACACTAGAGCGTCGTTTAGAATTGGTTGAAGTCCAAGTGGGTTCTGCAACAGCCAGCCCATCTCTGTTTACTACCTGATGGTAACTGGATTGCAGCATTGTAGAAATATAGCTTGCATGTAAGCTACCTCTTATCTGGACTATGTCCTTATAGTGTGATCTGGGAATCCAGCTTGAAGCCATAATCACTAGTTTTCTTATACTTAGATAATGGAATGGGTTTAGGTTCTTTGTCATTTTATTTTTCTTTTTAAGTTGTCAGAACACAAATTCATGCATAGACTGTTACGGTGAATCACTGGCCAAAGCTGAATGGCATATTGGTGGTTGTGAATGTGGGAAAAAAAAATCTCTTGTCATCATTATAATTGACTGAACAACATGCTCCTACCTTTTGGGTTGGTTATCTAGGTTCATCACATTTCCCATACCATTGATGGCCCACATATCTTTGGTCTTCTCCTCGTTCTTGTACCTCCTTTGGTTAGAAACACATCACTCTTTATTGTTGCAATCATCAGTTGTGTTTGCAGATTCAGTACAAATTTTTAGCCAGCCTTCTACCGTGCGGTCCTCATGGGGTTGCTACATGTTTCTTACACATGCAGTCTTATATCTTATTTTCCTTTCGCTAGCCTTTCCATCCTCATGGGGTTGCCACACGTTTCTTACACATGCAGTCTTATATCTTACTTTCCTTTCACTAGCCTTTCCATCATCAATTGCCAACCTTTTTGTTTTGCAAAGCATTCCAGGGTTCAATTAGGTTAATGCATGAACATGCTGACTTTTAATTTTCTTTGTTTCGCCTTAGATCTGTATATTAACACTCCTAATTTGTCAATGTTCCTCATTTTATTCAGCAGTGTCTTCTTCAATCCTTCTCTCCTCGATGATGTAGCACCCAAGACTCCGATGTACTGCCATCTTGAACCTGTACACTCTTCTGTTTTGGAAAGTTTTCCCGCCTATAAAAATGATGTCATTGACAGCATTACAGTTATGTCTTTGATGTGGCTGATGACAAGCCATGTTCATAGCATGCACTTTCCAGTCACCTTCACCTTTTTTTAGTAAGTTCTTTCACATTCCTGTATAGGGTGAAAGACTACCCATTCTTTTGCATTTGAGTAATCTCTTGCCTCTGAGTGAGAAATTCACCCAAATTCTGAAGAATAGCTTTATTTGTTTCAGTCAAGGAGCTTATATATGGATGATGAGATTTCCAGATGTGCTCATCAAGAATACCCTCGGACTGGGCTTCTGTAGAAAACGGCCTACAGCATTTGCCTCATCGGTTTTTTTTTTGGGTTTTTTCTTCCTTTTCTTGGACTTAATATTTTGTACTCCTGAGGACCTTCACTTGGATCTTCCTGGTTGAATTTTTGATTGATCTGATGTCTATGCAAAAGATCATTGGTTCTTTGACTAAGATTAACAACTGAACCAATTTTATAGCCTACCCATGGAAGTCTCTCTAAAATTTGAATATCAAATGGTTATTTTCCAATTTGGTCCTTGTGAATTGAGGTCCTACGAGGGCAGATGGATACAGTCCTTGTATTCAACATTATTTGCATAGTTACTTTCTCATAGTTGAAACCATAGCCTCGTCACAGTTGTTTGTTCAACTCTTTTACCTCCAGGCAATAATTAAATGATTTTGGCTTAAAAAAATTGAATGAACATCAAGTTGTATAGTCTCATAGAAAAGAAATGAGTTGTCAGCATCAATTTAATTTTCTCTTTTATTGTTACTATGCAATATGACTAAGCTGATCATTGCTCGCAAACAATGATTCTCCCATCCGGCCAAATGATTATCTTGGTTGTGGAGGAGTTGGTTGTGAAAGGATAGAGGATGTTTCTGTTTGAGCTGGAGTGGGTGGAATAACAATCGACCTGTCTACAGAGAAGCGATTGGATCCCCCAAAGCTGTCTAAGGACTTCATGTATTCAGATGCATTGTTCTCTATGATCAAAGCATCCTCTAGCTCTCGGACAATGTCGGACATGCATGGTCGGTAAGCTGAAAAAGGCTCAATACATGACAGTGCCACCTCCACCACTCTCCACATTGCTTCTGCATGGTACCCTCCCTTTATGTTAGGATCTACGATTTCGTCAATTCTTGAGTTCCTTATATACGGTTTGGCCTGTATGTTAGTGGTGCTTCTATGTTAGATATAGAATCAACACATTGCAATCAAATAGTTAATCAGCCAAAATAAAAAGGATATGACTATGAGTAGCTTACAAGAAATGTCAATCATAAGTCCTAACTTCTCAGATGCAATTTTCAAAGAACATCTAAAACTGCCTGTGAATTTCTGAATTTGAGTCTACGTATAGTTGTGAGCCAAAAATGCACACTGTAGATATTCATTATATTATGAGCACTATAGTTGTTCTAAAATTAAAAAGGTTTTATGACATTCTGTTTTTCCTCCTTTTCTGAGAAAAAATGGAATGAGAGAAAATTGTGATATTTTCAACATTTAGACGTGAAAGAGTGGTGGGCATGTAGGCCATTTTATGATATCCTTAGAGTGGTGGGCATGTAGAAGTACTTTTGGTCTAATGTACTCTTTGTCTTGTGGAAGCTTAACGAGTTTCCACTTGCCCCTATCCTCCCCCCTAAAAAATAAATAAATAAATAAAATGCAGGCCATTTTATGATATCCTAAGAAAAACATTATATGTGGAACTTATATTCAAGGTAGAAGACTTGGAGATTGAACCATACCCATTCAACTAAGCTCCACTCGTTTCGAGGCCTGTGTATGTTGAGAGGCTCTCGACCGCTTATTATTTCAAGTAGAACAACTCCAAAGCTAAAGACATCACTTTTTGCAGAAAACTGCTGTGTTGAATAATACCTGATCAACAAACATTGATAATAGATTCCAACAGAGATGAAAATTCATGAAGATTCTTCAAACCAATATAATGAAAGTAAGTAAACTGTTACGATAGGAGCTTTTTGTTAAATAAGATTAGGGATTTAAGAATGTTTTTCATGTTTCTTTATGTGAAGAAGATTTAAGAGTAATGATCATAGTTTGTTTACTACAATAATCGGTGTATCATTATCTAATAGACTAGCATAGTTGAAGTCTCAAATCATTATGTCAGCATAGAAGATGTTGTACTTACTCTGGATCCAAGTATCCAGCTGTCCCCCTTACTTCCAGAGAAGCGCCACTATCCCCTTCTTGAGGAGCATATTTTGAAAAACCGAAGTCTGCAACTTTTGCGCACATGCTATGATCTAGGAGTATGTTACTTGATTTTACATCCCTATGTATGATGCAGCGCCCAGAAAATGTGTGAAGATATGTCAAGCCTGAACAATGAAACCATTCTTTAACATTCACTTATATTCAAGACGAAAGAAAAAATAAGGAAACAAAATCTTTGGTTGAATCAACCTATGTTTCTGTTAATGTTCTTTCATACTTTCTTCTCTCGCCATTTTGGAGAGAGAGAGCGATCAATTTACTTGGGTCACCATTTTTCACCTGGACTACCTCTGAGCTCAAAGGTGTGGACACCAATGATTCAATATGTTTTTCTATTTGATATGGAGAATGTAAAACCATAAGTGTCCCTAAGCGAATGGGGAAGCATATGTGTCCCTTCATCGCGCGCCTATGAGCTTTACTGATATGCACAAAAAAGGGTGTTTGGCAGAGATCCCATGGGGTTTACATCAAGATATGCTCACTGTGGAGATTGTAATTTTGTCTGCTAAATGAAAACAAAGAAACTAGGCTCAGGGGAAAACATCTGCATTTTGTGGAACCTTCACAATGGGCCATTTCGACAAAGTGTCATTATTGTTCTTTGGCAGTTATTTAGTGGTGATCCTCAACTTTTTGTCTCATTCATTTCATTTTAGAGCATTTACAACTTATTCTTTTTCGTATTGTGGTTTCTTCTGACTACTATAATTATTTGAATTTTATGTTAGTTCCAACGTATTAGTTTTAGTTTGTCGCCTTACATAGCTTCCTTAAATTCTGCTATCTCTGATGACTTGAACTGTTTTATACAGTAACTGTTAGACTTGATGGTATATTTCTGGGACTATGTCCAAACTGATAGTGTACGGGCCAAGAAAGATGTAGTGATTGTCATCTGGAAACATTCAACATGAATCTCAACATTGATTTTTCTCTGCTTGTTCTATTTACTTTATGATGTAGTAAGCCTATCAATAAAGTTTATAAGGGAGTAGAAAATAAAAACATCCATAAATGTAGAGACCCCATATACTTGCCTCGAGCTGATCCTAAAGCAATGGAAAGCCTGGTTGCCCAGTCAAGAGTTTTTCGTTTTGCTGCTTCTCCTGTTGAAAGGGAAAATATAAGCGAAGAATTGGATATTAAAGTGCCAAGTTGAGAGAGTTCTGCATTTAGATGAGAAGTACCATAGAGGCGATCTTGTAGGGAGCCATTCGACATAAAAGGATAAACAAGGATTTGTTGGTCATTCTCACAACAGTAACCAAGAAGTGGGACAAGATTCTCATGCCTAATAGCTGAGAGAAGGTTCAACTGAGATAAACATCAATAGCAATTGTCAGTTGGCATATCATGAAAGAAAAATACAAATCTGTTTGGTTTAATTGATTATTATTATGGATCCTAATTCCTAAGATATTGATTTAAAAAAATAGGTTGAAATTCCTTTTCAATCAATTTCTATGACAAACGTATGTAATCTTAAAGATCAATTTATAAAATTGAAGATAAGGGTCGTGGTGACAAAAGCATGATTAGTCATTCCATTGGTACAAGTCTATTTCCAGAATGTTCTAGCGAAAAGATAGGGAAAGCAATGTTTAAACAAGAACAAAAAAGAAAATTCTCAAAAAGAAACCAGGTATTTTCTTGGGCCGATGGAAACGTTTTTTTTGGATTTCAGATGGTACATGTCTAGTTGGTATGTGCAGATATGAATATCATCTGGGGAAGTTGTTTTAGAGTACACAATAGATATGAATACCTCATTATTGAATTCGCGAGTTCCTTGAGTTGAGGTGGCTGACCGTACCTTCACAGCCACCTCTTGACCATCAGATAGTGTACCACGGTAAACAGATCCGAAGCCTCCTTCCCCTATTAAAGTTTTGTACTTCTGGGTGGCAATTTCTATGTAGTTCAGAGTAAAACTCTGTATGGATATTGATTTCAAAACAATATCATCCATGCTGGGCATTGAATAAATTGCATCTGCATTTGATGAAAAAGTTTTATTGAGAAACTATATTCCCTCATAAAGCAGGTAATATGTCGTTCTGGGAAGAAACATAAATTAGCCTGGGGGTCTACATATGAGTCCACAGTGACTACAGAAATTGCTCTTACTCAATTTGAGAAAGGAAACTTAAAAACAGAGAAAAGAGAAAAGAGAAAAGAAGAGAGACAGATGAAGTAGTTACATTGTTTTGTTCCTGCTCATTCCAAATTGATTCCAATTGAGTTTCTCAAATCTCATCCTTGCTTATTCCATCAGTGTGTATGTCTATGGTAACTGGGAAAACAAGTTGTTGGTTGATGATAATGTTCTTATAAGTGCTGCATTTAATGGTGAAACCAGACTGGGGGAAGCTAATGAATTTGCTGAAGTACACAACAGATATTCAGTATATAATGTAATGAACTGTAGTTTCTATATTCTGAAAGTTCCAGGATATATATGGTAATCAAATTTTAATATTGTCAACATAAGTTTAAAAAAGGGTCCTGCTGTTTGAGTAAGATCTCCCGGCATCCTGAAACTATATTTAGGAGATCTATTTTGTGTGTGTGTGTGTTTTTTTTTTTTTGGGGGGGGGGGGGGGGTAGTGGAGGGGGGAAGAGAATAGAGTACTCACTCTTTGTCATTGGGTGTCCTTTCGCTTCAATCTTCCCCTCAGCCATCAATCTTTTTTTGTAAAAGTAAAGAAAGAAAATTCCGATTCCAACAGTGACTAAGAGGGATCCACCTGCAACTATGCCAATGACAATTCCTCGTCTGGAACGGGATGATCCTTGACCATCACACACTCCATTACTGAAAGGTAGAAAACCAATCAGAGAAAATTAGTTCACACTCTCTTGTGTCTGCGTCTTATCAGTACAAATGTTTGCTCGTGTTCAAGGCATGAATTTCCTACTCTGTTTTGAGCCTTGATCTGTTGAAGCTTGCTGGAAGCTCTTTACTGAGATGAGGATTGCAGCCGAAGTACCTAGATGAAGAAAGAAAAAAATATAACAGATTAGACACGTTGCTTGATAAACATTTCAGAGAAGTCTTAATTTATACAAAATTTTCAGTTTAATGTAGGCTAACAAGAAGTTACAAAGAACTTACAATGTTTTCAAATATGAAAGTGAGGTAAATGATTCTGGAATCTTCCCCTGGAGGTCATTGTGGCTCAGATCCCTATTAAATCAATGCAAATCGATTCAGCAAACAAAACAAGACAGTTTTATAATGTGTTTGTTTTCTCTCTTGAATGCAATGCAGCATGTTGTCACTTATATGATCATATAACATTTTGGTTTGATCAGCCCTTTAAAATGAAAGCCCAGGAGTCACAGTATGCATTTATTAAGTATAGATGTCAATTATTTATATTTACATGTAAATCATGTCATACATTTGTTGAACTGTGCATATATTTATTAACTAGTTATTGCCTGTACCTGAAGGCACAAAATAATAAAAAATGGTAAACAATAAATATATTTGTATTCATATCCAAAATCAAATCACAAAACATAGAGGAGAGATAAATGAATTTAAACATCGGTTGTAATGGGGGTGAGAGGTGGTGGTGGTAGGAGACGGTGATGGTTGTGGTGGGTGGTAATGACCGTGGTGATGGTGGTGGTGGTGGTAGGAGACGGTGATGGTTGTGGTGGGTGGCAATGACCGTGGTGACGGTGGTGGTGGCGGCTGCGGCGGCGGCTGTGGTGGTGGTGGCGGCGGCGACGACGGTGACGATGGTGGTGGCGGCGGCGGCGACGGCGGCAGGGGTGGTGGCAGTGACGGCGGTGGCGGTAATGGTGGCGGCGATGGTGGCGGTTGTGGTGGCGGCGACGACGACAGTGGTGGTGGTGGTGGTGGTAGAGGTGGTGGTGGTGCGGTTTCAAACACTATTTTTTTTTTTTTAAAGTACTTATGAGAAATAATTTCTAGAAGTACTTTTAAATAGTAACTCCAAACACACTTTTAGGGGTCTATTTTTCTTATTAAATTTAGGGTGTTAATATTAACCGTTAAATTAACTTTAAAACAAAATTTAAAGCGATTTCAACCGCGAAAAACAAAAATCATTTTTATTATCTTTTAAAATTTGAATTGTAAACTACTTTATTATATAGATATTCTATTTGACAGCTGGTTGTACAGTAAAGGAACAAAAGAAATTGGTATATTAAGTATCCTCACAAATTCAGTTAGTGGATGATGTTATATCATGCATTCCTTTTTAACTCACAGTCTTATTCTGTTCTGCTGATTTAACTCGCCAAATTTTTCTCCGGCAAAAACAGAAGAAAGGGACTATTGTTACTTGTTTGATTCTAAGCATCTGGTCTAGGGGTTTTCTAAAAGATTGTAAATCTTTGCATCTAGGATTCATCAAGGAAAGATTCTAACGGTGGAAGGAATATCAAGACTTCCCCATTCCCTTCGACTATTATACTTAAAGTAATGTCTCTGGTACTAATGTAGTGTCTAGGATCACATAGAAAGCATGAATATGAGTTTTCTGGCTAGACCATGCAATCAGTTGGAAGGAAATTCAAGTCATTAGGCAGGAGTAGTAAATCCATCCACAACTAGTAGTTGTAGCCTTACCAAAGAGAAGGTCCTACTCCATTGATCCTCTTGGCCAAAACTCATGTTAAAAAATCAAATAGAGTGGATTGGTTTGAAGAATGAATTCAATTCTTTAGTTGATTAGGAGTATATCGCTGCATGAAAGGTTCTAAGGAAACAGAGTTGTCCTGTTCATTTCCCTCCAAAGTTGTAGGCTGGCTGTAGTATCTGTGATCTGTTGATATCCCTTACAGCCCTTAAATTCTTTAGAATTGCAAGTACTATGAATTACAGTGGTTGTGGAAACTTAAGTGATATGACTGAATTATTTACTGCTCAGATTTGAGTTTAAAAGAGTAAATTACACTGAGATCAATGCAGAGGAAGCTGGGAATAATGGGATGGTGCCTGTGAACCCATTGTTGCTCATGTTCCTACATTAATACAAACACATAGTAAGCAACAAACAAAATTAAACAATGTCTTGTAAAACATAGAAAAAAGAGATCTAGCCACAAACAACATCAACACACAATAACAACACAGTAAAGAACAGCACTGCTAATCATACAATTCTGTCAGGCGGCTCAGTTGAGTGATATTTCGAGGAAGTGAACCTTGAAGATTACAGGAAGAAAGATTCCTGAAAAGAAATAATGGTCATGGTAAAAAAAAAAGAAACAAAATAGACTGTGAATAGATAATGCTTAACTTATTATATCACGGTATATATGTCAACATGGTGTCTTTAAGATAACCGAATCACAAATTTGGTGAGATAAGTTATAGATTTAACAACAACTCATGTACAAATAAACCCAAGTGCACAATTTTCATTAAGGTTTGAAAAGCAGATAACTTACAGCTTACTGATGACTGTGGAACTGTTAATAGGCTCGCAAGATAGACCTTGCCAGGGAAGAGGAAGACATGGGTCCCCTGACCAACTCTTCAAGACTTCATTATCCTGGTTACGCTCCAACAACTCTCTCCTCACATCTCCAATCACATCCACTGAAGAGAGAAAGAGAGAGATTTAAGTGTTTTATAAACTTTCGAGTAACACCAGTAAGATCACTAGATTTTCAGATCATGGAGGGACGATTTTTGTGTGCGTGCGTGTTTGTAAAGAACTGTGTATGCAATCATGCATGCTTGTACTTCTGATAATTATATGTGTCCATATACATAGAATAAAAGCTTAAAATATGGGCTCACCATCTCTTTGAACGGTCTCTTGAAGCCATGGGTGAACCTGTAAAATCTCATAAGCATTGCAAATGGGACCCAATTGGGATCCATTTGACGCCTTAACCATGGTCAAATTAAGAAACCCATTTGCGGTGAAATTCAATTCGACAGCATAAGAATTGGAACCACCCGCCAATATATCAATCTCTTGTCTCTTTTCGTTGTTGATGTAAATGTCAAACACTCTTTGAGTGATTTGAGCAGAATCATTGAGCTCGAGAAAGTAAAGGAAGAGATCGTACTCATGGTACCCTGTGTCAAGGTCATTATGTAGGAACTCCAGCCGTTCCGGATGGATTAGAGCCGTTTGCAGTACTTGGATTGGAGGGAACGTTAGGTTAGCACTGGTGATTGTGGTGTTGGCAGAGCTTGATGATGTCGGAGTAGCATTTTGATCAGGATTAAATTCTGGCCTCCAGATACGATCATACGGGTCATGTGGATACCTGAGGTGCGAACATTAAACATGTTACAAGAGTTCTTAATCCCTATTACTGCTTCTTTGTTGTGCTTTCTTAGTCACCCTTGCATTTGTTGCAAAACCAGTTTTAATTAATTTTTGTGCAAATGCAGATATCTGACTGCAGTAATTTAAAAGCAAGAGTTGTAGAATGTTAGCTGGATTCTGGAAAAGTTCAGAGCTGGTAATGGTGACAGTGATAGAAGATGGTAGTAGAGTTTGGTATAAGCCGACTTTTAACAATAGAGCAGGTAACGGTGCTGGTGACTTAAAATTAATACTATGGGAGAAGAGAAAATTTCATTGCTTTCATTGTACTTCCTATGAAAATGGTAATTAAGGATTATGATACGTAATTCCTATGGTGTCTATTCTAAGATAAGTAGTTCATCTGGTGCCTGTTTTAAAAACTTTTCAGTGGTTCATTTAATGGGACAGATCAAATTTTCACCTCAAACAACCAACCTTTTAGCTGGCTTCTGTTTTTTATGCTTGATTTTGGATATAAACAAAGTAGGTAAGATACCTGATCTCCTGTCCTGTGTTCCCAACATCAACTCTATCTATGACTTTAAGAACACTAGAAGGCTCCCTCTTCAGATAATCTGAATTCACAGGCCTCAGTTCCAGCTTTGAAATGTAAGGCTCTCCCTTCTTTTTCGATAAGCAGAAGTTTACATAGTTATTAGTAGCTTTCAAGATTCCCTCTACCTCTGAAGGAGCAGACGAGTTCACTAGGCCTATTTGTGTAACACCAACCAAAACATCAAAGGAGCCTGGAGCCGAATTCTGCAGATCACCGAAAAGGAATGTACCCCTGATCAAATAGTCTTGATCCTTCTCTGCTGTTAGGTTATAACACCATTTGTTTCCTAATTGTGAGGGAAAAAATCGAGCTTTATCATACAATGTATCGTTTTGTACCGCCCTTTTTATCGGTTGGCAATTCAACTTGTCGGGGTACCAATTTTCATCCGTTATCCAAGGTATGTTACTATTTGGATCTGTAACTTCTGAATCAGCACAACACTGCACACTCACAAACCCTGTTGGAAATCACATTAGAAAATCAGAAAATTTCGGGATTAACATTAATCATAGTTGACCTTTGTGTTAGAAAACTAAAAGACTTAACCAGTACTTTATCTGTTTTTCAATTATATCCTCAGATTCTTAAAAATTGTGCTTGTTGGTAGCCTTTATAATATGGATCTAGCTTGGCAGTACAAGTTGAACTGTGTCTAAGACCTAAAATCCGCAAATAATTTTCTTCTCAATCTTAGTTTCACATTCGACATAGAAGATCATCTCTTCATTTATTATCTGATCACTGTAACGGATTTAACTAGTCATGAGCCTATTACGATTATTTGATATTTGGATTTGACGAGATAGATCCTCCAAGTAAGATCAACGTGTTTTATTGATCTTGTTTGATGATCTGATCATTCTGTGAATACAGACAATTTCTTAATGACAGTTATAGTCTGCTACTTGTTTATGTTGAATTAATAGTAGAAGAGGATGGATCAATCTTGATCTACCTCACTGATTGTCTTAAATTTAGAGGTTCACAATTGAATTGGAGGATATTAATAATTGGATTGACTAATTTCGATTCTTCTGAAAATAACAACAGATCTATCTGAAGAAATTATGATTATTCTGTTCATTATTCTTCTGACTAGTAAACCAAAATTGTATATAATTGCATACATACCTTTTTGTGCACAGATAGATTGTATAAACAGGAAGAGGCAAAGGATGCAATGGCTGCTCCATCGGGTCATCAAACTCATAATCGGACTTCCTCACTTATGAAAGTCCTCTGAATTCCATGAACTTAATCATTCTTTGTGTGCTAGATTCTCAGAAACAGAGAAGAGGGTTTTTGAAGAGGGTAGATAGAGATTTGATAAAATTGTGGCTTTGACTTCAAATGAAGGTTTTTCAGAAGCATTGGAAGGAAGATGATCAGGTTTGAATTAGAATAATCCTTTGTTTGATTATCATTGTTGTGTTTAATAATTAACTTTGATTAATGTTATTGTTTTGTTTTGGTGGTGGGGATATAATTTTTTAGTACTTAAACAAATTTTGTTTAAAATAATGTTGGGTTAGCAACCCTTCATCATCATCTGCGGCATTGTTGGTCCACCTTCGTCTCTCCCTTTGTCTGTTACCTGGAATGCAACATCATGGAAATGAGGTATGGATTCTGATAAACTCTGCTAATCAAATCTGGCCGATAGGCATCAAGTGCAACCATTTTTCTCTTCCGCCAATGGGAGAAGAGAGCCATTCAGAATGTTTTGAAAGTTTTCTGTTTTTTTTTTTTGAATTCTCTCAAATAAAGATTCATGTGTTATACGTGCTAACCTAAAAACGACTCAGACCCTAAACACGATACAAACATGATATGATTTAGCATGATTTGATTCAAGTAATGATACAAATCCGAACATGATACAAAGGCAATTGTATCCCTCAGCTTGGTTGAAGACTATAGCTTTTAAATTTCCATGTTGTAAGGCTCACCACTTACAAAAAAGAACATTGGAAGTAGAGGGTGAGACCAGTTGTCTTGAGCACCAGGTTACAACATTTCCAAAGCAAAAAAGAATGTTACTTATTGAAGACTTAGCTAGATTTTATTTGCAAGGACAAATTACACTTTGACCCTTACAAATATGTTCCCTATTCCAAATTGCTCTCTCAAATATCATATAGTTCACATTTGACCTTTAACAATAGTTATTTGTTTCACATTGTCCTCTCGATTGATTTCTCTTATTGCACCTCTAATTATTTTTATTAGTGTCTTATTGCCCCAATTTTAGATATTGAAAACATATATTTTGTTGGACATGTGGACATTTTTGTCCAAAACATTATTGGCATTTGATTTTCGACCCAGTAATTGGGGGAGCAATGTGAGAAATTATATAATTGAGTGGACAAATTGAGATTAAGGTCATAAATGAGGGGGTCAAATTACAATTTATCCTATTTGTAACTTCACTGTCGGTGAATATATAGAAAAAATAAGGAGGAACTATTATATGCTTGGTGCTAGTTTGATTGTTGTATTAGAGTGGGTATTAAAGAGACATAAAGGATTAAAATACTTTAATCTTGGTTTATACAACATTTGGATGTCAAAAGTCACTCGGTATTATGTATAAGATTAAATCAAATACATATACCAACCGTATATTTTTAATACCATCAATTGGAACTATTCAATCAATTTTAATACTACTTGGGAGGTGGTATTGTAATTTGAGTGTAAAAATATTATGTTGCTATTTTATTATTTTATCCCCAAAATGATCGAAATCCACACAACTTATGTCTCTTCCCACAACAACATTCTTCATCGGATCGGTTCATATCTATTCCCACAACTCTAATTTTGTTCTCTACAAAAATCCCCCCCCCGGGCGCGTTCGGGAGAGATCTTTCTCGTCCTTTATCCATCATTAACCAAGGTAATTTTTTTTAATCATTGATTGTTTGAATCTACTATATGTTTTTGATTACAAATTCAAGTAAAAAATAAAAAAAAAATAGACTAGATCAAATTAAGGATATTTTGATCAATGTGATATTAATACAACGAGATTCATAGACTAAACAAATGTAATACCACGAGATTCATAACTATTATCTAGATATTAATTTGCTGTCATATCAAACAAATGATAGAATATAAAGTATTTTTATCCTCTATTGAATCTTGTATTTTATTCACCTATACAAGATTACTAATCCAAATTTTTTTTTTTTTTATCAATACGACAACCAAACGAACTCTTAGTGTAGCTGGATGTGATATCATACATGAATTTGTTGCTCAAGAGGAAAACCACATACGATTAATACCCATAGCATTAGTGAGATTCCTTGTGATATCATATAATTTTTTTTTTTTAACAAATTCAGGAAGGGAGATTTGAGCTCGACACCTAAGGGTTCCGTAAATACAGACTTTACCACTTGAATCGGAAAAAATATTCAATGTAACAGTGACACAACGTTATTATCGTCATGTGATGTCATCGTTTAATAAGAACATAACAAATAAATAAGTAGATTTCACCTCTCCATTTCATTTAGTAACCACTTCATATAAAAAGGTTGAGTCTATTTTATTTATTTTGTTGTATTTCTATTGGATGGTGACACCACGTAGTAGGGATATATAATTTTCTTTTTTAACAAAAAACAGATATGCATATAGATCATTCCACATATCTGCTAGAGAGTATTATCCCTCAACATCACACGGCTATTTGCAAAAATTTCCACCGCACTGCCGAAATTAAAATCTCACTGCGTGTTCTAAATGTTGAAAAGTAAGTTTAGGCTCACCATGAGAACTCAAACTCAAATAATGAATGAGAAAATTTAAGTTGTAACCGACTAGACTAACCGCTCGGTGGTAAAAGGATAGATAATTTTCGTAACTACACAAACAAATTCACTTTCCTCTCTAGAAACACAACAAAAAAAAAAAAAAAAAAAATCCAAATTGCTCATTGTAGGCCCACACAATCATAGGTCCTGAACCCATTGATTGGTATCATTGGACCGGTCACCGGATTCGAACTCTCAATCCTGTTTGCGTGCAAGACAATTAGGATGAGTAACATGAGTTGGACGCAAAGGTGGCCGCTAATTGGATGATTCTATTCCAGGTTGGAGAGATAGAGATATTTCTGACAGGTAGTGTACGACTTGGTCAATGACCCATCTGTAAAACTAACTTGTTACTTTAATCCCTCAAATTTTTGAGTATGTATCACTTAGCTCAATAAAAAATAGCAAAATTTAATTGACTATCTGAAATTAAAACTTGAGAGGCCAAAGTCACTACAGGAGTGTAGTTATGTGAAATGCCTGTCATCATTTCTGCAAGGGTGATTCCCTTCAATAGTTTGAAATAGTGATCTTTGAGTGAGACTAGATGAGATTCTTGAAACAAAAAATGACGTCAAAAAAGGGCGGGTAATGTACTCGTTTTATTTTTTTTGATGTTTAAGTCAGTCGGCTTTAAAAGTCTAGAAGATAAGTGTACAGTTCAAAATTGGTTCAACATTCATACTTGTATTCTTTTTCATTGGGCGGTATTTATATATTTAAATGTGATGGTGGCGTGATAGCCACTTGAGTACTCACAGCCTAGACTTGGCAGTCTACAACCATCGAGTTGCGCAACAAGTACCTCATGTTATGTCTCATTAATGTTTGACAATGGGATACAATCAGACTTAAATGATCGTTGCTCGGGGGGGGAGGGTGGGTGAGCATTTATGACTTCCTGCCCTTTGAACACCAAGTCATTCTGATCATCAAGTGCTCTACGCCGAATATTCACGGTCTATCACCGAGCATTTATGGCTTCGTGCAGAGCATTCAATTTGCAAGGGCCATGCCTCTCTCTTTCCAGCTGTTCAACGTAGGTTCTGAATTGATATGTCGATAATGATTGTCCGTCGCATCAGTACTCTGCACAAGACGCACTTCCCAAGGGCAATTAATCATCGGGATCATTTGTGTACACTTTTATCCCCCATGACGCTTATTTACTCGGTCTTGGGGACATTTGTCATTTGGTCTTAGCCTATTTCAACTCACGGGATACGTCTGTCAGTTATAATATACTACGTGTCGATTTATGATTGACGAGCCCCAAAGTTAACAAAACAAATACCAAATGACGAACCATTACTGTATTTTAGCCTAGTTAATAGTACAACTTATTAAAAAAAAATAGTACAACTTACGTTCTTTTACGAATAGCACTTCAATTATTGATAATTATTCTTGGGTTAGTTGGGTCTTTTTTAAAAAAAATATATATTTGCAAAAAGTCATATTTTGTCTCATAGTTGGTGTTGGTGAAATGTCCATATCGGGTGGCATAAGCATGGCAAATAATCAAGGACTTTGGATTACCGAATCTGTTTTTAACACTAATCTAACCTCTTTATTTGACCAAATTAGCATTTTCAGAAACATATTGATGTGATTACTTAGTAGGCCATGCGCATATTGGATTGGAAATCTAGACATGAAGCACTAATTTATGTCTGACACTGTATCCCATTTTTCATTAGACATTTTTTGGTAGCATTAATATATCGGGTCATGTTAAGTTTGTATTAAATGCATAGCTGCTCGGAAATCAATGATAAAGTAGATATTTTGTGCTATCATTGAATATTTGATGTGTTAAAAATAACGATGGGACACTTTTTTATTCAGAGGGGATTATTGGAATTGGAGTTGTAATCAGGTATGAATATGTGAGTTTTGTGGCGGCTTTGTTCAAGAAAGACGCATCTTTTTTGCGAAGCCCAAGTTGCAGAAATCCGGGCGGCACGAGAGACGGTTTATCTTGCAACTTGCAAGGACACAAGGTTGTCAAGACATTGTTTTTTTGGAAGGAGACTCTACCATTGTTATGAAGTATCAGAGGCTGAGAGAAGTTTCAATCCTATGGGCTTCATGGTAGAAGGCATAAGAGTCACTTCTCAAAGTTTCAGAAACTTCTCCATGTTTATAATCTGGCGCACGGGTAATAGAGTAACTCATCAACTCGCTCGTAATGCTCTTGCAATTGATAACATTTATGTTTGGAAGAAGATGACACCCGATTTCTTAATGCCTCTCTTCTCTCTGATATTGATAATCAATTAAATTATATCGTCGTTGTCAAAAAAATAAAATAAAATTGGATCGGTGTTATGGATATTAGGTAAATATTTTGCCTTATCGTTGAATCTTTGATATTAGACCAAATAACATGAATTTTTCTGACATTGAGGGAAAAAAAAGGTTATTATCGAAGTTAAAATTAGATTGGTGTTAAATGCTTAAAAAAAAACCTTGAGTAACTCATGTGGTAACAAGTTTGAATTTTGGCAATTGTTTGGGGTTAGATCACGAGCTAACTTACCCTAATCCTGACGTAGATGATCCTATTTTTGATCGGACCGGAAAGTGAATTAATCGAGGTACGCATAAGTTGACTCGAATACCCTAATCGTTGAAAAAAAATACTTTTAAAAAAAAGACTTTTCCACCCTCTGTTTTAAATATGTCAAATTTAAAAAAATGAAACAAATTGGAAACTTATGGAATCAACGGTCTAGATGGGCTGAATTCAAGTGCTGATGGAATCAACGGTCCAACCTTTTATCCAAAATGGGAAAAAGAAGACGAACAACAACAACAAAAGACTTCGACCAAGGTGCACTTAACTTAACCCCTTGCCCAAGCAGCCTATCCCATTAAAATCTTTTGGACCCACTTGGGTTTCACTTCTCTTGTTCTTTTTCTATGTGTGTACACTGTAGAGACTAAAAACCCTCACCCTTAAACCCTAGTTTGTAGTCCTCTTGTAAGGTTTTTTGTGTGTGTGTGAGAAAGATTCATCCGATGGCTGCTTCAATGCTTCTACGATCTTCGATGCGTCGGGAATTCCATTCGACCTCTTTAGCTGCCTACAGATCTGTTAGTCTCTTTCTTGTTTGCATATGCTTTTTATACTCAATCTGTTTTTTTATGTACTGAAATGTGCGGAGTTATAGAGATTCTTGTTTGTTGTGTTTTATGGATTTAATTAAGACCTTAAATCCATGAGTTTGAACACTGGGATCTGTATTATTTTTTTTTCTATTTCATTTCGATAATTTAATTCTGTTTTAATTTCCACATTTGATCGATGCTTTTCGGTTATTGTTAACTTCCCTCTTGTGTTCTATCTTTTGTTTTCTCTGGGTTTTTTTTTTTAAAAAAAAAATAGCATTATGTATATTGAACAAATGTGTTGACCTCTTTTACAAACTGCTTTCTAACAGTGGTAAATATGCGGTCGTGATGGTATTATATGAACTGTTGGTTGGTGTTGTTGAAGCTCCAGATATTTTTCAATTGAAAAGAGTAAAAATGGACTATTATGTTGCGGGCTACAGTTCAACTGTAGGCCTTACACTCTATGGTTCTGCTATAGGATTGTTTTTGCAGACCTTGATGGAGCCTCTCTATTTCGGTTGTTTATCTGTTTCAGTAATTTCTATCGTTTTTACCATGGGCTTTGTGTCGGTTGAAGAGATTTGTGTTGCAATATTTTGTTACTTAACCAAGTTGAACATTTGGATTTGTGCATCAAGACGTTGTTACTTGACTAACAATTTTATGTCCAAACTGATAAGTGTCGTTTGATGTTTTAGTTGACTAGTAATGGAAAGACTTCGTCAGTCAACTCACCTTTGGGTAACAATTGGGCAAGTTGTACAAGATATTTTAGGTAATCAAACCGATCCTCGCAATGCTCTCATCCTCAAGTGCATAGTGTTTGCTAATGTGTTCTTGTTGTGTTACATTACAGCTCAAAGCCGCCAGGAAATGACGTCATTGGTATTGACTTGGGTACTACCAATTCCTGTGTAGCAGTTATGGAAGGAAAGGTAGGGTTTTTTTGTCTCTTTGCTTTTCTTTTTAGTTTCTATTTTTAGAAGGCTTACCTTTTATCTTTTATTCCATGGAAAAAACTGCTCGTTTTGTGGGCATTTCCCTTGAATAATGCTCTGATGTTATATGTACTATGTAGGCTGCCAAAGTGATTGAGAATTCTGAAGGTGCTCGGACCACACCATCAGTGGTTGCTTTCAACCAGAAAGGAGAGCGACTTGTAGGAGCCACAGCTAAACGTCAGGCTGTGACAAACCCTACAAATACATTTTTTGGGACAAAACGTCTAATAGGGAGACGGTTTGATGATCCTCAGACACAGAAAGAAATGAATATGGTACCTTATAAGATAGTCAAAGCTCCCAATGGAGATGCTTGGGTGGAAGCTAACGGACAGCAGTACTCCCCAAGCCAGATTGGTGCTTTCGTTCTTACAAAGATGAAAGAAACAGCTGAGTCATATCTTAATAAGGGTGTGAATAAAGCTGTAATTACAGTTCCAGCGTACTTCAATGATGCACAAAGGCAAGCCACAAAGGATGCTGGAAGGATAGCTGGTCTAGATGTACAAAGAATTATTAATGAACCAACTGCTGCTGCACTTTCTTATGGTTTAAATAACAAGGAAGGTACCATTGCAGTATTTGATCTTGGAGGTGGAACTTTCGATGTTTCTATTCTTGAAATTTCCAATGGTGTTTTTGAGGTATGCATATGTTCTCTTTCCATGTAATACCGTACATGTGTCTTCGGACTATCTAATCTTACCATTTGGCCAACAGGTAAAAGCAACAAATGGAGACACATTTTTGGGAGGGGAGGATTTTGACAATTCCCTTTTAGAATTCTTGGTGGGTGAGTTCAAGAGAACCGAAGGGATTGATCTATCAAAGGACAAGCTTGCTCTGCAGAGACTTCGGGAAGCTGCAGAGAAGGCTAAGATAGAACTGTCATCGACATCCCAGACTGAAATCAACCTTCCTTTCATAACTGCTGACGCTTCCGGTGCTAAACATCTGAATGTAACATTAACCAGATCAAAATTTGAGACTTTGGTGGATCACATGATTGAAAGGACCAGAACCCCTTGTCAAAATTGTCTGAAGGATGCTGGTGTCTCTACCAAGGAAGTAGATGAAGTTCTTCTTGTTGGAGGAATGAGTCGTGTTCCCAAGGTACAGCAAGTAGTTGCTGAAATTTTTGGGAAAAGTCCAAGCAAGGGGGTTAATCCTGATGAGGCAGTTGCAATGGGAGCTGCAATTCAGGGTGGTATCCTTCGTGGAGACGTGAAGGAGTTGCTTTTATTGGATGTAACGCCACTATCGCTCGGCATTGAAACTCTTGGTGGCATTTTCACCAGGTTGATTAACAGAAACACCACCATCCCTACAAAGAAGTCTCAGGTCAGTCCGCTTTGCTGATATTTGGAATTTTAGAAAGTGAAAAGGAAAGGAAATTAAGGAATCAAAAGCTATGCAATATAATAATGGTGATTTCATACTAAGTATGTGATCACTCGTGCATCTGCAATATATGCAGCAACATGGTATGCTTGGTTAGCTCGGGGATTTTGCATTCTCTCCCATGTTAATATGGCGTTATTTGATCTATGGTTGGCGGCTAGTGTATAGTATTTTTTGCCCAAAAACATCTATTGCTGGCTAGTGTATATATGCGGGAAATATTCTTTTAAATACTGGACATTTGGACTTCTATTTGTAGTTTGCAGATGGCCCTTTATGTTTTTAGATCACTATGCACAGTTTATATGCTGAGAGGATGTTTAGTTGATGTATGTGAAATACATTAATTCTCTTCCCTGTTTCCTGTTTCCTGTCTAGAAAATAGTATACTAAATATTGGGTGAAATCTCGAG
Organism: Ilex aquifolium; assembly: GCA_951799425.1. Taxonomy (NCBI): domain Eukaryota; kingdom Viridiplantae; phylum Streptophyta; class Magnoliopsida; order Aquifoliales; family Aquifoliaceae; genus Ilex; species Ilex aquifolium. Next base: position 5,723,156 of record OX637398.1, on the reverse strand, counting down.
AGTTGGTGAATTCATGCCCCTTAATTAGAGAGACATGCAGTCTGCTTTATACATATTGGTTGTGCATGCGATGTGGTTTGAATAATTTTCTTGAGGATTTACTGGCTGCATTTGTGGTGTCAGGTCTTCTCTACAGCTGCAGACAGCCAGACTCAAGTTGGAATAAAGGTGCTTCAAGGTGAGCGTCAAATGGCATCTGACAACAAGCTTCTGGGAGAGTTCGAACTTATGGGTATCCCACCTGCACCTAGGGGCATGCCACAGATTGAAGTGACATTCGACATTGATGCCAATGGCATTGTTACTGTTTCTGCCAAGGATAAGACAACTGGAAAAGAACAACAGATTACCATTAGATCATCTGGAGGTCTTTCAGAGGACGAGATTCAAAAGATGGTTAGGGAGGCTGAGTTGCATGCTCAGAAAGATCAGGAAAGGAAAGAACTGATTGACATCAGAAATTCTGCTGACACAACCATATACAGTGTTGAGAAGAGCTTAACTGAGTATAGGGATAAGATCCCATCTGAGGTGGCAACAGAAATCGAGTCTGCTGTGTCTGACCTAAGGAAAGCAATGGGTAATGACAATGCTGACGAGATCAAGGCAAAGATTGATGCTGCAAACAAGGCAGCTTCAAAGATTGGACAACATATGGCTGGAGGCTCAGGCGGGGCTGCCTCTGAAGGGTCCCAGGATGGGGAGCAACCTCAAGAAGCAGAATACGAGGAGGCCAAGAAGTAGAGGTTGGAACAATTTATAGATGATGCACTGCGACTTTGTATTTCAGTCAAATTATGGCAGGAAATTATTTCATAATAGGAAGCAGATTGGGAAACCATTCCGAAGATTGGGGCGATATACTAAAACCCATGCAGTTTTTCTACAACAATTATTCTTTGATGCTTTGTCATCATTAAGTTTTGGAAGCTGGAACATCTACATTTAATGAGCATTGTAATCTGCTTTACTGCTGGCTTCCGTCACTTGATTTTTTGTTCTCTATTAAATATATTTTTGAGAGCCAGCCAGTCTTTCTCTGTTTTCGAAATGGTTGGTTTGGTAATCAGAAAGGTATTTGACATGGACAGTCAAGGACTTCAGCTGCTCAGATTGAAGGAGATGATCAATGCTATGAGTGAACTTGATCGTCTCAAGGGTTTTTTGTAAGTCCAACAAACCGACAAACTCTCACATTTCTTACGTGGGATTTGAGAACGATGAGTGGTAGATGGTCTGATCCAATTTTGCGGATGAATTTCAACCCTCGGCTCGTCTTTGAGACGTACCAACACCTCATAAAGGATAAAAAGTGGTTCAGTAGTTAAGTCTGATTTATAAATAAACAAAGGTCTCAGGTTTAATATTTTTTACATCCTCTTAGGGTTAGTGACCCTTATTCTTTAGGGAACATATCTTTAAACTAAATTGAGTTACCGTTGTTGGTCTCAAAATTTGAAAAAGTAATCGGTATAAAACTAAACACTTAACCGTAAATAAAAAAAACAAAAAAGACTTACCAACATTTGCCATCAAGAATGTCCTTGTGTTGAAGTTGCTGCCTGGGTGTGGTTACACCGGTGGGTTAATTGTACTGCACCCATTTGTAGTACAGACTTTTGTGCTGATTACCTACCTCCTTGGCTTGGCTCTTATCTTTTTGGTACACCGGAAGGGCCAAAACAGATTAGTTGAGTTTATCATAAGTGTACTATATCAACCTACTATCCTTGGCTTGTTCCAACAAGGGCTCAAATACAAGTCTTTTAAATTGTATCTTGGTGATGTACTGCTGCAAGCAACAATGTCTACCTCTACCATCTTCTACCCACGCTGTACCGCCCGGGTACCGTTGAGATGGGATCCAATTTCCCCTAATGGATATGTAGTTAATTTTTCTCAATCGGTAAATTATACATCATGTATTTGTAAGTACCCTCTTCCACAAAGTGAATCCTACAAAATAGTATTAAGATGATATGTATAGAGAGAGGAGATTGGACCAAACCCTAAGCATAACAGCATTAAGAAGTCTATCCATTCCTAATTAAAATTTGGCCTACACAAGCCAACAACATTTTTAAGTTAGCATGATCCCATGCTACTAAGGTGTATCATGGCCTATAGTCTTTATTAATCTCAACTTTATTTTTTAGATTGATGTCATTGTTAATGCTTTATTGCTACAATGTCATTGTCTAGGGTTTACAATGTCCATTGTCATGCTTTATTGTTTCATCTTCATGCTTTGTTCAATGCAATTGCAATACAGAATTCTCCATACTAACTGTCATTTTATTCACTGTCAACATTTGCTAAGTTCTCAATAAAAATGAACCAAGCTCGTATGAATAATTTCAGTCACAAAATAATATCTATAAGCTTTTTTTAGAGATTAAACCACCGAATCCACATGAAATGGTCCACTAGTTCAACAAGAGACGCGACATAAATTTGTAGTTCGAGTCTTCATTCAACTGATAATTTTATCGGGTGTTATGTATCACTTATAATCAGGGGCGGAGCCAGAAATTTTTTTCAGGGTGGGCACTTTAATTACACACTATAATTTTTTTCTTCCTAACTAATCACGCTATATAATATATTTATATTTATTATATCACATTTGATACATGAATTCCATTTAACATAAACAATGTCAAAAAATAATGCATATTGTATATGTATAAAAAATGACTAATTATCATCATTGTAAAAAATGGAGCTAATTGTCATTTTTGTAATTAAAAGATATCAGTTATTCACTAACAATCAATTAAATTTATTCAATAAATGATGTTTCAAACACACTGAGATATTAACATAGTAAAATTATTAAACTAAAATTTAAGAGCTAAACATAGTAAAAAAATTTAAAATCGATTGACACATAATAAAGACTATAATTAATACTTGAAAAATAAAGACGATTTCTCGTAAAAAAAAAAAGTTAAATGAAGGTCAATTGCAAAAACTTTCACTTGCAAAAATTCATAAATAATAAAATTAAGGTCATCTGGAGAAAACCTTAATAAAATAAAAAACTTGTCTCATTGTTCTATTTGCCTTTATAATACTGCTCAACATTATCTCTAATGACTACAAATATTGCAGAAAAATTTAAAACTTCATACCATACCCATAAAAAATTGAAAAGATATGATACACCATGATCAGCTGACAACTAAATCGGTTAAAAAATTGGATTGATACCAAATTTCAACAATTTGGATTTCATCCCAAGTTTTGGGGATCAATCCTAACTCAATTTCATTGAGTCGCAACTTAACGTGATTAAGTTTTAATTTTTTGTACGATACTCAGATTTCAACAATATGGACCCAAAGTTTTTTTTGTTTTATGTGGGCTTGGTTTTTTAATTTTTTTTTGGGTGGAGGTGGTGAGCCTAGCATTTTTTATTTTAGTTTTAGGTGGGCACAAGTGATATATTATACAAATATACAATACATATACCTAGGTAATAAAAAAAAAAAAATTTTGAGGGGGGGCACTTGCCCACCCTGAACCCTACATGGCTCCGCCCATGCTTATAATTATTCTCCGCTCATGTATTATTTAATCAAAAATTGTTACCCATTGTTTATTATCAAAAAAAATTATATTTTTGACAAAACGCCTTCATTTTTCGTCCAATAAAAATAAGAAACGTGTATTTTTAAAAAAATAATTAATATTTGTAAATGTATAAATCAATCAATTTCTGGATTGTATTGTACCATATTTTTGTTTTTGTTGAAGATCCTTAAAAAAGTTCGGAAAAATCTAAAAAGATCAAAAGTAAAAAAAGCGGTAAAATGTAGTTGTTCCGGGCCCCGCCGGATATCGTTGGATTTGGAAAGGGTAGTATCGTCATAGGAAAAAAAAACTTGTACTTCGTCAAGTCAGTACCGTACTCGTTTGGCTTCCTTCGTCGGACGGCATAAATATCAATACGCGTTCTACGAAATTGCGAAGCAAACACAGAGAGAGAGAGAGAGCGAGAGAGAGACGTCAAGGACGTGCTCAATATAGACAAGTGCACACAATCGTTCGCCGGAATATAGAGTAGGCTTTTCGGGTTTTTATGTTTTTCGCAATGTTTTTAATGGGCAATCACGTTAATTACCTCTGAATTTGTTTTGAATTACAATTTTTATTGGCTAATTATCCTTGGAAAACATTTGTTCATAATCTCACTTTTCGGTATTATTTTCAATTGGATTACTATAGACTCTAGTTCTGTGAATTGTTCTTGAGTTTTTAATTTTTGATTTGTTCTTGAATTAAGAGTCAGTAATACAGGTAAATCGGCTTGGTTAATCCTTCACTGTAATTGTGAAGCTTTTCCGATATGTACTTGTGTTGGTTAGCTATGATTCCATAATAATTACATGCATATGTTTTATGCAAACAATTCATATTTTGCTAGTGAAATTTGTGCCTTTGCATGTTTGCGATTTGACGGTTGTCCGGATTTGTTGAATTGTTTGCGAAATAGTTGCTAAATTTTGATTGAGTATTGATATCTAGTAAATTTAGGGGTTTCTAGGCTCTAGCTATATTTCTTTTGGAAAAATTAAGCTTTATTGCATAACAAGGTTGCTGAGATGAGCTGTGTTGTAGGTGAATATAAGCGATGGAGTTGAAACAAGAGTTAGAGTGGAATGAAGCGCAGAAAATTTTGATTAATGTGGACCTTGTAGCTGCAGCCAAGAGGCAGCTATTATTTCTTGAAGCTGTTGATCGTAGGAACCGATGGTTTTGTGATGGCCCTGCTCTTCAAAAGGCCATTTATAGGTAACTCCATTTAGAAATGTTTCGTGTGTTGGTGTCACATGGATTAGAGCATTTGAGACCACTAGCCAGTGCATGCATTATCGTCCTGCGGTTGTGCTGTTAGTTGGTCTTTTTGAATATGTAGAATTTTCGCAGATAACCACTAATTATTATCATTGCCCAAGGCCTGGTCATGTGTGGAATAGTAGTTGGAAAGTTTGATCTTATAAATTACCAAACTTTGCATGCAACAACACGGGGCTCAAGAACGGGTGCCAAAGATGAAAGGAAAGAAAATAAGTTCACTTTAGTATTATAGTTGAAATTATCATCATTTTCTGGCTAGTTCATGTTGTTATTATCAATGTATTCGGACTTTTGGAGCTTGCTCATGCTTTTTGTGTTCACTTTGTTATAGAATCTGCTGACCTTAGAACATTTTAAATCTATTGTGATATGACTTCCAAATGGGAATTCGGTTTCTGTTTGTCTTGAGTTTTGACTTTTGAGAATTCGCATTTTCAGGTACAATGCTTGTTGGCTTCCCTTGCTGGCAAACCATTCTGAGTGTCAAATATTGGAAGGACCTTTGGTTGTTCCTCTTGATTGTGAATGGATTTGGCATTGTCACAGACTCAATCCAGTATGGTTCTGGCCTGAAACATAATTAGTGTAAACCATCATTTGTCTCACTTCTTTGTAATGCAGAAATTAAGAAAATGTAATTTCGGTTTCAATATTCAGGTTAGATACAAGTCCGACTGTTTGGAGTTCTATGGAAGGATTCTTGACAACCTTAATGTTGTATCTTCTGTTCAAGGGAATTCAAAGAGGGAAACTGAAGAGATTTGGAACACGCTGTACCCAAATGAGCCCTATGAATTGGAGTTGACAAGTCCTCTTTCGGACAATATATCTGGAGAAGTTTCTAGCACTGAAAAGTACAGTACATATGATCTGAGTTTAGCCGTTAAAAGACAGGTTCCATTCTTTTACCAGGTAATTTAAAGGATGATCATTCTACTTTTCTTTCTGACATCACAACAAAGCATCACAAACTCGACATTTCTAGTAGGTTTTGCAAATCAGCATTAATGAATATTGATACAGTACTCATTTCAATTTCCCGTTTCATCTCTTCTTCATTGCATATCATATTTGACAAACATTGGTTGAGGTCTAACTGAATGATCCTTATTCCAATCGCGATCCCATTCTCGTCATTGCTACGTATCTTCATGTGATTTTTTTAGCTCAAATTTGCTTGTAGATATTGTGCTTTGAGTTTTGGCAATTCTTATTGAAATTTTCTGTGATGAAATCATCCGATTTTATGGACAAGTTTGATTGTCTTAGCAACTTGTTTAGCCTTGCTGCATAAATTATATGTTGGGGGTATTATTTTCCTGGTAGAGTGATTGAGAAATGGAGTTTTGTGTGCTGCTTTCTAATGGTTTAGAGAATAGAACAAACATTTTTTAAAATGAGTTAGCAAATAATTAGGGTAAGTGTCTTACTTCCATCAGTTGCATGGGGCCGTCTCAAAGATGTTAAATGGAAAGTTCTCCCTTTTCGTGGGAGGCCATCAAATCTTCTTTAGTAAATTTAAATGTCAGCGGCCACTCATATTTTTCCAATGTCGAGTAATTAGTGGACATGCCATTATGGCATTGTAGCATAGAAATTGATAGATACGAAGCTTTGGGAAAAATTTCATCGGTTGAGAATCAAGTTGATTTCTGTCCATGATGTATACATAGTGGTATTATTATCACGTGATAGCAATCACATTGTTTTCCCATGAACAAATGGGAGGAAATTGCTATGTTACGCAGACCATCTTGGTACCAAAGTGGTTCAATGTATCTTCTACCAAATGAAAAACAAAGAAAAAGAAAAACCTCTACCTGGATTCTTGGTCTTCCTATAGTTGAATTCTATTGGCTGTATCATGTTGAAATTATATTTAGGATTACCAAACCGATTTTGAAGCTTTGGTTCATCAAGGACTCAACTCAATGGTTTAAACACGTAGTTGATCAGTGTGGCAAGCCTTTTTAACTAGATATTTGTCCATGTCTTCATGCACCATAATCTGACTGCAGCTTCCCTTTAATGTTCTGTTATCTTTTCCAATTCATCTAAAATGGTGAACTGAAAACTTGATCATACACTTTGCTACATTATATCAACATACCTAGTCTCCACTAGTCATAAGATTTGTACAACAATTATCCCACCCTTCCCCAGTGGACATAAAATGTACAATATTGCATCCTTTTTTAGGTTATTTATGTCTATTTTCTGACGTGTATGTGTTACAGGTTTCCAGACCCCATATGGACCATGATGTCTTCCTAGAAGGAGCTGTAGCTAGATACAAAGGTTTCCTGCATCTGATCAAGAAAAACAGGGAAAGATCCATAAAATGCTTCTGTGTTCCAACTTATGACATTGACCTCATCTGGCATACCCACCAGTTGCATCCTGTTTCTTACTGTAATGATCTTGTAGCAATACTTGGCAAGGTTTTAGAACATGATGACACAGACTCTGACAGAACCAAAGGGAAGAAGCTTGATGTTGGATTTTCTGAAACTACGAAACAGTGGGAAGAGACATTTGGTTCAAGATACTGGAGAGCAGGTGCAATGTACAGAGGTAGTGCCCCATCTCCTCTCACTAGAACTCCTTGGACCTCTAATATGATGACCAAGAGGGTACTTGCATCCAATGACTATCAGAAACGAATTCATCTTCCGGAAGGGAAAGTTGTGGAGGTAGTTTCTAAGGAACCTTTCTATACCTCCTTCCAACTATGTTGTTTTCTATTTTTTGGCACTACCAACATGTCTTTGTTATTCTTGTTTTCTTTTTGGGAAATGCCTCACCAGTTATAATGGGGGTGCGTGATGATCAAAAGGGAGGAAGTTAGATAATATGCGACCTTATAGCTAACTAATAGTCCAATGTAAGAAGTGCACCATATTGTTAGATTTGTGAGACCAAAAACTCCTGCCCACATTCCAACAACTTGGATTTTAATTGGAGGGTGGCAATCATGTAGGGTGGGTTTGTGTCATGTAGATGTATAAATATTTGATCCAATAGGTCAACTTGAACATTACTCATGTACCTAACTGTGTCGAAATGTTTAATGGTAGCACAACTCGTTTACTAAACAGGTGACCCAATGTGAACAACGGGTGACCCAATGTGAACTATGTAATCTGGTTGGTAAAAAGGTCATGTCTAGTTAGAAGGTTGCAGGGTAGGTGACTTACACAAATCCAGTGGGTTGCATGGTTGTATTTTTAAGGGTTAATTGCACTGGAAGTCCCCAAAGTATGGAATTTGTCTCATTTTGGTCCCCAATGTTTTAATTGCATCATTTTGGTCCCTGAAGTATTGAATATGTTTCTATATGGTCCCTCATGCAGACAGTGTCCAAATTGCTAATATTTTTTATGATAAAGTTGTCACATGATACTTAGATATGGACAAAAAAATAATTTGGATAACTCTTGATCAAATTTCTACTCAAATTTTGGTTAAATACTAACCTAAATTACACAGTTTTGATCACGAGCTATCCAAAATTTGGTCAAAAGTTACCCATATTACACATTTTTTTGTTAAGAGCTACCCAAATTTTGTTTGAGATCTATCAAAATTATTTTTTATCCATATTTAGCTATTACGTGACAAGTTTATGATAAAAAATCGTTAGCAATTTGGACGTTGTTTGCTTAAAGGACCATATAGAAACATATTCAATACTTCAGGGACCAAAATGATGCAATTGAAACATTGGGGACCAAAATGAGACAAACCTCATACTTTGGGGACCTCTAGTGCAATTAACCCTATTTTTAAATGGAAAAAATGCTACAATATATGTGTAAGAAAAGCCAGAAGTTAGGTGGGTTCCATGGGATACTATTGTGTCGAGAATCACATACGTGTCACGCATCACACTTGTGTTTGTTCCGTGAACAGGTCCAACAGGTTAATGCTACAAACCCGAACATGACACATTTTATAAATGAGATATTGGTAGCAATCCATTTATGACATGAACCAGATTATTCCCAACCCAAGCCAACTAACTCCGTTCCGGGCTTGAATTCTAGTGTCGTGTCTAAAATTACCCCTCTTAGTATGATATGGTGGGGGGTTTTCATCAAATTATGACATCGGAGCATTTTTGCTCCATAACAATTGTTTTGTTACGATGTAGATAAAATGACAAATAATATTTATGGCTAGTCTTTATTTCCTCAGTATTCTGCACTATTTCCGGTTCTGCTCACCTTCACTGAGCTTTGACTCATATGGTAACCAACTAGTAAAATTCTTTATGTTGCATTCGTCGAGATTTAGAGCCACATCTGCTAATTTCAATTATTATATACGACATATTCTGTATCATGCAGTAGCTTGATTAGGTCAAATTCAACCATTGAATCTGCCTACATTTTGTTATAAATCCTGAAATTATTATGCTGACTTCTTGTCCAATAGGTGTATTAACATGGATCTTTCAATTGTTGGTCCGGATCTTCTTTATTGTGCTGAAATTGGGAGCTTTTCTGATTAATAACCATAGTTGACCTATGTTCGCTATAGAGGAGCCAAGCTTTCTTTTCCTTTTCTGATATGAAGACAACTTGGCAGTCAACCATTAAATTATGATTTTGAAACTCAGTAGTTTTCTGAGAGTATTTAGAATTTGGATATTGGTTCTTGCTGACATGTTGGAAGCAATTGTTTCTTGCATTTGTAGCATGAGACAATGTCATCCCAAAAATGGTTAACTTTCTCCAAGTCTTTTTCAGGTTATGTTGGAGTTTGTGGGAGTCAGAAACCTACCAGAGGGACACAAAGGAAGCCTTTTTGTGTTATTTAGTAAGACACAGCCTGATACAATCTTCAATGTGAAGAGGAGACTCAATATTTTGTCCAAGTCTGGGGAGAAACAGGTTGCTTCTTTCCAGTGTCAACCTACAGGACAACTGCTCTTTGATCTTGTCTCCTACTCACCCTCCAACTTACCCATATCAAGGCCATCCAAAACCTTGGGCTCCACTTCTATCTCTCTGGAAAATTTCTTATTCCCAGTCTCTAATCTCACAGTGGAGAAATGGCTGGAGTTGGTGCCTAGCCCTGGCACTATGAGCTCCAAGCCAATTGGTTTACGAGTTGCCATATCATTTACTATACCAACCCCAGCACCATATGTGCTTCACATTGCTCATTCTCGCCCGTTCTCAAAAATCTCTTGTTTTTTCCCACTCCCTGGAAGGGTTCACTTTGCAAAGAAATGGACACGTGTCATTGATGCAGCTGGCAATGATATCATCAGCCTCCTAATGAGGTATTTTTTTCTATATGTCCTGCTAGCATTCAAAAAGAAACCATCTGCTTATACATTTATATAATGCTGGCCCTTGAATGCTACTAAATGAAGGTTTTATGGAACAACTGAAATTTGTATTATTAAAGAATCCAGGGTCCTACATATCTTGTGAAAGACAGGTTGCTTCTAATCCTCCACCAGTGTTTTTGTATCATCATGGCGTTTATCCTTTCACTAGAGGTCGTGCACTGCACACACACAGTATCCTTCTGTAGATAGGAAGCAAGGGAAAGAAATGGACGTGAGAATGGATTGGAATAGATAAATCTAAGTGGTCGAATGTCTTAAACCATCAGCTACTCTAAAAGCTTATAATTTTAGAGAGGATGTAACTCAAGTATTTATATTTCAACTCGCCTCTCACGTGCAGGCTAAGTTTTAAGCTTTGCACGTGAAAATATTTTAATAATCAGGTGGCAGCGAGATTCGAACACAAGATTTTTTGCTCTGATATTATATTAAATCATTATCTACTTTAAAAACTTAAGTTGTTAGAGAGAGTATGATTTAAGTGTTTATACTTCAACAAAATGTATTATAGGGGAAGTTATAGGTGGCTAAATTTGGTAGAGGAAAAGTACTAGGTGGTTAAATGTGGTAAGAGGGGAAGTTATAGGTGATTACTAGTTTACTACTTCCAAGAATTCGATCTAGTTTACTATTTTGATAGAATCTTACTTGGACCGGATATGATATCTTGAATCCATGGAATAAGGTATAAAGAATTTAGATTTGAAAATAAGATTGAGTAATTGGTCAAAACTCTATCCATAAATGACAAATTAAATTCAGATTTTGATCGGCGTCGTACCTTGAAAAACCTAGTGCAGTCAATTAGAATTGCAGGTATCCAAAAATCCCTGAAAAATGATTTTTAACTAGACTAGGATTGAAAAATGTAATTTATTTTTAATGAGATAGATAAAATTGGAACCTGATAAAAAAAAAAAAGATAGATAAAATTGGAACAAAACATAATATTGATTGAATTTAGGACTTTATAAGAATAAATTGTCAAAAGTAGAACTCGATTGCCCTAATGTAAATATGATAGGACTTGCTGGTTTTTGTGTGGAAAAGTAGGACTTATTTGGAATGGTAATGCTCCTTCAATAAACAAGGATTTATGTTCCATTTTTCTCTGCACATGTGCCCATCTTTCCACAGCGATATATACTTGCTAGTCATCTGTTAAATAGTACCCCATTCTCTCTGTTTGTTAAATGTTGGAAGCTATGCTAAAGAAATGAGATGTTATGGTTGCTGATCTGTTTCTAAGTGCAGGGACTTCAAGAAAGAAAAGGGGAGAAATAACACCAATCTGAAAAAAGAGGTGATTGGCATAACAAAATCTGATGAATCACGTATTCTTGCCGAGTTTGATGGGATAGAGTGGTCTTTCATAGATTCTCAATGGTCCCTTAAGCTTGAGAGAAACATCAACAAAGATGGCAGCATTTTTGAGCTGATTGGTCATCGGATTGTGAGCATCCATCTCTTTTCCATGTGTTTTGTTTTTACCGAAAGAAATAGTTACTTTCTTGGAAAGAAACCAGATAACATGCACATTTACCTCACTTTGGTTATCAGTATTCACCTTTTAAAAAATAAATACTTCAGCAGATTTTTGTGAGAATTGACAGTTGCTGCCTGCTGCTTTCCAAATACTAAAGTAGTCTTGCTCCAAGGATTTGGAATTGGCAGTGCAGACATGGGAACTTCCTTTTTGGGGGTTCCACTGAAACTAATGTGGTTTTGTAGCAGGTTTCTTCCTTCGTTTGACTTTCAAACTAGTTACAATTGTCCCCAACCTGGCGATGCATTCTATCTTGCATGGTCAATACGCATTTTAGACCGAGCACTTTTTGTACTTTTTCCCTTGGGCTAAGTGATATCGTTGGTTCTGTTGGATTTGAAAATATGTCTTCTGCAGATATCACATCTGTCCAGTTCTTAATAAAGAAAAAGGCGTGTTCGTGTTGTTTAGTATAGACTAGACCTGGTACATACTTCGAATTGCAGTATCCGTCTGGTTGCTACAGCCGACAAATTACACCATTTACTTGACTTCAATCTTGCATTAAATGCACTCCTGCGGCACATGAGAAGTTAAAGAACAAGCACAAGATACATGCATATTCATGACACATATCCACGTACAAGTTTCAGTGCTTCTGTAGCAATATATCTTCTTGTTAGTCTTCTGCTCATCCATGGCTTAATATCTTATATTGATACAGGTAAAATTATTCCCTGGTAGAAAGCTAGAATATGAGCCGAAACACTGCGAGCAACAGAGAGCTGAACGTGACTTTATCACGGCAGTTGAATTCTCAGCTCAAGACCCATATGGCAATGCAGTGGCACTGTTTGACTTGAAATCTGAAACTTTCAAGGTACATTTTTTTATTCCTCATACTGATTATATATAATGGAAGATTTCTGACCTGTGATCTGTCTTCATGCCCTTGTTTTTTTCCCTTTACGTGTAAATAGGTAAAAGAAGAATGGTTTGTTTTGCCGGGGATGACAGTGGCTTTTATACTTTCTGATATTTTAAGGAAGGAGGGATATAAGGGCCTCAGCCACACTCTGAGTGGCATGGATTTGGAGAGGGATTGTTTAGTTCAAGAAGTTGATAGGTGCCATGAGGAAGCCACAAAAGGCAACTTGAATTCTGCTGTGGTACAGGAAGTGGAATTGAAGGCAGAGTTTGCTGAAGGAATCACACCAGTTCCAGAGAAAGGTGGGGCATGTGGTGGTTGTGGTGGCGGTTGTGGTGGTGGTGGTGGGTGTGGAAATACTCAAAAGAGTGGTGCTTGTGGTGGTTGTGGTGGTTGTGGTAGCGGTTGTGGTGGTGGGTGTGGAAATAGCATGAAGAGCAGTGGTTGTGGTGGATGTGGGAGCGGTTGTGGTGGTGGATGTGGAAATACAATGAAGAGCAGTGGCTTTGGTGGTGGTGTTGGTAGTAAAGTTGCAGATGGAAAGACTGCTGGTAATCCCAACATCAGTGATCACCAGGAGGGAGCAGCAATCCAAGCAAACGAGGCCCTAACTGCTTAGCATTTCTTGTTAAGCGACCAGCGCCCCTCCAGCAGCTCAAAATTTCTTATTGACTACTACTGTGCTTTATCAGACGTTGCAGATCCTGGATTCAAATTTCTACTTCTACCAAGTATGCTTATGTATATTGTTGTGTTTCTTCCTTCCTTCAATTGCGTCAGAGGTGTAATAAATGGTCCGTTTGTTTCTGTAAGCCACTCTACTTGGAGATCTCGGGCCAATTCTCCATCATGTATAGTCTTACTCTGTGTAATGTGTGGGTTCTGTAAATAACTTGAGAATTTTTTCAGGGTAATCATCTTGTGATTACACATAATTACGTGATCTTGCTGTTCGTGATTACTCTTAAATGGATGGCGAATGGATTTCCCGTGTGAAGAGAGAAATTTGGAGTTGAAACAGGTTAAAAAGAGAGTTGAGTGGTTATGTGGGAAGAAAGAAAGGGTAATAGTAGAAACTATTTCGTGGAGTTAAAGATAGTTATGAGTAGTTATTAGGGGGGGGGAGGAAATATATACATATATATATGTTATGTACATTTTAGAAGTGAACACAAATCTCCTTTCTCTCCATCAATTGTATCAGGTGAGATGAGTTCGTGTTGAATTTTTATGGGTTCGTATAAAAAAAACACTCTATTTATACTCGATTTGTTCATTAATTCGTGTTATATTAGGTTTATGTCGTGTATAAATTATGTATAATTCGTATATAAATAAATCGTATAATATATTTCTTTTAATTAAATTCACTCATATATGATTCATTTATTAATCATATTGGATCAACTGGTTTACAAACTTGGTAGCTTAAAAAAAATTCAAATTTTCTAATTTCGTATTGTATTAATGAGTCGTTTTATATTTTAACAGACCTAACTACCTCTTACATATTAACGAAAAACACAAGCTATTAAGCAGTCGATGGTTGTAGCCATATTACATCCTCCAAAAATATATGCTGATTTCCTAACAAGAAAAAAATCGTATCGTCCTCTTTATGAGACTTAATGTCTGATAGAGTGATGAACAATTTAGCAATTGTGAAGAGACAGAGGATCTATCTTGTTTTTGCTAAATCTCAAGAACACCATAAGCAATTCCTTTTTTCTTTTATTGCTTTATTAAATGGGAGCCCCACTGCAGCAGTGGTCCAACTGCATGCCTAGACATAATTGGAAGTGGGTTGGTAAGTATTTTGGCAACATCTGTCATTAGTTTGATTTTTGGCTGTTTAGTGAACCAATTCACGTCACCCCTTCCAACCTTTAGGCTTGTGTCGGTATCATATTAAAGAGAATTAGTCGAGGTGTATGTTAATTCAGTTATATATAATATCTTACTTAAATTAATAGTAGATTATCCAATAAATAGAAAAAAACAGAAAAAAAAAAATATTGATTTAATCGGTACTTAAAAATAAGGCCATGCATTTATTTATGACATGCTATTGTTGGGACTAAAATCAAGAAACAGAACAAGTCAACGAGATACCACAAATAAATACATATCCTAATGGTAATGGCGTTCATGGGTTTATCACTTAAAAACTTAAATATAATTATTTAATTAATTTCTCAAGTAATAAAGTAAATTTTTTTTTAAAATATAATTATAATTCCGTACATCACAGGAGACGACTATTAATAACATTTATAACAATGCAGTTCTTGTGATTAAGATCATTTTTCATTAGAAAAATAAAAATAAATTTAATACCACTTTTCTCCTTGTGTTTATTAGGTAACGTAATGTGTATTAAAGGTAACCAAAATTAATGAGCCATACAAATGCCCATCACCGTGTCCCCCCCCCCCCCCCCCCCCCTCTCTCTCTCTCTCTCTCTCTCTCTCAGTGGGGAGTGGGGAGTGGGCCGGTGGCTAGCATTTCCACAAAAAGATTGATGGATCTCTCTCTCTTCTTTTCAAAGGTTCTGTTTCAGTCTTTTGATTTTCATCACCAGAATCTTTCAACTCTGCTTTATATCTTCTATTAGAAAATTTTCTTTTAATTCCTTAGACTTTTTTCATTGCATTTATCAGCAACTTCATCCGAATGCGTTACGCTAAACTTTATGGAAAAATTCACTGAAATTGTGTTAACCTAGATGCATTTAGGAGGATCTCTTCTTTCAACTCTCAAAATATTCAAAATCCTATAACTTGCTTTTCTCCACACTCAAATCACCACTCTCTCTCTCTCTCAATACATATTCGTATTTCCATCTCTTTGTCTCGAATGGGAGAGGAATCTCATATTACAGTTTGCAGTAAGTTTATCTCTCTCTCTCTCTCTCTCTCTCTCGTCTTGGTTATATTCGATTAATTATCTCCTTCCTCAATTAGGTTCAGTTGTGTATTTTATGTTTGTTGTTTTCGATTCTGTTGTTAAATTGAATCAATTGGGAAATCAATAACCAATAAATTTTTTGACTCCTATCAAGGTTGTATTCATCAGCTGTTCACTGAAGACTGATGTTTCATCGGAATTTATGGTGTCAGAAACTTGAGGTATTATTCTGTGCTTGTAACTCCTCCTTGTTGAAATTGAGCATAGCATTCTCTATTATTCTGTACCTAATTGAGGGTTATTTCTTGTCCTGCTTGGTAGTTCTAGTGCTTAATCTTTCATGGATCTATGTATATATATATACCTTTGTGTGTGTGTGCACGAACAGATGCGCGTTGGTGATATGTAGCCCTGTTAGACCATCTCCAATGGAAACTTAAACTCTTACCCAAATTTGAGTTAAAAAAAGAGTTAAAAGCCTTGATTTGATTTGGTATAGACCTCTCAAATGGAAAAACTCAAATTTATAGGAATACAAATTCAAATTTAAATGAGGACAAACTCCAATTTAAAGACGGATAGAATATAACCATTAAATCTTTAAAGAAGAATGAAATCTAACTATTAGTGATTTGAGTAAAGGTTTTGAGTCTCCCTTAATTTGGATAAAAATTTGAGTCTCCCTTGATTTGGTATGAGTTTGAGGATAGCATTGGAGAATATTTTTAAGGGTTTTTTACTCTAATATTGGTAGGCTTCATGTTGACAGGAATTTAGCCAGAATTTGCCTAAAGCAAATACATAAGTTGGCATCATCGATCTCCTAATTGCTAACGGTATTTAATACTCCCAGTAGCCCTATAGATGTGCCATTGTCAATCTACATGCTTCGTAATGTGCAGTTTCATCATTAATCTGAGATCCAATCGAATGCAATTCGCCTATTTCTGAATTTGTGGTGCTTACTGTAACATTTATGTGAATCCTGTTGACCTGTGCTTACAAATTCTATGGGTATCAAAAACAGTTCAGTCTATGTTAGTGTAAAATGGTGGCAAGCCCGAGTCCAAAATCTATGTGCCCTCAAGGCTGAAGGCGATAATTAGCACGATTGTGTACATTTTTATGACGTACTACCATATCTGCGGCTATTATTTTCTTGTTTCTAATAGATGAGTTTCCTGCTTTTTAGAAATGACTATTATTGTTTTTTAACCGTAACAGTCATTATCTGCTTATTTAAAAAACTTTTGACTCCTGATATATGACATCACCAGAAACTTTTTTTTTTTTGGGGGGGGGGGGGGGCGCGGGGGGGAGATGTCAGTTGCCATAACAGTAAAGCCTAGGTAGCTATTTGGTGGCTCGTGTTATCATTGTATCGAACACAGTCAGTTATAAAATTAGATAATTAAATTAATAACTTGTGTTTTTCACTTATCCATGTGGGCATACAAATTTCCAGATGCATGCAAGGGTTCTTGTAGATTTTATTTTAATATCTTGCAATTATTGAGAGGTGAATCAGGAAGAAGTATTAGGCAGAATTTTTGTGAATTGTTACCAAATAGTTACATGATATATTAATACATATTACCAGCCTATCAAAAAGAAGGGATAAAAAATTGCTAAAAGCTTCTCATCTTCTGTAATGGTAATTGGTAAGTAGTAGATGTGGTTTCCAACGTAAAATGGTGTTCAGGTATGGATGGAGACTGAATGACTTCCTCTTTCTAATTAATTTGGTAACTTCTAATCTGTGGAGAATGTGCACATAAAGGAGAGGTGTTTATTCAACAATTTAATTACAGTTGGGAGTCCTTTATTGATTCCAAATTACCGTTAGTTGAGTCATGTGGAATTTCTATGAGCAATCAGATAAAGGTGGAACGTATATGTACCAAGACCGGCTCAGCCAACATCCAGTTCTTATGATGGGAATTTATACACAGCTTAGGAACACCTCCATGCATCTTAGCTTCTAGTTTGAGACTTCCTGTTATGCGTTTGTCTAGTTTATCTTAAGCAGATGGAACCATACACATGAATTTCATGGTTGATTCAAGAACTTCTGTCATTCTTATGATAAACCAATTTATATGTTTATCAGAACAACTTCATCTCATCCATCTCTGTTTTGCATCGTATTTAATATATACCATTACATAAATGACTAGAGAAACACCTGAATTTTAAACCTTGTCATCTACACATACGGGGTGCTTCAAAGTTTTCCCTGGTATCACAACTGTCATGAACATTGACGAAGGAAGAATAATTTCTCATTATGTATGCATTTGTTGTTTGTGTGTGTCTGTGTGATGTCGGGAGATTGGAAGGTAGATACTAATGCTATTTAGTGCGAACTTCAGCCAATACAATTCTCTTAACTCCAATTGTTGTATTTTCTCTCCGGCAGGTATTGTCTCATTACCATACTCTGTTGGAAGGTCCACATTCACTTTATGGTAAAATTGTTTTGACCCTCTTCATTGCTGTTCCTTAACATAGCAAAATATTCATTAACTTTTGCTTACAGAGATTTCATTTTCATGTTTGCTTAATGAAGTTATAGTTTAGAAAGTGAACCTAGTGAACCCATTTCTCTTTGGTGAAATCCAATTGTGTTTTATGAGACTTCTTTTACTTGGAGAAAGAGTCGTGTGGATTTATTGGTGAGACGCTGAAGTACGTTTCGTAGACATCTCTTTACAATCCTTTTTCTTTCTCCACCACTGTCTCTCTCTACTAAGCTTCTCCACCCATGACTATATATCCATAGTAAAACTTCCCAACTTTATACCCATACCAAAAAAACCCACCACCCACCACCTCCTAATAACATTCTGTGGAAACCATCTCTTGTTTCAGTATCTAATCTCAGTTCAAAAAGTTTTTCAGACTTCCTTTCTGTTGAGGAACCCACTACAATGACCAATCACCATATCCATTGCCACAATCAAGCATACACTTTTTTTCTTAACCCCCACAGGCCGGTTGTGCACATGGTTTTGTATCCAGTGTGGTGGCACGTCAGTGCAGATGAGGGTCTAGCTTGGGTAAGTTGGAGGTGGCTTGATTTGGATTTTGTAGTTACAAGCCAATTGGAAATGGTGAAGGTGGTGGTGGTGGAAGTAGTGATCTGTCTAAGCAGCAAGAGGGGAGGAGTTTCGGTATGATGCTGATGGTGGTTATGGAATGGTGGAAGTTAACACAATACTGCTATTCCACCCAAATGTTTACAGTTTACACCAAATTTTATCACTAAACGTTGTGGTACATTCATCACCGTTAGATAAGTAAGTTCCACTAACGTATACAAAGATCAATGTGCTACATTATTGTGAGCAAAATTTTGTGCAAACATTTAATGAGAGAAGTATTATTGGTGTAAATATGTAGGTTAGTAACTGTCAATGAGTCGGTGAAAGGCTAGTGTGTGGGTTAGTGACTGGATTAACTGAGCCATAGCATTGAAATTGTGGGAGTTTTCCAAAATCCTCATGGGGGCAAAGTAGTGCAAGGATGTAGTTGAAACTTGAAAGGGCTAAAATAAAATCAGCCAAAATTCGGGGATGCGGTGTAATTAACCTCTTCTTCTTTCTCCCAACAGTCCTACATATGCAAATTTGGGGGTCATTTCCCACATGCAAATTTGGTGGTCATTTCCTACATATGCAAACTTGGGGGGTCATTTCCTGCATATGCAAATTGGGAGTCATTTTCATTAGGTCATTCCGTTATAAGAAAGCAACATGATTAAATGGTCCACAACCTTTCTTATAACCGAAGTAATTCAATTTCATGACAAAGTCCTCCACAGTTGGTGCCTAAAGGTCACGTCCTTTTGTCACCACTTTAGCTTTGCACTAAAGAATGTGATATGTGGAACACCAATGCAAAAAGATTAATATCTTTGGTCCTTTGTAGTGTGTATGTCTTACCCTCCAATTCATATTTTGCACATGTTGCGCTTACAGTACATCATTGCCTTTTGTTTTCTGTCATTCGCTGATTGTTCGGTTGTTAAATTAACATCATAATTTTTTGTATTGGACTTGCACCAAGAAGATGGATTGACGCCTTAAAATCCTCTTAATTTCTGATGACCAGTCTGAAAGCGAGGCCAGAGAAATTTGCCATTTGATGACAGCAATTGCGACAATGGATGTCTGTAAAGGGGAATGCACAATACAAATTCCAAGGTACACAACACCAAAATCTTGTCACTTCCTTCTGCTTCTCTCATGTTCAAAATTTTTTTAACTCGCACTTAAAATGGTCCACACACACAGGCCTTATGTTTCTTTGTACTATGTAGTGTACTTAAATGAGTTTAGGACCTTACTTTTGTATGCAAAACATCAACTAAGTTATCAGAGGGAAGCACACATCATAGTAAGCAAAACTACAACACAGTTTCTCACAACTCAAGTATTTATTATTCATCAGTATTGTCACAAAACGTACCAGTTATTTTAATGGAGGACAAAAGTCTTTAAAGCAAGATATTAAGGGAGATCCAATTTATGCTAAGTTACTCGAAAAGCAGGCTTTACAGGTATAAAAGCACATTCCACGAAAGTAACTCCAGAAAAAGAGAAAAGGGAAGGTGAAAAAAAGAGTTCCAAAAGCTGGATTAAAGGGCCAGAATTTCATTTGCTTTTTTTTTTTTTTGATGAAAACATCTCTCTGTACATGTTTCTGCTATGCTTCTTAAACCACTCTGAAAATCAAGTGGTGGTTTTCAGTATACAACCAAAAACTTGTCCAAACCTTACTCCTCCTGTTCATGTCTCAACTAACACTACACTAAACCACTACTCTTATCTATCATCTCTAACTACAACCATCAGTTAATCCTAATCTAAACTTCTTTTGATTCTGGTCAGTCTCTTTCCATACACTCCCAAGTTCACCCAACCAGTTCACAACCCAGAAACACATCCACATATGCACAACTACCATTCCACTATCCTAAGAAAACAGCAAAGCAAAGAAACCCACAAACCATCCAAGTCCCAGTCGCCTTACTTGATAGCAAAAATGCTTCACATCCAAACTCACACTTCCAATGCTTCTGCACTCATCAATGGCTTTGTGTCACAGGACCCTCTTTTGGTTCAACAAATGGTGACTGTACACTATCATCATCAGAATCACTATCAGAAGAACTACCGGAATCCGAATCTGCAAAAAAAAATCAAAACAATCATCATAAACACCCAATACCATCCCCTCCCTCAACAGGGTGTATCCCAAGAATGTTTAGAGAGAAGAGGCTATTTACCACTAGATGAGGAGGAACCACTGCTAGAACTTGAGCTGCTTGATCTACTACTAGCATAAGCAGCATCCTTCTCAATCTCCACTGGAGGGTAGTTATTGACTGGAAACTCATCTCCAATATCAACATCCTCATCCTCGGCATCACCTTTCTTGCTCTTCTGAGCTGACAAATCTGCTGTAGGCTCTCTATCTGGTGACTGCTTATCAAAAAACAATAGTCATTATTAGCCCGCTTAAGCACAAGAGAATTAAACAAACATTTTGACGACAAAAACAACAATGCCATAACGTTGCTGACCTCTGATGTTGAAATTGGATTACTGATAAGCCCCTCCCTCTTTATCTTGCTCACAGCCTTCTTGTGATAGCTCACAAACCTATCCAGCTCCCAAAGGGTCTCATTGTCAAGAACCTCGATATCAAGTTCAATTTCATCACCGTCCTGCGTCAAATAGGAATTCCTCTTCTTTATAATCAGCAACAACTGCTCCATCTTCTCAGCAGGCAAGTTCTGCAAACTCAGTCCCAACTTTGCCTTCTCGTCAAAGCTCATGTCCCTTTTGTTTGGATCCTTGGCCTTTGGCTTAGGCAATTTCATTGATCTTGGTGTCACCACCGACTTCGTAGATGGAAATGCTGGTGCTGGAATAGGTGGTTGTGTTGTAGGACTTGACAATGTCGGTTGCATATGCACTGAATCTGTTTTCTTCACAAAGCCCATTGGTTCGTGCAAAGTCTCTGGCACTACAATTGGTGGCGGAGGAAACCAGATCTTCTGATTCACTTGCTCAGCCGCAACAGCTCTCTTATGCTCGGCCTCATACTTCTGATACACCGGATTGAACATCTCCTCGAACTTCAAAAGCAATCCTTCCGCCATGGTATACACATCCTGACCTTTCAAATTGTAAGTCATGGCATTGTTGAACGTCAATCTCACATCAGAAGCAAGATCAAGCGGAGATTTATACTCATTCTTATCAAGCCTTGACTTCACCGTTCCAAGATCCATCGGATGCTTTATTACCTTATGATAATCATGAAGCCCCAAAGCAACCACGTCCACCGGTTTATTGAATACCCAACTGTGCTTATGCTTCATAAGCCTCGTCAAGATTTGTCCACACCTTTTCATTATGCTCGTGAAAAGCTTATCAATATGCGAATCACAGGCTAGAACTCGTTTCGGATCTTTACTGTGAGAGAACGGCAAAGCGCGCTTTTTGCCCACGAATTTCTTGTTCTTTCCGGTGACGAATTCAGGGTTCCGGTAATGTTGATTTGCCTTCGGTGTTCGCTTTGCAGGAGAAGCCACGATTGGGAAAGAAGAGTCCAATGTGTTGTTGATCTGAAGCGGGTTTGGCCGTGGGGCTTCCTTAGCTCCCCCGCCATAGCTGGTGGAGAAATGAGAGACTGGATGAATTGGTCTCGATACGAAGTCTTGGGACTCGATCCGAGACCGGAGGGTCTGGACCTGTTCTAGCTCCGAAATCAACCGTTTCTTGAGGTGTTTCAACTGCCTTCTCGAATACGAAGCTAGATCGTAGGTCACGTAATCGCCGTGAAAAGATTCCTGGTGATGGTTGAAAATTGCTTTCCGATTTACCACCGGCGTATCGTCAGACAGCGCCGGCGGAGTGGATCGGGGCAATGGTTCTTGACTCTGCAGGAGGTGTGGTCTGCTTGAAGAATCATGGATCTGTTTGACAAGGTTGAGGTTAGGGTTAGGTTTAGGGTTAGGGTTTGGAATAAAGCCAGAGATAGGATTAGGGTTGAACCGGTTGAAATGGGGATTATCGGTGGAGGTGTTGGTGTATTTCCTCATATAAACCTTTCTTTCACCCCATTGCGGTTCATTTCTGCTGGCCAGAACAGCTGATGCCATGGAAAGCGAAAAGGATTGCGTCAGATTCCGGCGGCTAATCTCCGGCCAAGAAATGGCGGGAACCCATGGCCTGATCGCCGGAAAGTTCAACTACCACCGACCGGAGAATAACTGAAGGAATCGCAATACGAAGAAAGGAAAAAAAGGAGGGAATTGAACTTAGGGGGGCGAGGGTTTCGAAGACCCCTCCTATCCTGAACGAGGAAAGAAGGGAGCGCACCACCGCCTCTTAAAGGCAACCAGATCTGCCCGTTTCTGTTTCGGGCAGATTCTCAGCCATAGATATTTAATCCAACAGCCATAGTTTCTTGCGTTGCTACCCGCCATACTGACCGGCCAATCTGGCACAGACGGCTCAGATCTAGGGTTTTGTACACGTGGAGGTAGATTGGGACGTGGATATGAGAGTCGCGTTCTTTGGGTTGGGGAATTTAAATTTTAGAGAGTCTTGGCTGGGAGGGTAAAATTTTTCAGATGCCCCCCAAAACGGAGAGTCCGTACAAGTTTTTATGTGGGGACCACTGTTGGAGGTTGATGACGTGGGAATTGACGGACTGAAACTATCATCTGGTAGGGTGTGTATGTGTCTGTTGTTGCGGACTCTACTCCCGCCAAAATCAGGGGCTTTTTGCCAGGTCAGCGCTGCTGATGGTCTTTTAGATGGACGCCACGTGTGCTTTCATGCGTTCTTATTGGTCGCAGTGACGCCCGAGCCCTACTCTCCTCTTTGACACGTCGGATGCGTGGTCGTGCAAAACTCGTCTAAGATTTAAAATTCATTTTCAATCGACAAAATAACAAAACTCGAATTCAAAATTGAAGTAATAGAATTTGTCATTACTTGATAATTAGTACAGAAATAGTCATTGTTTATATAAATTAAAAGTAACTAGAAGCGAACTGGTTCAATTTTTTTAAATTTCCTCGTCCCATTATTTAGAATATTAAATAAGAATTACAAATTATAAATTGATTGGGATATATGACAAAATATGATTGAGTGAAATATTGTGTTGTAATTAAATAAATTCAGATATTATAGAAAAAAGAAGAAGAAGAAGCCTTTACAAATATTCTCTCTTCTAAATTGATTGTAATAATATAAATATAGATTAGCGGTGACACGTGGAATGCATAAAATTTATAATGTATATAGCCTCGATTCTCATTTCTCGTCCTTTTAAAAACGTGCTCATTGCATAATTATTTGATTGTAATAAAATTTAAATTGGTATTTGCTAACAAAAATAATAAGAATGCTTTATTTAATTTTTAAAAAATATTAAATCTAGAGTAGTTATCAACAAATTACTCGGGCGATTATGTATAGAGTAAGTGTGGGAATTTTAGTAGAGGAATTTATATTGAATAATTAGAAATGTGAAAATTGAAGGAAAAAAATTTCTCAAGCCCTCTTTCATCTAATTCAATTGCTAATATTTGGATAAAGATATGATTAACAATGAATTGATTGGGTTGCTATCAATCAACTTCAAGACTTGTGAATTAGATGATCCCACCATATATCGAACTAACTCCATAACAACAGCACTTCAATTAGATTTTGTCGTGCTGTTGCCAAACGACCAGACAGAGTTGAGAACAAAGATCGAGAGGAACAAGCAATTGCAAAGCCTTTTAAACGTTCATTAAACAATATAAGTTAAGGAAATTTCAGGTTAACATCGATGTCACGTGGCACGTAGTTTTAGTATCCAATTATATAGTTATAAGTGGAGAAGATGAATTCACTTTTTTTTTTTTTTTTTACTACGTGTGATAGTTATTCTCTTACATGGATGGTACAGTTGCTAAATCATATAGGATTTACTTGCTTACTTAAAAATTTACTATTACTATTACATAATGATACTCACGTGATATTGGTGATGTGGTGTTAATATTATTTTTCCCACCAATGTTATTGTTTAAAATATCAATTGCACATGTAGAGGTGGCAATTTACGACACGATTTGAAATCGACACGAAATTTGCGGGTTAGGATTAGTGGCGGAGCTAGAAATATGTTCTAGGATGTGCAAACTCTAACTATAAGTTTTACTTTATTCTCTAATAGGTAAAAATAATATGATACTTTTTTTTTAAATCATACTTTATATTTAAAGATTGATTAAACATAGATAAACCAAACGCAAGTAAACAATATATATGCAAACTAAAAAGTAACTAAAAATAGGTTAATTATAACCCCTTACTACAAATTAGGTTAATTACATAAGAGATGTGATTAAAATATCAATGTCAAAGTCACAAATGGTAATATTAATACCAAAGTTTGA
This sequence comes from Ilex aquifolium, assembly GCA_951799425.1. Taxonomy (NCBI): domain Eukaryota; kingdom Viridiplantae; phylum Streptophyta; class Magnoliopsida; order Aquifoliales; family Aquifoliaceae; genus Ilex; species Ilex aquifolium. The sequence goes on along the minus strand of OX637398.1, from coordinate 5,698,135 downwards.
AAGTTGCGGCGTGTGGTACTTCACTGATTGCTAGTGCTTTTGTTTGCTTGAGTGCTTTTGGGGAAAACTTGAAAATGGAATTGGTCATAACTTTTCTTTTATCCAAAAATTTTTTTTTTTTTTTGACTCCATGAGATTCTATAGTTCATTCTATTTTTATACCAATCTATTAACCAAGAGATTTATTTTTCCAATGGATTAATTTTGTTTATTTAAAATCATCAAGGGTGGACATAATTAAAGATATTAAAAAAATACACAAAATATGCATAAATAAAAAAAATTCAGGGTGGGCCCGAGTCTCTCTTGGCCCATGTGTGTCTCTACCATTGATTAGGATTAACCATTTTTCAATGCGAATGACACGACCTGTTAACACGAACAATACGAATTGACACGATTAACCCGTTTAAATAATATTATAAGAATAAAATGTCAATTTTTTATTTATTTTTTCAAGTAGTGATCTAATTTTTGTAAAAAAAAAAAAAATTATTTTTACTCATTTTTATTACTATATTTATTAAGTTAATTTTTAGTTTATAGAAAAAATATGAACATGTGTTTGATTAAATGATAATGAAATTGTAGATATAAAATTGAGTTTTAATTTTTTTATTTACGGGTTATATGGGTTAACATAAACACGACACCAAAATAAATAGATTGACATAATAATTAATTAAATATATTAGGTTAAGGTTGACTAGTACTCGACACGAATAATAAAATACCTTCATTCAAACACCACATGATTGCCACCACTAATAATATGTGAAATCAGTTTTCAATTTCTAACGCCCACAAGTTGTATGGCTTCTGAAATCGTGGTGGGGGTGCTAAGCCTGCAAGGCCTGATAAATTATTACCCTAAAAAGCCTTGCAACTTCGTCTTAACCGTTTGTTCTGACATACCGTTCTATGGGAATGGGATCATATTAGTCCATCATTTTCATCAATCCTTTGCCTCGGCGATTTAATTGGTAGATTTTGTGAAACATAACTACTGCGGTTGGGTGTTGTCGTTTAGTGTTAAAATTGACTCAATTTATAGTAGCACTTGCAGAAGAAAGAAACGTGACATCCGATCTGTGGGTATTAATTGTACATGAACCAATCCTATCAATTCATTTATGTATCAGACCTGGCTAGTTAATCCAATGATGACCTGAATTTATTAAAGCTAAATCTACATGCTGTGTTTGGTACAAGAGAATACTTTTTACATGATAATGAAATAAATGTAAGAATGGAATAAGAATGTACATTATTAGGGTTAAGTGTTGGAATAAAATTAAAAAGTCACTCAAATATTTGGATGATCCCTAAATTCGGATTAGACCTGACCCCCGAACTTGGACATGATCTCGTACCCATGACCCAACTCGGACTCGAACCTCGGACCTTACCCTGGACCCAACCTCAAATGGAGGTGGGGGTGGTGGTAAGGGTGCAACTCGAGCGGGTTGGACGGTCAACCCTAATTATATAATCTTCAACTCTAACCTTAACCTTAACCCGACCCCAACTTCAAAGTACTCAACCCGAGTATTGTTATAGTTTAATTTGGACGGGCTCGGGTTGAATTCGGGTTACTTAATTCGGGCTGATTTCAGGTTAAAAATTGGGCTAGACACGGGTTACTTAATTCGGGTTGATAAAAGAGAGAGGAGTGACGAGTGAGAGAGGGAGGCTGAGAGTCTAAGACGAGATTCAGACGAGTGAGAAAGAGAGATTGAAACCAAATGAGAAAAGAGTAAGAGAGGGATCTGAGAGTGATGGAGGCGCAGGAGTGAAGACTTGAATTGAAGTGAAAGTCTGTACTCTGAAAAGTGAAGATAAATACTAACCCTTGTTAAATATATTTATATATTTATGTATATTTGGGTTCAACCCGATTTTAATATTCGGGTTGAACCCGACAACTCGAGGTCTCAACCCGAAGCTTGCCTATATTCAATTCGGGTTGGAGTTTTTTTGCCTATGCCCAACTCAAGTATTAAAAATTCTAACCCAAGCCCTATTTTTTTCGGATTGGGCTCGGGTTGAATTCAGGTTGACCCGCCCAAGTTGCACCCCTAAGTGGTGGTGGCAACAAGTGATGAAAGTTGAGAATGAGAAATACCACCAACTATTCAGGAATAAGAAATCTTACACTAATAGGATTTGGCATTCCATAGTAATGAGAATGAATTTTCATTATTTCATACCAAACATTGGAATGCACATTACTAAGTAATGGTCATTCCATTCTCATGTTTCATTACCACCTATCAAACACAATGGTAAATGATAATTTGATGTTAATTTTATAAATTACCATTTCTACGAACAATCAATTACAAAATAGGGCCCACCATGGACTAGTAAAGGTTGGGCTTGGCATAAACTGGAGAGCCTTACTTTTGGTGATCGCAGTGAAAATATTGGTACATAATACGAATGTGGGCTTGAACAGAAACCTGAGATGATGGACCCAGAAACTAGAAGGTAATTAAATAATATTTGATCCTGTAGTTCGTCATTTAACATCCTATGGTGCCTGTATGGCCTTTAGATAACAAGGTGTAGCTGTTATGACCCTACATTGGTTTTTTAATAGTTTAGATATGTATTTATAAGTTTTTTGGCATTCTTCTCTTTCAAATCGATTTTTGAAATCAAGTTCTACTCATGTATTCATATCAATTGGTACTAGACCTCGTCACCATTAAGTATAGGATTGAACCTAGTTATGTGAGTTAAGGGGTATATACTGGTTTAGTGTCAAACACCAATAATTCAATTTTGACACGACAAACTCATTAAATTAATAATATAAATAGAAATATCTGTTTTTGTTGTTTTAGAAAAAATTCATTTCTTGATATTGGATTGTAGAAATCCTTACAGAATTAGAGATTATTTAGTTGGTCTTGTTAACTGCTGGATTTGGTAGTTTTTCAATTTATTGGGGCCTATAAGGGATGAGTTTGGTTGAATTTTTAGTTTACGGCTTATGCTAATAAAAAAAGGGGGTGGGCGTAAGGAGAGCACCCATAGATTAGTTCAATAAATCTTTACTAGTGAGATGATGAGGTCTCTGACCACGTCTGTTACTCTTTTCGGGAACGAACCTAATTAGGCTAGTATAGTAGTCAACCACTAAGTCCAAATGTAAACTCTAAAACTCAAACCTTCAATCTCAATGTGAAAAGTTCGGCCGGTATCCCACTGGACCACCCCAATCGGTGGTGTTTACGGCTTATGCATTTTGACTTGAATAAGATACGGTTTATAAACAACTTGGTTTATCGTCAAGTCATAAATCCAAAACCACGACTCCTATATGTAGTTAAGTTCATTGGTATATAGTTAATCGGGATAGGATTGATAAAAGCAAACAAGAAGTAGTTGATCATGTAATCGTGATTTTAGTTGTCAACATTTCACGTTTCAAATTAAAAAGCGTTATTTTCTCATTAGGAGGTCGAACCAAGGACCTGGTCAGGGCTAATCGTCCCCGTGGGCAACACAGCAGTTTCGTAAGAGAACATGTTAAAAGCCAGACTTATTTTTCCTTTCTGAGTCAAGCAAAGGGAGTTAGTCCATTTTTCATCCACAACGACAACACACACTCTCAACGACTAGGTGTCACTCTCGTTTAGAGTTATTCCATCTTCTTCTTTATTTCACGTTGGTGGAGAGTCATCTGTGGCAAATTAGGAGTATCACTGCATGGTAGTAGAAGTGTAGTAGTTTTAGTTGGAGATTGTGAACAAAAAAAACTAACAACTTATTTAACTCTTTGCATATTATAACCGAGATTAGGTAGAAGTAGGTGGAACATTGAGCTGTAAACCAAAGAGACTTAAAAGTGAAACTCCTGCCTTCGGCCATGCTAGTCATGTAGGTTCTGTGAATTAGTATCTTACGATACGTTATATGATACATATAATACGTTGCGATACATGAAGAAAATAGATACAATAAGTTTATCGGTTTACATTGTATCATGCGATACACGATATAATACACCTGATATACCAAACAATACATACGAGTCGTCCAATACGAGACGAAATAGATCGAAAAAAAAAAATTCTTTGAATTTTAACTAAAAAAACGATGTCTTTTCATTTAGAAGTAATTTTTTTAAACACTAGGCTATTATAAAACAATATCGTTTCACCATCTTTAGTTTTTAAGAAATAAAAGTCTTCTTTTTTATTTGTTCATCGCAGGAGCAAATAGTTTGATTGTTAAAAATATCCTCCTTTGGCCACTTTAGATGTTAAAACTAGAATTTTCTAAATTTTGGTATTGATGAATTATGATAGAAACTTCAATACTTAGATTGTTAATTTTTTTGTTTTGGTCCTTGTAGTCTCTTTAAATTATTTTATGCGAGAAATTTGTGGTGTAATGAAATATTATTATGATATTTTATCATAAGTATATGTATTTTTTTATATCTTTTATAAAACTGCACGTATCTCACGATACGTCACGATACGTAATACACTGTTTTTAAAAAACGATACGCCTTGTGATACACGTTTTGACAATCTTAGTCTAGAAATAGTGGAAAATCTAGGGAAGTCCATATTGTTTGTCAACTTATCCATTCAAAATGGGGTTGACAAGAGGGGCCTTACTCAACACAGTAATTGGATCTCAAAACACAACCACGACCAAAACCACTTCCCTTATCCACAACAACTAGAAAAAAATAAAGAGGACCTTTGGTTTCGACTCATTTATTTGATAAAAACAACTAATAATTATCAGAAAACCCTCTTTGGTTGATAAGTGGAACCCTGAGAGATTGAAAAAGATTAACAATCGAAGATCAAAACAAAGAAGAAGAGAAAACATCAAGAAGCATTACATCAGAATCCATATTGTCTTTACATATCCTGGGAAACAAGAAGAATAAAAAGAAGTAACAAGGATGATCAGCAGATGAAGATGATGGAGGGGTCACAGCAACATTCATCTATGAGGCAACAGCAACACAAAGCCGCAAAACTGTAAGTAACACCAAACCAAGCCAACCATTACTAAAAATTGAGAACTTTAACTTAAACACACCATGATAGACACAAAAAGACGAATCATGATTCAGAAAGTTTCTTAATTCCTTAAGAGAGAGAGAGAGAGATTACCATCCCTCAAGGAAGCCTCGTTCTCTCCTGGGTGGGGGAGCAGCATACTGTGGAGGTGCCATAACTGGAGGTCCTTGATAATACCCTGTGGACCAGATCACCCAAGGAGAATTCATAGATCATTCAATGATCTGACCATAACCATATTGACACGGTGTGTGTATATATATATGTATGTATATACTGGTTTAGGAAAAAAGTAATAGATCATATAAAACTACATGTGCATAACCGATACATACATATTCATGCTGGAAAAAATATTGACTGATCATTCATCAGATACGAGTCATATCAGTTGATCATAACTGAAAAAGAAGTACCTTGATTAGGGTTCATCTCTGCTCCTTAACAACTTATACACTACAAGATCGAATCCAGCTGCAAATTTTGTGAACAGATGAAACTGAGATTTACAGAAAGGAGTGTTTGATCTGTTTTGGTATTTTATAACGAGTTGCTATAGGCAATGGGCCTATTTGGGGGTAGGTGTGTTTTTGGGGGGGTTCTGGGGGGGGGGGGGGGGGGGGGGGGTGGCATGTATCTCTTAGCAACTCTCAATCCCCATTCTCCAGCTTCGTTTGGTTAGCAAAAAATTGACGGAAAGTGCGGGGAAAGATAAAAAAAATTGATTTTTTGGTATTTGTTTGACATGATAATGTTGAAAAATATTAAAAACTAAATTTTTGGGCTTACAAAATTTTTTAGTAAGCTACAGTTCTTATCAGATTGTGCAGAAAAATAACATATTTCGTGCTAAGAAAATATACTTTTTTTTTTCTTTTTTCTTTTTTCTTTCTTTCACCTCACTTTCTACCACTTTCAATTTCTATCATTATTTTCTTCCTAACTAAACGGAACCTTAGAACTAGTCTAGAAGAAAAAATAAGGAAATAAGATAAAGCACTATAGATGTGGTTGAAATTTTCAAGTAGTTTAGTCATGGTGCTTGGTAGTTGTACCATAATATAAGGATCAAATCCCACTCTCCTAGGAATGAAGACTTTTAAGGGTAAGATAAGGATATCCCTAGTGTCTACTTGAGCCATCCAACAAAAAAAAACCCAAGAAAATGACTAGTGAGGGTTTATTTGGTACCGTTGCTACTTTTGTCTGTGATTGGTTAAATATTGGAGGATTGGTACTCGTGTTTTATTTAGGAACCTAATGCATTATGCTTATTAGTTAAAATATTATTGTCAAAATTGATGTTAAGCTTTCCAACTTAATCCTTATCCATGGAGGGGGATTTATTCTTCATCTATCTGATCATTATTTGCTATTGTGATAAATTTGAAATTCCTCTTCTTAGACTTCTTTTGGGGCTCTCGTCTTTAATCAAGGTTTTGGGAATAAGTTGAAACTACAAATTATCGACGATTATGAATTTGAATCCCCTCTAATATACTTTTCTTTAATTTTTCTCGACGATGAATCACCCATTGTGTATTAATGAAAATCCTATCGTACAATGAATCCTGTTTGAATTTATAGTGATTTACTATTGAAGAAATTTGAAAAAAAAAAATAATAATTTGGAAATAATTTGGGTATGAAGAGAATGAGGTTCTGTTGACCTAATTTGCTGAGGTGCTACTGGAGTGGTTGACAAGTTGGGGAAAATGGATTCTTTCTCCTGGGGAATTGGTATGCTTGGTGTATATTTTGGCTTTCTTAGTGCATAAGCAAATGCTTAGAGAAAAAAAAGCCAAGTTCGTCAATTCAAATGTTATCCGAAATGATTATATTATTTTGCCCAACACCAAGATAAACACTCCTTTATGTTTGACTAACAACTCAATAATTTTATAGTTTCATGTTACCTTATCATCACGGAAGACGTCATCGACCAAACCTTTTGGAAGTGTTGAAAATTAGTTTAAGAAGCTGTAGGTCTCCAGAAATGATTTCTTTTGAAATCGATGGAGGTAATCTTTTTTACAAAGAGATTTCAGACGACTGTTTGATGTTAGGTTCAATTGTATTGTCTAAGAATTTCTTTGGATGATGACAGGAATAAAAATAAGTAAAGTAACAGTAAAAGAATTAACAAAATAGAATAATATTTTTATTAATCTTGAAAGTTTCTGAGTTACAATAGACTAAAAATAAATCTAACTCTAAATCTAGGCTAAAACTATTCCTAAAATAGTCAAATTGTGGGTCTTTGATAGGTTTGATCATGTCATCTCCTTGTGATTAATGCCAACCCAAATCACATAATTCGTACATCAACCCTCGCTAATTCGCAAATTTGGAGTAAATTCGTGTTAAATCTGCAAATTTCAAAAATATAATTCGTGAATTAAGTTTTTGAGAAACAAACTTCACGAACACAAAAAACATTTTAACTAAATGACTAACTGGACTTGGCCCAAAAGCTGAACCCATTCAAAACTTAGTTATTAGGCCCTATAGTTATGGGCCAATTGTTGAATGGCGTCCAAAGGGGCTGACAGTTGTGTCTTTTATAGATGTTCAGCCTTTGCACTTTTGTAATAAGCTTCCAATGTGAGATTGGAGATGTAGTATTTATAGCTGTGAACTTCACTTGGTGATACTCTACTGGGATGAGTTTTTGTTTTAAAATACTGTTTTTCTTATTTCTTTACTATTAAAATTTTTCGTTTCATTTGTAATACTTTGACATCTTCTTTTCTAATGTGTATCACAATGCTATGTATATAAGTTTGACGTTCTCAGTGACGCTTTCGCTCTCAACTTTTTTAAAATTATGCACTCCCGCTCCCATTTTCGCTCCTGCTCCTGCTCTGTGTGATCTAGATTTCAACTACTACTTTTCAAATTCCTAGAGCGCATTTGATGCTAATAATTACTTCATTTTCAAATTCCAAGACAACCGTTTCATTCCCTCCCTTATACAGGTTGTAACTACTCTTGAATTCAACTACATATTCACTTTTAATTAAATGAATGTCACGTGACATTATTTTGTTGACTTTGTTCAATGTACGCATGTCATTTTTCGTCTCTTCACCAAAAGTGTAAAATTTGGTCCATCTCCCTCATTTATTTGGGTTAATTGATAACCCGATTCAATGAACTTACGTAGAATCTAAACGGGCGCAAGTGTTCTTCTCTAGACAATATATAAACCTTTGAAGACCCCACCATTGGTCTTACTCTACTTTGTGCTTCCCTCTTTCATCCCTCTTGTTCTTCTGCACGTTCCCTTTGTTTTCATCTTCTGAATCTTCAAATGAAATCTAAACGAAAGATGAACTAACCATCCTCTTCATCTACTGTAGACATACCTTTTACCATCCGTTTTCTCGTTGGTATTAGGTATGCTATTCAAGATTCGTTAGATCACAATATTTTGATTCCTTCGTCAAATTCAAATTTAAATTTTGCATTTGGTCCTGTTTTAAATCACATATTTTTTAAGGATTGTGCAACTTTTACCCTGTTTCCAAAGGGAAAACCCTAATGTTGCACCAATCCCACCTACGATAGAAGTCCTGGAACCTAGAAAACAACTCTATGAGGTCTTGGGTTGACCCTTATCAACAATGGATTGACTGGGTAGAACGAATGAAGAATCATTTCTCTTCTCAATGGAGACAACATGGAATATATGATTCAATAAAATCTCCAATCCGTCCACTGTCTATGAACCGATGGCTCATTGGCAGAGCCATTTATTTCTGGCCACATTCCTACAATGCAATGCTTCTCCCTCTTGGTATGATGTCCCCTATGATATACTTCTCTTTGATTTTTCTCAACGATAGATTACACGTTGTGTATTAATGGGGATCCTATCATACAATGAATCTTATTTAAATTTACAGGGGTGATTTACTAATAAAGAAATTTGGGAAAAAATATAATTTGGAAATAATTTGAATGATGTTCTGTTGATCTAATTTGCTGAGGTGCTACTGGGGTTGTTGACAAGTTGGGGAAAAAGGTTTGTCCCCTGGAATTGGTATGCTTGGTGTATATTTTGCCTTTCTTAGTGCATAAGCAAATGTATATAGAAAAGTCAAGTGCGTCAATTCAAATGTTATCCGAAAATTTAATATTCTTTTACCCAAGACCAAGGTTATCACTCCATGATGTTTGACTAACAACCCAACCACAGGCCTCCTTGCAATGTTTCTTTGTCCTACTTTTATAGTTTCATGTTCCCTATCATCACCGAGGACGTCATCTACCAATCTCCTTTTGGTAGTGTTGAAAATTAGGTTATGAAAGCTTGACTAACTGAATTAGGGCAAAAATAGTTTATTCTCTCTCCCTCTCACACACGCCGCCCGCCAGCCCGCCCGCCCGCCCGCACACCAAAGGATAATATCTAGCATGGTAGGGGTGAACCATGAATCGTAATTCCATTAGACTGTGACGTGAATCTATTTGCTAAAGTTTACACGACGCTGTTTTATATACACAATAATTCTTTTAGGTTTCGTGTCGATTCAGTGAAATGATATTCATAGTTGCTAACTCTACATCTATGAGGAAGGGTGTCAGCAGCCAGTATGGCTAAAGATTGGAAAACCATAAACAGTTGAATCTCACTAAAATTAAAACAAATTTGTCACAAGAATGAAACATATTCCAATTAGAAATACAATTCACATGTAATATTTACCTATGTACTAGACTTCAATCACCAAAACGTAGACCCAATCTCAAACATTTTTCTGTGAAAACTTTGCCTGTTTAGTCACCACGTTTGCAATTGGCCTCACTTGCACATACCCACCACCCCCCATGGTCTGTTCTGGAACCGTAGGCATCGATGGAACAAAATTGTAAACCGGCTGTTCACGGTTCAAATAACCTGTAACCATACCCGCCGCGGCGTAAGGCACCGTCCCAAACCCGGTGTTCGTTAATGCCAGCGGGTAAACTACCTGTCCAGCTAAACCTTCGCATGTCGCGTGACTTCCACGTGGATCCGACCCGTAAACGTCTGGGATACCCATACCCTGAATCTGAGGAATCTCGCATGTCGTCGCTGTGGTATATACTTGAGAGCCCTTGTTAAACCCAAACTGTGCTGCAAACTCTCCATATGTCACGTGACTTTCACGTGATCCTTGCCCAGGAATTCCCGTCTTCACTAGTGCTCCTTCATGTGGATCCGACCCGGAAAGCTCAGGCATGCTCACACAAGGAATCTGAGGAATCTCGTATGTCGGCGTATAATTCACTTGAAATTCCTTGTCAAACCCAAAAAGAAAATCCGGACCAAAAAGAAAATCCGGATTGAACGGTGTATCCGAACCTGCCTTGACCGGCGGGTTCGTCGGAAACAAGAACAGCCGGAGACGAGCCGGTTTGTCCGTCGAAATCCCAAGTAACCGGTCGTACTCACCCATCATGTGCTCAAGATCGTCGTCGTCGATCACAGACACTAATGCGTCGAGATCTTCACCGGGCAACTGATACTTTAAGCAGACTTCACTGCTTAAATTGCATAAGGTGAAAATCTTCGTGAAAATGTCGCAGAACTTGATTCTCCGATCGACGGTCAGGATTTTTGTGTCGCCGCCGATGTACGTGAGTTGGTGGTCTTGAGACCTGGGTTGAATCTTCCCCCCAAATCTGCACAATAGTTTTACCTTGTGGTTCGAAGGTTCGCCATCAAAGCTCTTGTTCTTCTCCATCGCCATTCGCCTCTGAATATAGAGAGAGCTACGACTACGAGGTTGATTGATTTGCAAGGAAAGTGAGGCCTCTGATCTGTATGCAACTAATTATATATAGTTTTATTTTGGGGACAATTACATTTAGATCCTTAAACTATACTCTTGATTTCACATTTTCCCTTTAAATTGTTAATTTTCTTATAGTGCACCTTAAATTATTAATTTGAGTTTCACATAACCTCAATCATTGATTTTTGTCCAATCTTTCATAGAAAATGAGAATTTTTTTTTTTAAATTTCACAATTTTAGGATAGGGAATGTTGCCAAGCTCAATTGGGTGAAATTATATTTTTACCTTGATTTGTTGTGAAAAGTGGACAAATTCTAAGGATTGGGTGAAATGCAAAACTCAAACCTATAATTTCAGGGACAGTGCGATAGAGTGAATAGGTAGTAGGGGGTATTATGAAGCAAGGGTATAGTTTAGAGGGCCTAAGTGTAATTTTCTCTTTTTTTCTATCATTTTTGTTAGGCTATAAATTATATGTTTCGACCATGCATGGTCTGCAATAGTCCGTCGCACTGCAAGTGGAATCATGCGGCCGACTCATTCTGTGAGATTTTTGGATTATAGTGAATTGAAGGTGGGATCCACACGGAAAGAGTTTTACGCGTCCAAGGCTCCAAAGCATTTGGTGGGACCCGTCCGATTGGGTAGAATATTTTCTGCAAAGATTTTTATTAAGTAGGATTTGAGTGGGGTAACGAGGTTTGATCTTTTTCCTCATTAGGATTGGAACTTATGTAGACACTAAAATTGACTATATAAATATCTAGTCAGTTAAGCATTTTTTATACCGTTCCATACCACATTCTTGTGGAAATTCTCTGACTAGGAAACTACCTGTGTAGACTATTATAAGTTCAGCCGTTGGAGGTGGTGATATATAATGCAACGATTATATATGTTATCACCGTTATGTGATATAATTAATTAATAATAAATAATAATTGAGTTTAATTTCTGATAATTCAGAATAGGGCGGGCCCAATAGTATGAAAAAAAAAAAGCATGGACTTTAGGTCCTAAATTTTTAAAAGGTCTCATAATTTTAAGTACATCATTAGCCCACAAAAAAAAAAAAAAAATTTAAATCCAATAAGTTTTAAGTCCTAGAAAAAAGCTCCAAAAAATTAAATCCAATCAAAATTTTTATTGCAATAATTTGAGTCTATAATCCAATCAATAATATTAAAAACTTAGAAATTAACAAAATAAAAAAAATACTCAAAAGTCAACGCATATTTACTCTCACCCACTATCTCTTTCTCTCTCCTGTAAAACAAAAGTTGAAATTAAACACTCTCTCTTTCTCTGTGATAAAAAGCAAAAACAAAAACAAAAGTTAAAATCTCTTTGTCGACAATATTAACACATCTTTCTTTTGTCTCCCTCTCACATAAAAAAAATTAAAAAAAAATTAATTTTTTTAAAAAAATAATACTAAAAATAAAAAAACTTTCATTTAATGTTTCCGCTTTAAATCTCAAATTGACTTGAGTCGCCCCTGATCCAGAGGTGAGTTTAAACACTTTTCATACCCTTAAGGGTCAGTCACACTTATTCTTCAGTAAACATGTTTTAAACTCACTCGGGTAACATTGGTTAGTATCTGAGTTCGAAAGAGTAATCAGTGCAAACCTGGACACCATGTAACAAATAATAATAATATGTATAATAAAGTTCAATACAATTTAAATCTCAAAGTATAAGCAAAATGACTTTTGTTTTTCGCTGTTGAGATTTTTTTAAATTTTATTTTAAAGTTAATCCGACAGTTAATATTAATATCCCAAATTTAATAAGAAAAATATGTCTCTAAGGATGTGTTGAGGATGACTTTTTAAATGTGTTCTTAAGATTTATAATTTCTCATTAGTACTTTTAAAAAAAATAGTGTTTGGAACCGTTCTACCACTACCACCCACACCCCCACCACCATCACCACTCCCACCATCACCATCGCCACCCCACCACCATCACCACCACAACCATCACCACTACCAACCACCCCACCACCACCACCACCACCCCACTACTACCACCATCGTCACCCGACCACCGCCACTGTCGCCACCTTACCACCACCGACATTGTCCCATCATCACCCCTACCACTCCCACCCCTACCGTCCCACCACCACCACCCCCACGACCATCACTACTACCACTACCATCACCACCGCCACCGTCACCGCCACTAACGTTGTCGTTGCCACCCCTGCTTCCACCTCTACCGTCGCCGCCACTGCCCCCCACCATCGTCACTACCCCACTACCATCTCTGCCACAACAACCATCATTGCTACCACCACCACCATCACCATCACCACCACCACTACCCCCACCCCCACCCCCACCCCCACCCCCACCCCCACCCCTACCCCTACCTTCACCCTCACCCTCACCCTCACCCCACCACCACTTCTGTCGCAAAAACCACTACTACCGCCACACCATCATCACCCCCGTCGTCAGTCTCACCACCACCGTCGCCACTGCCACTACAACCACCGTCACTACCACCGCTACTGTCACTACAGCTGCCGTTGCCACCCCCGCTGTCACCCCTCACCACCACCAACATCACCATTACAACCACCCCCACAACCACCCCTAACCCCACCACCATCACCACTACCACCACCGCCATCGCCACCTCACCCCACCACCACTTCTGCCACAAAAATCACCATTTTCGTCACACCATCACCATCATCCCTGTCGCCACCACCACCCCAGCACCGCCATTATCCCACCATCACCCCTATCACCACCTCTCATGACCCACTATCACCACCCGCTGCCACCCCATCGCAGCCCCTATTACCACCACCACAATCGTTACCCACCACCGATTGCTACCATTGTCGTCCACCGCCACCATCGTCATCTCATTCTTATATTTATTACAACTATCACCATCATCCCACTACCACCATCATTCACCGTCAGCACCCACCACCCGTCGTTGCCCACCATCGTCGTTAGCCACAGTCACCCACCCCCACCACACCTACTACCACCACCACCAATCACACTGTCGCCCAAAAGCACCCGTCATCGCCCACCACCACCATCGTCGCCCCACCACCACCATAGCCAACCACCATCACCATCACCCACCACAACTACCGCCATCACCCATGGTTGTCACTACCACCATCATCACCCATAACTTACCACCACCATCACCACGATCGTCGCCACACACCACAACCACCACCACCACCGTTTCCCACCACTACCACTGCCGCCCACCACCACTACCACCGTTCACCTCTACTACAACTGATGCTTAAATTCATTTATCTCTCTTCTATGTTTGTAATTTAATTTTGGGTGTGAATACAAATATGTTTATTAGTGACAATTTTTTTTATTACACTGTACCTTCAGGTACGGACATTAACTAGTAATAAATATGACAAGTGAATCTCACTAATTCTGCATGATAGTTTTGAATGTGAAAATTATTGGTAGTTATACATTTTAGTAGAATCTATTAATCCTATATGGTTATTCATAGTTGATCAATTATATACGTGACAGTGATAACGTAAGATAACCACTACATTGAATATTTTTTGATTGGGGTGGGTGGGTCATTAGCTGAATTCTTTGGCAAACAAAATAAGCACCGCCAAGTACCAAAAAGAAAAATGCAGTCAAAATATATTGTTTAGGCTGCTTCCGTGATTCCGGGTCCAATTTGGTAGTTTCTATATATATAGTAATATTTTAAAGTATTTCAAACTAAAAATTTATCTATATTAAATTAGCATCTTACTATGTAATTAATATAATAATATTATTTTATAGATTGGTAGACTATTGTTCAAATTACCAATCAGCTATTACAAATTAGAATAATACATTTATAACACCCCCACGAACATCACCACTGCCAACTCCACCGCCACTAACGTTGTCGTCGCCAACCCCGCCGCCACTGCCCCCCACTATCGTCACTACCCCACCACCACCTCTACTACAACAACCATCATTGTCGCCACCACCACCACCCCCAACATCAGCCCCACCACTACCCCCACCCCCAACCTACCACCACTCTTACCACCACCCCCACCCTACCACCACCTCTATCACAAAAACACTATTACCGCCACACCATCACAACCCTCGCCGCCACCCCCACCACACCGCCATTGTCACTATCGTTGTCGTTGCCACCCCCGCTGTCACCCCCCCACTACTATCGCCCCACCACCATCACCACTACCATGACTATAACCACCGTCGCCACCCCAACACCACCTCTGCCACAAAAATCACCACTGTTGCCACGCCATCACCATCATCATCATCCCCGTCGCCACTACCACTGTCGTCACCCCACCACCGCCACTATCTCACCATCTCTCCTACCCCCACCACCCCCACGACCATCACTACTACCATCATCCGCTGCCACCCCACCACCATAATCGTTATCTACCACTGATTGCTACCATTGTAGTCCACCGCCACCATCGTTATCTCATTCTTATATTTATTACCACTATCACTATCATCACACTACCACCGTCGCCCACCGTCAGTACCCACCATCACTCGTCGTCGCCCACCATTGTCGTCAGCCAAAGTCACCCACGCCCACCACACCTACCACCACCGCCCACTACTATCACCAACCCCCACCACACCTACCACTACCACTCATCACACTGTCGTTCAAAAGTACCCGTCATTGTTCACCACCACCATTGTCACTGCCCATCACCACAACCCACCACCACCACTGCCAACCACCATCACCATCGCTAACCACCACCACTACTGCCGTCACTCATGGTTGCCACTACCACCATTGTCACTCATAACCTACCACCACAATCACCACGATCGTCGCCAACACTACAACCATAACCGTCTCCCACCACCACCACTGCCACCGCTCACCTCCATTACAACCGATGCTTAAATTCATTTATCTCTCTTCTATGTTTGTGATTTAATTTTGGTTGTGAATATAATTATATTTATTGTTGACTATTTTTTTTTATTACTCTATACTTTTAGGTACAAGCAGTAACTAGTAATAAATATGACAAGTGAATCTCACTAATTCTACATGATAGTTTTTGAATGTGAAAATTATTGGTGGTTATACAATTTAGTAGGATCTACTAATCTTACATAGTTATTCATAATTAATCGATTATACCACGTGATAATGATAACATAAAATAACCACTACATTGAATATTTTCTGATTGGGGTGGGTGGGTCATTAGCTGAATTCTTTGGCAGACAGAATAAGCACCGCCAAGTACCAAAAAGAAAAATGCAGTCAAAATATTTTGTTTAGGCTGCTTCCGTGATTTCGGGTCCAATTTGGTAGTATCTATATATATAGTAATATTTTAAAGTATTTCAAACTAAAAATTTATCTATATTAAATTAGCATCTTAATATGTAAATAATATAATTATATTATTTTATAGATTGGTAGACTACTGTTCAAATTACCAATCAGCTATTACAAATTAGAATAATACATTTATAACAAAAACAAAAAGCACCCATCAGATAAAATATATACCTAATATAATTGCAAAGTTTTTTTATGGTCTCATCAGATAACGACAAACTTTTTTCCATTTGGGATGAGAAGCTGCTACGCACTTCAATTTCTCACATAAACTTATTTTAGAAGGCGCTCGCTTGCACACCATGTGCTTGACGAAAAGCCTCAACTGACATAGATTTGTAGAAGAAACTGAAAGTAGCATGTGAGAGTAAAAACGTAGCCTTTTGAGTTTACTTTGTCACATGCGAATCACTAACGGGAATGAATCTTGACAGCCTGTTCTGTGGAGTGGAGGACCACCCCCAACCAAGTACATCCCATAAAAGAAAAATGGAGAAACTAGGAAAAGAGAAGGGTAGTCTTGTGACCCATTGCCCATTGGGCTATATATGTCGCAATAAAGAGGCGTTTTCATGTGAAGGATAGCTGTGATTTGCAGGTATGAGTGAATAACTACCCTTTATGCATGCTTGCACATTTTCTATTTCATAAAATGCCAACTAAAATGATTACCAATCAATCACATGGCCTTGCTTGTGCTAGATATAATTTTATTATTGTGTTTGTGGTGGGTTTTCTGTGAAAGAATCTCTCAAATTTAACTATATTTTAGGTTGAAGAAACTGTTAGAACATGGTAGATTGAGGATGAACAAAGTTATTCATACAATCCCAAAATCACGTAGTAGTAGGAGTCTCTTGCACTAGAGTGTCTTTTTCTAAGAGTTTTTTGATATTTGGGTGACTTGTATAAATGGAGTCGAGCCACTGCTATTTTGTATGAAGTAATGTTATTTGGATTTAATTTGTTGACCTAATGATGTGGTTCAATAGTGATCTTCTAATCGTAACCCTTAGATTTTTTCATTAGTACCCATCACTTGATATACAGGACGTGCAATGATAAATGTAAGTGGAAGTATGCTTAGGCGCATTAATGTCAAACTTTCTGGTAAGTTTGGGCGGTAGCAAAATCCAAGAATCTTCTGCATATCTATATAATCAAGTCAAACCCTGGTTGCTATTTTCAACTATATCTTGTGCTTTTATAGCCCTCATTTAAGGTCATGTTAGCTATCTCCCACACTACCATGCATGCACCCCCCTCCCCTCTTCCCATACCGGCCGCAACACTTCCCATAATTCAGTTGGCAAGTAGATACAGTAGTATGAATTATTTTATACCAATCCATCTCCCGTGGCCATGTGGGTGGAGTAAATATAGGGCGTAACCGTTATACCACGTCAACATTATCTCGTGGTGTAATTGCCCAATAATAACTTAACAAGTGAATAAGTGAATTTCACTTTTTGAATATGTGGAGGTTACTATCTTACATAAAAGAGTAGGGTCTCTTTTGTCTAATTGTAAAGTTATTATTGAACAGTTACATCACGTGACAATATTGATGTGGTATAACCGTTACATCCAATATTTACTCATGTGGCCTTGTGGGTGGGTGCTAGGATTCAAACAGTTCTCATTTTCATACACTTTATACTGGTTCATGACTTGCATTAGAGGCTTTTCGGTGCACACGATGTTGAATTGGGATAACATTTTCAGGAATCATCACTAAAGGACCCAAAAGTTTGGATTACTAACCAATCAATCACGGTGGCCCAGCCCAATTTTGCCAACTTCTTTTGCAATCACCGAATTTGGGCGATTGATCCGTCTCATAGAGCTTATGGAGTTTGACTTGATCATCAGGCCCTCTCTAACTAAACTCGTGAACTCGTGATTGCTTCATACCTCGTGGAACCCTCAACAAACGGCTTGTCTGCGACTCTATGAGTTTGGGCAAGGCTGCAACTAGGGTACGGGTTCAATTTACATTATAAGTTCTCAATGTCAGTTTATTCTAAACCGCAATTTAGCCCGAACCCTTTAATACGAGTGTTGTCAAGGTTTACAATCTTGTACCCGAGTTACACAATTTGGCTTAAATTTTGAGTACAAGTCATGATTGATTGTCAAGTTCCCATCTCGGGTTAGAATTTTGGCTGGATTCAAATTTGATTCTCAAGTTGCACAACTTGAATTGAGGTTGGTCAACCCTAAGGACTAGTTCAAGCAGTAACAAAGGCGAACTGTAAATTCAGAGTTAAAATTTTGGTAATCTCTTGAGGTCAAATTATAAGGGATTTATTTCTTATAAATATCCTAGTCTCGGTGTGAATGACTTGTTTTTGACTGGATTAAGAAAGGAATTAATTAAGGTGCGCGTAAGTTAGTTTTAACACACTTGACCGTTGAAAAAAAAAATGAATCAAGGTTGGTCTTAATCGGCCCAAATTACACCAGTAGATTTGGGTTTTGGCCTGCGCTTGGTTTGTCCAGCCGCATTAGTGTTTGCTTCACTTCGAAATAATGGGGGGCTTCGTCAAGGTAATAACAGCAAGAGGATTTTTCAAATCAACGTAACAAAATTTTTATCACAATTATGTGGAGCCAGCTACATGCTTCATGTTTCTCAAATTTGTTCTATCAAGTCGTATCATTTTTCACTATTTTGTTCAAAGTAATTTTTAATATTTTTATATCTCGCATTATTATCGATCTGTATAAAATCGCACATTATTAGGTTTTCTATAAACATGTCCAAACTACTTAAGTCAATTTTCTCTTATTTTATCCCCTTATTAGTGCTACTTCTACGGTTCCACGAATATTCTCAATCCTGATTCTCTCATTTCTTATTTTATCACACATTCATCTAAATATTCTCGTTTATGTAACACTTAGGGCCTGTTTGGTTTGCATCTCAAAACAGTATCTGAAAACTATTTTTTAGAAGAGTTTTAAGAAAGTGTTTTTAAAAATTTTTAGATTACAAAACCTGTTTGGTTATATATTTTTGAAGATAGTTTTAAAGAACAAAAATTATAAAATTTGTTTGGACAATAATCCGCAATTTCCACCTCTCTTCGTCTCTCTGACTCTCTCTCTTTCACTGTGCATCAAGACCACCCAACACCCATAACCACCACCAACCCACAACCCACAACCACCACCAAGACCACCACCCAAACCGAGAACCACCCAACACCCACAACCACCACCAACCCACACCGAGAACCACCCAACACCCACCACCAAGACCACCACCCAAACCGAGAACCACCCAACACCCACAACCACCACCAACCCACACCGAGAATCACCCAACACCCACAACCACCACCACCACCACCACCCAAACCGAGAACCACCTCACAACCACCACCACCAACCCACACCGAGAACCACCCAACACTCACAACCACCACCACCACCCAAACCGAGAACCACCCAACACCCACAACCACCACCTAACACCCAACACCGACAAACCACCACCAGTCGCCGGATCTGTGCTTCTAGTCACCGATCCATGGTGTCGGCAAGAGACAGAGAGAGAGAGAGAGGTCAGGGAAAACAAATGCAAAAAAAAAAATGTTTTTATAGTGGTACAATAAGTGCACAGTAAATGGGGTTCCTGCAGTTTTCCGTGTTTTCACAATTTCCAAATAAAACCCAGAAAACAAGCCTGGCTTGTTTTCTGTTTTTCTGTCTCAAATCCCATTTTTTTTGAAAATTTTGAGAACAAAAATGCTAAACAAACAGGTTTTTAGTGTTTTGAAAATTTTGAGAACAAAAAACTGTTTTGCAGATGCTAACCAAACACACCCTTAGTTTTTCAATGTGTTGTATCTTACTCCCTCCGTTCCTAAATATCTGTCGTTTAAGGTTTTTGCACAGGGATTAAGGAAGCTATTAAATAGCTCTAATATGAGTAAAAAATAATTGCACAAGACTAAAATACCCTTATTCAATACGTATTGGGAAGGAAAAGAATATGAAATGCACTTAGCCTACACCTAATCTAATGCATTGAAGAGTTAAGGGTAAATTTGAAAGAAAAAATATTAATTGTGCTTTGGTTTCATTAAACGACATATATTATGGAACAAAAAAAATTGTGTAAAACGACAGATATTTAGGAACGGAGGGAGTAATTACCAACCTTTTCTATTATATTATGTTGCCATTGCCCGTTTAATGATGGAAAAAAATAAAATAAAAAGGCAAATAATTTTAAATCATTCAAATGCAGCTAACAGGATGCTGGGAATCGCTCTCCCATTGATGAGACTGTTTTATCCCTTGAAAAGCACTGTTTCAGTGCGGGTCGTAAGAGTGGTACTAAATCAAGGCAAATTCTGAATACTAGATATTACCTCAAAGTAATAAGGGTCAAGATCAGCCAGTGAGACGATGGGAGATTCGAGAGGAAAACTACCCGGATCACTAGCTAAGACCCCTAAATAACCATTCAAAACTCTCCTCGACTTCTCTTAGTCTTAGTCCTTTCAATAAAGCAATATACTGAGGAATATGCAATGCAGCACTGGATTTTTGTGTTACAGTACTGGGATCATTTTGATTAAAGTCCCTATATCATGATATAGTGGTGATTGGACAATATATTGTCACGTCAACAAGAGAAAACATACAAAAAAAGTCTTAGAAATTCAAAAAGACAAGTGTCACATTATTTTATGATGGCTAACGAATAATTAAAGTTTGTACGAATATTTCTTTAGGTAAGATTGATTCAATTTGCATTGTAATGTTCCCACGTGAATCTTTCATTTTAACACTATCTGGGAAGAAATTATTTACATTGTTTTACACAAAAAAAAAGTTCGAGATAGAAGTCATAGTAATCATGATTTTCTGTTTCTTCAACCCAAATATACAGAAATTTGTAACAACGTTGACTGGACATAGAGGCATAAAACCACCACAGCTATATGGACTTAACTTTAAAAAAAAAAAAATTTGATACCCACCACTCCAAAATTTATTACTTCAATAATTGTTTTTATAACTTTTATGAGTTGTTTTATAATTAAAAAATTTATCACTTATGTGGGTGATTTAAAAAACAATTACCAAATATTTCAATGTTTTTACCACTTTACTTCGACCAGAACACTGGTAAAAAGTAAAAACACCTCCACAACTATGGTAAAAACACTTATAAATGTGATAAATGTCGATATGATACCAAATTTTTTTTTTTCCGATGCTGTAGATAAACTCTGAGCTATATATAAATAGGAGTAGTGTTTACCTGAACCTTATGAAATTATTGAGTATGAGAAATGATGATTCATGCAGATTAACGATTAACAAGGGGTTGATAAAGTGTTCACTAAACAGCATAAAAATGAGACATAATGATTAATATGAAAACATGAGGTAAGGTTTATCCAGAGACAAAATCATGTGATCAGTTGAAAATTTCATCGAACTAGCGTTCATAATTTAATGGGACACAAGAGCCATCAAGTCATGATCTTGAAGAAGCAGAAGAATAAGTCTGATAGCTTAAGCCTTGAATTTTCCATTATCATAAGAATAAAAGAAGGTAAAACAATAGTACATTAACAATTAACCTACCTACAATTTATGATCATTCTCTTTTGGCATCCTGAAAATTACCCTTTTGTCCCCCCCCCCCCCCCCCCCCCCCCCCCTTCTTCTTCCTCCCCAACTCACACACCTCACACACACAAAAGAAAGTGGTGTTCCTGCTCTTTTGCCACCTTAACAATGATCCTCCTTCAAAATTTTAAAAATCAACTCTTTTTATACTCTGCAAAACCCTTGCATATAAGTATCAATCATGAGATCAGCGGTGGCCTAATAATTACGCAGCATGCCGTTGAACGGTTAAGTCGTAGGTTTAAACTTCACCAACTCTCTCTCTCATGTAAAAGTTCTAAAAAAATAATAATAATAATTACCACTCCATTTATTGTGGTGTTTGATATTTGTTAACTATCTGAAGTTGCTTACATGCATGCAGGCGACTAAATCCGGGTCATATGGTTTGCCCGAGCTCAACCCGACACAGGCATACTATTGGCCTAGGGTACGAATACCATATGATTAATCGGTATGTTTGAATATGGATACAGCATGGGAACTTTTCAAGCTTTGCTATATATAATCAATTCTGATGAACTTTATTGGTACTCATTCGATATATTAATCTAACATCTTCTTGTTCCTCAGTCTTTGGAGAATACAACGTTGTATTATTGTAAATTCTCTGTTCTAAACATTTAAAAGTAGACAACAAGTTTTAAATCTTGACGGAGCCAAGGTATATTTCATTGAATCAATCTTTTTCACCACATCGGCAAACTGTTTATATAAACTACAACAATATTCAAAAAATCTTGTTTTTATCTATTGGAGTTAAAAAAATAATAAAAATAATTATCATAACAGTAATAAAAATATTCACAAAAATAATAAATCATTCACAAAAATGGTAATTTTTTTTTGTACTGAAGAAAAGTGATAAAAATAGTTATTACAACAATAATAAAAATATTCATAACAGTGGTAAAAATACCCATAAAAATAATAAATTTTTTTGTTACATAAAGACATATAAAAATTATAAAAATATTTATTAAAATAATAAAATTTATCGATACAATACCAATTTTTTTTTTTCTATACAGTAGTCTAATCCTTACCTAAATTTTGTGTGGCTGATGGTGTTGATCATCAATGAGCTGCACCTAATTAACAACTTTCCAAACTAACGAAAATGCCTGGGAATAA
This sequence comes from Ilex aquifolium, assembly GCA_951799425.1. Classification (NCBI taxonomy): domain Eukaryota; kingdom Viridiplantae; phylum Streptophyta; class Magnoliopsida; order Aquifoliales; family Aquifoliaceae; genus Ilex; species Ilex aquifolium. The sequence goes on along the minus strand of OX637398.1, from coordinate 5,675,122 downwards.
CATCATATCACCTTGTCAATTATTGGAAAAATTACAAAAAAAAAATTAATTAATTAATTTAAAAACAAATAAGATTATTTGATTGGAACAGGAAACCGTGTCCTTCGGACCCCATATTTTCTTGTGCTGATAAGACTCACGAAAGACTTGACAACGTCGTCCGACCAAATTCTAATCACAGCAACAATGACAAGGACGAATTGACGTATATACTGAACACACACACTCTCTCTCTCTCTCTCATGCCAACATTTTGGTGCAAGAGCAAGACCAACCAATTTGTATAATGTGAGGAAGAATGTGGATAGCCCACGCGCAACAGGAGAGTGTTTAATTAGCTCTCAACTTAGGATGTAAATTAGTTGTGCACTGTCATGTGACTCATATCCTTATCATGCTCATGGAGTGTTGTGTTTAAGTTTACCACGGGTGAATTTTGTACAATAATTATGATAGTGACATTTAGTTGAATTGAAATGAGATTTTTGTTACAAAGAACGAGATTAGAAAGGGGATGAATGTGTATTTGACGTATTTTCTTTGATGCCTAAGTTAGTCGGTATTTAGATTGAAAGAATATGAGTTTGTACAAGCTGAGTTGTATATGTGTACATAAGACTTTAACCCTTTTAGTTATTTATATCTTAAGAGGTGTTAACATAAAATTTAGAAGGTCACATCAAGTTGACAGTGGCTACTCCCACCCTTAAATCGCGCATTTACTAGGCTTAGGAGAGATTGTCGGTCACTTGGAGTTAAACGTCATAATGATTATCTTAATCGGGAGACTAAACATTTAATAAACATTATTCGAATATTCAATGATTTCTGTCAGACATTTAATGAGTTATGTTGAGCATTTAAGTAATGTACACCGATCATTAAATGATACTCTTCCAATCGGTCTATGTCAGCAAATATTTCAGTATTTGAAGAAGGTATTACGTATCATGTTAGTGGACCCATCTATTAGATCATCATCCTCCCACGGGTTCTACAAGCACCAAGGGAATTCGAATGGACTCAATCTAGCCCTCTCGGGGAATTGAACACTCTAGGTTAGATCCTTATTCGTCCACATGTAACTTGGTGATAGAAAACGTCGATTCACTTCCCATCATATATAATCAAATTTGTGAGCATTCAAAATGACTAATTAATTAAATGGGTGTGATGGATTCATTTTGTTATGATCCAACACTTATTTACAAATTAATTTTGTCTCAAACCTATATGGAATCAGCATATTAAGGGGAATGTTATCGCCCACTCTAACTACTTCTCTTATTTAATAAGAATTGGTCTATTTCACTGTAACTTTTGAACCGTGTAACCAAACAAACCAAAAATAGGATGAAAACTCTTTTTTAATTTGATTATTTATTCTTATTTGCTTGAAACGTAAGGGTTTAAATAAGAGTTAATTATACAACTACAGTAATTTTGAAACTTATCTTTATCTACCTAAATACCATTTTCTTTTCTTTTTTTTTAAATATATTTAGAAGTGTATTTTTAAAAAACGTTTTTGCATTAAAACGTTTGTTCAAAATATGATCATTTGAAAACAATGGTAATAGATAAGTTTAAAACTATGCATAAATTTCAAAATGATAAATAATTTGTTGAAATAAATATGCCAGTGCCAGGTGATATTTGATACTAGTTTTCTTTCTTCTTCTTTTTTCTTTTTTTTTTAAAAGGGGGGGGGGGGGATTTTGGTTGGAGAGTTGAGTAAATCGCAGTGTGAGAGGAGCGTGTGGAAGCAAAGCATGCATGCAATGTGCATGTCAATTGCATTGTAGTCGTCCTTCATGCAGACAGGATAGGTCTATGCTGATACAGGACTGGACTATTCTTATCAGCAAGACATCCATCGTACAAATATATACAACCCATCATGATTAGATATGGCACCTGCCCATATACTGAAAAAGCAAACAATAAAGCCAACCAAAAGCGGTTTTAATTTGCAGACAAATAAATATTGTGGGCTGCAGCTTCTGGATTTATTGCAAAACCTGATATAACCGCGAGAGAGAGAGACAGAAGAATGGACTAAAGAGAATTAATCAAACTCAGTAAGCAACACAGCCCGGGATATTTGTGTGTGCGAGAGAGAGAGAGAGAGAGAAGCACTACTATTATTCACCAAATCTTTTAGAAAACATAAAACCAAGAATCTGATAGTCTATGATGGTGTGAAATTTTTCTGTGCTTATAGGATGCCATGCCACGCTATGTAACCATAAAATATTACAAACTCTCGTTTTGAAAGTTAGCAAATATTTATTTGAAAAATGGATTTGTTGTTGGACCAAAACAGTTTTAAATGTAAAAATTGAATTTTTGGTATACTTTGAACCTAAATTAAAGTGGGACTCACTCGTTGTTTCGAATAAATTTTCGTGAGTTCATGTTCTATTTCGTGAGGAGAATAATGTAATATATTCACTTGTTCAAATTGATTAAAAAATGAATAAGAAAATATGCTCCAAAGTGACCCTCTTGAAACGTGAAAATAAAGGTTATACAATGTAGGATTTGACATCAATCTCACATTGGTTGAGGAAGAAGTTCAACATGAGTATATACAGGTCAACTTTGCTCTATGGGATTGGGCCCTAAAGGGTACCACAATTTTATGAGCAGAATGAGCGCCTACATGCCTTCGGTTCAATCACACAGGCGCGCCTCCCGCCTCGCCTCACCACGACCCAACCGGATTGGAGTGTGGGCCAAGCCCTATCTTTTTGGAAAAAATTCGTTTAATAAACTGAGCGTGAATTTCTTAATCCAGAATTTAATTTTAACCGTTAGATTTGAATTCATATTGGTTCAGATTGTAACTTCCTTCCAGATCGAAATTCTGAGTTGTGTATGTTCATAAAGAACAGTACACAAGTGGTGTCTTCTTGTTGCATATGTCTGCTGGGTTGCATCCGTTCATATAGTGACTGTCCGAATTAGTCACTATTCTTTCTATAAATAACACAGTCACATAATCATTTTGTGTCAACAACATTCGTCGACATTTAAGGCAGTCTAATACATCATTAGCAGTTTGTATTTGGAGAGTACATACCATAATTTCTGGTTCGCTGAACGAGTAGATTTGAGTGTTACTTCTACTCGTGTGAAGATCATTGTATCTTGAGAGACAAAAAGTTTTGATTTCCATAAGCACTGTGTGTGGGGACGAAATCTGTCTTAAGGATATTATGTCAAACACTAATCTTGATCTATTTAAAGTTCAATAACAGTTCATCTTCTACAAACGTGTCAACTTTTATATTGTTTAAACACAGATTTATTGTATAACTGTTTTGTTCGTATCTATTGCTGTTTCGTACCCATAATTATTTCGTACATACTATTGTAACTATTTTGTACATACTACTGTAACTGTTTCGTTCTACACTGTTACTGTTTTGTTTTAAACTACATGTTTAAATTATAAATTTCAATAAGTGATTTTACTATATTTGAAATACTACAAACAACATTTGTATGTCTGATAAACAAGTGGTTGATAATTTTTTATTAGTTGTAAATACTACCACATGACACTGTTCCTTGAAGTCTTATAAACACCAAATATTTTTTGGTTATAACAATTTTGTGGGTCAAACATTTCGGGTATGGGGTTTTAATATCAAGTCTGTCTGATTAAAGATTTTGGTGAAAAAGACAAGAAATGAGAGACAGAAAGAGGAAAAAGTAGATTCCAATTCAATCTAATGCTCTAGGTCATATTACACAAAACATACTTCAATGCACACTATGATGAGTTTATTAAGGACAAAAGACATTATTATATACTACTGTAGATTCCTTTAACCATGTGCAGCATCATATAATTAAGCCTCCTCCTTAAATTAGCATCCTTTGAAGCTCCACACACACACACACAGAGATGGAGCTTACTCAACATGGTCTGTTAGAGGAGATTCTAGCTCCAAGGAGAGAGAGTTGGACAGCATTTCCTGCTGGAGTGAATGAGTTCTTCTCTACTGGCTGGAGCTTTGAATCTATTAATGTTGACAACCCAGATTTGTCTGCATTAGACCCTTCTTTTTTAGAACTCATCTCACCAACAGAACCTACCTTTGCTTGTCCTTTTAATGATCTCTACCCATTTATTCACGGTTTCCCAGTGCCAGAGATTAGTTCATCATATGACAAGAATGAAACACCCCCAATCCTCATTCAAGAAGAATATCCATCAATGGTGGAGGATGGTGAACTTTTTCAAAGTCTGGAAGCAAGAAGAGTTGAAATGGAAAAACCTACTACTAATATCTCACCTCTAAGTCTGAGAATGTGTGGGGAGAGAAAGAGCAAAGCTAAGAAGGTTGAGGGACATCCCTCAAAGAATCTAATGGCAGAAAGAAGGAGAAGAAAGCGACTAAATGACCGCCTCTCAATGCTTAGATCAATTGTTCCAAAGATAAGCAAGGTCATATTTTTCTTTGTTACTAATATATATATATATATTTCCAAATATCAGTTATTATAATGTTTTCGTTTTTGTTTGTTGTTTTTAATGGGAGAGTTTCATGAATGAGCAGATGGACAGAACATCTATACTTGGGGATACCATAGACTATATGAAAGAGCTCTTAGAAAAAATCCAGAAGTTGAAAGAAGATGACATGGAAGGAGGCATAGATCAAATGGACTTGATGAGAAACTTGAAGAAGCTAAAGCCAAATGAAATGCGAGTGAGAAATCCCCCAAAGGTATAGTTTTTTTACTTTATGTACCCAGATTTAAATTAAAATCAATCAATCACTCAATATCGAATGACTCAAATTTAGTTAATTTCCGGAATTATTCGTCAATTGTAGCCCACACAAAATAATTGAGATAATCTCTTGTCGAGTTGATCTGAGTTGAGTAAATTATTTATTCAGTTCGACATAGAAAGAAAAAAAGAAAATACCAGGATTGAGATTTGCTGTGCGGCGAAGCCAGGATTGTTGCTATCAACATTGAACGCACTAGAAGCACTGGGCCTTGACATTCAGCAATGTGTTATAAGTTGTTTCAATGATTTTGCATTGCAAGCTTCATGTGCTGAGGTATAAAGGACTCATATGGTTTGTTGCTCTACATATAATGTTACTTAGACATGCATGGTTTAAAGTTTCTAAAGTACTGTTTGTTTCTCTTTTGTTCTTCCTTCTGATGATTGTAGCCACTGGAGCATCAAACACTGATGAATTCTGAAGAGATAAAGCAAGCACTCTTCAGAAATGCAGGTTACGGAGGAAGATGTTTGTAGAAGACATTGATGCAAAATAAAAGCTGGACATTTTTAATAGCCAAAAAGATGGTTATGTCTGTTCTTCAAAGAATTTTTCCCTTGTTATGAGTAATAATAATAATAATAATAATATTATCTTCATAGTGTTCTTTATTCATTACATCAATGCCATAACTTAATCATATATCATATGCTCTAGATAAGGTTTAGTATTTGAAAGGTCAATAATTTCATTTATAAATATATTATAGACAGACAAACTATTGATATGGAAGATCTTATTTACAATTTAATATTAGCTAGTAATGTTTTCGGTACCTACCGATCATAAAAAAAATGTTTTCTATTTTTTTTGTGAAAAAATGAGGAACAGATCCATTTTCTTCAATAAGCAAACTAATTTCAGCCCATCTAAGGATGTTCAGAAAATATCTCTAATCTCTCCACAAACCTCAAATTTAAGGGTTTTAATAATTTTTCCCTCTCAATTTAAGTTTGACAAAAACCAGAATATTATAATATTTCGGTTTTTAGCTGTCATATCTGTCCCTTTTTAATTTTTGAATTACTCTTTTTCTTTTTTTCCCTAAAGTAATAGTGTCGGTGTACAAGATTATACACATCTCTATAAGATACTAAGGGTAACACGTGTCTAAAAGTACGATGAAACGTAAATGAGAAGTGATGGATTTGAGGGTGGAAAAATTTTAATGTGACTGATTTTGAGAGGGATGTTGGTGGCTGTTGAATGAGTCTATTTGAGGGCGTCGGATGAACTTATTAAAGCGTGTCCTGTTTTATATTATAGATTATTATAGATTAGAGGGGATAGCCCCCTAATGCATATCTAAGAGAAAGCTTGTTGAACATTATCAAAGGAAACAATAACATTATTTCAAATCTTTGGCATACTTTTTTTATTTAAGCTCTACAAACATCCAACTATTTTCATCAAATTTCTCATATATTGAACCTAATTTCGGAAATTTTATATTCCAACTTGATTGTAAACAAAATCATTATAAATGTAACACAACATAGACACTCAAGAGAATGGACGGATTACAATTTTTTTAGTGGTAGTGTTTCTGATAAAGGCAATAACCTAGCACACTTCGTTCAAAGGAATGCAATTTCATTTCTTGAGCTATCCCTTTTTTTGGGATAACGTAAACAATTTAAATCACGCATCCTTTCAACTTGTGACCCAATGCAAGCTCCGGCTGCATGCAATCATCCACAAACCATATACATCAGATAAAGTAGAGCTCTTTTGCAAGGGTAAAACTTTGAAACTCGTGATAGTAAACACTGGAGCCTTTCTATCCCAGCTCTTGGTTTCCTTGAGCTATCTTTGAGTAGTCAAAACCTCAACAATGAATGACATCTATTATTTCACCTTTACACCAGTAAGAAAATATTAGTTCATGTTTAGATAGAGCCTTACTATTGTCAACACAATATTTCAGTAAACTTTGACTGTTTGTTATTGGATAGTGCTAGTGCATTATTGACACAGCATATATATTTTGAGATGCCCCCAAACTACAATACGAGACGAATATACGTAGCGACAGTTGAAGAGATCACATTACATCCATAGAAGCATTAGGATTTAGAACTTGACAGCATCTTTTAGTGCCTCTAATACTTTTTAGAACAAGCTTCTTGTTGTCAAAAAGTTATGCATATATATGCTTGACTTACCTTCCAACATCATAGTTATCTCACCACTAATGACTAGACAATTTCCTTGTGTTTTATGATAATTTGCAAATGATAGAAAATGAAAGAAAGAACAAAGCAAATGGACTGAACAGAATGCATCGTCCTCCTCGAGCTCCTGAAAAACTACCCTCAGCTTGAAAGAAACAATAATAGCTCGAAACTCAGTTCTCATATTTATACCTAGTACATATGCGAAATAAACATTAATATCTGGAAAGACAGGATCTTTAATTTCCCTTAATTGTGTTCTAGATGAAGGCTATGAAGCCAAAGGTGAGAGAAGTGCTCTCTTCCAGATGTATCCCCAAAGGTCTCCCCAGTTTCTTACTACATGTATAGTAAATGCATTAGATTATTAAAGGGGTTGAAAGTCTTTTCTTTTCCCACTTCCAGGAATTTCTTTCAGCTAAACATACCTTTGTTTGTATGCTTAACCAAGTCTTGTGATTCTTCAGGCCTATAATAGACGTGAACCCATGCCAGCATTCAGACTGGGACCGTGGGTGTCGGATTTTATCATATTTTGATAACTCTGAAGATAGTGACTTCTTTTCTCAAATCTTCTATAAATGTACTATAAGATCTTTTATGAACTTAGCATAAGAAATTGACTAAGCCAGAACAGGAAACACAGCAACAAAGGCTAACATATTGAGATAAACTATGTGCCTAGAATGATCACAGTTTTATTTTTCCTTTTCCTTTTTTTTTTGGATTGGCACTGCAGATCTTTCTTTCTTTCTCGCCCTTTCTTTTTGTTCCTTTCCAGTTTTCCCCCATGTCCTACTGATGCATATGCATCTCCAAGCCCATAATAAATCTCACAAGGCATAAATAACTTGGTAGTATTTAGCATCTCCAAATTAAGCTACATTGCATTCTCAGTTCAATGTTGATCATGCAAGTGCCAATTTCAAGTTCCTAAGCAGGGATTAACCAAATTTAATTTTTTTGTTAAGGAGTACAAACTTAGGGGAGGGAGGAGAGACTCGAACCCGCACCACCGATCGGGTTGGATGGATCCCTTTCTACTAAGCCATCCCTAGTCTCATGGATCAACCACCGTTGACATGCTTAAACAAAGCACTAACAATAACAACTAAGCAGCCCCCACATCTATTGCCATCTATCAATAAAGAGACAGGGTTTGTCTCTACCTCGATCTGTCCTAAAAAGTCATCATTTTCCCTGAACATAAAGGTAATTGCGAAAGATAAAACCATTATCTTGCCAGACTCTATGGAACGATGGGGTAAAATATAAATTCAAGCAACCTAAGCTATCTAACAGTCAATCACAATGAAACGTCCTGATCCCTCTCATTCCCCTGATTCCCCTCTCTGTCCATTTCCCGTCCCACCTTTCTCTCTAATCTCTCCCTCATACTAGTGCATTCTAATCATTTGATTTTTGTAATATAATTATCTAGTGCACGCGTGACACACATCACATGTGCCACAGCTTCTAGTTCGACAAGAATAATACTGCCAAAAGCAGGCTCAGATTTATATTCACACTGCACAGAAAGTAGGATTTTACAGAGTCAGTATTCTTAAAAGTACGTCATTACTGGACTACAGGACCCATAGTCGGCATCTACAGATGCAATTCCAGTAGAATAATGCAAAGCTAATTCTGAACATACAGTCCTACAATCGCTAAAAGGAATTATGAAGGTTAATCCTCACCTTCGTCCTCATCATCATCAATCTCATCGTGATCAGAATCAGGGAAGTTGCTAATGGTGTTGGCCTGCAAATGTCGGAATTGATTAATCACATCTGTAGCATCAAAAACAAGAGCATTTTTTGCAGCTTTAGTTGCATCCATTTTCTGAACATGACTTTCATTTCTATTTTCTTGTCCTTGAGATTTTGCTGTCCTTGCAGCTGCAGCTTTTCTTTTAGCTTCCCTGCAATGTAAAAGGTCAATATATTTCTCATGCAAGGCTTTGTTCTTAATCTGCTTCAAAATTGGGGGACTGACAAGAGTTGCTCCACTTGACCCACTGAACCTTGAGAGGTGCTTCTTATGGGCTGAAGAAGATCTCTCTTGGCATCGTTTAAGTCCGGGTTTCTGTAGGTCACGTTCTGGGGTGCAAAGTGCTATACCCTGCTGAAAAACTCCAACAGATGGATTTATTGTAGGCTCAAGAACAGAGAAGAGGTCTGCTTCATAATCTTGGTTCGACTGACACTGCTTTTGTAGTAGTTCCCTCACTGTTTTCTGTGCAAGATGAATTTTCCACTTACTGTACCTCGCCTTTTTAATCTTATACTCTGTACAATCAAGCAATTTACTTGCAGAGGGAGAGAGGGATGATGACTTTGTTTTTTTCGTCCTTGAACGAGGTTGAAGTGGGGTCAAATGATCAGAATGGATTTTATTGAAACAGTCCTGTGCAGATTTTCCTGGCACCTGCAGCAGATTTTGCAATGGCAACATAAGGTCACAATGTTCACCTTATGGTCTGATGTAAAAATTTCTATCTGATATATACAGCCAGTAATATTCACTAATGAATCTTACATAGCAACTATGGTTGAAATAAGCATTATACATGTAGCCAATATGACTTGACCTGAACACAAAATATGGAAAAAGAGGAAGAATGATGTAAAGGAGGTTTAATTTTGAAGCATAAAAATTAGAAGAAAAATGTACCTTCTTGCCTACAGCTTGTCAAATTTCTTTATGAGAAGCACTCATTAGATGCTATGTAGGTTGAACTGTAAGAAGAATCATTTTCTCATTCCAGATTGAAATTCCTTAGTTCTCCTTGTTCAGTTTTCATAATACAATAAGTTTATTGTCAAGTAGACTACTTGTGCTTACTGAGAAAAAATAAGCTATTTTGTAACCACATTCCTTCATCTTTTTGACTGCCATTGCACTATCTCAACAATAATTACGTTGCCCAGGTCTCTTTCTAATTGTCATTGCTTTTCACGCGATCCACTTTCCGCCATCCTTTTTGCTCTGGATTACTTTGACCCTCTCATTCATCTCTTTGTATGCATTCGTTTGGCTAATTATATTCCTTGTCCACCTCAACATCTTTGCTTTGTCCATTCATAAACATGAAGGGGACCCAACATATTATGTAACACTGAGGATATGCATCATGCTCACTCAACTTAGCTGAATTGTTGCAATTATTTGTGGCATCCTACATTGCCATTTTGCTTTGTCCAAGGGTCAAGCCCACTATAACTACAAAATTGTCACGACCTCTTTTGCCATCTCGGAAGTTACAAGTTTCAAATCTAACTATTCCCCCAACCCTCCTCCCCCAAGATCCAGTAAATATTACCAACGCTATCCAGATTTCTGATAATCTAGTTCAAAAAAAGTACAATTATATGGAGCCATATTACCATTTTGATTTTTTTTTTATCCAAAGTGTTATTACTTCACTTTCCTTAATGACACCTTAACCTTTTCAGACCATGCCATATGTTTGCCAACACAAATAAGCCACTGCAGCTTTCATGCATCTATTAATATTCCGAGAGGTAATCCTCTAAATGAGGTCATGTGTAATTCTGCAGGTTTGCAAAAATCTAGAAATTCTATTCGATATTTGAAACCAAGAGATTGCACAAGACTTACACAGCAAGTAGTAATGCTACTTATCATAATGAAAGAAAGGGAAAAAAATATACTGATCTTATGCTCTATGCGTATCCTATAACCTTATTCTTTTTGTTTTATGAACTGTATAACATATATAAAATACACATAAATCAATACATATCAAGAACCAAAGAATATGTTACCAGTCCAGCAACTTTCCGCCAGAAGTGGGGCGTGGGCTTCACAGCAAAATAAGCTCTCTGCAATGTCAATTCTTGATCCAGAGTCCACCCTTCAACAGTCCCATTACTTTCCTCAAATTCATTTCTCTTCCTCTTAACCCCAACCTGTTCTCTTCCATTATTTTCATTGTCTTCCCCGCAAGACCTACGAGTCAATCTCTTTTTCGACTTACCCGTTAGTTGTTTGGACAAATTGGCACCGAGTTTCGCTTTATGTTTCGATGGTTTGACACCCACTTTAGCTCTGTCTTTATCTGATTCATCACTAAATCCATTACACTTACCACTGCCAATTGTCCCAGCATATTCATTGTTTTTTCCCCGTTTAGAACTACGTGTCACCCTTTTTTCAATACCACCCGTAAATTGCCTATGCGAGTGGATGCTCATTCCAGATTTACTCACAGCTGATGAAGCATCATGCTTGGACTTATCAGGACCAATCTTTTCAATACATCCAGCAATATGGCCTTTCTCAGAAAATCTTGAAGACCGTCTGAGACAACTAAATCCCTCAATCCCACCACTCAGTCTCTTAGATCTTCTCCACCCAGTATTCGGTATCCCAGAACTTTTTGACCCTTTATCTGATTCAATCGACTTGTTTGAAATTTCTACTTGGTTATACCTGGGAGTTTTCTTCGAAAAAACCTTCGGGGTTGAGCTCAGAAAAGGAGGATCCAAATAAGGGAACCGAATACCCTTTGGTTCGGCTTTAGGAGTCTGACAACCTTTGGGATCGGTTTGATTTGATTGGAGAAACCTCGGAGATCTTCGGAGAATGATGGAGGACGGTTCATTGTTGGAAGAGTTTCTCTGGGGCATTATCACAAACACCTTGGTTGTGCTGTGAGAGGGAGAGGGAAATTTCGGAATTCAAATTTTCAAAACCGAAGCGAGTTGGACACGTATTAGCTCACACGCGCAGATATCTACAAGGCCGCATCAAAGCCCAGTCCAATCTCCTAATTGCCCAGAACTATAATCACATACCATTTATGCCCTTAGATAAGTTTCTTATACCATAGTTGCCCAAAAGAAATAAATAGGATAAATTACACTTACACCCCCTGAACTATCAGAATAGCACACAACAAAATAAATATTTAGGGGTAGAGTTGAAGGAATCGTGTTTTTTTGTAGTTATTACCACAAATTCGTGAAACGAGAGATAGATTTTTGTGACCGTTGAGTGTCTGTATTGATTAGTTATTAAACAAAAACACCATTATCATGATCATGCAAATTGCCCCAATCAGAGGTATCTACAAAATATGTCATTCAATATGTATAAATGCTGACAAAAAAAATAAAGGTAAAAATGAGATAGTACGACGATTAGGCCCACCCAGATTGGGCTTGGCCCCCATCATCAACTGTGTGGATAAATTTAAAATTTTCTTCCCAAAAATGTTTTTTTTTTTTTTTTTTTTGGAGTGTGTGACCAAGTTTCCCAGCATAGGAAAGGACTCCAAGCATCTAACACTTTAACCTGAATGGTAGTTCAAGTAGTAATAGAAAAAAATTGTAAATTTATATGTCCTAAGTTTGAATTTTAGCAATCTCTTGAAATGAGGTCATAAGATATTTATTTCTCATAAATACCCTAATTTCGGCGTAGATGACATGTATTTGATCGAATCAAGGAAAAAATTAGTCGAGATACGCGTAAACTATCCTGGACGAGAAAATATTTATTATAACGGTAATACCACATAATAAGGTGATATGGTATTACCAATCAATAATATTAAAACAAATAAATAAATAGATGCCACAAAAATTAATAACTAACATGTCATGTAAATAAATAACTCTCCATTCTTCTTCCATGTAAGTTCAAGTGGAGTTCACCTTATCTATTTGATGTTTTATTATTAATTAATTATACTATGTCATCAATGATGACATACTATCACCGTTACATTCAATATTTACTCGTATGTATGTCTTTAAGAGCTCAAACGAATTTTTTGGCATGTCTATTTTCCCTTTATGTATGCATCAAGCAATCTTAAGAGGATACATACATGAATTTAGGCCTTTGGTTCTCTCTCTGTCTCTCTTTCACACATACACACACACACAAGCACTTTCTCATGTAATAACTACCCTATTAAAGTAAAAGTAATCGAACGTAAGAGTTTCTTCCCGTCCATTAATTAGTATATTGGAGTTTTTTTCATCTAGATACTTAGAGAGAGAAAAGAAAATGGCCCACAAAAATATTGTAATCAAAATTTATTCATGAGGAACCCCACTCAAGCAAGTTGATTAATTTTAAGCCCCTATAAGCCACACCTTATAATAATTTAATGAAGTGCCACACTTGTCCACCACATCCCATGATTGGCTGCCCAACGATTTAACCTTAATCAATATCCTTGATGACCCAACTCGAATCCACTAAACTAAGATATCCCCCAAACAGGATAGAGAGCAATTTGAGAGATGCCAAATCTTCCTGGCCATACCTCCACCTCAAAGGCTTAAGAGCAAACAATAGAAGAATGCAGGGGCAGCACTATGTTTTGGATGATTGATACCTAACTTTGTAGAGGATTTCCACTATAAATTCATGGCAAAAAACAATGCTCTATATTCAATAGATTTCTTGTTTCTTGTGCTTATAATACCCCACTTCATCTACATCAATCTCTTGAGATGTTGGCAAGAACCTAATCTTTGTAAAGTAAGTCTTTATTATTATTATTTTTTTTTTTTTTTGTAGTTTTCTTGGAGTTTGTCTCGTGTCGATAAAATAATATTTTCTAAACTAGTACATAAAACCGTATCAATCGCTGTGAAATATCGATTGATTTCTTATTTATCATGTCATAAGTACACTTTATTATTTTCTGATTCTATCTTTCAGATTTTGTGCATGTGTCAGCACTTGTAAGTGAAATCATCCATGAGGAACACCATTGTAGATAATCCCACAATAATAAAATAGCACATCTCAAACCAATATGATTCGCAATCATAAATTAGTTTCACAGTCAAGTAGTTTAACCATCGTATCCGAACTAGGATTACAAGAATCTTTAAACTTATTATTAGGAAAAGTTGGTTGTGTTAGATAATATTCCATCATGTTAGCTAATGAAAACAGCTAAAGCTTTGTAAGATATCAAATCAAAGCAAACTAAACAACAAAAGCCTTACCCCATGGCTTTGTGAGATACGTTGTTCATTTTAGGGCTATCCCAAAAATTTCATTACCAGTGCTGGCTATATAAAGTAAGTTTTCATGATTATTAAAAGATTGTTTGGAGGAACAAACGAAATCACTTTGTCCTTTCCCTTGGTCAATATTAACTTAGTGGGAGAGTAAGAAAATTATTTATCTTTCTACCCAAATTGAACGATTAAGCTAATTATAGTATATTTTATCCTTAATCTTTCTAGGTGGTGCTCAAATAAACGTTTTTTCTCCCTCTCTTATTCTAATTCTTTTGACTTTCACACACTGAATATAAATGATTATGATGTTTCTATTTTCTACGACAGCATGATCTTTTGTATTTCTCAAATCTTTCGAGTTTTGGGCACTAATTTAACCAATTAAATTTTTTTAATTAATTTTAAGTTTAATTGCACTAGAGATCCCCAAAAGTATGTGGTTTGTCTCATTTTAGTCCTTAAAGAAGTATTAAATATATTTCTATGTGGTTGTTCAAGCCGATAACGTCGAGATTGTTAATAATTTTTTTTATTATAAACTTATCACATAATACCTAAATATGGGCAAAAAAATAATTTAAATAACTCTTGACCAAAATTTTAACCAATTTTGATAATAAAAAAAAATTACCCAAATTATACAGTTTTGATTATGAATTATTTAAATTTTGGTCAAAAACTACCTATATTACACATTTTTTGTCAAGAGCTATCCAAATTTTAGTCAAGAGTTACTCAAATTATTTTTTACTCATATTTAGGTATCATGTCACAAGTTTGTGATAAAAAAATAGTTACCAATTAGGATGTTGTATGCTTGAAGAACCACATATAAACATATTTAATATTTCAGGGATCAAAATTATGCAATTAAAATATTTGGGATCAAAATAAAACAAACTCTATAATTCGGGAACTTCCATCGTAATTAACCCTTAATTTTGACTTCATACTCTCATGTCGGCATTCACATAAGTGATATAATATTTTTCTTTTTCACACAAACTCCATGTCCCACACACTGTTTATGGTATGCATATCATCTGCAACATGGTGATCTTTTGAGTTTTGGCCACTATTTTAACCAATTTGATCTTGCTAATTTTAACCTTTAAGACCGCACTATTCAAGCAGCGTGGGACTAATTTCATTTTGAGTGATTTGGACTAAATTTCGCATTTTGACTGAAATTTAACAAAAGTGTTCCATGGCATCGGAGGAATATTGATCTTTTAATTTCAAGTGGTAATAGAAACGAACTGTAAATTCATACGTCCTTAGTTCGAATCATGACAACCATTTGGGGTCAAGTCATGAGGAAATGAGTGATTTATCCCTCATTGATACCCTATTCTCGAAGTGGATGGTCTGTCTTTAATTAGACCAGAAAAAAGATTAGTCAAGATGCGCGTAAATTGGTCCAAACATTTTTTACCGTTGAACTTAAAAAAAAAAAAAAAGAATCTTGATTGTTGTTATAACACCGGACACCAAAATCTGAGATATTTAATTTATAATCCAAGATAATGATCTTCTCTTTACTAAAGTATTAGAGTAATTGTTTTGTGACAATTAACAAATAATTCAAACACTAATCTTTGTCACTACACTGAAATGAAAAGAAACCAAAGTTGAAGGTTCCATCATCATCCACAGATGAGATAAGGCCACTAATAATAACCCACTAACTAATGTTCTTGAAATGGGCCATCTCCATGTGCTTTTGTTGCACAGGAGCTCCATTAGGTGGGGTGCTTATCATCCGTACGTTACAAATCCTACTTTTCACATAGTTTTTTTTTTTTTTAAGAGAAAACTTCATACCTCAATATACTCTGTTATGATTATATTTTTTTAAATTACCAATCGTTTCAATCACGTGTTATTTTACATTAGCAAATGTTTTGTGAAGCTTAGATGCACACAATCATCCCGTTAAAATTATAATTTTATGGGATCAAAAAAATTCAAAATGACATGTTAGTTTATAACTCGTTCTTCTTCGACTATTGAATTAATGTGTGGGGTTTTTGTCATGACTATGTTTGCTTTATTATTTGTTGTTTTTTGGCCAAAGAACAAAACATAAAATATGATTTATTGTGCAATATATAGGAAGGCAGTTGGGGTCATAACATTATCCTTATTGCTGGAGAGTGGAGGAGACCCACCCCCTCACATTGCTAATAGTAATAGTCCTTTTTTCAGAAGCATTCTCAGTGATTGTTTCGTTTGTGTCTATTCATTCGAAGTCCTTTTCACAATTCAAATGACACAGACAAGAGACCACTAATACTCATTTGAGGAATAGTGTGATGACCAAGAGTAGTTGGGTTAGAAAGATGTCATATGCTTTAGTGGTTGGCCTTGTTAAGAAATTACGTGATAAAATTCTCCTTCTGCTTGGAGGTTTGTGAAAGTTTAAACACAATTGCATTCTAGTATTGCTAACCTTAAAAAATCTTAAGTGTATGGGATGTTTATATTGGACCCGTTTGGAGCTGATTTTTTTGGATGCAAAATAAAGCTTTTAACGGGACTTTAGGCAGCTCAGTAACCACAAATTGACACATGGATAATTATAACCGTGATGAATTGCAAAGGACACCAGACAGGGACGCAAAGGAGTTATGACATGGAAATGCCGAGCACCACTTATTGAGCCTAACATTAAAGATGATATGACAGTTCATTAATGACAACTTGAGTGACTGTGACAGAGTCATTAATGAGCATTTGTGTCCTCGAGACCCGTAAAGACAGTCATCATTACAAGGCATTAATTACCATTACGGCGACTCGTGGTCCTCGGCGAACCCCGAGATGCTTATTCACGAGCAGTTAACGCTTGGGCGTAGGTATAAAGCACCAAACAGAGGTTCTTAAATAATCTGTGATAGACAGTGAATGCTCGGAGGATCCCGAGCACAGACTCACCCTCCCGAGGGGATTAATCTTGAGAGAATTTGACTGAATTGTCCTCATAATGTTTGTATATGAGAGACAGCCATTAAATACTGAGATGAGACTCACAAACCCCCTAATCATTATTAGTTCAGGTATAAATACCCTTCAAAAAATTGAATAAATGTATGAAAAACTAAATCTAGAAAATGCACTGTACTAATGTCTCAAATGCCAACTGACTTAAGCTTCAGAGGGGATTAGTCGGGTGTTCACCCAGCCCCTTTCCTAACCTTTTGATTGTCTCAGGTTCATCATCCAGCGGATCGTTATTTCTACTCATTGCAGAAATTCACCCGTGCAATTTTGAAAAGTGAAATGAAAAAATCAGAATTAAAAAAATTCTTGGAACCATCAACTTTTCCTTATAAACTTTGGATAAGCCTCATTTTTCAATTTTTTCTTAATATTAATAAAAGCTATTTTTGTCCAAAAAACTATCCAATAAATCCGGGTTCAAACGAAACAGATTTTTTTTTCATATACAGATGCCAAAAAAAAACTGAAATTTTCAGCTACCTGTAATACAGGCCCATTATGTTTTCTTTTGATTCTTATGGATACACGTACATGTAAATGGTAGTTCAGTATGTGAGACTTCGGCTTTTGTGGAGAAGCATGATAAGAATCAAATAGACACAATTTTATCTCTTTGTATAAAGGAAAGGAAAATTTTCAGTCACCCTCCTTCTAGTTTATTATATCTTTAAAGACATCTCATTTATTATCAAAAACATCATTGACATTCTTTGCAGTTCATATTTAAATATCACTGACACCTCTTACTATTAAATCACCATTTTTAATAAAAAAAATTCATCTAAAATACCAAAAATGCCTATACATAAACCCCAAATAATTTTTCTACTTAAAATTAGATTAAAATTCGAGCCGATTAAAATTTATTTTTTTACATATTAAAATTTAAGCTGATTAAAATTTGTTTTTCTACGTATTAAAATTTGAGTCGATTAAAATTCGATTTGAGCTAATTAAATTTTAATTTTTTTTAATTATTAAAATTCGAGCCAATTTGAGCTATACCTGAGTTGTTAGCACCGATTAAAATTCAATTCGTGTCAATTAAAATTTATATTTTTTTACTTATTAAAATTTGTGTTAATTAAAATTCGATTCAAGTTGATTAAAATTTATTTTTTACGTATTAAAATTGGAGTCAATTAAAATTTATATTTTTTTATGTATCAAAATTCGACCTATTAAAATTCAATACGAGTTGATTAAAATTTGATTCTACCTGATTTTTAATTGGCTCGAATAAAATTTTAATTGACTCAAATTTTAATACAAAAAAAAATATAATTTTAAATGGACTCGAATTTTAATACGTAAAAAATAAATTTTAATTAATTCAAATCAAAATTTAGTCGATCAGAATTTTAATACATAAAAAAAATTTAAAAATCGAAGGACCATTGAAGATATACTTATCTAGAGGAGGTGTGAATGAAGTTTTTTATCAAATATATCATGATAAATTTAGTTTACATTCTAATTAATATATTTAATATGATAGGGGGTGTCAGTGAAAATTTAAAAAATAGAAAAGGTATTCTTAAAGATATGATAAATTAAAAAATGTGTGACTAAAAATTTTCCTAAAGAGATTGTTTCGGTGAATAATAATGATTATAAATAATTCAAATCAATATCAATGAAGGAAAAATCATTTCATAAATAACAAAAAATAAATAAATTTGATACAATAATACTAAAAAAAATGGGGGGAATGCAAGTGGGTTAAATCAAAACACAGTGGTAATTAAAAAAAAAAAATAGGGAAAACCGGAAAAGGGATTGGTGTACTGGGAATACGAAGAAAGTGACAAACAAAACGGAACAAGTACAATATAAACCAGCAACGGAAAAGTTGGTGCTGCGCTGAACAAAAACACTTTCAATGAACAGGGAAATTAGGTCAGGAGTTGTAGTGCGGGAACAAAGTAGTGAATTTAGTCTTCCTGGGACATCATGTCCTGGTCCCACTCTTCTTCGAGATGGAATCATTTAGTATGATTGTCTATATCCTAAGCCACCCCTCACTAACCTCATGCTTTGGCATATGATTTTTGTATCCTGTTAAGAATGGGATCCTTAATTTTTCTTGGTGTATTAGTTATCGTGAATTCAAGTTGGACTCAATAAACATAAGTGAATTTTTATTCATTAAAAAAATATTAGAGGAGATGTTGAGTCATGTTAGTTGATCAGTATGCTATGTCCAAGTCGCATAGAGATTTGTCTGGAATACAAAAATGAAAAAATTGCAACGCAGAATCGAAAACGATTGAAAAAATTATCAAAATAGTTCGGATGGAAAGACAACAGATGTTACTATGTTAATATGTCAAGTTCGATTTTCATAAGACAATTATGATTCATACCATTTGCATAACTTATTGTGTGATTGTGTTAGTTCGAAACTGTTAACGACAAGTTCAAATAATACATAGTTAGAATGATTCGTCATTGATACAAAAAAAAAAAAAATCAAAGGTTTTGTTATATAGATTTTATTGTTTTCAATTCATTTTGTTATTTTATAATGACCAATGATTACAAATACTTCAAAATCTATGACGGAAGAATGTTTTTTAAAATAATACCAAAAAATAAAATAGGAGTACCTTAGGTTTATCCCTATTTTGGTAGCATAACAACAGGAAGATGAAAGTGGCAAAATGGGGAATGGTCACTTTCATCGCAACGATGATGTGAATCATTTAGAGACATGCTCTAATTGAGTTCAAATTACGGTGGTTAGATATTGAGTTCGAGAAAAGAGTCGACGTAAATCTGAACATCACGTAGTAAAAAAATAAATAAATAATGACGTGAATGATAGATGAAAAGTGCCAATCTTAAACAGTATGAGGCGGCAAATGATCTGAATTCCACTTGACACTGCCAGTACCCAGCATGATATTTAATCAGTACATGGTGATGTGACCTAAACTCTTCTGTTTCAGTATTGGATTGTTGCTAGATTTGCCAATTGTGGAAGATCATGGCAGACAGGCAATGAGAGAGAGAATTCGGCTTAGATTGACTTCTCAGCATCTTTTTCCTTTCTCCAGGTGAAATTTCAGTAATAATGCTCTTATTGGAGTTCAAAAATGGTCTTACCAACCTACTCAAAAGACAGATTTGATCCATTTATAATACCATCATTGACACCCTGATTATGCTTTGACTAATGAGTTTTTGCAAGAAAAAACCCTCACTACTTTGTCCTCTTAATTCATTGGATCATAATAAGTTTTTTGGCAATTTAACATGCTATTTAGGTCATGTTATCGATTTTGTAAAAACATCATGTCAGTGTAAGAGTTTAGTTGGATTCTGCTTGTTCGTAGAGGTCACCACATCTAGATGAAAGTTATAGCCTTAATTCACGGTCCGAGTTTCATCTTGAGGATAACAAAAAACTAAACTCTAGGTTAGTTGGTAAAAGTTATAGAGCTCCTCTTCCTCCATCTCTTAATTCCCTTCCACCAATGACTGTCCAGTATCTCTAAGAAGTGTCTAATCCCTCAAACTTGACACTGGAGTGGAGAATAATACAGTTTCGAGGCGAATAGCTCTTTTTTAAGCTCAGGAAAGAAAACGTGTCAAAACTATATGCAATCTGGTCGAGAAGTCTAGTAAAATTGGAATGATTGTGACTCTCGCACAAGGATGACACACAAATGGAGAAATTGTTCAAATTTTTTACCCATCAATATAAACAGAATAATAAACCATGTATGGCCCATATAACTTCAACATATGGATTAGGGAGCTCTTGCTCATTTTTTGATGTTGCTAAGAGTGATGGAATTGTGTTTTCCACTAATGCAAAGAGTATGATATAATTGTATGCTACTCTTAGTTTACTACTTCAACACTTTAGGTTAACTCAAAAGAGTAGCTTAAGTAGTAATATGAACGAATTATAAATTTAAACGTCTTGAGTTTAAATTTTGACAATTCCTTGAGAGCAGGTCAAGAGAGATTTATCCCTAGTCCCGATTTAGATGACCTGCCTTTGACCGAACTGATGAGAGAATTAGTCGAAATGCACATAAATTGATTCAGATACCCTTTGACCGTTGAACCAAAAAAAAAAAAAAACACTTCAGAGAGATCATATCCTATAACGTTAGAAATCTTGAGATCGAGCCTTCTCAATCACCTCGAAAGATTTATCTTGATAATTATTTGTGAGAAATTCCATGTGATTATGAATGAAACTTGTTATAGAAGCAAAAGGGGAATTTGATTTAAGTTTAATGACATATGTTATGTACAACAAATGATGATTTTGCTAATACAAAGGCACTGCTATTCTTGGGGGCTTGGGCGGCTTCTGCACCTGTACAATGATCTTTTCCGGTCTTGCAGGCTCACATGGACATGGCAATGCTATGAACTTTGGAATCCGATCTCCTGGCATAAGTACTGGCAAGCTTTGGTTTTTATTTTGCTTTAAATCCTGTTCAAAAAAATAAAATCAGATATGAAGAAAATCTATTTGGAAATCTAACAATTCAGGTATAATATCAAAAATTATATTTTTTTGGGGTTAAATTATAATTCTTTGAATCAAATTAATTATATCTGAATATAGATAGAGCATAAATATAATAAAAAAAATTAAGATTAACTCTCAAAGGTAAAATCTCAAACGATAGGATAGATCCCAAACATTCTATTTAAGTATAACTTGATTTAAAAAATTATAATTTTAATAAAAAAAACTTATAAATTTTAGTACGATAATAAAAAATAATCTTTTGGTACAACTTTCTTATCCTACTGATTCTAAATTTACAACCCGTCCTTATCAATAGGTATGCAATCAAACATTTTGTATATTAAAATTGTTTGTGGGCTTATCAGTATATTTTAATCATTGGGGGGGGGGGTTGAATGAAGGGTAATTTTTACCATGGGGGTGGCTTCAAGCTTCGAGGGCTCTTCATCACTACCAGCCTCGGGATCCGTACCATCGGCGAAAGATCGGCGGAGGGACCGGAGCTTGTCCCAGTGGTAGCAACATGAGAAGATGCCACTCAGACTGAAAATGATGATCAAGAGGAGGGCTGTCCCGAGAGGGAAGCCTAAGGACGGCCGAGATGCGTCCACGTGTGGCGGTGCATAGTAAGGACTCTCCATCACTTGTACTACTCTTGCTTAATCTTCTTCCTCCTCTCATGAGGGGGTGAAAGACAACACTTTACTGTAACAAGAAGAAGAGTATATACGTAAGCTGAGAGAAATACAGAGAGAGAGATAGAGAGAGGTGGGTGTTGATGGTTTTCTGGTTTGGATTGAGACAGAGTGGGAAGAGAGGCTGTGGTGAGAATTTATAAAAGGGATCGAAGAGGACAGGGGGGGGGGGGGGAGAGTGGAGGCGTACCTGTAAAGGTACGCCTGGTGTCCCGGCTGTGGTACGGAAGAGGGGTGGGGGCCCAGTTATCTCGGTGGTGGGCATGAAAGCTTTTGTTCATTTGCTGGGGAATAAATAAACAAAGAAAAAGAAGATGAGAGGAAACGAAAAAGTTGGAAATTCCTGTCTAAAAATGTGAAAGCAAGTAATGAAATTTTGAAAAATGGGAAAAACGCCCTTTAGCTGGCATCTATATGTAAAAGGGCTGCCCTTACCTTTGTTGGCGCATGAGTAAATTAGTGCCCAATTTTTATTTTTTTTTTTTCAACGGATAGGAATTTGTACAATTTACATACACCTTGTTTAATTTTATCTTAGATCAGGTCAAATACAGATCATTCACATTGTAATTAAAGTATGTATTTATGAAAGATAAATTTCTCATAACCTTACCCCAAATAATTATCAGAATTCAATCTCATAACTATAAATTTATAACTCGTTCATGATATCACTTAAACCTAAGACTTCTAAATTGGCAGAAGACATATTCAACCACCGAAATCACTGGACCACCCCTAAGAATTTTAAAACGGGGTTGAATGTTGGGAAATGTTGAACTATAATGTTTTAAGTTATAATTATTTTAAAAGCTTAAACTTTTAGAACATATAACTAATGGTTCAAGTGGTATCAAATAAAGAGTTCATGTGTTTAAATCTCGCCAACACCTTGACAATTAAAAAAATTTCAAGTCCAGTTCTCCAGCATGGACTGTTTTACACAGCAGTTATCCTCTCTGGAGCATCAATTCCGGCATCATTTGATCTGGGAACATGATTCCCAAACCACTATCTATGGCATTTCTTTGTTTTTGGTTGATCTGGTTATATCTATGGCATTTCAAAGGGGCTGATTCAAAGTGCAATTTTATGAATGCCAACCTTAAATATTGGTTGATTTCCTTTTAACTGTCTCGCTGACAATCTTATTCGGAATGGTTGGTTGCCATCGGTTTTGGGTTTGGGGGAATTCTCTGCTTGTACTATTGCATCTGATCAAATTTGATTCTAGGAATGGCATAGCTCGGATTGAAACTCGGGTACAATTCAAATTCATTAAACACAACTCTGATTGAGTTTTTTTTTTTGTGCCGAATACAATTCAAATATTAAAAATTTGTATTCAAATACTTAAATCGGATTGGGCAAGCATGCCAATGGGGTCTATAGTAGTTTCTTGTTTGATATACTCGATGCGCTACTCCATATTTCTTAGGAGACATGTTCTAAACTCGCTCGAATTATGGTGGTCAGTATCACAGAAGTAGTTGACACAAACCTAAACACTCGATAACTAAAAAATACTTTAACACGTTACTTGAGCTGTAAATTGGAGTCACTGACTCACACTCAGCCATATGCACGTCATTTTCCATAGTTTTTCGGTCTTTTACTTGAAGAAGTCTTATCCAATAGACCCAATGGCCATAGCTTACTTCCCAACAAGGTTATGTAATAACAATGCCTGCTTTTGCTTCAAATAAGGTTATTTTCCACTAGACTAGTGCTCTTTCTTAATTACTTTCCTCTCGGCAATGTTAATCCTCTTTACCATTTTGGGACAAGTTCTTATCCTCTGGATTTAAGGAATATTATCATTTGTAACTGTTGTAGTTATAATCTAATTTATTAGGGTTTTGTCTTTTCCCTTCTTTTTACTTTTTTATCCTTATTGTACGGGGCTCTACACTTTGTTTGTATCCTTTTTCACTCACGTCTATCACAAGTTGGTATCAGAGCCAACTACCCTAACCTTAACCCTATCTCTAGCCTCCGCCAAACATCGCAATCAGCGAGACAAAGACACAGCCAAAGCCCACCGACGGTGAACACCGAAATCAGGTACCACTCCACCGACTGCCTACACCTAAAATCATCAGCATCCACTCCACCGACAATCACCACTCCACCGTCTACCTACACCACCGATAGCAACACAATCTGCCCAGCGAAAGCGAAATCAACTCCTCACCGCAATTCATTATAACTCAGCGAAAGCGAAATCAACTCCTCACCGCAATTCATTATAACTCACTCCTCACCACAGCCTACACCACCGACAATCTGCCCACTCGATCACCAATACACTGCCCATCCACCGACTCATATTAAATCAACCCAAGTCAGTTGGTATCATATTAAGTCAGTTGATAGTAAATCAACCCAAGCCAAGTCAATAAACGGAACCCAATCCAGACCACCCCAAACAGTCATATTAAATCAACCCAGACCAGCCCAACAACTCATTATCAAAACCCTAATAAACTAGGTTATAACTCCAACAGTACCATTTTAAGAAGACCTTATCCACTGAATTCCAGCAATGTTTACCCTATCAATGTCGCCTTCAAATACGGAGCTGCTAACGTAAACTTTTGGATTGGCTCGGATTGAAATTTTTGTACAAATTCATTCATTTTCTAAAGAAATCAAGCTCGAGCTCAATTTTTGTTACTGGCCCAGCCTAATGAACAATTTATTCAGCTTGTTTTATTCTCGTGAACATATATTATATAACAAAGTATGCTAATGTATATGGTTATATTTTGCAAGCGAAGCTTAATACTCGAGTTTAAGAGCTCAATGTCGAGTCGAGCCAAACTAAGTTCCCAAAATATCAGGGAGCCGAGTTTAAAACTTGTAATTCGGGGTGTCAATTCATGTCGTGTCGTATGACCCACGTGTCGGTATTTTGTGTAATGTTATTATTATTCGTATCGTGTACATGTCAAGACCCACGGAAAATAAAATAAAATTATTTGATGAGTTTTAAGTATCAAATATTAATCTATATCATTTATTATATGTATTTAATAATCGTGTCAATTTTAGAATCATGTTGTGTTAGATTCATGTTAACAAATCAGAGTTGACATCCCTAATTATAATGATTCCTAGCTGCTCATGAACCTTGTTTCAAAATAAACGAGGTATACCTGAAAAGTTTAATACTTGGTGCGATTCAATTCATTTGCACCCTTAGAAATATTGCAGCCACTTTCTTTTTCCTCATTTCTCATTCCCAACTACCGTTACTTGTCACTACCATCATCACCACCCCACCACCACCTTGGGTCGGTTCGAAGTCTGGGTCTGAATCAAGTCGGGGTTCGGGTCGAGACCCGGTTCGGTTCGGGGCTAGGTCCAAGACTAGTGCTCGGGTCTAAGGTTTCAAATATTTATTTATCTAAATATTTGAGTGAATTTTTAATTCTATTCTAATGCTTAATTCTACTTATTACCAAACATTAGAATAATAATATACATTTCATTCTATTTCTATCTTGATTTCATTCTCTTGTAAAAACATTACCGCGTACCAAACATAACATACTCTAATCAAGTGTTTTACGAGACTAAATCATAGTTAGTGAAACCCACTAGTCCAATTGTACACACAAATTGGTAAGGAAAAAATGATAAAACAAGGTTGCCCAGAATATATTGTGTAGACTTCTAGATTGAAGTTTGCCTTCATTTGGGTCGAATGTTTGTTGATTTGGGGTTTTCCCCTCTCTAGCTCATTATTCCCATTCGACCAAACAACTGTTTTAATGAGGCTGACCTTCGGCCCAATTGTCTCAGCCCATTTAATCCATATAAGTGCATTCCTGACTAGTGGGTTTCCTTACTCCTTCACATACTTCAACTTGACCATCATGTAAGGTGGTCCAGTGGAGTGTCGGTCGAATTTTTTATTTTGAGGTTGGAGGTTTAAGTCTTGGAGTCCACATTGGGAATCGGTGATTAACCGTTATGCTAACCTAGTTAGGTTTGTTCTTAAGAGGTTTAACGGGCGCGATTAAAGGTCTCATAATCCAACCAGTGATGGCCTATTGAGGTGGTCTTTGGGCGATTTTTTTTGCTCCCACCTTTTTTCAACGAGCAAAACAAAAAAACACATACTTCAATTTGGGCCTATCTGCTTCAAAAGAGTTTCCATCCTCATAACATGGTGGTGGGAGTGGGAAGTAGGGTCAAAACAATGTCTCTTATCTCATATTCTATGAGCAAAAGAAACTAAGATGGTTCCATCAAATAATCTATTAATTATATCATATGGTAATAAGAAAATATAAAATTATACTCAACTAATCAAATTCAAATTTTGATAAAATAATTCAATCCAATAATAAGCCTAAATACATGAAATAAAGCCACTTGTTAATTACAATGGTTAACAAGTCCAAGCCCAAGACCAAGTCGGGCTGTAGACCCCCCCCCCCCCCCCCCCCAATCCATTCGTTTTTGTTTTTTCTGGGCTGATTGTTTGGCGGAAACTTAAGTATAACACAGAATAACAGATTACTAGAGTGACTTCATACTAAGTTATAAAGATATTTCGGACTCATGCCCAAACTCTATTATGTAGTAGAAAACAAAAAAAAAAAAGGACGCATACATAGCAGATACGTACGTACCTCTCACACGTGAGTCCTGCTCCTCTCAGATGATCGATGAGAGCGAAACTAGAGTGGACCCCTCCAATCATCGCTAGAGCAATTGACCTTCCAATACAATACAACGGACAATACAAAAATTATACAATTTACAATGTGCAATGTAATAGCTTCAATGCGTGTCAGTTAAGCCACATGCATTAACCTCTGTCAACAGTAAGTTTCCGAGGAGATAACGTGTCAGTCTCTTATTGGTTTTGTATACATCCCCAACCCCCCCCCCCCTCTCCATTAAATTTGTGCCCAGTTCGGAGACACACACACACCTATTCAAGACACTTTGGATAACATAATCCATTACAAAGTTGAGTTGAATTCACGATTTATATACAATATAATATCTCAACACGATATAATTATAAATGAGGTGAATATCGGGATTAAATCTATAATTATAACTAGTCAAAAAACATGAGTGCATGGATACTCATGTTCAAAAAAAAAAAAGCCTATTGCTCTCCATTTCAAATGAATTTATAAAAATATAGCCATCTTATTAAATAAATTTTAACACTAATATTAAAATTTAATACAAATTTGATACTGACACGAACCGGTCTGTGTCTTAACTGGTTCACTTATTGCTTTTTTGAAGAGCACCTAATTGGTTCTCGCAAGACCCCGGTTTATGGTTTTCTTAACCGTGGTTGAGTTTTTTTCTAACCACGGTTAGATGGAAGTGACAGGCAAAAGCGGAGGTCTTCCGGCATTGGGTCCCTTTGTCGTTGCACAGCCCCGCAAAATCTGTGGGCCTAAAGCTATAAATCCCACTAAATTAATCTCATCTTGAGTTTTTTAATCATTTCTCTTACAAAATGTCGCTTTCAACCTCCCAATACATACATGTCATCTCTATGTGCATACCTGCCTCTTTCAACAGTGATATACAATTAAACGCCAGTCAACCATGGGGATTCCACATAATTTAAATTAAATTAGGGTTAATTGAGTTGAGCATTTAGGGCCTGTTTGTTTGGGAGTTTTAAGAAAAATAGTTTGATAGGTCTGTAATTTCGTGTTTGATTAATATTTTTAAATTTGTGATTCATATCTCAGTTTATAAGTAATTTGGTGTATTAAACTCACATATATAGAATTGGACAAACATAAGGGGTGAGTTTCATATATTTTAACCTAACTTAAGTACGCCAAATGACCTTTCTATTCCGAATAAAATAACTTATCTACCAAATCACATCTTAACCCCCCAATTATTCATCTCTATAATTAAACAAATATGAATATAAATTAGATTGACCAATAAATAATATACTCAATTATAAAATAACCGTATGTTAATAATTATGATAAAATTCGTGAGTCTTATATGTGTATATGTTACTTACTAAATTTGGGCATGAATATGATTCATATATAAATTTCATGTACACAAAGATAGAAATTGAATTTAGAAAGATTTCATAAAACCAACCCAATCCCTCACCCCCAAAACCATCCAAACATGCCTTTAGAGTTTTAGCATATTTAAGTTCAATTTGAGTTTGGTATCATTAGTTTGAACTCATTATTGGTATGATTTTTTATTTAGGTTTAGTTGAAATTATTGATCACATATTGCAATTTTATTCAACTCCATAAATTTTAATGTTACAAGATTGAATTTGAATTTCAATTCAAATTATTCCTAAATAACATACATATTGAAATTTGAACCTAAATTCTTCTAATTAAAATAGAATAGGGAAATACTATGTATCACAAATTTACAACCCAAATTTTTATCCCAAATGAAGGGGGATCGTTGATGAGTGGGTCCCATCAACTTTTTTAAATAGGATCCAATGATACTCCTTCATTTTGGATGCAAATTTAGGTTGCGGATTTGGGATATATAACATTGTTCAATAGGATAATACTATTTGGATATAAAAATCTAACCTAATTTGCTGATATAATGATGTGGCTTCATAAGAATCATTAGATTAACAACAAGTTCTAATGTTTGATAGAGTTTACAGTGAATTAGATCAGTAAATTATGTCAATAAATTAAATTCTAATGACGTTACTCTTAAAAATAACACATATTGTCCACCAAGGAATTGCTATTTGTCAATATGAATAAAATCATAAATTTTATCATAAAATGAATTGAGCTCAAACCCATCAAATTGTTCGACTTTGGTTAAATATAACGAGTTTGAACTTTAAGATGGTTGGTTCGAATCTGATCGTACTCATTTTTTATAATAGTATTCGGCCGGAAAAAAAAAAAAAAAAATTTTTTGATTTATTTCTTTGAACACAAACAAATTGAACGAATATACTGGTATGCATCATGTATGCATGACGTGGGAGTGAGGTGGGGCTGGGGAGTATGGATGTTGCTGCATGTGGCATTGGCATACATGCCCATGCCAATAACATATTAAAAGAGGTGGAGGCAAGCGTGCAAAGTTAAAGTGGCAGCTAATGATGCTTGTGAGACCAAAAACAAATATGGCATACATAAACAATCATAATAAGGAGAGAGTGAGAGAGAGACGCAGAAAGAAGGGTAATGATGGAAAACAAAAGTAATTAGGAGCGAGAAGAGAGAGAAACGTTTAGAGGGTGCGTAGGTTAAATGTCTTGCTCACCACCCGGCAATGAAACTTCAAAGGCCGCTTTCTTGTCCCCCCATCACTGTTCCACCCCCTGTTTTCCTCTGTCCCCTCTACAATCTTTAATCCGCTCTTCTAATAAATGCTCCTCCTTACACCAACTCCTCCCTTTTTTTCCTTTTTCACCCTTTACCTTTCTCCTTATTCCACCAGTTTCTATTAGGTTCATCGAATTGTGATTTAATTCGATTGGAATACAAATTTATTATTAATATATGAATTTATTTTTAACAAATTATTTAATTTAGAATTTGAATTTGTTGTATCAAATTTTATAGATTTTGATTTTCATTTAGCATCAATTATAATTCTGTTCCAGTTTGATTTATTATTATGTATGTAATAAATTTAGTAATTATTTAATGAAATTAAGTTAAAATTTAGTATAATTTTTTAAAATCAACTTTTATTAATCTATTCAAATCAAATGGGATTTTCGAATCTAATACTCAATTTTTAAGGAATTTGAACATGAATTATAAAAATAAAACTTGTTCAATAATTAATTTTAATTTTTCAAATTGGATTTAAATTCGAATAACCAAAATCCCATATAAATTTTGACCCCGGTACTGACTATAATCAATACAGAAGTTTGTAGAATTATAGGTGTGGAAGTGGCATTATTGTATTCCCACGTTGGCCATTAATGGGACGAATTTGGACCCCACTTGACGGCTGTATTTAGAGTAGGTGTGGGACATGTGGGGTATGCCCATGGGGGTGTTTTTGTCAATTTGGTTATAATAATGCTTT
Organism: Ilex aquifolium; assembly: GCA_951799425.1. Classification (NCBI taxonomy): domain Eukaryota; kingdom Viridiplantae; phylum Streptophyta; class Magnoliopsida; order Aquifoliales; family Aquifoliaceae; genus Ilex; species Ilex aquifolium. The sequence goes on along the minus strand of OX637398.1, from coordinate 5,644,864 downwards.
GAGAGTAACGAGTGGAGTCGTTGAATTTGGTATTTTTGGCTAAACAAGAATCTGGTAGGCTTCATTTTCCAATTATCAATTACTGCAAAAATGCAAGTATTTCCACTTTGCCTGCCCCTTTTATGTCCTGAAACTTAGAAGAGCCGCGGGTACTCACTCAGGTGCATAGCAAATCACCAAGGTGTACCGATTTAATCAAAGTTTTATCCTATTTTGTTCATTTCGTATTATATCATTTAAATCAATTAAAAATAAACTCATAAAATGATTTAAATCACTTATAATTCATGATTAGATACTATTTATAATCTAATAATGATTTATCTTATCTCTTATATATTCGAAGGTTATATTTGTCATCTTAGAAAAAGAAGGGCATCTTCGTCATTTGACTAGAAAACCAGCGCATTATAGCTAAAACTGGAAAGCAACAACCAGAACTATCTTTACGAAACCTTTTCAATTTCATTGCGAAAAAAAAAAAAGGAAAGAAAATAAATATTCTCCCATACCACGTGTACCGACGACAGAGTCTTAAATTTTCTTGATCAACGGCCCAGATTCCCCAATCTCACTCGCGCATCCCATTCCTTGGCCAGATCAGCGCAGTAATGTAACTTATTTGGTCCGAATTCAGAGTCTAAAAACGACATGACTTTTTGCTCTAATTTCCCTTTTTGCCACTGCTCGCTTTTTTTCTTTTTTATTTTTCTCTCCCCCCAGCCTCGAGTTTCTCCGGCAAATAGCTCTAGCTTTTGATTACTTTCTGCTTAATGGAGGGACCTTAAAGCGTTCTCTATCTCTCTCTCTCTCTCCCCTTTTCGTTCCTCTGCGTCTTCCTGCTTTTTGCTAAGATTTCAAAGTACTAATCGATCTTCATATTCTCTGCAATTGATAAGCTACACTTGTATTGCTGAGGAAACATTCAACTACTGCTCTGGTATGTGTTTTGAATCTCTATTTTCCTTTATTTATTTTAAAATTTATGATAGGTTTATGATTTTTATTGGTCTTTGTTTTCGCGAAATGGAGCTCTGTTAGGTGAGATCTTAGTTATGCTTGAATTTCAATGCTTTAATCTGTGCTTCCGCTTAGCTAGTTAGCTCTACTGATAATGTCTCTGTAATATGCATTTGTATTCTATAATTTGTTTTTCTTTTTACCTGTTATCTTCTCTGCGCTTGTGATGCATTTCTCGCTTTTCTTATAATTTTTATATTTTTTTTTGTGGTATTCTGGATCTCTTTAGCGCCAGATTATTGTGGCTCGAGTGTTTTCTAGTTTTTCCTCATTTCTCAGCCTTTTTATTTGTCGGAAGCTGAGAATAAATAGTCGGAAGGTAGCTGAATAATTTGAGGAATTGGTTTTAATTAATGTATTTATTTATTAGTATTGCAGTATTTTTATGGAAAATTAAGTCAATTCCTTCAATTTTTGGTTGTATGGTTTTCATTTGATATCAGCCAAACAAGCGCAAAGTGGTGTTGTAATTAATTCATATTTAAGATATTTCAATTATAAGGATCATGTTCTTCAACTTGTGATCTTATTTCTCTGCTTTTTTTTTTTTTTTTTTGGTCTCTGAACTTATTTCTCTGCTTGGATTTGACCGTTTCTTATGCATTTTGGATTGATTTTAATGAAACCCATCTTATTCTGACATTTCTCGGGACTACACGTAATTTTATGCCTGCAACTTGGCATGCATGCAAATTTTTCTTTGATCGTTTAAGTTAGGGCTTCAAGTGGCTTCATCGTCGTTCCGTAGCTCTAATACTCCTGTGTAGTTTGTCATGTTGGTCTGAAGTTTTCGTGTCGTAAAATTCATTTGCGGAGTTATATCTGAGAAGTCAAGGATGCGCAGAATCTTCTTATTCTCCTCTTAATTTTCCAGAGAATTTGATAAAGTAGATTATTTGAGTGACAACATCCTTGATCTCATTTTGAGGTATCTATTGTTGGTCGCCCATTTTGCGAAACTTTTAATTTACACTACCTGTGGCAGCCACACTGTTTTAAAATGCTTCTCTTGATATCTTGAATTGTTACATGTATCCTCCGTTAGGATTCATTATAACTCAGCTCACATTGTTCTCTCTCTCTCTCTCTCTCTCTCTCTCTCTCTCTCTCTCTCTCTCTCTCATGGTGGCTATGTCTAGTTTTATATTTCATTGTAATTCAGTAAGTAAATGCTTTGTTAGGTGCATCAGAAAAAAAAAGAAAAAAGAAAAGGTGTGCATCAGGGCTCTTCCTTGTTTGGAGGACAATTAATGTTCCAGTATAGTCCCTTTCCTTTTTCCATCAAATGAAATTAGCAGATGTTTTTTGACTTACCTCCTTGTTACTAGACTCACCACGAAGTTGAATTCGTCACATGTTGGCAATGGACTTTGTGAAGTTGATCTTCTCCAAGGATATTGAGTTACTATTATTGTTTTCAGGTTGACAAGCAATTCTAGATATTTTGGGTCTGATGTCTCCACCGCTGTTGGGTGCTGATGGGGAAGGAGAGGGTAAGGTCTCCTTGCTGGCTTCTGCAGCCTCCATGGACTGTGTTTCTCAGAGTAATTCGGGCTTAAAAGAGCGTAATTACCTGGGATTGTCAGATTGTTCCTCAGTGGACAGCTCTGTTATGTCGAACTTGTCAGAGGAGAATAAGAACAATCTGAATCTGAAGGCTACAGAGTTGAGGCTTGGTCTTCCTGGATCACAATCCCCTGAACGAGATTCAGAACCTAACATGCTGAGCTCAGGAAACTTTGATGAGAAGCCCTTGTTTCCTTTGCTTCCTTTGAAAGATGGATTCTGCTCAGCATCACAAAAGACTGTTGTTTCTGGCAATAAAAGAGGGTTCTCTGACACCATGGATGAATTCTCGGGCGTGAAAGGTTCTCTGTTTACTGAAGGAAATTGGATGTTTAATGCAGGTGGTTCTAATTCTGATACGCATCAATCTGTGGGACAAGGAAAGTTTTCTAGTAATACAGGTATAAATGGAATGCAATCATCTAGGTCATCTGTGACTCAGCCTGCCATAATGAAAGATGTGTCCTCAAAGGCATCACAGGAACCGGCTCATGCAACAAATGGGACAAACCATAACAAAATGAATGGTTCTAACAACAACAGCAATGCACCTGCTGCCAAGTAAGTGCAAGCTGCTAAATAATAGGTTGTTTGAATTTGAAAAAAGATGAGAAATTGTTCTAATTTTACCGGGTTTCCCCGAAGGAAAAAATAAGACTTCTGATAAAACAAATATTAGCGAAAGAGAAAAGAGAGTAATCTAAACATGCAGTGATATAATTAGGATCACTAGGCTTATTAATCTTTCGTTACAGGGCACAGGTAGTTGGTTGGCCGCCCATAAGATCATTTAGGAAGAATACATTGGCGACCACTTCTAAGAACAATGATGAGGTCGATGGAAAACCTGGTCCTGGTGCTCTATTTGTCAAGGTCAGCATGGATGGTGCTCCATATCTGAGGAAAGTTGATTTGAGAACTTATTCTACATACCAAGAACTGTCTTCGGGTCTTGAGAAGATGTTCAGCTGTTTTACCTTGGGTGAGCTATTATTTTAGATGCTGTTTTGGGTGATGTTGTGGTTAATCATTTGAGTATATCGATGCATGCCTACTAATTACAACAAATATAAGCATTTAATGTCAACATGAATCCAGTTGCTAACAGTTCTGTTGCAATTTCAGGTCAATGTGGATCCCAGGGTGGTCCAGAGAGACAAATGCTGAGTGAGAGCAAGTTGAGGGATCTTCTGCATGGATCAGAGTACGTTCTTACGTACGAGGACAAGGACGGTGACTGGATGCTCGTGGGAGATGTGCCATGGGAGTAAGCATATTAATCCACTTAATTTTTTGTTTGCATTATATTTCTGTTCATTGCAGATTGCTTTCCTTTTTGAAGTTTCCAATGATAATAGAATATTGGCTTGGGAAATTTCAACATTATATGCTGCCAATTATAGATGCCGAGGCTTGGTTCTAAGTTCAATCACTAATCTATCGAAGAAAACTCTAGCTTGCCCCTTTGTTCATCAATGCTCAATGGGAAGATCAATTTGTTATTTATAGCATTTTCCTTACTGGCGGATTTAAGATTCAGATAAATACTTGGTGATTAGCAGAAGTTATATTTTTTGTTATTCATACATTACTCACCGGGAGCTATGCAGCCAGGAAGATGCACTAGAGGGGTAACAGGCATTTTGCACATGCACTAACACATTGTATTCTTTGTATTTAGTTATTCCCACCCTCCCATTTTAGGCCTCTTTATTTGTAAAACAACCCTGACATTGTCATTTCAGAGAAATAGGTACAAAGTAGGACTTAAGGTAGTCCTGCTAAATCTGATTGTACACGTATTTTTTGAGGTTACTAGACAATTAATATATTATGATAATGTTTCTTTCTTTTCATTGGTCTTAATGAGTCTACATGCTTGATTCATATTATCCTCATATTTTATTACATCAGAACGTATTGAGTTGTGAGACTGTCCATATGGATTTGGATAAGCAGTATAATGCTTTCATTATAAATTCCTGTTACCCCTCTATTGCATCTTCAAGAATATGTGGCTAAGTTTTATTTTTTGTGTTGCCTGTTGATGAACTTCTTCGCTCTTAACAACAATTTTTATTTTTTGTACCCCATGCAACAAAGTATGTGTTTTCATGCTGCTAACTCTAAATTATCTGTTGCAGGATGTTTATTGATTCATGCAAGAGGCTGAAGATCATGAAGGGCTGTGATGCTATTGGATTGGGTATGTATTACTGATTAGTTGATTCTGTTCACCAGTTTTAACAATTGGAAACATTGTCCTTAATATTGGGTATTGAAATCTATATGATTTTTCTTAGAGCATGCTTGGTAAGAACTTTGCGTGGAAGTTAAGAAGAAATGTTCGCTTGTGCTTCCTTTTTATGTACCTTGTTCCCATCTTGGAAAGGCCCATTGAGGTCATAACTCTCTTTGTAGCTACAAACCATTTGAGGTCATAGCTAATATACGATCATGCAATCTGGCTTAGATTTGACATTGATTGACTACTTCACGAGCTAATCACTGCAAAGGAAGAAAAAACCTAGAAGGGGACCAAAGCTAGTGGAAATGATGAAGAAATAAATTAGAATAATTGTTACAATGGTAATTATAAAATCTCAGACTCATTTGATGATCAAGTTGGCTCTATAAACAGTATCTTAAAATATGTTTGTTTTTTGATCTGTGACATTAGGCTCAAAATTTAGCAATGTCCTGATTACATAGAGAATGTAAAATGAGATAGAGTTCCTTCAGTGGGCATGCTACCCAGTCCAAAACTGTGAGTTGATAGTGGTTCTCTGCATAGATGTAAGATGATTCCCAATGTGGTCTCTCCTACCAGAATCGTGGCTTTTTTTTTTTAACTGTTGCAATGCTTATTATGTGATGCTGTTTGTGTCTGGGATTCTGTTCCTTGGGACTTTGCACAGTGATTTTACAATATATTACGTACAAATTTTTTGGGTAAAGTGCCTCGCATACTTGCAATGCCTTAGAAGAAAGGAGGAAAGACTTATGGTTTTAATCAGTCCAAACGATGATGTCCTTTTTGAAAGACTTTCTTTTTTCTTTTGTATTGTGCAATTAGATACATCAATTTCGCATCTATCCAATTATAGTTTTAAGATTAAATTTTTATAAGTTTCCTTTGGTTTCGTCCCCAGCTCCCAGGGCCATGGAAAAATCCAAGAACAAGAACTAGCTTCTGTCTGGGCATGGTGACTGCTTTCCAGCTGGTTTGTCCCAAGTGGAAAAGATTTCAGGGGGAATATGGAAGATGGAAGATGGAGGAAGGTTTGATAGTCGAACGAACAAAATAGCGTGTGGCTTCGGCTGGACAGCAGCTCATGGTTTAGATGGCTGCCTGTCTTATCTGGGTTTTGATTGCATGGAAGAGTTCACTTCTCTGTTTATTCAAGTCTACGATTATTATAGGGTTTCGTTTCCATATGAAAAAATGTTTTATGTTTGTGGAATTCGTTATAGTTTATAGGATCCATGAAGTGTTTTGGATTTGATGAACGTGTGATGAAAACCCTGTTAAAAAGTATGTTTTGTTTCCAACTGCTATTTGTGACAGCTCTATGACGATTGATTGTGTTATTGTTGTTGCGATTTGGAGGTTCTGTAGCTTCTTTCATTAGCTTTTGTGATGTCCTGTAAGAAATTATAGAATGGGAGTGTTGATAAAAAATGCATTGGAAATGTCTTAAAGAAATGATTCAGAAGGTTAAAACCCCCAACCTTCGCAATAGCGATCTCAGCTCAAGGAATCAACAGAGTGATCCAAAAAGATACATTAGGTATTAGAAATTTTCATTTCTTTTGAGCTCTTTTATAAGGAGACCTAATTGTCAATAATCTTAATGGTTCAATTCAAAGCCGACACTCCTTGTTCTTTTGTTGAACCAAGCATCACCTAAACACCGACCTGTGATTATCACAAGGTATGGTTGGCTTTTAAGTTTAATTATTTTCTTCTACTACTAATAAATGCTCTTTCGGGAATCTACTCTAAAAGTTTAAGTTGTTAATAAGATGTAATTTCAGAAATTATATTTTAGGTCTGACACGTGAAAAAATTTTAATCATTTGGGTAGCGGTAAGATTTGAATTGAGGATTTTCTGTTCTGATACTATGTAACTTTAATAGTTATATCTATATAATAAAATAGAGTTATGTTTGAATTTTGGAGACAAAGAGAGGTCCAGATCGTTTTGAGACAAAACATAAACACATCCAACGGACAATGTTAATCCCAATATAAAAGACGGTTCAGATCATCTCATAAATATTGATCCAACGGTTTACAGTGAGTACTGAATTTTGTTTTTCCGCCCAACATTGTCTGACTCACGCCTCTCTCTCTCTTCAAATTCGGGGATTTTTTTATCTTCTTTCTTTATCATAATATCTCTGTGATCTTTGATCCTTATTAGACGATCTTTACTTATTTCTCCTCTCTCTTCCAACGCAATTGATATCTTCCCCAATACTCCGTTGTTCCCTCTCTCTCGCTGCACTACTCAGGTACGCCCCTCTCTCTCTCTCTCTCTCTCTCTCTCTCTCTCTCTCTCTCTCTCTCTCACACACATGCACTGTTAACACAAACCAACATCGATTTGGATTCGTGTTTTTTTTTGTGTGTGTTTATGTGAGCATTTGTTAATGTCCTTAGCCCTTTCTCCCTTGCTGCTTCTTTCTCTCCGCTGCTCATCCACAAGCATAATCCCACACAGGTACACACTGTTTATCTCTCTCTCTCTCTCTCTCTCTCTCTCTCTTTATAGTATCAACAAAGGGTATATCATCCATGGCCGAGTGCAAGGGGATAAGATTTTCTTCATGTTATGTGTCATTTAGTTTTTATTTTCATTGTTTGTTGGTTGTTTTCTCTCTATTTCAGGAATAACCTATTTGTTGCCTATATTTTTTTTTTGCTTTTTCAAAGTAAATTGAGTTTGACATTCTGCGGATAAACGTTTTTTGAAGCGGTGATAACAAAAGAACAAATCAAATTTACAAACAAATATATAAAAATTATTATTTAATATAATGAGATCAATTTTTTGGAGGCTCGAATTTTATGTTCTATCGTGCCTTCAGACACTGGTTATGACTAGTACTTCAACAAAGGTGGGCAAGTTTCCTATGAATTCCCTCGGTCTGGAGTTTCTGATTCTTCAGAGTAATTAATGGGTCTTTGATCTAATGATACTCCTTACCTTGTGATTCTTCAGAGTAATTATTTTTTGTTGCATGTATTAATTGGGCCATTGTGGGTGTAAATATAGATAAGGTGGAATAACATGGTCACCATTTGTTCAACTCCTAACTTCAATAAATAGGAGTTGCACTAAATGCACAATTTAAATCGGTGCAGCGGCTGTCAAAAGGGAGAAAGGCTACAATGGAAATATTTTTTTGGAATTAATTGTATTAGAGATCCTCAAAGTATGAATTTGTTTTATTTTAGTCTTTAATATTTTAATTGCATCATTTTAGTTAATGAAGTATTGAATATGTTTCTATGTGATCTTTCAAGTAGACAACATCAAAATTACTAACGATTTTTTATCATAAATTTGTCATGTGATACTTAAATATAGGCAAAAAATAATAGAAAATACTAGACAACCCAAATAAAACCCAATTAAGTGTAACTCAAATGTATATCATCCATTGAATGAGTGAGACCCACTGAAAAAAATTGATGGGCCCATTTATCCAATGGATAATATGCATTTAGATTATAATCTTTTGGATTTTATTTAGGTTTTGTAGTATTACTCAAAAATTTGAGTAACTCTTGACCAAAAATATATAATATGTGTAGTTCTTAAACAAAATTTTAATAGCTAACAATAAAAATTATGTTATTTGGATAACTCTTTGATCAAAATTTGGGTAGAAATTTAATCAAAAGTTATCCAAATTATTTTTTATCTATATTTAGATATTACGTGATAAGTTTATTATCAAAATCGTCAACAATATGAATGATGTCTATTTGAGAAAACATATAAGAAATATATTCAGTACTTCAAAAACTAAAATCATACAATTGAAATATTAAGAACTAAAATGAGATAATTCTATATTTTAGGTACCTCCAGTTGTAATTAATTGGTATATTTAAAGGCATCATTGATAATAGGGGTGCAACTTGGGTGAACCAACTCGAATTCAACCCGAGCCCAACCCGAAAAAAATAGGGTTTGGGTTAGAATTTTTAATACTTGAGGTAGGCCTGAGCAAAAAAATTCTAACCCGAATTGAATTTGGGCAAGTATCGGGTTGTCGGATTGAACCCGAATATACATAAATATATAAATATATTTAACTAAAATTAGTACTTATCTTCACTCTTTATAGTCCAGACTTTCACTTCACTTCAAGTCTTCACCCCTGTGCCTCCATCACTCTCAGAACTCTCTCTCACTCGTCACTCCTCCCTCCCTCAGCCTCCCTCTCTCAATCATCACTCCTCCTTCTCTCACTCCCTCTCTCTTCATCTGCGCCTCACCTTTCATCTCAAATCACTTGAAAAAGTTAGATCCACACTTGAAAAAATCAAATCTACACCTCAAAAAATCAACCCGAATTAAGTAACTCAAGCCTAACTCAAATTTTAACCTAAAATCAGTTCAAATTAAGTAATCTGAATTCAACTCTAACCCGCCCAAATTAAACTCGGACAGTACTCGGGTTGAGTATTTCAGGTTGAAGTAGGGTTATAGTTAGGATTGAAGATTATATACCTAGAATTGGGCTAGAGTTGACCTCTCAACCCGTCCGAATTGCACAACTAATTAATTATTAGAGGTTGGGATTGAAGTTACAACTTTTAAAAATCACTTACAATTAGAGAAGTTACAAAAATCCATAATCGATCGACCATTACTTTTATAAATGATGCATTATAATTTTTTTTTATTAAAGTGTAACTTTACCACAAAAATTATAATTGGACGGAGGTATCGAATTTTTTTTAGTACAGTAGAGTTTTCCAGGAGGCACATTATGGTGTTCTCGATGTACTTTCATGGCGGCAAGTGCCATTAAGGCGCCAATTCCTTGTCATCGAGCCCCTTCAATTCTAGTTTGAGCCTGTTAAGTGAAAAAAAATGGCCCACTGCACAAGAGTCTCGTCACGACGAGGTTTGAGTAACTTCAAATTTGATCAAATCCTGAGAATGTTGTTAGAGAATATGATGCACTGCTAGATCCTAAAATCAAGTCTTCTGATTTTTATTATTTTTTTGCTTCTCCTTTCCTATTTAGATTATTATGCCTGCCGATTTTATGCTAAAAGTCCCATTAGAAATTGACAGAAAAGGGGAAGAGCATTGAAATACATGATACCGTGAAAAAAACCCATAAGATTCAAATTAGTGGGTGTCTTGACTGTAAAATACTTGAATGAAGCCCCCCTTTTTCAGCTAGGAAATTTTCTAGTTTCAATTTGAAATGGGATCCTTGTGAGTGGGCTCAACAGTAACATATATATGGGTATGTTGTCATTGTGCTTTTGGGCACATATCTTCGGCAAGCGCAGCTGTATATAGCCATCAAACGACGAATCATCTCAACCCAACAAGGTGCATTGCTTCCTATATTCAAATCTTATATTTGCAGTTAATCCCTCTTCATCTGCTACATTTGGTATGATGATGATTCACAGGTTTATTGTAGTGCCTTTTGTTATTTTGTTGTGCTAGGTTGACTCTTATATTTGGCTTGTACTGTTACCTCTGGGATGTGTGCTATTGGCTTGTGCCTCATTAGTGATGTTGGTAGACTGGTTGTGGCGTTGAATCATTCTCTGATTAGTGGATGCTTAATCATATTACCAACTACATTAAACAATTGCTCAACTAATGTTTGATTGTTTGATTATCATGTTTCCTTGCATTTAATCATGTAATAATTGAATTGCATTGAGAGCTGTCTCTGTCAAAGGAATCACAAACCCCTTATCTAAGAATATCTCTGACAATCTTATTTCCAATCATTGAATTTGGACAGTTAGTGGAATCCCTCTAGTCATAAAGAGTTTATTTATTATGGTGGGTGGGATGGGATGGAGTTGGTTTTTTTTTTACCGGCTGAAGAGGAGGGGGGGGGGTTTTTTTCCAATCTTCAAACTAATCATTCTCTTTTTGGGTTTTGTTGTTTACTGCTGCATTTTGTGTGCATCTATTGTGAAGATGAATAGTTTTGTTTTTTAATCTCTAAATTTTGACCTTGTTTAATAGTTTTAATCGGACTTTAGCACTCAATTTTCTTTTTGTCTTCTTGGTTTTGGTGGAAAATGTGGTGTAAGAACACCAAGTCAGAAGAACTTAATGGAGCAGGTCCTCTACAATCAAGATGGTAATCATTCATTTTTTGTCTGTATTTGGGAGGAGGATGACTTTGTGTGTTGAGGTTTAAAAATTATCTTGGTGGAAATTGGATTCGGTGTTGAGAAAACTTCAGAAATAAGTAAGATGATAATTGGAGTTGGTAATGATTTTAGCTGTAACGATTAATCAATTAGTGAAGCTGGATTGGAATATGTCTGCTCAGAAGAATTCTGGCATTTATCACCTATGAGACTAATTGAACATTCATCAACCCTATTCCAACTGTTGAAGTCTTCTAAAGATTGGCAGTCTAGGAGTCTGTAGAAGGTTAGATGTACAGAGCCTTAATACGGCAAAACTATTTCTGTAATATTTGGTGTGATGGTTGGTGAGCTCCAAATACTAGCCTGCGTACGTATACAATGTGTATGTGTAAAGTATGCTGAAGCTAGAGTTCTTTCAGAATTTGATCTTCCTGATCTCACTTTTCCCATGGTCATATGGTTATTAGTCCACTGTGAGTCCATGGAAATGTGGAGTTCTTGGGAAATATTATGGAAGATAGTCTTCAGGTGACCAAAACAATTTGATGGGCAAACAAAACATATCATCTTAACAACAGAATCATTTTCCAGAAGTATGTGCACTCATCTCAACTTTTTGTATCAAGTGATTAGGCACCTTGCCAATGGCAAGTGTTCATCCTCCTAAGTGATGTGTTATGGGTTTGATTCCAGAAATCATTTCCGCCTAAATGTCCTTGCATTCAATCCTCCAAAAAGTAAATAATTAAAGTAGGTGGCCAAATGTTGCTCAAACTGTTTTATGACAAGTCATTGTCACTAGTTCTGTAACACCTCATGATAATTGCTTGGCATATGCAAGTGTCAAGAAAGTGGCCCTGCATCAATGGATAATTGAAGATTCCTCTTTGTATTAATCTCATTGCTCTATCTTAGCATGCTGCTGTATTTTGACTTTTTCCAGAGAAAAAAATTGTTTCTGAATGACCATTAAATGTGTGTTGTGGGGATACCATTTTTGTTTTCTTTGCAGCTTGCATACTATGTTTAGAATTCAGATCTGAAAGCCATAAAAAATGTGTTCATCCAAGGCCGGATCTGGAGCAATAGCAAGTGTTCATCCATCTAAGCAATATGTCCCAGGGTATAGTCCAGGCATCACTGCCTACCACACTTACTTCTCTCGGATTCCGTTAAATACAGCCTATTTTTTACACGTGTTTACTATACTCTTAGATGGTAATTAACTATTGTTAAAATGTCTGCTTCATTTGGTATACTGATGTAGGACTATTGATAAGGCCATATCCAAGATTGAAAAGAAAATTTCTCCAACGTTACCTACCAGGATTGATCACAATTAATCATTTCGAGCGCTCTAATAGCTTTCAGCATCAAAGGTTGTTTATAATCTAGTGTCCTCCACAAAAATGGCTCTCTCCTAGTGGACCTTGTTTCAGAAAGATATCAAGCATTCCCTACCCCCATTGTATTGATTATGTGCATGAATACCTCTAATCAAATGCTATTGTCCCTACACTTATGTGCCTTAAATTGCCACATTGCATGGTTCCACACCGATCGTTGCTTCAAAACAGAGTAACGGCCACAAAACTGACTGGTTCTATATCCTTCCTCATAATTCACGTATACTACTCGTGCGACTATGACATCCGAGTACGAAATTATTGTTACTGAAAGTTGAGTATTTGTGATTGGCCAATTACTCGTGTTCTTCTTCTTGACATCCACACATTTTTCCTACCACCCCCAGTTACGCGTATCTTGTAGATCAACGTCTTTGAATCAACCGCGGTCATCCTCAGGATGCTTTTGATTCCCCTCTATTAGCATTGGATTGAATGGTTGCAACCCCTTGATATGGACATCTTATTTATTAATCTGTTAGGTTAAGGTTTAGGGTGAACATGTAAAAGGGTAGTGAATGGCATGGACTACCTCAGCTCAGTCCATTATGTTTGTACGGTGTCAATTTCATTGTAATTGGCACACATTCTGTAGGATCATTACTAGTAGCAATTCAGAATACTGTTTGTGCAGTGTTGGGAGTGAGATGATACTACATTAATTTTAATGATTGGCACTACACTAATCGTACTGCTTCTGCATAGACAAGCCTGAGGATTCGATTACATTCATATGCAATGTGTGGTTTGCATGCACGCATACGTTTAATTAGGAAGTTACTATTTTTTTATGGGAATACTCGAAATCGAGTTTGTTACTCATGATGCTGAAATAGATAGAAGAGGCTGAATTTTGTGGAAGTATAATGTGCCACCTTTGGGAAATTGTATGTAGAACCCCCGTCCCTAGCTTATTAGAAAGACTATTATTGTTCAATTCCAAGCCTAGCATTTTTTGGCTGATAGCAATCAGAGCTTATATGGTCCTACATGAGAGGAATAGTTCCATTATGATCTCTTTCGATCTTTCTAAATGCTTTTCATCCATTGATCATTTTGCTGTTACATTCCCTATGCTTTGGACAGCTACCATCAAAAAACACATCACAATGTTGGGGTCTGTAATCATTGCAGTGAAAAAAGGATAAATTGGTTCACCATTTTCCCTTTATTTAGTCATACTAATTCCTGAGGTCGGGTTTTGGCTTCAGCTCTAATGTTGTTCTATTGTGTTATGTGCATAACGTGTTCAAGTTACAGATACAGACATGACATTTCTACACAAGAGGTCAAGATTGTATGTATTTTGACCCTGTTGAGAACCCACAATAACAAAGATCTCATTTAATGAAGTTGTTTTGTTTCTGTAACCTATATGATATGAGGCCTTCTTGATTGTGTTATGTGTATGTGAGTTACAAAGATGCATCCCACCTTGATATGCAGCTGCTCCCTTAAGTGCATCACAATTATTTATAAAATTATTTTCATCTGGCTTACATAATTATAGAGTTGGTTGATGAAGATCCTAGCAGTTACTGAGTTGATGGCATGTGACCCAATAATGACAACACCTCAACCACCAACAAGAGGGAACCCTTTTGTTAGTGATCACACAGTATGATTATTAACCTTCTCTCTATTTTTATGCTTTGAAAGAATGATCCCTTTCTTCCCCATACTACTTATCCATGTAACTCACCTAATGTTTATGGCAGTTTGGACCAAATATCCCTTGGACTAAGGTTCTAATAATACACCAAGTATATGTATGTATGTATGTGTGTAAGGCTGTGTTCAAAAAAAGAAAAAGAAAAAGAAAAAAAACATGTAAGGCCAAGCATTTCATGTTGGTCAATACTGCAACTTGGGTACAGTTTGTTGATGTAACCTTAATATTATTGTTGAATTAATAGTAAATTCTATATAATATTGAGACCCACTGGTAATTAAAAGATAACAAAGAATTGGATCAGCACATTATTCTAGTAAATTGGATCTACATAAAAGCACTCTATGATAGTAATTTTGAAGTGGAGATCTTGGTATGTCGTGTCGTATTATTTTTTAGTGGTGTTCAAATTCCGTTGTACCAAAATTTGTTCAACTCATCTCTAACTCGTTGATAGAAGTTTATAATCGTATTACGTAGAGTTTGTGTCGTGTATATATCGAGTTTAGCCAGATTTTTATTTTGTTTAGTTAAATTTGTATTGATGTATTTAGTGAATGGTGGTTAGAATTGAGAGGCTCAGATATAACTCAATGTACCCACTTCTTTCATAAACTTTCTCGATAATGAAGCTATGGATGTAGAAGCTTGTTGGTAGTAACGTTTTACTTCTTCTAGGTTACATATATTTTGTACTTGTTGCATGAAAGTCACATAGATTCGTTGAGAGAAAAAATGTGAATTTTTCACATTGATATGCATCTCGATCAGACATGGTCAATGTGAACGGGCTTCATTGAGATCTAAGTATTATAAGAGCATCTCCAGCCATACTTTTTTTTGTACCCAAATTTAAATTTTGGGTAAAAATGATCAAAAATATTTTTTTAATGCTAGACCCACATTTATATCAAATGAAAGGAATCTTTTTTTAAACTCAAATCAAGGGAGACCTAAATTTATACCCAAATCTTTAATAGTGAGATTTTACCATCTTTTAAAAATTTAATTGTCATATTTTAAACTTGAGTTTGTCCTCATTTAAATTTGAGTTTTCTTCCTTTTAAATTTGAGTTTTTTTATTGGAGAGGTTTATAACAAATTAAGTTTTTTACTTTTTTTTTTTTATTTATTCAAATTTGAGTTAAGGTTTGAATTTTTATTGGGGATGGTCTAACGCAATCAATTTTTTTTGAATATTGAAACTTGAAGTGATGATAAGTGCTCAACTATCTAAGCGACATGTTGCAGATTTAAATCTGAGAATCAATATCTTCAAAATAAGAATAAGATTGTGTATTCATTATCTCTCTCAAACTTCGCTACATAGACGAGAGACATGTACACTAAGTTATATTTTTTTAGTTTGACGGTCAGGAAAACTCGGATCAATTTATGCGCATCTCAATTAATTCTTTCATCGATTCGATCAAAGATAGGTCATCCATGCTGAGATTAGGGTATTCATCAGGGATTGCCAAAATTCTAGCTGAGAACGTCTGAATTTACAACTCATCAATGTTACTATTTGAGTTAATAATACTAAATATTATTAATCTATATCTTAACAGATCTTTCATATGGGGTGTCCCAATATTTTCATGTGCAAGGTGCCTTTAGTTATAGAATAATTTACTTGTCAATCTTCAATCCTTTGAAAAATTGGTGATATGGTGCCCCATAATCTGATAATTGTAAAGTTACACTTCTGTCCCTGTGTGATCTATGTCATGGTGACATGGTCGTCGAGAATGAAGGGCAATTGTGTACATTTGCTGTTACAAATGATTCGAGGAGTGCTCACATAAAAAATGCCCTTTTCTTGTGTCTAAATATTGTTTATAGGGATTATTAAATTAACTCCAGTTGCTTGATCCTACAATAAACCAGGACAATTTTTTAATCCAGTCCGAAGTAAAGAGGAAGATGAGGTAGTAGGTGTGGGAGGTCACATTGGAGCCTTTGTTTATTAAACTTGCAATGATAAAAGCCTCAGGACTGGCATTAATTATTTATTTTTATCCAAATCCTCCGAAAACTTATTCCACACTGAAGTGTGGTCAAGGGCAGGTGCATGTGTAGCTTCAAACAAACACTAATGCATATGCATGTGAATTTGTATTAGTGTAAAATACTAAAAATGCCCCTAAAAATTTGCGCGTGACGAGTATATGATATTTTCCGTTAATTTGTATAACGACATTCAGTGTTAAGAGTTACATTAGCACAATATTTAAACTTTGAGAATAAAATTGATGAAATTGAAACTTTAAGGGCCAAAGTGCGATAAGTTTCAAAGTGAAATTTATCCTTGGTCTCAATTATAAGGTGACATGTCTTTAATGGTCTAAATATTATTAAGGTTTAGTATTTGTGGTCATGGAGCATTACGATAACGAAAAGTTTTTTTCAATATCATAAATTCAAATAATTTTAGGCTTTTAATCTTTCTTTGATTTATCACAGATCAAAGACTGTAAAAATAATGAGTTAAAATAAAATAATATAATAAATATTTTTTATACATGTCAAGTTTTTGTTGAGAGAAAAAAGAAGGCATGATAGCGAGTTGAACTCAAATTTGAAAAGTAACAACTCACTTGAGATGTTATGGGGGTTTTATCGTGAATTCTTTAATTTTAGTGTGAATAATTTATTTTTAATCAAATAAAAAAAATAATTACTCGATATATTTATAAACTAGTTCGAACACCTCAAATTATAATATCAAAAACATAAATAAATCCGTACAACAAATCCGAAAAGACTTTACCATAACCAACACATTGGTACTCACGACGACGTTCTGACGAGCATTTAGTGCCTTCTTTCTGACCCTCTGCACCCCAAAAGGCCTAGACCCGGGACTAACTAGTCACGTGCCACATGGCAACACCTCTATTCCTCAACCGGTAACCGGTTATAAATAAATAAAAGCTCTGAAATTCAAAGACCCCAGCCCAACATAATTATACCGCGAGAATAAAAATAAAGAACCAAAAGGATTGGTTGAATTTACCTTCCCAAGCAACTAATAAAGGTTAAAATATCTTTAATACTATATTATTTGGAGTTTTTCGTACTTTATACCTTAAAAAATTTTAAATTTTAAATTTTTACCTTAAAAAATTAAATTTTTCACATTACATCCATCGTGTATCAAAAGTATTGTAATATGGTTCTTCTGTTAACTTTCGTTATTTTTTCTGTCAAAAAACAAAATTTATTGACACTGACAAAAAAACTAAGAAAAAGTTAGCAGAAGGACCACATTATAATATTTTTGCTACATTAAGGGTATAAATGTAAAAAATTTAATCTTTAAAAATAAAAATTTAAAACATTTTAGGGTATAAAATACAATTTATCCTATTATTTGACACTAAATCATTCAAAAACTTGCGTGTTTGTGTTGGGGGTAATAATATTCCATAGATGCATTACTCTCAAAATCGTACAACTATCTATAGAAGTTTTTATTGTACTTAAGTCGAGACCTCAACTAAAGTCTCATCGTGTATGTTCTGGACGCTAAAAAATTTGACTTAATTGAGTTGCTATAGTTGCGGAAATTCGAATGCACATATTAAGCAAAAAAATCTAATTTTTTACTTAGCAGACTAACAAGTCAATAATATTAGATTTTCAAATTAAAATAAATAACGTTGGCACTGGGCCGTACGATATATATATTTTTTTAATGGAGGTCGCAATTTCCTATGACGCTTGCCGTGAGGCACAGCTAACGGCGTTAATGGTGAGGACTGTGGAGAAAAAGACGTAGGAACATGTGAGTCGGTGACTGTCACCATGGACTTTCTGTCTTTCACTGTCTGACCGGAAAAATCAAACTGCTTCTGGGGAAGCTACTAACCTACAACTAGTGCTACTTTTTTTTACCCCATACATGATCTATGATTTGTCTAATATGATAGTTACGTATTTGAATTTTATTCTCCACATTTTTTTTTTGGTCCATTCACCATTAGAGTTGATAGTATAACGAGTTCGAGCCAAATTTAAAAAACTTAATTTTTTTAATCAAGTCTAAAAAATTATTTAAATTCGGTTCGTTTAAAAAATGAAACGAGTCTGCACGAGACAAGTATTTACAAATAAAAGAGTCGAGTCTATCGAATTTGAACTGAGCCTGTCGTGGTCTTTTTTTAAACAAACCCAAAAAATTATTCAAAAAAACGAGTCGAGTTTGAACGAACTAAATTTGAACAATTTTTTACCAGGACGTGTATCTTCTGCCTTGGAGGAATGTGATAGATAAAAATGAAGAAAAAATCATTTCGGAGATAATTTGGATTGCTTAAAGAGTTCATGTATGTGGTTTATTTTGGATTGGCTCATCATAAATATAATCTCAAGCTCAATATAAACCCACAAAAGGACTAAAGATTATTGAAAAACATAGAATACGAAAACATTGATAGCATAATTGAACATCATGGTGACCAGACCGTTATTCCATCCACTCCCAAGTCCCATCAATAATGGAAATAGCTAGGAACACAGACAAATTGACCATTTTAACCTCCTAGAATGACAAAACCATATGGGGTAGGCCAGTACACATTATCCAACTAAAGGACCTACGTAAACATAAATCAGATACCATGGGCATGGACCCACCAGCAACGGATAGGATCAAACTAATGATACATCCCGGACAACTATAAAATCAAGGGAAAAAGTTCGCCCATGCGTAGTAAAAATGAATACCAGCATTCAAAGCAAAACAGTATGTAGTATTATTATAATTTAATATTGTATTAAATTTTTAATCTGGCATTCCATATTATAATTTAAAGGAATTGATTTCAATTTTTAAATTCAATTAAATTATTGTCCCCAAAAAAAAATATCATATCTTGTTCAAAGGAATTGAGAAAATGAACGAATAATTCTTCCTTTTTTTACATAATGAACAAATTGTCAGAGATTGAGTGTGGACTTTATCAGAGTCATTTCAATACTTAAGTCACTAAAAGTACTGAATAACTAAAATAAATTTACAAAAAAGAAAGTGCGTACTTGACAGATAAGTTGTACCCTCTTCTAGGGTTTCACTCATTGACTGTACAAGATCGTAACACATATTTTTTAACCAAATCTTTCTTAATGCCGAAATCTTTTTAGACTTCTTTTTTTATTTGTCGATTCTTCAAATCACATGTTTCTAATATATGCCTACAATTTAGGTGATTTTGAATGCTTAACACCACCTCTGATTTTTTGGGATGGCCTAGTCATCCGTTTGTTCGATCTCATCCCTTAGGTGTCTTGGGCATCATCCCAACTCGGGTTTTTAGAGCTAGCCTAGCTATCTTTTATTCGGATAAGGCTTGATCCCCAGATGACAACGTCTTCTTTCACCCAATTTCAACTTCTACTTTCGTAAAGTCTCTTTCTTAACGATACTTTCTCAAGCTCTGTTCGGCACACGTTTTCCTGCTCGGAAATGTTTTGACCAAACAAATCACGTTCTGTCGAGCCATTTTCTTGCTCGGACTTTTATCCAACTTTCTCGGCTGAGGTAGCACTCACTTACAAGACTCTTCTTGCTCGATCATGGCCGAATCAATCGACCATTTTAGCACATAATCATTAAAAGAATATCTAACATAGTAATAAAATTTTGTTGGAAATTTACTCATCTCTTTGAGTTTTTGCATTGTTATATAAAGGGAAGAATTATAACATAGATCCTTTACAAGAGTTTCAAAGGAAATCAACAGTTATATTTAAATACATGATAATTGATAAAAAGATCAGCTATGTGAGAAGATATTGTCAATTTAAACCGAAGCATAGATATTCTGCTAAACACTTGGTTTATCCACCCCCACAAGGTTATGGGTTCGGGAAAAACCAAGAGCTTGTCTTTGAGATACCGAAAACAAGCGGTGGACAAGCCCTTAGTAAGTATGTCTGCTACCTGATCAACAATGTGTATATAACCAACATCGAGTTCCTTGTTAACGGCTTTTTCACGATTGTACGTAAATTGTAATCCACCTCAATATATTTTGTGCAAATGTGAACATAGTTATTTTTAATGGTAAAATTTAAAAATGTTACAGAATCATATCATGTCGAATTTTTATAATCTCTACGTTATATTGTGTATTAAACTTATACCTTATCTCTATATAATCTTGTATAACCTATATATTAATATAGTACCGTTAATTATGTAGTACGGAATTTTTGAAAGAGATGTGTTGGCGAAGCGCAAGGCCAAAGATCGGATCAAGGGCACCTTTTAATAGTATCATTTAGTATAGAGATCCATTTGCAGATCCGTGTCCACAGTCCATATTATGGGAAACGGGAATGGGACAGGACAGCACAGAAGCTTATAAATATTAAATAAAAAAAAGCCCACCCGTTGACATACTACAACCTGCACTTGCCGGTCACCTAGACGTAGTAAAACCAAACACACCATTTAAATACTCACCTCGTAAAATGCCCCCTCTGCCCCCATCAAATGGTCGTTGAAACTAGAAAGAGCAAGCAGAGGTAAAGAGAGACAAATATGGAGCTTCTGCGCTGATCTTTATTGGGTCTGTATCGAGAAAAACGACGCAAAAGAACCAACCATAAATAAAAAAAGATCAGAGGCTTTCTTTGTCTTGTTCATCAACTCTTCGTTGGTTTTTGGTGAGGTATTGTGTTTGTGTATCTACATGGTTTTTGTTTTCTAAGTTTTCAAATCTCAAGTCTATTAAACCGCCCTCTTTCCTCTACATCTTCATCATCATCGCTATAATCAACAGAGTATATACTTGAACAGAGAGAAAGCAAAACAAAGAAAGGGAAATTGCTGGACTTACAGAGATTGTGGCAATGGTTTTGGGATGGCGAAGAGCGTTTTGTACATCGATCCCACGGCCACGAGATCGAGAGCCCAAGGAGGTGAAAGAGAAGCAAGAACACAGCAACACAAGTACTCCAAAGCTCAGCTCCAAATTCGGGTTTTTCTCGGATCCATCAACGCCTCGAATTCAATCTCAGCCTGTTTCAACCCCTAGCCTCCCAACTGCAACAGCACCACCAACGGCCACCGTTCCATCACCGACAGTCCCTGAAATCCCAAAGCTCCAATGCAAGACCACAAAAAGCCCAAGATTGTTCCACCGGTCCAATCCATCCTCTCCTCGCTCTCCTTCCACTTTCTCTCTCCTCAAATCTACCCTGCGTCTCTCCAAAGTAAGAAAATTAACTCTCCGTCCGTACAATCCCCCCTTCTCTCTCTTCTCTCTCTCACACACACACACACACGCACACATTTTTTAACTTTTGTACTGTAGAATTTGGTTACTATCGAGTTAAGACTCGTAAAGATTTTGGCATGATGAACTTTTCTGTGTCTTCTCTTTATTGTGTTAGCAGAGTAGATGTGGAATATGTTTACAGAACCTGAAGACGGGCCAAGGAACGGCCATATTGACGGCGGAGTGCTCTCATAGCTTCCATTTCCGGTGCATCGCCACACACGTGACCAAAGAAAGCAATCTCACGTGCCCTGTCTGCTGCTCTACCTGGAAAGAAATGCCTCTACTCTCCATTAATCGCAACAACCAGAACCAAAAACCAGAGGAGGTAGTTGAAGAAGAGAAGAGAGAACTGACAGCTACAGTAAATATCAAAACAAAGAATGAGAGCAAGCTGTCTTTAAGGTCTGCCTTGAAAGTCTACAACGATGATGAGCCTTTGATGTCACCGGTTACTGGAGCTGGATTCAATCCGATTCCAGAGTCTGATGAGAATGAAGACCAAGAAAATAATGAGGAATTTCAAGGATTTTTCGTTAACGCCAATGATAGTCCAATTGCTGATTCAATTATGAAGTACAAAAATGTGGAGGTTAGATTGCTGCCAGAGGCGGCGGTGGTGTCGGTAGGTCGGAGTAGCGAGACATATGCTTTAGTTTTGAAAGTGAGAGCTCCGGCGCAACTGTCTGAAACCTCCCGGAGAGCTCCGATCGATTTGGTGACTGTGATTGACGTCAGCGGAAGCTTGAATACGGAGAAAATACAGATGATGAAACGCGCAATGAGACTCGTAGTTTCGTCTCTGACTTCATCTGATCGCCTCTCCATTGTTGCATTCTCTGCGAGCTCGAAGAGGTTGTTGCCGTTGAGAAGAATGACCAGTACTGGTCGGAGATCGGCCCGTCGGATTGTGGACGCGATCGTTGCGTTGGATGGAACAACGGCAAGTGCGAATGACGCGCTAAAAAAGGCCGCCAAGGTGCTCGAAGATCGACGGGAGAGAAACCCCGTGGCCAGTATCATACTCCTATCGGACGGTCACGGTGAGAGATCCTCCACCACTCAGACGCATGGATCATATCTTGTTTCCACCACGCGCATCACTCACTTGGAGATTCCCATTCATTCTATCAGCTTCAACCAAATCAGCGCGTGCCATCACTCGCAATCTGAAGACGGCTTTGCAAAATGTGTCGGAGGTCTGTTAAACGTCATCGTTCAAGACCTTCGGATTCAGCTAGGGTTTGTCTCCGGTTCAGCTCCGGCTGAGATTTCAGGGGTTTACTCATACACGGGTGAACCGGTTTTACTCGGATCAAGTTCAATCCGGGTCGGTGATTTCTACGCCGGAGAAGAAAGAGAACTGTTGATCGAACTGAAAGTTCCGTCATCGGCAATTGGGGCCCATTATGTACTGTCCGTCCGATGCACTTACAAAGACCCGTCAACTCAGGAACTATTTTACGGTAAAGAGCAACCCCTCTTGGTCCCACGACCACACGCCGTTAGATCATCGACCCCAAGCATCGAACGGCTGAGATACTCTTTCTTTTCAACACGCGCCATAGCTGAATCCCGGAGATTGGTAGAGCGTGGGGACTTAAGCGGCGCGCGTCACATGTTGGCTTCGGCTAAGGCTTTGTTGTTTCAGTCAACTTCGGCTTCAGCTGTTGAGTTCGTCCGCGGCTTGGATGCTGAGCTGTCAGATATTCATTGGAGAAAACAAAATCACATTGAGCAGATCCAACGACAGAGGACAAATGATGAGAGGGAAAGAGAAATTAATTACGTGGATGAGAAGGGTGAGCCGCTTACGCCGACATCTGCGTGGAGAGCGGCGGAGAGACTGGCTAAAGTGGCGATTATGAGAAAGTCGATGAATAGAGTCAGCGACTTACACGGCTTTGAGAACGCCAGATTTTGAGTTCCTGGTCTTATACAATAGGGAAAATATAATAAGGAATGAAAAAAAAAAAGAAGTGAGCCCACCGTGCATAATAGTGACAAGCAGTACCCGACGGTTCGGCGCTTTCTGCAGAGAGAGAGAGAGAGAGTGAGAGCCCAGTGGCCAATCCACTCTATTGAACATGATAGTGTGATTGATTAGGCAGTGGGGGAGAGTGGTAGCTCTCTGCTTTTGTTTTTATTTACTCTCCTCCTCATTATTATTTATAATTTTTATAATTTATTCCACATAATGTTTAACGGAAAATAGAATGAATAAATTAGAGCGAAGGAAAAGGGGAACAGAATGATGGTGGAGGAGGAGAGGGGGAGGTGTTGCTTCTTGTTTAACTAGAGTTAACAATGTCTTGTATGTTGTTTGTTTGTTGGGTCTGATCATTAGAATGTTTATATGCATGTAGCAAATGAACAGTTGTTTTTTCCTTTATGTTTGTTTACAGAGGTATTCCAATAGTTGCATTGAATTCAACTTTTTTGTTTAATGCAAATTCTATTGAAGATTATTTTATTGTTTTGGGATGAACTGAACCAATAACAAATGCGTATTCAGTGCACCTAGGAAAGATTTGAGACGTAATATCATCATGTTAAAGATTTAAGACCCAATGGTATTAGTAATCAATTAGATCTGCCATTTAGATCACATAGATAGATCAAAGTAGTATTATTGCTTTTTTAATCATACGCTGGGATTTTGATATGAATGAACCTCCACTTGCTGCCTGCTTTCAAACTCAAAAAATTTTGCTTCCACTATTGCCATGATTATTGTTCAGCTTTCATATTGAGGTGGTGTGTATAGTATTGTTGTTAAATTATAGGGTCATTGGGAGGCCGGTACCTCCCAAAAAACTTAATAGGATAAAAGTACACTTTTTAAAATAATTGGGATAGAAGTACATGTGCTTAAAAAAAGTCATAAAAGCCCTTTTACCCCTACCATAAATAGTGCATACCTAATTGAATGTGAGACTTTCAAGATTCCTTTTGATATTTGTGTATCATTTGAATTTTGAAATTTCATATATATATATATGGAGTCGAAAAACAGAGACACGATATAAATCGTCATGCAAACAGTGTCACCAAAGAGAGACACGATATAAATTGTCATGCAAACAGTGTCACCAAAGAGAGACACGATATAATGACAATGGGGGTCCAATGACATTCCATGATGCCACTGATTGGACCCCCATTGTCATTATATCGTGTCTCTCTTTGGTGACACTGTTTGCATGACGATTTATATTGTGTCTCTCTTTGCATGACGATTTCTATCGTGTCTCTCTTTTTCGACTCCATATATATATATATATATATGAAATTTCAAAATTCAAATGATACACAAATATCAAAAGGAATCTTGAAAGTCTCACATTCTAATCTTGAAAGTCTCACATTCAATTAAGTATGCACTATTTATGATAGGGGTAATTATGGAATACAATTTAGAAAGAATTTGAAAATGTTTTAAAATGTGTACTTATTGACAACTATTTAATGAAAAAGAGGACTTAAAGGAGGATAAGTTTGGAGGTGGTACTTAAAGTCAACTAAGTTTTGAAAAAGGTACCCCCATCCCATTATCTCTAAATTATATGCTGAGGATTGATTAGCTAACGCTGCACTAAGTTCCAAAAACTTGGTTGAACACGAATTAGTTTTCTCAATCAGTCCACCCTCTATTCAACTGAATTAGCAACAAAAAAAAAAAAAAAAGAATTAAAAAAGAACCGATCTTCCTAACAAATGGCTAAATATTTTCCCAAATAGTAAAAACTTTGTTCCTTCAAGGTGCTTATGCATAATGTGACTTATCTTTCTTTTTTTTGGTTTAACGGTTAAGGGTGTGTTCCGGTCAACTTACTCACATCTCGATTAATTTCATCCTCAATCCGGACAAGGATAGGTCATCTACGCTGAGATTAGGGTATTCATGAGGGATAAATCCCTCATGGCTTAGTCCCAAGGGATTGCCAAGATTCGAACTCATGACATCTGAGTTTACAAATCGTCTCTGTAACCATTTAAGCTACCCTTTATGATTGCCTAATGTGAATTACCAGAACCCAATGGATGTTGACAAGGTTAAATTTTGCGAAAGAAAAGCATTTATTTATTACCATTATGAACATTATCATATTTCATTTTAATAATAATAAGGTGTAGTCAAGGATTGATGACGAAAATTTTCAAGGTTAGGGTCAAGATTTAAGATTTGGAGGAGATATCCAAGACCAAGAGTCACTTTCAATTAGATGGAAAATTAAAAATTCATGAACCAACAAAGACAAATTATGGAACGAATCTATCCACCGTTATATATATTTAAACATTTCACATCCTACACGAAAGGATAATCACATGCCTAGGATGTTGACCATGAAATAATGAAATTTCCAATAGTCTCATGAGATGAAATACATAAAGAAAAAGAAAAAGGGTACTATTAAGTACGTGTGCATTTCACGTTAACATGACTTTTAGCCACATGTTTGTGAAGTATAAGGCAAAGCAAAAGAGAGACTAAAGCTTTTACAAGGACAAGTCTTCGTGAAAGAGAGGAAAAGGTGGAGAAGAAGACTAAGCAATAGAAAAGTTGGATAAAAGATACTCTAATATGTATTTGGCTAGTCAGTGACTGAGTTCCATGATCCATCACGCTTTTGGGTTCACGATGATTTCCTGAAATTATGCAACTTTAAAGCTTTGGTGGTACTAGGGGAAGGTCATCTTTATCTGCCACTTTCTTATTAGTCCAATTACCATATTTCCATTTTCCACCAGACAATAAGATACACCTAAAAAGGCAAATCTTTCATTCCTGAGCCATGATATCTGATCCTCATGATAGTGTAGGCCGGCTAGCGCCTAATCGAAATCTCAATTTTATTTTATTTTTGAATAGTCAGACATGTTTGAATTAATTTATACACATCTCGATTAATTCCTCATGATTTGATCCAAAGTTATCAAAATTCAATCTCTGCTATCACTTAAGTTACCCTTAAGGTTAAACTTTATCGGTTCTATAGTGCACATGCACTTTATTGAATGTATTTTACGACCAAAAAAACATCTCAACTATTTTTTCCGTAAATTTGTAATAAAATGAAAATTCTAAATGCATGTGATCCCTGTAACCCATTTGGGCCGGGTAGCGAACCTAGATTTCGAGATAATAACCATAAAATCTTCTGATGGGATTCATCTCAAAGCATTCAACTTACTGGAAATCTAGCATTATATTCAAGGAAGCCTGATGTAGTGTAAAAAGAAAAGCATGGTGACACGAAACACCAAAGTCTAAGTAACGAAGAATGAATACCCCTACATTGCCCAAATTACCTGGCTACCTCCAGTGAAAAGGGTTAGTTGAACTTCCATGGCTGTAAGAAGGGAGCTACAGCCTAAGCTTTGTTATTCTGTTCTCCTCCCATGCACCTGAAAGGGGCAAAAAGGATATAAAAAAGTTAACTGTGAATGAACAGGAAAAAAGTCAATTTAGGATAAGGGCTTCATTCCTATCCATGCTAACCAAACTCAAAAAAGACATAATTTGCCTCATTGCCTTCGAGTCCCAAGCTGCATTCCTTGTTGGTCATTTCAGCACAATCAGCTTGCCCTTTCATTGCACACGTGAATGTCCAAAGAATTCCTATTTACAACATCTAATCAAATAGTACACAACATACTAGTTTTCAAGCACCACCACCACCATCTATCGCCAGATACGGGCTACACTGCACATCATATCTTGTCAAAAGACATCACGATTGAGAGAGAGAGAGAGAGAGAGTAATTTGATACATGTCTGAATATACATCACAAATGCAACTGCCTACACTGAGCTACTTCAACCGCAGACGGGCAGTAAGGACACTTAAAAGGCCGTGTGCTATTGTTCTTTGACAGCTTTGTGATCGACTGCTTGCAGAGCACATGCCCGCAAGACAATAACATCGGTGGATTCTCTTCGCTCGCCTGGTCCCGACTCACCGGACATACAAAGAGCGAATGGAACTGAAATTCCCTGTCTAAATCCACTGGCACAGGTAATTGCTTTATAGACTGCCATTCTTTCTTCTTCCCTATCATCACATTCATCAGCTTCAGGAGGGTTGGCAACCCTTGGACTCCTGCTGCAATTGTCATACTTAATGGGCTCTTGTAAGATTGACCCCAGAGATTGCAGAACTGCAGGGTTAGCTCCTCAGCCAATTCGTCCCAATGGGTGGGGGATAGTAGGTCAGAATAAGGTGATGAATCAAGCCTTCCAGCCCAAAGTAGGCAGGCCATAAGCTTTTGGATTTCAGCCATATGTTTGGTAGCAAATGGTGTTAGAAAAGTTCTGGCATACTTCAGGGCTTCCTCCCTCCCTCTCTTCTGTAGAATTTCTACAAACTGCAAACGATGAAGTTTCAACTCAATGTCCGATCCATTTTGCCCGAGTTTCTCATGGTTAGTGGTAGCCCAGTTCAGTGCTGGTTCTAGGTTGACAGATTTCATGGCTTCCAGTATATGGTACATTTCCACGAAAGGAGATTTCTTTTCAGCAGCTTCTGCTTCCTGAGCCTCATTTAGGAAGCAATCACCAAGATCAAACAGGCCCTCTCTATAGAAATGGCTGGCAATTATCTGGTTCACCGTGTGAATATCAAAATCAACATATCTGTAAGCCTTTGATATATCAGGATTGAAGGATTTCTCCAGGAGCTTTGGGTACTTGCTCAATGCAATGTTCAATTCCTTCTGTGTGCCTTCCAACTTGCTGAGTGGAGCCATCTCCTTCAAATTGGTTTTCAGTTCAGCAATAATCAACTTATGATCAGCTTTGTGGGAATCACCATGAACTGATTGTAATCTTGATAACGCTTGTTCAATTTCTTGACCGATCTGTTCTATTACTTCTTGAGACTTGGAAGAGGACAGCTTTTGCTTCTTTGTAACACGATCAAATGCATCTCTGATGCTATTTAGGTCCATTTTCCAATTGTTTACACTCCTTGATTTTATCTGCGGTACTTTCAAAAAGACGATCACCTATAGGGAATGGAAAAAAACTCGGTAAGCTTCCACTTGATTTCTTGCAAATGACATCAACAGATAAACATGCACAGAACTAAAAGGATCAATTTCATAATCAGCAAATGCTAGAAGAACTAAGCTTCAAAAAGTATATTATCTATGTAAAGCAGCACACTGCAACTAAAACACCTAAAGGAATTTTTCGAAACATGTTGTCAACATATTAGCCAACCACGAGTGAATTACCAATGGCACCAATATATGAAAAAGGACCAAGACAATTTCAAATCAACACAGTGCTAAAAGAAAATTAAGTGTTAGTCCATGTTAAGAGTATAAATTTTTAATTTACATCCTTTCTAACAGCTTAAATTTTGAGAGTAGATGATAATTTAACGTGGAGCTGGATCTTGGGTAGTTGGTGGACCAAGTTTCTCACCCAGTTGAATTCTTCGGTTTGTTTATCTGTCTCTTCCAGCTCCGTTCCAATTCTGTTTGTTAGGCCAAGTGTGAGAATCGTGCATGAGGGAGGGTGTGAAGATCTCGCCTTGAAAGATCAAGTGTACCCAAGATTGGTTTGTATGCTTAAAGGGCTACTCCACTCATTGTAAATTAGTTTTGACTTGAATGTAGTAACATAGTATCAGAGTAAGAAATCCTGTGTTCAAATCTCTCCACCACACTGATTATAAAAAAATTTCACGTGTTAGTCCCAAAATCTAACCTCAATGTGAGAGAAAGTGTTAAAATATCAATACGTAAGTTACACACTCTCTAACATCTTAAGGTTTTAGAGTAGATGCTGATTTACCAGTCCAAAAGAAAGTTGGAAATCCCAACCATGATCCACTACTTGTTATGCATAAAACAGGCACAATACTTATAAATTTTCTCTTTATTTTGCTAGTTTCCCACTCTTTATCATTATAAACAAACAGATTTTATCCCTCCTTGTATTATTGATTCAATGTAATCTACTTGTTAAAGAAGTTTATTGGAGATAGTAATCTTCAGCACAATAAGGCTATGAATTAAAGAGGCCAATTCCATTCTCAATCGTCAAATGTCTATTACAGGGCATACCGATACTATTGTTCCAGTGCTAGTCAAATTTATTGCATCGTAATTATACACATCACTAGCAAGAACAAGTGAAGACTCATGGCACTCCAGATGAGCCAAAACCACAATAATGCACCCTCACCTTTAAAAAACTTGAGACAAAGAGAAGTTAACATGCAAGTGAAGTGGAATGTTAAAATTGATAAGAGAAGAATACAACCTCGTTGTTATCTGATAATTAAAGAATAGAGGAAAAAGGTAATTACCTAATCAAATTAGAGATTTCGGAAGAAACCTGCAAAGAGGGCAAAACAAAAATGACAAACAATAAATAGAATTGGTTATTTATATACACTATTATCCTACTGAAAATATTGTTAAGACTATGCAAAAAATTAAAAATAATAACAAAAAAAAAAGGCATCTACATTGATCTGAATTGGTACTACCTGGAAAAGGTTTATTCCAAATGCAAAACCCCAAATGGATGAAGAGCAGAACTGACATGAATCCTACTTTCTGGTTACTGATGGTTTTGATATAATGGTTTGAACTTTGAAGTAATCCACAAGATATAGGATGTGTTAAAAGCACACGGAAAATCCACTGCGCCAACTTCTAGCATATGTGCAGATCATTGCTGTCTAAAATATTTACATACAACTTCAATTTTTCTTTAAAAGAGGCCAGATGTCATGGTGATGTACATAAATAAGACACGGTCAACTATGACTACAAGTTTTCTAATCTATACTATGTAAAAAACTAATCGATGGCATCAAATGAATAAGGTTTCTGAAGTGTATAGGCATAGATAAGACAGAATCAAATAATTCACACTGGCTAGCATAAAGGAAAGATGATATGTCATCACTGGTGAGTTAACAATAAAACATTTTTTTTCATATATTTTTTTTAAAAAAAAAATTTTTTGGGGAGAGGGAGAGGGAGAGGGGGAGGGGGGACTTGAACCCTTCACCTCAAGAAGGCAAAACCTTCATAAGATAAGGAATACCATTGGACCAAAGCCCCGTTGGTAAGTTAACAATAAAACATAAAAGACTGTAGTTGGGAGTAAACTTATATCTGCTAGCATTCCGTCCAATTTTAGACTATCAAAATGAATTAAACAGAAACCTCAATTCTGAAGCTGCAGTTACTTTGGATGTATGTTACACATCAAACAAACTACATTGTTCAAACATATAGCTTTGTTAAATCCTTCCTTTCCTAACAATATTTCTCTAACCTAGAAATTCAAAACAAAGAAGAAGATTAACTTTGTTTGCACTGTTCTATAGATTAACTTAGAAATTCAAAACGAAGCAGAATTAAAAAAAAAAAAAAAACTCTAGCCATGACCATTACATAAACAAACAGCACACATGAGCAATTCTGATCAATCATCATCTTCTTCTTGACAATTTTCTCGGAAGAATCACTTCAGCTTCCTCCTTATATGGTCATTTCAACCGCTTAACTGCCTTTGATGGTCTTGCTATATATACATACTAGAATGTAAGATAATAGAGTTGAAGAGTTGGACTTACGAAAAGGAGAAATTTTTTTAATTGATTCAATTTTCGACTATGAGTTAAGACACCTATTAATCCTCTCTTGTAGCTAAAGTATGCTCCATGAAGGCCTATTATCGAGTCAAAGCAATATGTACCGCACAACCTTAGCAGTCCCCCAAAACAACATTTAATTCAGTTGGTCATCTGCTTTATTTTTTTTTGTGGCTTTTGAAGCTGAAAGAAAACTCACAGTAGCAGATACATAAGGATCCTAAATTACCTAAACATTCAGAATTTTTTTTTTTCTTCTGAAATTAAAATCTTTGTATGCTAATGATTAACATTCTTGGTAACAGAAGATTAAAAATCAATCCAAACAATTCTGGATTATGCGGAGATTAAGCAAAACAGCAGCTAATGCTCCTACTTCAATTCAGACCAGAAAACAAAACAAAACAAAACAAAACAAATTAAGTAAAAAATTAAAGCATATCGCCAATTCATACACATACTAACTAACAACTCATCTAAGGGAGCGAATTAAAAGATAAAGAAAAGAAATACAATCAAAATACTATATCTACCATAGCATTCAAGTTTACTAACCGAACAATCCAATATATATATATAGAAAAAAAAAAAAAAAACTTCAGATCGAGGTCGTGTAGAAGATATAGTGACGAAGAATAGATCGAGTTCTTAATTAAAGATGATTTACAAAGACAGAAAATATTATCTTACCAGAAGAGAACCAATAAGGGAGTCTGTATGGAACAATGCAGTCTGAGCAGTTTTGTTCTATGAGAAGTCGTGAGAAATGAGAATTAGAATGCTTGAGAGGAGAGAGATTTATCTGATTTCAGAGGAAGAAACGGGCTTTAACCTCTTGATTCCGTTCTTGTCCGTAAAGAACCCAAGGGGCAATCCTACGGTACCCCCAAAAAAAATGGGTATTGTATCCTGGATTATAACTTTTTAATGGTAAAATTATATATTTGAAAAAAAAAATTACAATTATTCAAGAGAAAATAGATTATAGGCCCCATAATTGATCATGGTTTTTCTTTGATAAGTTGTAACTTCTCTCTTAAATTTATAAGTTGATCTTTAAAAATTATATCCTAACTTTTAAAAGTTATAATTTCAGTATTAATCGCAACCTTTCATGATCGATTACGTCCTTTCAAAATTATAATCTACACCTCAAAAAAATTATAATTTATCTTTAAAAAATTAATTTTTTTGTAGCGGTTCCGT
This sequence comes from Ilex aquifolium, assembly GCA_951799425.1. Classification (NCBI taxonomy): domain Eukaryota; kingdom Viridiplantae; phylum Streptophyta; class Magnoliopsida; order Aquifoliales; family Aquifoliaceae; genus Ilex; species Ilex aquifolium. Next base: position 5,612,698 of record OX637398.1, on the reverse strand, counting down.
AACTGGACCCAATAGTCAAGAAGTAGGTGTACACTCACCCAAATTTTTATTCAAGTGATTCAAATGTTTACTCAAATTTTCAATTCTCATATTTCATCTTTTTTTTTTTATAAATTCAATTGTCATATTTTTCAAAGTGTAATGCTACATAGACATTATTTAATGACTTTATTGTTTTTTATCATTTGAGTTTGTTCTTCTATAAATTTGATTGTGTCTATTAGAATATTTTTATATTAAATCAAAATTTTTACTCAAATTTTGACTTAACTTTTGAGCAAAACTTTGAATTAAGTTTAAAAATGTCCTAAAAAATACAAAAGTCCCCCCTTGATATTGATTACTCCATAAAATTATTTTAAACAAATCATAAAATATCTCGACTACTCATTATTTACTCCCCAAACTCGGCCTCCATGTTCACAAATGCAAACACCCAACTACCCCCATATATTCAACTTTCATATCCATTCCATTAGTAATTTCTTTTTCTTCTTTGATGCTAAATCTCATATTCTAGAACTTAAGTGATTGTCATTACATTTAAGTAGATCATCACTAACCAACCCACGAGAGAATTTCACATCTTTTTTTTTTTTTGGTGCTTATTAGACACATCCTTAATATTTTACTATGGCACCGTCCTAAATTATAAGAGGCAAGGACACTCGGCAGAAATCAAAGAATATCAACCAAGTGTGGAATCAAAGCTAACCAAAAGAAATAGTTTATGTTCTCTAATTTGAACCCAACAGTGTAACTCTTAAGGGTTCTTCAATTACTGAGCCTGTCTTTTAATAATTCATAAGTCTTAAGTTCAACATTTTTTATACCCCTAAAGGTCTACCACCCTTGTTCTTTAGGGGACATATTCTAAACTCGTTCGGGCTACGATTACCAATATCCGAGTTTGAAAGAGTAATCGATACAAGCTTAAACACCCTGTAACAAAAAAAAAAAAAAACTGGGACTTCTCACCAAATTAGCCACGATTGGTATAAGGGACAGATGAGGAATTAGCTCACATGATCATATCTTTCACCCTTTGCATCTGGTCGGAATCGAGAGGTGATGAGAGGGCTGGAGGATTAGTTTGTCGACCTCCATAGCAATTTCGGGTGTTTTAAGTACAGACATTTAAGAACTACGTACGAAAACATATAAATTACAAAGCCTTTGTACCAATACAGTCGGAGGAAGGACCCTGCGAAACCTGTCACGGGTAAACCTAAAACAGAAAGAGACTATTGCTTCAAAGCCAGTTTGCTAGCTTTGATTATAGAAAAGATAGTATCAACAAGAATTATTAAATGTTCATGGAACACGGCTGACACGACACCTGCATACCATATCATTACCCATCGAAGCACAGCTCTTTGTATGATGTAACATTAAAGCCACGCAAAACTTCTTTCTATTCAATTCTCCGAAGCAATCCTGGCGGTCATGAGGTTGGAGCCCCCACATTCTCTTCTTTGAGTTGGTGCTATATCGGTTTCAAGGTCTATTCAGACGAAGAATGGTTTCACTCAAAAGGATTTTGGATAAATAGCTGCACAAAAAAGACACTTCCAAAATAAGGTAAGTTGCAGATAAGGAATAAGAAAAAGTGGGAGATACTGAAGCTTAAGACAGGGTAGGAAAAAGGAATTCAGGGAAAAAAATATCAATAAATGACAACAAACAAAACTACATCATTGAAAAAGGCAGAGACAGCTATGAACTGGAATTTGAACAGACACACGTCGTGCAGATCCAGATGTCCATTATTTTTTCGAGCTTTTTGCACTTCGCACATTGAAAGATTACAAATTTTTTATTTTGTACGCTCAAAGATTAAATTTTTCACATTGCACTCTCAATGTATCAAAAAGTGTTGCAATGTAACCCTTCTATTAGCTTCCGTTATTTTTTCGTTAAAAGTCAACCCATTGACACTGACAAAAAAAAAAATTAACGAAAAACTAATAGAAGGGTCATATTGCAACACTTAGATACATTGAGGGTACAATATGAAAAATTTAATCTTTGAAAGTATAAAATGAAAAACTTGAAATCTTTCAGGGTATAAAGTGCAATTCACCCTATTTTTTCCATTGAAAGCAAAGTGTTGAGATTATTAATTCCCACAGAGAAAACAAGTATCTGAAAAATACATTTCTTTTGTTTTTTGGAGAATCTTTCATCAAGGTCTACAAATGTTCACATTTACAAACTAGAATCAGTGACTTAATAAATTAAATGGGCAGATATAACATGAGAATCTGTAATAAAATAGAGACTCACTGCCTGGAAGAAGGCAAACATGCCCAATTGATGTCATCTACTTCCACCAAACAGTAACCTGTTTTCATTGACAAATTTGTAATACTTTTCTTCCCCATAAAGTAGCCTGAAAGAACAAATTAGCAACAAAAGCTCTGGATTAACGTTCCACACCACATGCACACAGAGTTTTTGATGGTTTAAGGGCAGTGGGTTGTTGGGTCGATCAACAAAATCTCCAAAATAAGAACAGAACATCAAATTACGCAATGTTAAATAAAACCAGTAACCAATGTGTCGACCAACTGCGCTGAGGCTACCAAAATGGAGTGCAACATACCAAAGTGAGCAATTCCAACAACATACAGAACCAAAGTGTTCATTCAATTATGGAGGCTAGATGATTACATTGGTAATGTATAAGATAAATAAGATAAGTCATGAATTGCAAACTCTCAGTTTATAATTCAAAATAAGGTAACATGAAATCATAAACTATAGTGACAGGTTGGGCTTGGAGTAGCTGCTGTAAAATTCCTTTCTGACGACTACTTGAAAGACAAAAAGGATCGATAAAATGAAGTTATTGGAATAGAATTGGAACCAGTATGAAAATTTGAAATCCATGGAAAGCCCATCAGGGTATGCCTAGTTTCGAGGGAATTCAATTCACATGTAAAGCAGAAATGATGATTTTTAGGGGCACTGCAATATACATATCCCCCAATAAACCTTCCAATAGGTCATTTGCTACTACGATGAAGCTAAACAAATTGTGATCAGCGACTGCTAGATGCCAAACATATAGTCCCATTCCATAAGATGCCCAGAGAAAGACCTAACAATACGCGCAATTGTTGCCTTGGCCCAGGGACAAAATTGGGCTACTAAGGAAGGGGTGCCAAGGTTGAGGACCCATCATCTCTTGCTTGAACAATTAAAAAAAATTGAAAAAAGAAAAAAGAAGAAATGATCTGTCAACATGAGCATCACCTCTACACGGTTTTAGCATTCCAGGGGAATTAATAAGAAATACCAAATGATGCTATTTCATAAAGACAAAAACAAAAGTAGCAACAAAACTGCAGGACCAACCACAAGTCACATCCATAAAATACCCATGAAGAGGAGCAATCTAAGGTATAACTTACGCTATATCTGCCAAAGTTTCTGATCTAATCACAGCCTTTCCCTCTGGAAATTCAAGGCAAGAATAATGCATTATCATTTCCTTCAATGTTTGCTTTGTGCTTTTGATGTCATTATCCCATAAGATGCTCTGATAACAGAAGAACACAGAGTGGTAAGCTCAACTATACCTTCCGATCCAAAATATCCGAGAGCAGACACCTGTGTAATAATGTCCCACAGGACTGATTATCACATGATGTCCTTGTTTCAGTTTAAAGGTGAAAAACCATATCCCTTTAGCACAACATATTAAGGACAACAAAAACAATTCCGAGAAGTCAAAGGTAAAATACCTTCCTAACATACTCTCTTTTCACATCTTCCCAGGGGATTTTTCCCTTTGGAGAGAAAACCGAAGCATTCCAAAGAGCTCCTCTAGCAACCATAACAGATGAGGCACCTATGAAAAAAAAAATGAGCATTTAAAATTTTTGAAAATGAGAAAGCAAAACAGACAATAAGTAAAGGGGAGAATGTATCTACCACAAGCATGTTAAGGAACATATCAAGCATACAAGTCAAAAGGCTCCAAATATCATGGGAGAGAAAAGGAAAAAAAAAGCCTAATTCTCCTAACGACAACAAAAACAAATTCTCATTGCAATACAACATTTGATTCTACAATATATTCACAATTACCACTATTGTGCAACGCCAACCCTAATAGGACAAAGTAAGAGTTGTGACAGAAACTATGGGGGATAACAAGTTAAAGAAGCTGCAATGTCAAAACTAATAATGGAAGTGGGAACTATCAGAAGACTTTCAGCGGTAAAAGATGCAAAAAACAATATGTGTGTACAATTTCCACATCATAGCCTCATTTACATTGAACTTGAGAGAAAATTAACCTATCTGTAAGAGGTCTGACAGGGCAGCAGAGCAGAGGTACTCTGATATAGTATTAATACATTAATGTCTCAAAGAAATAGTGGCAATTTACTAGTGCTGAAACACCCAGTTCTTCTTCAGCACCTTGTTTGACTTCCTTTGGAGATCGAAGTCTGTCCAAGGAAGAAAGATGTCAGCTGAGGTTGGGAGGAAAGAAAAGAAGTCGATGTCCTACTGAAAGAAGATAAGTACATATTCTATGTCCTTTCGACAGATGGCTAACCTCTGTATGCTCCGCCCGATAAACCGTCTTGGCAGAAGATTAGGAACAAAATATAGCAAGGCCTACTGATGAGTGCTTGACTGATTGCCATATGATCTAGTTTAAAAGATCATACACTGACGCCCCAGAATAAAACAAACCATATACTAGGACAAGAAGATAAGGAGAATCATGCCTAAGAAGACCTCATCAAAGGGTTTTGGCATCTGCAAAGTACAATGACTGCAGAGGGCCTAGTGGCAGCCAAAAAGGTCGTCTTTACTTTTTGGGGACCAACTGTTTTGAAAAGTACATAAAAATTGCGCTCTGTATCAACATTATGCGACCTTGGAGAATAAGTCATAAGCTGAGGTTGGGAAGAAAGAAAAGAAGTCAATGTCCTACTGAAAGAATATAAGTACATATTCTACGTCCTTTCGACAGAAGGCTAACCTCTGTATGCTCCGCCTGATAAGCCGTCTTGACAGAAGATTAGAAGCAAAATATAGCAAGGCCTACTGATGGGTCCTTAACGGATTGCCATATGATCTAGTTTAAAAGATCATATACTGACGCCCCTGAATAAAACAAACCATATACTAGGACAAGAAGATAGGGAGAATCATGCCTAAGAACACCTCATCAAAGGGTTTTGGCATCTGCATGGTACAATGACTACAGAGGGCCTAGTGGCAGCCAAAAAAGGTGATCTTTACTTTTTCCGGACCAACTGTTTTGAAGACTATTTTGAAAAGTACATAAAAATTGCCCTCTCTGTATCAACATTTTGCGACCTTGGAGAATAAGTCATACATTCAAACATAAAGAGGTAACATTATATATACACAACTAGGGAAGCTCCACGAGGCTCACTAGATTTAGTAGAACAAATACATAAAAATAGCATTCTGTAGCAACATTTTGCGACCTTGGAGAACAAGTGATACATTCAAACATAAAGAGGCAACATTATACATACACAATAGGGAAGTTCCACGAGGCCAACTAGTTTTAGTAGAATGAATGCAATGACCTATTTATAAGGATGATTAGCCAACTAAGGAGAAAGCACTAATTTCAAAAAATAGGTTTTGTACAAGATAGTGGCTAGAATCAAAATTGCCCCTCCTTTCCTATTTGATCAAATATAGCACAAAACATATGAGATCATGAGACCATATATTAACACATGCCTTGAATGGATTCTCTCTGGAATGTAGACTTAGAAACTTTGGGTAGAGCACGCTTTCCCATCCTAATCCCAAATACCTTGCAAAAAGGGTCCTTAAATTCAGAATTGCTTTGAATAAGATGACTACACATGTAAAACTAAGCAATCAAGGATTCTCAGGCCTAAATCATTCCAAAAAGAATATGCTGCTTTTAAATAGAATAAATACAGTGCCACAATACTGAAAGCATGATAATTCTAGTTCTTACTATTAGATTACTCAAACATTAATTGATTTAATCCTTTTCTTTCCGTAATAGAAAGAAATAAACGTTGCATTGTTTTATTCCTGGTTCACAAAATACCCGTAGAACAAAGCTATACAAATTTCAATGGTAGCCTGCATCGTATTATATCCAATAATTTGACTGTGATGTAACTCATTTAAAAATATCAGCTAAGGAGGAAACTTCACCCGGGGAGGGTGGAAGAAAACGAAAAATAAGACATTATGAGAAGTCTTTTACCTACCAGTCACAGAAGTTATGTGGTGGAAGTCTTCGTACTCAAAGACATCACCATTTGCTATAACTGGAATAGAGAGCGCTGCTACAACTTCTGCAATCTCATTCCACTTAGCAGGATCTCTTGGCCTATCTGCCACTCTCCTGCAATGCACTCAGCCGGAAATATGCAAGTATTCTTAATGGAAAATATTTACAATAAACTTAAAGGTCCCAAATTGATGAATTTTGTCTCCAGAACAAAAAATTCCCCTTTATGAGTTTTCATGCTTTTAATTCCTTTTGGGTGTGGGATCCAAGAGTTCTACAAGAGGGATGCTAATAATAAACCTCCAGAATAACCCAATTTGTGAAGCCTTCAATTAAGCATTGTCATTTCTCTAATCCAAGACTCTGCTCAGTCCTTGGTATAGAGTAATTTTAGCAACAGTTACACAGCCAAACTACTATAAGATAAATTACGTTGAAGCCTGCATGACTAGGGCTTTAGACTTTACCCAGTCTCTCTCAAATTAAGAGCAGGACCTGTTTTTCTCCTCCAATGACATGAGTATTATAGTGAAAATTTCGATGAGGTGAAAGAAAAGCCAAGAAAAACTTATGCAAACTAAATACAGTACACAGAAACTTATCTGACAACTTTAATTCGCACAAAGCAAAAAAGATGAAAAAAGAAAGAACAAAATCTCTGAATTAATTACAACCAATCAACACTTTTAACTTCAAGCTGACTTCAATATAAGCATGTTCAAAGTTACAATCTCATCCCCACGGTATTGTAGTGTAAATATTAACAAGGTCATCACCCAATTCAGACCCTACCACTCAAGGTCACCAGATGGCAGATTGTGTGCAGACCTAATTTTTTGCATTATTTGCATGCAGTACCTGCCCTCATATTCAAGCATGCAGACTCACAGTTTTCAGCCAAAGCACCATGCACCAAGCAACAGCAACCCAATATCACAAGCTCACCACCGGGTCATACCCTTTATTTGTTTTGTGCTTTCCTAACTTCAGTTTGACGGGGGATGCAGAGTTTAATTTCAGAGCAGTCACCATTTCAGAAGCTATCAAATCTAAATGATGCTAGTTTTGTTTATCTAACTTTTTAGAGCAGAGTGTAATATCTAACATGAATCAAACTAACTTCTAGATGGAATACCAACAGAAGTGAAAGAATCAAACTTTCGCTCTATGTTCAATCTTGCAAAGAAACTGTACAACTTTAAACATATTGTTACCTTCCATGGACAGCGAGGGCAGAAACACCAGTTTTCTCAATTCGCCGTGCCAATTCTATTGTATCCTGGGATGATTTCAGTAATCGAATCTTACAAGTTACTGGTGTGTCCAAATTCCGCTTTAATGTTGTCAAAATCTGGATTCAGAAGAGAAAACATCTGAACAATCAAGCAGGTAAAGCAAACATGCCAAAGGGAGAAAAAGATTGCATGATTTCTATTGCGTACATCATGAATGAGATCTGGTTTAGCCAACAGCGCGGCACCCATTCCTCCACTAATGGAAAACGATTTGGGACAACCCATATTGATATCTATTGCTGCAACATCTTTACACCTGAAACAGGAGGCGCCTTGTCAAAATTTTAATTTAAAGGCAGCAAAACTTGGGCACATGTCAATACCAATCCAGGGAGTAGGATTCTAGGATCCAATGATCCCGTACAGGCAAATCGATCTGAGTATCTTGAAAAATCTCTGGTTCTTACAATCTTAACGGATTGAGATCCGGATCATGTAGGATCGTAGACTCCCAATCCTAATTCCGATTTTACGCTCCAAGTTGTTGGGTCTATTGCTTAGGTGCCTTTAGTTATTGAGCTGGTAATCAATATTTATTGATTTATGCTGATAGACAACTCCTGGAAATCCGCCCTAAAAGCACAAATCAACTCTCACCTCACAAACTCTATTGAATGCAATAGTACCCAACTCTTGACCAAATATATATTATCAACAATGATCACAAAGACATCACTTAATTTTTCCAAAACATGACCACTTTAGATCACATTAAAACTATATTATCAGCATATTAGCATAGGACAGGTATATTCCATAAATACAACTACAATTTATTCATAATAAGGAAGCCTTGGTAGTTCTAACGGCTTTCCCAAGCCCTTATGGACCTAACCCTACAAATAATGCTTGGTGACCTTGAAGAAGCCATGTCTCATTGCAGATACAGCAAAGCATACTTGCCTCTACCTTCTAATAGACAAAAAAAGAACAAAATTTTGGACCAAAGCAACCACTACAGTGAAATCATTGTTCTGCAAAAGAACCAGATAGCTGATGGTCATACTCAAGGCAATAAGTTGCAACGTATTAACAAAAAAATCTCTATTGCTCAATTCAAAAAAACACTGACAAATGTTTATATATAGTAATTAGATCGATTAGTAATCAGTTTTTATGAAGGGATCTAAACCCTGGTACCCACTTCAAAATAGCCACCAAAAGAGAAGCCTCATGTATTCTGGTTGAAATATCTCATGCAAAAATTAAAGGAAAAAAACGAATTGAAAAAGAAACTTACACTATCTGAGCCGCGGCAAGAGCCCTCAAAGGATCAGAAGTTCCCATCTGAAATACTACCCTATTTCTTTCTTCCTTGCAAGTTCTGAAAACAACATTCTTTGTTCCCTTCTCCACAATGTCAGTAGAACCAACGACATCTAGCAAATAAAACTGTAAAATGAGTTTCAAAAAAATTTGGGAACCCCAAGAGCATGAATTTATTGTTTGGCCATTAGATAATGAACTAATTTGCTAGTGAATGGCCCGTGGCATAACATGTACTCATTTATGTCATCATTAACATGTTGATGTATATGACTTTGGAGCTAGTTTAGAGAAAAATATATTGAAAACACGCAAACCGTTTCATATGATCCCACATTGGTAGATGTGTGTATATAAACTCTTAGACACTCTTTCTTTGCAAGTTAATTTTTAAAAATACGTTATACCCACGAATTCATAACAATTAGTATCATAACTAGCTACCATGTGGAGTATAGAATCGTACACATTATGGGTTTCGGCTCTTCTGGTCGAGTCAGGGAAGAGGTGTATTAATATTATGTATGGGCATAGTACTATCTCATTGAATACCCATAGTTTGGACTCTCTTCCTATACAAATCAGTTTTCAGTGGTAAGTTCTACACATACCCGTGGGTTCATAACACCGTACAACAGAAATACTAATAAACAAAGTATTGAGCATAAATTGAAATACCATTGATTCGACGCTCGCATTTGAGAAGTTTATGATCGATAATCTCCTCCCCGTATGTTATGTCTGCACCGTATTCAGCCGCAAGTAACCTAAATGGCAACGTGCCCTGAGAACGAATTCTATGAGCTTCAGCTATTACAAAATTGGGAAGCTTTAAACCCTAGATTGGTAAACCACGAAGTAGTAGCAAAAGAGAGTAGGAGAGAGAAAGAGACAGAGATCTACGACTTACCACTCGAACCATAGGGGCAAGGACTAGCTTGTTTCTGTACTCCATGTTCTTCGCCCAACAAATCACGCGGCAGAGATCCTACGAAGATTGAAGATTGCCTTTATGTCCGCCCAGTTCGACTTCCGACACTAGGATTTGAGAAATTTTTGAATGGGTTATACACACACCACTTGGGAGGCTGATGTGGTGTGTACACCCAATCACAAATTGCCACGAGAGCAGGCCGTCAGACATACTATATCTCAACATTTAAACAAGGGAAATGCTAATATTTTCATTAACTCCCGTTAAACACTGTTATCAATAACAAGTTTTAAAAAAAAAATTATAGACAATGTCAGCTCAGTATTGGAGCTTTATCCATTTTACTGTACACAACCCAAATTCAAAATAAAAATTTTAGGGAAAATTTCAACCACACCCCCTCTAGTTTACCATATCTTCAAGGACACCTCCTCTAGTTTTTAAATCTTCAGTGACACCCCCTGTCAGATTAAAAATATTAATTATAATGCAATTTTACTAAATTGCCCATGATATATTTGAGGACAAACTTCATTCACACCCCCTCTAGATAAGTATATCTTCAATGAGACCCCCTCTAGATAAGCATATCTTCAATGAGAACCCCTCTGTTTTCTAATTTTTTTTACGTATTAAAATTCGAGTGAATTAAAATTCGATTCAAGCTAATTAAAATTTATTTTTTTACATATTAAAATTTGAGCCAAAAAAAAATTATATTTTTTACGTATTAAAATTTAGGCTAATTAAAATTCTATTTGAGCCAATTAAAAATTATTTTTAATCGACTCAAATCAAATTTTAATCAACTCGTATTGAATTTTAATCAGCCCAAATTTTAATACATAAAAAATATAAATTTTAATTGACTTCAATTTTAATAAATCTAATTTTAATTGACACGAATTTTAATAAGTAAAAAAATATAAATTTTGATCGACTCGAAAGCGAATTTTAATCGGCGCTAACAACTCGGGTAGAGTTCAAATCGATTTAAATTTTAATATGTAAAAAATAAATTTTAATAGACTCGAATTTTAATAAGTTAAAAAAAATAAAATTTATTCAACTTCACTCGAATTTTAATTGGTTCAAATTTTAATATGTGGAAAAATAAATTTTAATCGGCTCGAATTTTAATAAAATTTTATGTAGAAAAATTACTTGAGGTTTATGTAGGGGCATTTTTGGTATTTTAGATTTTTTTTTTTTTTAGAAATGATAGTTTAATGGTAGGGGGTGTTAGTGATGTTTAAATATAAACTAGAAGGGGTGTCACTGAAGATTTAGAAACTAGAGGGGGTGTTCTTGAAGATATGATAAACTAGAGGGGGTGTGGTTGAAATTTTCCCAAAATTTTACACGAGTAAAAATTCAAAAATTCACAACCCATCTATGACATTTCTCTCCACCCCCTTTCTCTCTCCTCTTGCACAACTCATCTTCATCACTACTGATTTCTCTCTTTTTCCAAATTTCTTCTCTCTTTGTATATCATTGGTCACGGCAGAGATCGGACCCTACTCAGGTTGTATTGGTAAGGCTCAATGAGTGTCTTAAATTGATTTATTTTACACACTCACTAGAGTTTTTACTTCTCAGCCTCATTTTGTTTTCTTAATTTATTTTCTTAGTTTTTACCTCTAGAGTTTAAAAGACTGCATATGGTTAGGTATATCATTGATTTATTTGTTATCAGCCTAATCTTGTATTTTCCTTTTTTGTGCGCTACTGCTTTCTTTGTTTTAGCGGCTGAAATTTTACATTTGGGAATTGTAAATGACTCTTTTGGACTAAAAATTAGACATGTTATGTGATGAATGGGTATTTTGGACTTTGGAGGTGAAGAGTGAAGACCAATGGTTCACAGAGGTGATTTGGATTCCATTCCAATAACTTAAGACAGAAAAGTGAGGACACCACCTGTTTGAAAAATGTACGCAGTGAACTTTTGTTTTACACCGTGTTGGATTTGAACTGCATCATATTTCACAAAAAAAGGAAAAGACAAGATTAGGCTGATAACAAAGAAAGCAATGGCATACCTAACAATATGTAGTCTTTTAAACTCCAGAGGTAAAAACTAACAAAATAAATTAAGAAAAAAAAATGAGGCTGAAAAGTAAAAACTCTAGTGAGTGTGAAAGAAATCAATTGAAGGCACTCATTAAGACTTATCAATGGAAGTTCATTTTAGAGAGACAACAAAAATTTCTCGCTCGCCAACACAACTTGGGTAGGGTCCGGTCTCCGCCGTGACCAATGATATACAAAGAGAGAGAAGAAATTTTGAGAAAGAGATAAATCATTAGTGATGAAGATGAGTTGTGCAAGGAAAGATAGAGAGAGAGAGTGGAGAGAAATGGCATACATGGGTTGTGAATTTTTACTCGGGTAAAATTTTGAATTTTGAATTTGGGTTGTGTACAGTATAATGGATACAAGCTCCAAGACAAGGCTGACATCGTTTGCAAAAATATCTTGAAACTTGTACTTGATAACAGTGGTTAACGGAAGTTAATGGAAATATTGTTTAAATGCTGAGTTGTATTGTGTCTGACAGCCTGTTCTCATGGCAATTTGTGATTGGGTGTACACACCACATCAGCCTGCCACATGGTGTGTATAACCCATGCAAAAATTTCTCGATTAGGATGCTAGAATTTTTATACTGACACAGTTTGCATTGGGCTATGTGATGGGCCTTTTTATGGGCCTCTAGTCATCTAGAGTGCTTCTCTATCTCCCTGAAAGAGGATTGAGAAAAAATAGAGTGGGAGATAAAACTTCCAAAACAATTGGAGGGGCGCAGGATTTTTATGGGGTCAATTACAAAATAATTCGAGGATTCTTCAATTCATTTTATATGCCGAGAATTTATCATGTTAATACATAATAACAAAAAATAATGTAAAGATTACATTGCAATTATTTTATGATGTTAAGAGTATAATGTAAAAAAATTAATCTTTGAGGTTATAAATTGATAGTTTAAATTTTTTGATTAATTGTATTGGAGGTCCCACAGTATAGAGTTTGTCTCATTTTTGTCTCCAATATTTTAATTGTATTATTTTAGTTTTAAAAACATTGAATATGTTTATATGTGATCCCTCAAACATGCAACATTCAAATTATCAAAGAGTTTTTATCATAAACTTATTATGTGATACCTAAATATAGGCAAAAATAACTTGGATAGCTCTTAACCTAAATTTAAATAGCTCATGATCAAAACTTTGTAATTTGGGTAACTCTTTGACCAAAATTTGGATAAAATTTTGGTCAAGAATTATCCAATTTATTTTTTTGCCATATTTAAGTATTACGTAATAAGTTTATAATAAAAAATCGTTAGCAATTTGAATGTGGTCTACTTGAGAGATCACATAGAGACATATTCAATAATTCATGAATCAAAATATGAAATTAAAATATTAAAAACAAAAATGAAATAAATCTCATATTTTGGGGACTTTTGGTGCAATAAACCCCAATTATTATTATTATTAATTTTTTTTTAATGATGTAAAATGTGATTCTCCCTTACTAAAAATTGAGGATGACCTTAGGGCAGTGTTATTAGAACCGGACCGGACCGGCCGGTCGGACCGGTTCAACCGTGAATCGGGACCTAAGTCGGTCCGGTTTTAGAGTTGAACCGTATAAGCAATCGAACCGGATGAAAACCGTTAAACCGGCCGATTTTTTTATCAAACCGGTAAACCGGACGGTTGGATTTCAAATAATATTAAAAAAAAAAAACTGGGTAATTTTCCTTAAATCTTCAATTCCATTGGCCCCAAGCGACCAACAGGCTTACTGTCTTCAATGGTCCCAGGCTTACTGTCTTCAATTCCATTCACTCCCAGGCGACCAGCTCCAGTGGCCGCGAACAACCTTGACTCTCTTCACTCCATCTCTCTGACTCAGGCGACGAACAACCTTGACTTTCAGGCGCTGAAAATCTCATGATCCCATATCATCTCTTCTCTTTATCTATTTCCCTCTCTCTCCGTCTACTGAACACTCACACACCCCACCGTCTAAAGAAGACAGGCACCCACATTCATTTTTTTTGGCATTGATTTGAAATTTAAAAAAGTAGCACAACTTTTTTAATCTTGGGAAGACAAACCAGTCTTGTCCTTTCATTTATTATGCATATTATATACAAGGAAAATAATATCCTAATATCTTCTATTTTTGTTATTCTATTTACTATTTTACTTTTTTTTTTATTTGATAAGATTATGTATCAATGATGTTAATTTTATAGTAAATTATATATGTATTATGGATATATTTTATATTTTTTTAGTTAATATAATTTTTTTATTAGACGACCGGTCCGACCAGTTGACCCAGTGATTGAACCAATGAACCATTAACACGGTCCCTTCACCGGTTCGATATTCGGTCCGGTTCTGATAACATTGCCTTAGGGCCTATGGCACAAGTGTTCACCGTAATGTGTGAATGGGCCTTGGAGGGCCAGAAGTTTACCTTATGTAAGCCTTGCTTAGGGATGTTAGTGATCGGATAAAAATAGGTATTCGTCTAAATTCGTTATATTTGGATAAAAAATAGACCATACGTATTGAACGGTAGACGTATACGGGAATACCCATATAAACACGTGCGGGGATAAAGGCGGAAATTGACTGACACTTACCCCCTCCCCCCTCTACTTTACCTGTTATTATTATATATATATACATGTTATTGTAAATACAAATTTACGTATTATTGAATAATTTTTTTATATATATACATATTACTGTGAATACAATCTACGTATTATTGAATGATTTTTTTTTTTGGAAATTGTTTTATTTTTTGAATTTTTTTTTCTTCATGTTTTTGACTTGTAAAAGTGTAGATCTTTGTATTTTTATGTTAGATTATGTTAAGTTATATTATTTGTGTTGCACGATGTTGTGTTGAACTTACATGAGAGACAAACATTTAATTATATTATGTTGGATGATGTTGTAGATGACAAACTTTTAATTATGTTACGATATTCTATAATTATGTTGGATTATTTCGAATGTCAGATTTATTTAAAATTTTGAATTATGTTAGCTTGAGCTTGGGCAGGTAAGGTAGACGAGGGCGGTGGGGGTGATGGAGGGGGTGGGGGTTACAAATTTAGTCACGAACGGGATAGGGATAAAAACTATATCCGTTAATAAAAATGAATCGAAAATAGACGAAATTTTTTTAAATGAGAGACTACAACCAACCCCCGGCGCGGGCTTTGGTCCACTGCCATCCTAGCCTTGCCTCCACCAATTCAGTCTCACCGAGGGGGAGAAGCGAAGACAATTGGCAGTCGCATGGACAGGTGTTCTCACTGTGAGTCGAACCCTCCACTACAGCACTCCAACAATGTTCGAACCTGGAGACTCGAAAGTACCGTACCTGGATCGGCGCCTCCCGTTCACGTTAGCACCCAGCCTCGTTTCTGGGTCCTTCCGTTTCTCTCCACTCTTTATCTTACCCCTCGTACCAATGTTTCACGAATTCGCGTTGCTAACCTAGCCGTACCCAACTTTCTTTCCTTGTGGTCTCCGCAGATTTGGAATTTCTTCGTCTCGCTCTCTTCTTATACAACTCGATCTGGGATTTTTCGATGGGAAATCGCTCAATTCGATCTGATTTGGTCCATTTTTGATAATAAATCATCTTAAAACTCAGGTAATTGAAATTTTTATTAAAGATTCGTGTTTTTGATCGGATTTTATTGTCGATTGATGCATTGTGATGCGTGAGGGAATTTTCATGTATGGATTTGACTGGGGATTGGAGGTGTTGAGACGGGCCAACTTGAAGAAGTTAGGTCGTCGAAAGATGCAAATTCTTGAGATATTTGGATGTTACGTGTTGATGATCTACATGAACTTAGGTTCGATTGGAACATTGGATTAGGGTTCTTTGATTCTTTATTTGTTTCTTCAATTTCATGAATTGAACCACAATTAATTACTTTTAAAATTTCTCGCCGTTAAGCGTCTGGATTTTCGGGAGAATCGTTGGATAGAAAGGGTCATTATTATTATTTTTTTTCAAATAGTGAAATTTCAAGACTATGTTTAACGTTTCTTTGTATTATTCCCTGATCAGTGTTTTTATGTTTGCACTTATTTCTTTATTTTTAATTCTTCTACTGTTTTACTCACTTCTACTATTCCGTGTTCTTTTAGTTCTCAGGAACAACAATAGAACAGGGCCTCATTAACATTTGGTATACCTGTTTTTTTTTTTTGGCAGAACGACTATCCACATAATTTTGTTTGAAGATTGACAACGGATATGCAGGAATATGACAGAGAGGTAATGAATTTTGTATTTCACGTTGCTGGTCTGCATTTTTTCAGTACATGTGTGCTGTGCATATATCTGTAAAATAAGTTTTTGTTATGCAGGAGTATGAAGATTTGGATGAGTACGAAGAGGAGAGTGAAGAGCAAGAAGAAGAGGAGGCCGGTGAAGAGGAAGAACCTCCCCAGCCCACACAGGAGGAATTGGAATACCTTGAATTGAGGCAACGATTAAAAGAATCCATTAGAAAGCAGTTGAAGAAGGAATCTGGTTCTGCTCTTGCAAATTCCCAGAACAAGAAGAATAAATTGCCCTATAACAAGTGAGTACCATCCTTGGGATGCAATTACTTGGAATAAATTTGACTTGTTGGGAATGACATCTTGTTTGGATTGCATTGGTTGTTGACGTCATTAACTTTGATACAAACTTATTATTGGCCAGAATAAGGTATCACTTTATCTGCCATGGCTTGAGGTGGAAGTATTTGTAATGATGTATATAATATATTGCTGATGTAACAGTTTCATATTTGCTTGACTAAAGTGTTGCTTGAAGATCCTTATTGTCTTTGATAGCATGTTCTCAGGTTTTAGATCCTACTTTGTGTGTGTGTATATAATAATATATTGTCTATTTGTACTTGGAGCATGTACTAGTATTGTGTGGAATTTATTCTTGTGATGAAGCATTGAGCAAAATTTAAAGGCATTTTTTGAACAAAATGAGATGCTGCTGTATGATCATCTGATGCATTAAAGTGGATTCAATGTGTCTTTGTGTAACCAATAATGGTTATTCTCTCTCTCTCTATCTCTCTCTCTCTCTCTATATATATAAAAGATATAGATATGTGTGTGTATTATGTATGTATATATAAGAAGTTCTTGAAAACTATAGAACTTTCAATTCTTGAGTTCTGTTTGTGCATGATCTTAAGTCTTCGCTTCCACTTTTTCTATTTTTTGCAGTTTTGGATCATTCTTTGGACCTTCACAGGCAGTTATTGCTCAAAGAGTAATTCAAGAAAGCAAGTCATTGTTAGAGAACCCACATTTGGTGTCAAAAATTTCTAAATCCGGCAATGGGGTATGTATCCAAAATTTTTGTGACTGTAGTGTATTCAGATCTGCTTGCAACCTGATTCGACATGCTCCTACAGAGTTGTGAACCACCATACATTCATTTGGAAGCTTGATTCCAATCGATTGTATGTGTACATTTGGCCATATAGGTCTTCCATCATTTTCAGACCTTCGGGTAATAAGAGAATCTGAGGTTGTAAAATTGTGCATATATACCTTGAAAGTGCTGTATCCTATTCATTTTTTTCCCTGCTAACGAAATTAGTTTTGGCATAATATAAACTATTTTTCTGTTTTTGAGCTGCAAAAGAAATTTGTATGGTCTTTGCCATATTTTATTCACAATGTTTTGTAATATTACTTTATTTTATTAGTTAAACTACTTGTTTTTGCATAAGTGTTGGGATTTTCTAGGGATATAAGGAGGGGTAAATAGAGTTGTTTCTGGAAACTCAAAAGGGATTGTGAATTGTAACATGCTATGTTCTCTATTGTTTGAGACTTACCTGTCTAGACTTGAGATTCACACCTGGCTTACAGGTAGACAGATAATTTTACCTTATGGTCTTTGCAATATATGAATGGGCTGTGGTAGAGTAGTGTAGAATGATTTTTTTGATTTAATATTTTGGAGATTGGTTGATGTATGAAACAATGTGTTCGAAAAAAAAATTTGTTGAAAGTGGGGATGAAGATGGATGAATGGTAAAACAATAAAGCACAAGGTTAAGAATGAGAATTTTTGTTTCATGGTAGAAGTTATGCCAGTGGGAGATGATTGAGAATAAGGTGGTTTAGACTTTGTGCAATGGAAATAATAACTGAACCGGTGAGGATGCCTGCTGTGATCTCTGTTGTAAATAATAATTGGGGTAGAGTACATTCAAAAGTAACACCGCTTGCAATAGCATGGGAAGATATGGTAGCTTGTGGTCTAACTGAAGCTTGATCTTAGTTGGTATAATTGTGAAGCAAGGTCATGGAGTTAATCCCAAGTAGTTGTTGCAGGGCGTTGCTAAGTTTAGTTTAGATAAATTTGACATCGCTCATGTTATTCGAGTTTCTTAAGTGGTCCTTTTTTTTATAGTTACAGCATATAGAATCATGCATGGGCTTTGATGACCAGAATGTGTGCTGAATGCAGCTGCACTATGATTTAATTTTCACAGTTTGAAATGTGGCTTATCAGTTAATGATCCCATTCGGCCTCTGCAGAACAATAAGAGCTCTGCTTCTCCACCTGTGAGATCGAAACCTCAAACAAATGGCTACCCTCCAAAAATCAGAAATGGGGTAATGTTTTTATTTACTCTAAGTTTGTTGTTGCTTTCTCATGTGAGCTTGAAGTTCTTGCATCTATTTCTTCTTTTGGACAGTATATATTTGATTTGTGCAGTTAAAAACCAAAGTGCAAATGCTTAAGAATACAAGGGATTACTCATTTCTGTTATCAGATGATGTGGAGCTTCCAGCTCCTGCAAAAGATCCTCCACCACGAAATGTCTCTTTTTCAAATGCTGGTGCGTTGTTGCTTTAGCATACCATTTCTGGTTGTTGATTTGAAGGATCAAAGAATACTATTATCATCGAGAAAACTTATACAGGTTTTTTGGTGATGTTGAAGCGGCACGATCAATTCAAGAGCCACCAAAGAGCAAACATTCATTGGCCAAAACTGGCAGAAAAGTTCTCAATGGTCCTGAGGAACAGAAACCTGTGCTGACAGGTAGCCAAATGCAGTCTAAAATGGGGACTCCCAAATTGACATCTGGATGTAAGGTGAATGTGATATCAGTGGACTCCAGGAAACAGCTGGGTAGCAATAATGGCAGTGGGCCCGGTCGGCCTTTAGGATCGAAAGAATTACCTTTTCCAAGGGTTAGCAGTAATGGCAGTGGGGCTGGTCGGCCTTTAGGGCCAAAAATATTGCCTTCTAAGATTCCAGCAGCCAGCACAGAGAAGAAGGGTTCCGCACCCAATGTGAAGAGTTCCGCACCCAATGTGAAGGGTTCCGGACCCAATGCGAAGAGTTCTGCTCCCAATGCGAAGAGTTCCATGCCTAGCGTGTACAAACCCTCTCTTTCGAAGTTGCAGTCTTCAAAGCAACCTGTGGTACAAAAAAAGAAATTCCAAGAACCTAGTAAGGGAAAGATAATACCAAAACCACCTGTTTCAGCCTCTAAACCTCAGGTCTAATCCTTACTCCCTGGATGCATCTTATTTATGCATGTGTGACCATTGTGATATACCTCTCTGTGTATTACATAATTATTGCCTTTTGTGCCCCCCACCCAGCAAAAAAATTCCAAACAAAAGAAAAAGCTGCTCTACCCTCTCAAAAAGTTGATGTGCACAGATTTTTTCCGGCAAACATTTTGCCATAGCTCATGAAACATTATGTAACCATATCATTTGGTGTTTGTTTTGAAAATTGACAGGTGAAGCAACCACCACCAAAGATTTCGGCTTGTGCTTCTTTGCACAAGGAGCGTCCAAAGAAAAAAACTATGAGACGGGACCCTAATGATGATGATGACGAAGACGGTGCAGAAGCGATCAGTATGATTAGAAAAATGTTTGGGTAATTATGGGCTCTCTTCTTTGTTTCCTCTTCCAAATTTTAAATAATATCTGATGTTTGGTTTAGCCACCTTAATGGTGAATTGAACAAAGTACTATTCTCTTATTGCAGCATTAGTCTCATTTGAACTTGATTGAATCATCTTTTTCTCTTTTTCCAGCTGGAAGAAGGGATTTTTGGATCTTATGACCACATACCGGACGGATATAGCTATTTTACACTCGAGCATTTTCGAATGCTAATTTCTCTTTTTGTGCATCTAGTCCTCTTTTTAGATTTAGCGAAACCTTATACTAACTAGGAAATGATTCCCAGATAAAAAATGTTTTTAGGTTGGCTGTCTTTCTGAATTGTTTGAATTAGGTTTCCAGAATCCTTTTTGGGTAACACTGCCGAGATGACCACTACAGTGCACTCTTTGCTTTTTCCAAATTAAGAATTTCCATGCCATTTGTTTATGATTTTCTCTCATGTATATTTTAAAGTGAAACTAAATTGAGCGGGTGGTTTGGGTTAAATTCCATCATTAATGGTGATTTTAGTGGTGTCTTGATAGTTTCCATTTCTAACCAAAAACCTAAGCACATTTTGTGTGATGAGCAATGCGGTGAACTTCTTCGCAGGTATAATCCCAACAAGTATCGTGATGATGATGATGATAGTGACATGGAGGCTGGTTTTGACGATATTTTGAGGGAGGAGAAAAGAAGGTTAGTAAGATCTTCGTAATACAGCTGAAATTTTCAATTTTTTATTTTGCACATGCTCCTGTTTCTTTCAATGAGCTGACCATTTGAGCTTTCGTTGTCAGTAGAAGTTCTCAACCTGCCAATCTAATGTTTAAAATACCATTCTAAGCTGATGTTTCATCTTTTTAATCCCTTCCGGCTTGTTTTTCTACTAAATATTCCCAATTTATTACACTCTTCTTTGCTCACACTCATCATGTTCTTTTTAAGAATCCAAGAACCTGTTTGGTTTGTATTTTAGAAATTATTTTTCTATTTTTAGAAACAGTTTTTGAGAGAAAAACTGTTTGGTCAGTTATTTTTTATTTTTGTGTTTTGAAAACTGAGAGCAAAAAATGGATAGATTTATTAGAGAACAAGTTAGGATTATTTTGTGTGTTTTTTAAAACAACTTTATTAGAATTTAGAAAACACCACCACTACACTTTCACCACCACCACCACCACCACCACAACCACCACATTTTCACCACCACCACTACTACCACATTTATGTTTTCATTGTTTTATGGGTTACTGCCCAAACAAGTTTTATTGTTTTATATTCCGTATAATTGTTTTTGGAATCATATAATGAAGAAGTTCTCTAACATAAAAAAAACACCAAAACACCACTTTTTTAAAACTCTTCCCAAAAACAATTTTCGGATATTGTTTTTTGAGACGCAAACAAAAGTTTTTAAGACATCAAATTTAGTTTAGAAATGAACTGGACCACCTAAGAGATTGTAAAGCAACATTTGAGAAGCACCTAAAGGTATCTGAATGTCTCCAATTGATATCATGTGCAAAATTTGCCTTTATGAAATAGAAGATGGAGGAATTGACATTGACGTATGTTGCACTATTTATTATGTGTATATGCTGTTTAATCCCCTTGATATGGGTTGAGCAATGATTTGGTTGACATTCAGACATTCCTCATTTTTTGTGATGGTGTCCACTTATTATTTTTTAGCACGCTTATAACTATTTTATTTCTTGTAGTTTCTTATTTCTATCTTACAAAGTGTTTGGGATGTCTTGTGATTCAGTGCAATGATTGCGAAACGAGAGGACGAAGAAGAACTTCTCAAGATAGAAGAAGAAGAAAGAAGGGAACGGTCGAGAAAAGAGACAAAAAGGCCGAAACTGAGCCAACGATGACATGGAAAAATATGTTTAGTCTGGCAGATCAAAATTTATTATAATATATTTTTATTTTATTTGATAAATTTACTATTTTGCTGCTCCTGTCTATCCGGCCTAAACATAGGGATAGGGAGGGCCACTAAGGCAGTAGGTGTTTTAGGCTCCAACCAAAAAAGAGGTTTTAAATTTATAGTTTTATATCATAATTTTAAGAACAATGTTATTGAGACTTAATTTATTGACATAATTTGATGATCTAATTTACTGTGACCTTTGAATTGATTGTAGACTCAATCAAACATTAGAATTTTGTATTGATTCAATGATTCTTATGAAGTTACATCATTATGTTATATTTATAAGTTTAAATAACGGTACTCTAAATTTAAATTGATAAAAATTGAGTCTAATTTTAAAGTTACAATTTTTTTTATGTAAAAGTTATAACTTGTAAAAGCCATGATTGATCATGGGAGATTAAGATCGATATTGAAAGTTATAGCTTTAAAAATTAAGTTATAAATTTTAAAGGTTAAATTACAAGTGCTAAGGGGAAGTTTTGACTGTTTAAGGAAAGTTAATGATTGATTATAGTTTTTTATTGAATAGTTGTAATTTTTTATTTTAAAGGTGTAATTTTATTATAAAAAATTGTAATTATTGGTACGACTTTGAATTTTTTATTTTTGGTACTGTAGATTTTGTCATACCACTGCATCAGTTCTGTAGTAGGTTGCAACTAATAATAGTTTTACACCTTTGGCTTGGGACAAATTTGAGAATAGCATGATTAAAAAACAAAAATATGAATATAAATTATATGATTTGAATATAGTACGACTTAATTAAACTTTCATGTCTTTTTCAAGCAATTTTAGTCCGCAGCAGGAAAATCACGGGACACCGGAGAGGGCTCAGACGGTTAAAGTCAAGCTGCTGTGATGATTAGATGATACGTTGGCCGTTGGTTGAAATTGAAGGACGATAGGGTGATAATATACCAACTAACATCTCGAAATAGTGGGCTTTTCTAACCTCATATGGTATATTTTTATTGATCAAAGATTTTAGGTGTGGTTAATAATGGTAGTTACTCTTGTGGATAATGGCATGGCATATTTCAGAGCGATATATCAATAATTTTAAAAAAAATTGAATATAATAGTCCCACTACGTTATTATTGTTACCAAAATATTATTATACAATAAAAATATAACAACTCCAGAAATCGATGCACGATAAAGAGTTTCACCGTTACACAAAATTTACTTCACTCTCCGTGTTATTTAGTCACGTCTTTCACCCTACAGCGCTTCGCCTTCATATCTGCCAATCTCTCTCTCTCTCTCCAGAAAGTCGCAGTAAGCAATGGAGATCTTTTTAAATTGTGCCATTCCAATGACTCCTCTTCTTCCCAAAATCACTACTACGAATTGCAAATGTATTCAAGCTCGTGCTGTTCGTTGCTGTGGGTATATTCCTTTTAACTGAACTCTGTAAATTCCAATGGTTCTTCTTCTTCTTCTTCTCCTCTCTCTCTCCCTCCCTCCGTGTGCATACATATATTTGCATAGATTGACAGTAGCGTGTAGCTAAATTGCTGATTTTGCTCACTCAACGTAACTTTGTACTTGCTGCTACTGGTATCCATGTTTATTGTCTATTCAACTGATAAAATGCCTCACAATACTGCTGTTGCCCCACCCCAAGTGATTGATGTTGCAATGTTGACAATGAATATGGGTTCAGAACCCCAAAATTCAAAGATTTTGTTTTGGGGGTCATTAACAGTTAAGTTGATTGTTTGTATTGATTTATCACACCCAAAAGCTGTTGCAGGGACAGTTAGGTTGGACTGTTTGCATTCTGAGTTTTCTTACCAAGGCATTGATGATGGAAACTTGTAGACTTTGTATAGTTAAATTGGAGGACTACTTTTTAAAATTTATTTCCTTGATGATTTACAAAAAGAAATTTTAACAACAATTCTCATCCAAAACTGTGTGTCAGTAATCTTAAAATTAAAATCCTAGTTAGTGGTTGTCCTCTGTTTCGGATGATCTGAAACAAAACAAATGCACCAATCACTTTTAATGTGATTTCCTGTTGAAAATTTAGTTTAGTAGCATTAATCTTTGAGATTTCATTTTACTTCATTTTTCTAAGTGAAAAACCAGAAAAAAGTTTAATACCACTTGGGAGGGAGGATACCTATCACAATCCCTCACGCATTGGCACTTTTGCTTTTCCGAATATTTCCATTAAGTCATGTTGGTAAGTTCCCTCTCTGCTCTGTGTTCCAACTGGGGCTGATGTGCATCTTTTTGTGGTAATAATCTGATCCATACATCAATGGGGATGCTTTCAAAGGAGGTGTTTAGGACCTCAAGGGTATTTGCTTTATGATAATATTTATTTACATTTATTCTTCTAGTTCTGAAGGGCTCATTCTTTTATATTGTTGCCATAATGAAATTTGAATCCTTGTCAAATTAATCCATTTTTTCCCTGCTTGCACTTTGTTCAACCTTTTTTTTAGTTCGGCCAGAGTTTACCTTTTGTCTATGCAAGCTTTAAATATCACTGGCACATTAGGTGTACTTCTTAATCTGCTCTAATGCAAACAATTTCAAGGATCCATTTTATGCGCCTAGCATGGGGCTGTCATTTCCTTAAATAAGATGCTGCTCGTACTACACCTTTGGTCAGCTATTAAAAAGAACTATGTTTATAACTATTCACTTCACTCTATTTAATGAGATTGGTGTTAATTACAGGAAGAATGGGGAGCCCAATGGTTTATCTAGAGCACCTCTGCAGGCGGGGTGAGCATTTTGTTTTCTTATTCTGATATTTTATTCAGTTTTTATTTCCTGCTGTAACTCACTCAGCAACATGTTCCAATCTGTAATCTAGGTTAGAAAGTCATGACAATAAGGAGATGCACCAGGTATGCATTTGTTGCTTCAATTTTGACTTGCTGTCTTTCCAAGTATCACAGGATTCTGCTGTTTTTCCTCTAGGATCTGCTGCAACCTCTGAATAGTGAATCAGAAAAGAAAGATAATGATATTTGGAAACTCTTCAGGGAAGCTCAGCAGAGTAAGACCTTAAATTACTTCTTTGCTTTTTTTAATTCAGCTGTTCGCATAGGAAATCTTATATGGACTTATTTTTTTGTTATAATTTCTTATTTCCTGAATGATCATCATACAGATATTCTTCACTTAAACAAACAACGTCTCATGGCCATAGAGGAGGTGCAAAGATTGAAGAGTGAAAAAAAGTCATTGCTTGACAAGATAGAACAATTTGAGGCGAAAGTGCATACCAATACTGGAAAAGGTGAAAATAGCCCGAGTGTAGTTTCTGATACTGCTGATGCACTGGAACATGATTACTTGTAGTCTTAATTAGAATCTTGGTTTGCCTGGTGCCAATACTCAATTTACGTCTTTGTTTATGTAATTTGTGCATCTGTGCATTCATTATACATTTGGAATGGGTTATCTAAAGAGCCGAGGCATTGTGATTGTGTAAGGTCTTTAACCAAAATTCCAAAGCACCTTGGCACCATCCAATGATTCTCTAAAGTGGTTAATGAAGCAAAGCAAGAAGGAGACTGAAGTTGAGGACAGAACATGAAATTTGAGCTATAATAGAACAACACCAAAAATGATATCACACACTTTTGAGGATCTTATTTGTTGTTGTCTATTGTCAGGGGCTCTCATCCTCTATCAGAAATTCGTCCATCATCCAGTATAGTCAAATATGGCTTAGGTTAAATGTCATTTATTTTATTTCCTGTCTGTTTATATGATATGTGATTATTCGTCTCTCAGGTTAGATTTCAAGTTTTTCAAAGATTCCTGGACGGGGAGAATCTTTGTCTGGTTGCTTCTTGTTTTAAGTTCTTTTTTCAATCTTGCACATGCTACTTACTGTCATGCATCCACCGGAACGTTTTCATGTAAAAGGAGTAGTAGATTCATGTTGGAAGTCATGCAGCAAAGTTCATCAATTGGAAATGTTTCTTGACGCGCGATTCGTTACACGTATGCTTTGTTACCCATGAGACACCACAGACCTTGAATTGGACACTTTCAGTGAACAGTTAGACAAGACACAAATTAAAGGAGAAGTGTCAAGGATGAAGCGACTAGAGTCTGGCTTGAAAAAGAGTTAAAAACTGATAGCAATTATACTTACTAGTCTTTACTTTTATTTATAAGAGGGTTCTCAGTCTCTATAGTAACTCCAAGACCTAATGCACTCTTCCATATCGGGTAAGGTTATTTGTAATCAGTGGTCCATGTTATTTCGTCAGACCAGTGCTTGCCCCCTTTTGAAATTTCAACTGATTGTAAATACTTGGTAGGCATCCACTTAATGGTCTCCATCCCAATTGGTGTAAAACAGGTTCTTACCCTGAACTGCTGTTAATTTTTTCGTGAATGACCACAGATAAACAAATGCATCCATGTATTTAGATTTTCATCAATATAAGTTGTTGCAATGATCAAGCACAATGGATTGCAGAATCTGACAAATTATGGAAACATTTGACATTTGACTTGCATAACTCTGTCTTATGCATTTTAGTCTTCTGTTGCTTGTGATAGGGAACTGGATGTTGTAGTTGTAAGAGCTGGCTAATTCATGGCTATCATGAAATGGTAGATGCAATCTTGACTGATGTGTGAATGTATATAGATGAA
Organism: Ilex aquifolium; assembly: GCA_951799425.1. Classification (NCBI taxonomy): domain Eukaryota; kingdom Viridiplantae; phylum Streptophyta; class Magnoliopsida; order Aquifoliales; family Aquifoliaceae; genus Ilex; species Ilex aquifolium. The sequence continues at coordinate 5,586,335 of OX637398.1, read as the reverse complement.
CTAGATGATTGAGCCACTTAGAAAGGAAATACTAATCCTGAATCCTCAAATCAACTACTCAACTCAACAAAGCCTTATTCCAACAATTGGGGGTCGGCCACTAAACCTGAATCCTGAGTAATATAAAAAAAGTATGTGCAGATTTGTGCAGTGTAATATAATTATATTATCTACAACATCCCTTGATCTTGTAAATCTTGCGAGCCTACCAAAATTATGACCTTGCAATCGAAAAATGTCTCATATATTTGAAATTCATATGCACTCCAAGGGAAGAAACATATAAATGAGCTAACAATTATCTTTTGTTGGTTCATACTATAATTAGATAAGCTTGCAATCAAGTCAGAGTTGCTGCTTAGGATAGACTCGATGGTCCTTACTAGCATGATTGGCACTCGGGAGGCATCTGACTTGAGAAGGCTAGTCATGGATTTGAAAGTTAGTTTCGCTGATGACTTCTCTGATATACTGCATAAAGGAGATGCTGAACTTCTGCGAAGACTCCACCACTTCTTTGACAAGACCGGAGTGTAATGTTTATCTCCTGCACACTGCAATCGTAAATATTGAAAAAATCTCACAAAAGCCCTTTTTATTTTGCCTATTTGTATCTAGAATATTTATATTATTCTTTAATCTATTTTTTTTTTTCTCAGTTCTCACAAGGTCTCTATTGTTTTTAATTCAGGAAGGGTTTCCACATTATCCACATTTGTACTGAAATGGCACCGGTTGTGTCCGTCGGATCTTTGGCATCATATGTGACAGGCTTATCTCGTGCTCTACAAAGAAAGGGGAATTTGGTGGAGGTTATATTACCAAAGTAATCTTGTGCTTTATTTTTCATTTGCATCTATTTTTATTTCTTGCCTTTTGTAGTTTAGTAACTGAAAATCAAAATCTAACCATATTGTGCCTGTTTAGAAACTGCTATGATGTTACATGTCACCAATCATCGACAGTCAATAGTGAATTTATGGAGTGGCAAAATATATGTAAGACAATAAAATCACCCAATTAGCAGTGGAGGACATAATCGGGTGTAGAAGCATTGCTTAAGCAGCCCATTTCACCTCTTTGCTGGACATTACACATTATTATGTTCTTGATCTAGATTTATGCGATGGTGCATGGATTGGTTGAACATTTTAACTACTGTTCCAATTCCTTCATTGTCGGTGACCGCTATGACCAAAACACAATGCACACTATTTTGATATTTGGTGCATTAAATTTTTTTGATTGAAATGAGAACCTGCCAGTTCCTGTCCCTTTTATTGATTGATTGAAATAAAAACAAAATCTCCTTTTAACCTTTTGATCACCAGTAGACTGGAAATATGAGATTTTGGAGTTGTTGAATAGAAGGAATGCATCTTATATACAGGTACGCTAGCCTGAAACTAGATGAAGTGCAAGGGTTGCGGGAAGTTGAGGCAGATTTTTATTCATATTTTAATGGTCAATTGCACTCGAACAGAGTTTGGACTGGGTAAGTTTGCATGTCCATTCTATATTGTGAAATTATGTTGGATTATTTTTCAAGATTAGTCAGGTATCTTGTCAGATGTAATAAACAACTATAAGCAACCAAATTTAGATATTACATCACGTCTTCTCTTCCTATTTATGACCCCGATTTGACCTTACTTCATCATTTGGTGTACAGTGTCATCTATGGCATTGGGGTTACTTTCATACAACCTGTATACTATTCATCATTTTTCAGCCTTGAGAGGGTATATGGCTATTCAAACGATTTTGAAAGGCAAGTAATTCTTTTAAAAGGATTTGTGCATATAAAATCAGAGAAGGTTGGTGGTATATTTCTTACAATATTGTTTCTCTATTTTGTACAGTTTTTTATCTTTGTGAATGTGAATGTCAGATATATTATGGAAATCTCTATTCCTTGCCCATTGCTTGATTGGAAACGAGAATTTTGTTTGGATTTCCAGCTGTCAGTATAATTGCTTCTCTCTCTCTCTCTCTCTCTCTCTCTCTCTCTCTCTCTCTCTCTCTCTCTCTCTCTCTTGTGGACTCATTACGATAAATAAAATTATGATTGATAGCTTCCACCTATGAAGTTATATGTTAGGCCGACCTGCCGACCTGAGACCCACAGTATGATTTTGTTTAGTTTGGCTTATTTTTTGATAATTGAGCTTGGTGGTTCTTTTTTAGTTGGTCTCAACTGCAACCTACCTGAACCAAGACATTTTGAACAGTATCTGTCATTTGAAGTGAACAACAACATTATGAATTCCTACACGTTTGAGTTATCGCACTCCTGAATTAGAGAAAGTACTTTTTGCTGATTTTCTTGCACGGAATTGGTATTGGTTATAGGGTTGATGAGTTGCGTAATTCACAAGGAAGGTAATTTTTTAAGTTGAAGAAAGTTGTTGAGGTTGAAAAACTCAAAATAAGATTGTCGGTGTTTTTGACAACTAAATCCATAGGCACTTGAGAAACTTTTGGAATCTCTTTCACTCACCAGCAAACACTTGTACTGCAAATCCTTTCACAGCACATTCGGGTGGTAGCGTTGGAGGCTTTGCTTTTGTAATCCGGTTGTTTTGAACATTTGATTTTATTACTGTGCCCTTTCTAGCCTGGAGACCAACGGTATTAGCACAAGTAAAAGCTGATCCATCACTATATAGTGAAAACCAGAGAAACAAATGTATTTCCCCATTAAAAATGGAGGCAAGTATATTCAAAAACTAGGTTGAAGAGGCATACCCAGAGAATCATTGGCATGTTCCTCGTCGATGTCTTGTTCGAAGTTCAGATCAATTTTTGGTGGTGCTTACTCAAAAAGAAAAAAGGAGTTTATTCAACTTATTTAGTGAATCTTAAGATTAAAATATTCTTGAAAATGTTCATGTAACTGGTAGATAAAGAGTAAATGGTGGGCAAAATGATGCCAGTTTCTTGGTGTGGAAACTATGTACTTAGATATGCGTCCTTGGGAAGTAAATCCATAGATACTAACTCCTCATGCTTAATAAGTCCACACGAATCAAGGTGGCTGTTACTTCTTCTTTCCCTCACAAAGACAAGGAAATAGCTTTATTTCTTAATTTCAGAAGCACTGTTGTATGACACATGAAGCTTGACTCTAGTATAGTATATTGTGTTTGATAACTATGATTTGACTTTGCCACAGCATATCAAATTTCTTTCACTTGAACTTCCAGTAGTTGGTTATAATCCCCTATTTTTTTTGACTCATCATATTTTTGGGATTGTGGTGGTCTGTGTCATTCTCACCCTCTAATTTTGTACAATTCATCTGCAAATTGGATAGTATGACTCCATGCTTGGTGTGGTTGTAGAGCAATTGGATGGTAGACGAGAATTGAGTAATCTCTTCTGATTTGACTTAGTTATACTCTAGATTGATGATTTTGTGACAGATGCTGGCCATATGTTCAGTATTTTGTTCTTTATCCTTACATGAATTCCATTATTTTATGTTGCATTTCTTTTTTAATATTCTTCGTAATGGATCAGCTACTTCTTGTCAGGTTCACCTATTTCTCTCGTGCTTCATTGGATTATATAGTGAAATCAGGAAAGCAGCCTGATGTGCTGCATGTACACAACTGGGAAACTTCAATTGTTGGGCCACTCTTCTGGGATGTTTTTGTTAATCAGGTTCAACTTGGAAGTACTTTTTCTTTCATCGTATTGAAGGATGTGATACCACAGGAAGCTATTGTGTTATGTTCAGCTCTTTTTGTTTTTGTTGCTTGAATAATCAGAATGTGATCTTGGTACCCTAGTCAATTTTGCCTTGCTAACAGAGTGAGTGCTTTTCTGAAACAGTATAAGTTTCTTGTGCTTCAGCATGTGTATTGGTTGAGTGAATTTTTGTTTTTTATTTCAGTCATTTAGAGAACTCTAAAAAGGATCGCAAACCTTTAAGCATAGATTTATTTAGTACTCATCCCTTGGGGATTCTTTTGTAATTCTATTTTAGTTTTTATCATATCCACTAAAACTAGGGTGCTTCCCGGAGCCTTCATTGACTTGTTTTTTTTTTTAAACTTTGGTTTTGTACCACATTGTTTCTTTTACGTGTTACACAGCCAGTTGATGCAATACTTGATTCCGCCAATAAATTGTAGGCTTGATAAACTTTACCTCCTGTAATTCATTCTGGTGATATTTCTTGTTTGAGAATATGCAGGGACTTGGAGCTACTAGAATATTGTTGACATGCCAAGGCTTTGGTTCTCAGGCAAGTCTCTTATTTCATTCTTTAATGCCTTTATTTTGTTTTCTTGGGTCCTATTGATGACTATTGTCAGGAAAATGCTTTACATTATATTATTTTTAGTGTCTTGAGCAACCTGATAAGCTAGCACTATGTGGACTTGATTCTTCTAGACTACTCCGTCCTGATCGTTTGCAAGATAACAGCAAGCCTCATCTTGTCAACATTTTAAAGGTATCTGTTTTTTCCTTGTTAGATTTACTATAGTTATTAAACTTTTCCATTAGAAAGGTTGAATCAATTTGTTGGCTTGAAAAGGAATGCATTAGACCAACTTCGAGTAGGATTTACTATAGTTTCAGATTTTGATATCTGATCATAGGATTTTGAGGCCTAGGCATAACCAGCTTTCTTTCTTACATTTTGTCTTCAAAACCCCTCTATTAATGCGGATGCATTGCTATAAACCCCACATTTTCCCAACCTTTTTCATCCATTATTTTACTTCTTCAAATGTTCAGGGTGGAGTTGTTTACTCAAATAAAGTCATAGTAATGTCATCCATGCATTCCAAAGACCAGATTATTCGTGGCTTGAGTCATGGATTGGAGCCCACCTTAGCCATCCACAAGTAAGTAGTTCTTGTGCATTTAATATATTTAGACCATGAATGTTCCATAATGGTTTTGTTTGTCTGCCCCATCTATTATCATTGCAGACTTTAATAACAATTTTCTTGTAGGAATGTAGGATAAATAAATAGGCTGTCTTGACAAATGCTAATTTCTAACCTGCCGTCTTTGTTTGGGGTTTGCATGTGGATGCAGGGACAAAATACTGGTTGCTCCTTGTGGTTTTGACCACTCAACCTGGGATCCCTCCATGGACCAATTTCTGCCACAAAGCTACTCTGTAGATAATATGAAGGGCAAAGCTGTATGCAAAGTCGCATTGCAGCAGCACTTGGGTTTACCCGATAATTCTTCTATCATACTTGTAAGTCATCCAATAAGAACATTTCCTTCCATTAAAACCCCTTTTCTTTGCGTCCCTGATTTGCAAGCTTTGGATCTCTGATTGTTGGACCCATGCTCTTCATTGCGTTGGTCCATGGAATGTCTAGACTCTAGAGATACTGTGGGATCTGTTGAAGGGTAATGTATTGGAATGAAATGCAGCATGGTCAATGCTGATACAGCAAGCCAACTCGGTGCACTCTGAAAAGTACCTGGATAAATATTACTCTTACTACCACACAAGTAACACGGCATTTGATCGAGCTTATGAACGCCACTTAAAAGGAGGGCAGGGGGTCAAGCTAACTAATCGCCTGTGCACCTCCTTCAGTCAGTCTGAGGGTTGCTTGGGCAGATCCCTCACAGACTGTAACCCAGGAAGTGCGACATACTACCAATGAGTGGTTAGTCCTTGACTTTATTTACATCACGCCATGATGGGCCACCTTCAGGTCAGGGATAACCTGGACAGCAGGTATAGTGGTCATTGACTCATACAGCTAAGTTTTGGCACAAACCACGGGAATCCAAAAGGTGTGTGACATGGCGGCTGAAACTGAGGGCTCATCAAGGTTTGTGCCTGACCCGTGGTACGACAGTGACTCAACTGGAAGTTTGAGAGAGAATCTGGAAAACTTGTGTAAGCTGCAGGCTCCGCTCAGCCAACAAATTACTTATATCTGTGACATAACGATATGTACATCCACACCAGAAAACTTCACATGGGCATATGTCCTCACACGAAGTGCAGATGTAGTTTTACACACTGATCATTATAAATGCCCCTGCAGTAGTCGTAATAAATTAGATAGAATTTCCCCATAGAATTCAAGACAAGACAAGCTCTTTCCCTGAAGTATTGTCCTTGCTTTAACATTTGCTTTTATTGTCCTTATTATCCCTCTACAAAATCTAGGCTGAGCCTTTCTACAGGGTTTACCAGAAACCCGAGTTCCACCTCCCATTTAATCTCTCTTGGGTCCTACGGTGTAACGCCTCCATCACATGATGCATCTCTCAGAATCCAACCCTACGAGGAGAATACGCCATATACCTTTACCTGATTAGAACAGGTGGTGAGAATATAGGTTGGTATCTTAAGCGAATCGTTTGTACGGAAGTAAATTGCAACAAAATCAAGCAAAATTATGTGGCTCATTTTGGATCTGATGTGGCTGATTCGGATTGATGATACAATTTACGTGAAAAGAATAGAAGAAGAAACAAGAAGGGGGAGCCCCGGGGGGGGGGGGGAGTAAGAGGAAAATAGAGAGTAAAGGTTATGTACACCACAATGACAATAGCGGCGGTGATGGTGTCTGACTCATTGTTCGGATGGACTGTTAGCGGACATTGTACACCAGGTGAAGGTGATTGTAGATGAAGTGCAGGGCTGATGGGGATCGGGCTTAAAAAAAAAGTTTGAAGATTGCTTAAATTTCTCTTACCTTTAAAAATTAAAACTGATATAACCATAGAATTTTTTTTTGGAAGGTAACCATAAAAATGTTATCAGAGAAGAAACTTTTAGATTGCTCAAATTTGTCTTACCTTTAAACCTTCTTACGGTTTCGTCTTCCATTCATGACTATATTTGAGTGGCTAACCACCTACAATTTTTTGAAAGTAGGTTTCACTATTTTCTCTGCACAATCTATCATTGTAGTTTTAGCACATCTTAAAAATGGTTTATTATCAATCAGGTTGGATGCATATTTTCAGATGTTTCAGATGTCGATCTGGAGAACCTCAAAAGACTTGTTTGGATTGCTTCCAGGAGAGGTGTTCAGGTTGTTGCTATCTGACAGCTGAAATTTTCCTTTTCAACGAAACATGATTCATTAGCTTAATTTTATTGGAGACCCTGACTGTTTAATGTTATTATTGATTATGAAATTCTGTGATTGTCTGTTATTTATTTATGTTTTTGCTTCAACATAAATAATTGATGGGCCAATCAGCCAGAAAAAGGTTCCATGTTTGGATAGTGTTAAGTCTATCCAATATTTGTCGTCTATATGATTTGTCAGGATTTTCTGCAGTTTATCTTCATGGGGGTTGGAAAAGTTCCAGGCATAAACAGGGCACTGGAATCCTTTCAGGAAGAACTCAAGGTACAAGAATCACTAGCCTTCATTTTACTGTGTCCTTTGTTGTCTAGTTATCATGCATATGAGGTGAACTTGTGGGAGTCTCTTGCACTGGGCTGCCCTTTATCTAAGGCCACCTTAATAATCGAAGTTATTTTCCTAGCTAGATCAGCTACATACTCACCTAACTGATCTTAAGCAATATCTCTTTTCCCTTTACTATAAATTATCTTTTCACCAAAAGTATCACCTTCCTGCAAAAAAAAAAAAACTTTGAATATGTTTTTTTCGAAGGCCCACACCACCCACCATCAAGGGCAAGGTAGTTCGAGAATGCAACGAAAATATCAACTATGAAAAGATTTTTTAAAGGCTCACCATCAGTGGCAAGGTATATCGAGAATGCAATGAAATTATGAACTAAGCAGCAGGCTGCTATGGGAATACCCAAGGCAAGTCACGAGCAAAGTCTAGCTGTATACCTCTTACGCCTCAGCTTAATAGGTGTATGCCCCATATCACCTCTCTTTGCGATTTTTTTTTTATTCTTTTTATTCATCCTTGCAGACCACATTTTAGTCTTTATTTTACTATGGTGTTTGATTCAATGCTCATAATTTTCCTACAGGTGGCTTCAATATAGTCATTTTAGGCTAGATGAGAATGACGGGTTGCGTAGTTATTTATCATGTCAGAATTTGTTTCATGAAGCCCGTTAGAAATTATTGGTAATTAATCACTACTTCTTCTTGTCTACTATGGCTGCAGGACGAGAATGCTAGATTTTTAAACAAATATGATGAAGCGTTGTCACATTTAGTCTTTGCAGGATGTGACATTATCTTGTGCCCTTCTTTCGATGATCCAGTGCTCCATGTACCGGTATGTGTAATGGAAGATAGTGTACCCAAAACCTCAGTAGCACTTCTGCAGTCACCACATTTAGTTTTTATTTGGAAATATACCATTTGGGACTATGGGGCCTTTATTGCTGACCTTTTTAATGGAGCCGTGCAGAAGCTATATATGTGATATGCATATCCTACATGCCACTGTATATGCAATATGTAGCAACTAGTGGGTTTTACCTCCTCCTGAACCTGTCAACTGGGGAAAGAAAATATCCCCTTACCCATTCAGACGCTGATATGGGACAGTTATGTATGTCATATGCATCTACTACATGCAACTGTATGTGCAGCACTTAGAATGGCAACTGTTGGGTTTTACCTCCTCCTGAACCTGCCCTCTGGGCAAAAAAAAAATCGTTGTCATTCAGACTCTGATACGGGACAGGGTACTCAAATTTGGGCAGATGGTGTTCTCCCTGCAGTTAAAAGAATTTTTTCCTTTGTTGTGAAAACATGGCACCATGGAAATGGTCATCCACATGTTGCTGTGCTCACGGGAGTACTATTTTAAAAAAAAAAAGTCATAATTAAATTCAACAAAAGGTCAATGCTAGATTTGCAGCGCTGCAACATCAAATAGCTTGTAAGTTGTAACACTTGTGCCTTAAAATGAGGGAATGAGTTCCACCTTTTCAAATGGTGTGGTGGCCTCTTTTTACGTGTAACAATGATGGAACTAGAGACTTCACATGAACTTCCTAATTGGGAGGGTGGGTCAGGGTTTGTGTCTGCCACAACTCTCACTTGTGCGTGAAGTGTAGCCCAAAGTCTTCAAAAAACCGAACTTTGATACCATACTTACCTATCCAATTCAAAACCAATTGACAATGAGAGGAGAAGCCAACAAGAGCTAAGCTCTAACAGACACTTCTCGATGAAGTCATTGGTCTTGTGTTCTCCATAGTGGGCAAATCTTAGGCAACTTTCACATATTTTCTCCTTCAATGGTGCTACATTTCTACAAAATTTTCAATTTTGTTTGTTTCCGTGTAGTTGCTAAATTACATCTTATGTGCATAGATTTTATCATGAAAGTTTGCTTATATTTATTGGAATCCTCTTCTTAATTCCAATCATTTAGCTCAAGGCTATAAAGTACGGAGCCGCTCCTGTTGCAGTAAATTTTGATGACGACAGATTCAGGTAAACTAGTGTAGATTTCAAATTAACTGAATAAATATCTGTAATTCCGATTGTTTAGCTCATTGAGAAGGAGATACTTTGTGTGGAATTACATGTCAACAGGCATTTTCGTGATCATGGTTTCGAGAGCACCAAATTCTCACAGTACATCAGCAATACCTTTGCAAATGTGTCGTTAAGCCAAGCGATTGATGAAATTGTGTGTATTTCCTTCCACAGCCGTAAAGTTTTCCTTTTCTTTCTTTCTCTCCCCAAGCCCCATCAAAAAAGAAAAAAGTAAAAAAGCTAAATCAATGAAAATTTTGTCTTTTTCGGGAGGAAATCCTCTTACTTAGAAAGGACAATGTTGCTAAAATTTTCAATCTTTGTTGTCTCGGGTGTTTGCAGAAGAACAACCCATCACAATGGTATAGAAAGATAAAGGAGGCAATGACAAAGGACTTCTCCTGGGATGCAGAGTGCTGTGACATACATGTTTCTGCATATGCATCCGTAAAAAACTTGTGAAGCGGGTTCACATGTAAATATGTATATACTGTTGTGTTCACGAAAGTGGTTATTTACTTGTACTGTATAGATGGGGCTTTGTTTGTCCATTATTTATTGTTGTGAAAGACTTCAAATAAAAAAAAAATTGTGAAAACTCGAGAGTTTTTTGTTGTATTTACTTGAAGGATTGTAGTTTTCCAAACTTTAAATGCAAACCTGCCTCATCCTCTTCTCTTTTTTTTTCCCCTTTTTTATTAATTTTGATTGAACGCATTCGTCTATCACTGCTTGCTTTCTTACATGGTGTGTAGCTTGTCTCTGCTCTCCTTCTCTTAGGCTGCAAAGGTGGTAAGCGACCAAAGATTTGCTCCTCTCTGGTTATGCCTCTCCAATACTGTCAATCAATTAATTTGTCTTGCCATGTACCTAATTGTTCCTATTTTTAGCATGTTAACCAAGTAGAAATGTTTGGAGTACATCATGAAAGTGGAGTTGTTAAGTTCATTCACCCAGGCATGTTAACGGATCTGGATAGGCATCAATGGTGGATGAAAGGGTTTTGCTGGAGGAAAGTCAAATATCTGAGGAATATATTTTGGTTCAAGTTTACTCTGGAGCTTATTCATTTGCTTCTGAGCTTGAGCACAATTTCCACTTGCTATAGTTGAATTTCTTGCGGTCCCAAGAAGAGGAGGAAGGAGATCGCACTAGGGGTGCAACTCGGGTGGGTTAGACAGTCAACCCTAGGTATATAATCTTCAACCCTAACCCTAACCCTAACCCTAACCCTACCTCGGGTTGAGGAACTCAACCCGAGCCCTGCCCGAGTTTAATTCGGGAGGGCTTGGGTTGAATTCGGGTTCACTGCAAGAGAGACAGAGAGAGAGGGAGAATAATTACAAATTCATAAAACAATCCATATATTTCATTCATAACAGTGCACGATTATTGATCATCTGCTTTCACACCAAAAAATTAGTGATCTCAAAGCACAATCCCAAAAAACATAGAAATTAGACCCATAAAAACATTAAACATCAAACTATCACCACTAATCATGCATAACGCATAATAGAATAGCAAGCAACAAGAAACAGAGGACGATGGAGTAAAAATGAAAAAAAAATTGTTAATACTTTATATATATAAAATTATTTTTTAATTTGTCAGGTTCGGGTTGAAATCGGGTTGCCGATGCCTCAACTTGAGCCCGGCCCAAATTAAATTTGGGTTGAGGTTTTTTGACCCAAGCCCAACCCAAGTATTAAAAACCCAAGTCCAAGCCCTAATTTTTTCGGGTTGGGCTCGGGTTGAAATCGGGTTGCCCAACCCAAGTTGCACCCCTAGATCGCACCAGTTGTGTCTTCATTTATTTTTGTAAAATTTTGTTTAAGAAAAGAATTCGTATTTGTGATGTATGGTTTCATTGCCATCTTCATAATTTGGGTGTTTTCAACCTGGGAAGTGGTTTGCCATGTCAGCAGAGTATTTTACTTCACAGAACAGGTGAGACATCAACCATGCCTCTACTACTGTGGAATTAATGAATAGTTCTGCTTTTACCTTAAGCGTAGAACTTCATTTTAACATGGAGGTAGAAAATAAGTACACTATAGACCTTACCCCATTTATGTGCTGATTCAGGGGTATGGTTAATGTTCTTATGGAATCTGACTCCAAGGGATATGTTCATATATTTGTATACTAAAAGATCATAGGTGAAAAGACTCAACATTCAGGGTATGGCCCTGTTCTGCCTTCCATAATCTGGTGAGGTGATTATTCCTGTAGATCTATCTGTTTTTGCTCTGCTGACTCACTCTACTCCTTTTATGTCACACTCAGACCTCGGGCGTCTATGTTTTTTTCTTGCTTTTGGTATTTTCCCTCTTTGTTTGATCAATGTGAAGGTCCATATACCAGCACAGAGTGATTTATTTATTTATCTTTTACAGATGACCTGATCATTATGAAGGAGGAAAGGAAACCTGGCCATGGAGTAGGAGATTTGAAATCTCTCAGCAAAAGCCTCATTAGTTGAAATCCAGCTCCCCTCCAGTATGTTTTTTTTCCTCAATGGTATATCAATACATAACTTTTTTGAAGGGAGACTTTCCTATATTTGGTGAGTCCGATTTGAATTTATGGTAGGTGTTTTTAACATTGATAGGAATTATGCCTACGGTTGACAGGAACTTATGGTAGGTGTTTTACTATTGAATTTATGGTAAAACAGGCTGGGCTGGGCTGGGCCTACCTCCATCCCTAGAGGAGCTGTGTGAGGTGGAAGCTCTACGTACGGTTTTGAAGCTGAGCCATTCCAGCAATGGGCCTAAGGACCAATATGATGATTGGTTTAAGTAGGATGGCTGGCCTAGTACGGACACTTGTAGGGATTAGTGTGAGATTGAGATTCACAAACACACACGTGACTCACCTTTTACTTGGGAATAGAGAAGGGAAACGTAGCATGTCACAAGTGTAAGGCGAGGTTTGGAACCCTACTGTGAGAGGAACGTTTCGCGAGCCGGGCTTTTAGAGATGAGGCATTTTAGCGAAGTCAAGTCAATTTCGTATCACCAAACCCTACAACTACGTCGGGCCTAAGCATCGGGCCTGATCTTGACCATTAGTCCTATATAGGGTGATTGAGCTGGGCTGCCGGCCAGACACTCAACCCTGGCACAACCTTACAGTCTCGGGCCAAGCTGCCAGGCTATTTGTACCTTCAGTGGGCCAGCAGATCGGAGCCAATCTGCCAAAGGTCAGGTGGGCCGCAACTGTGGGTCAGGCTGGGCCGCAACTGTAATGTCATTCATCATCCTTGGACCACCTGACAATAAAAGCGACAATAGAAACGAACCCCATGCATAGTTAAAGTGTTTATTTTGTTTCCCAGTGCCAGTAGTACCAAAAAAACAAATTGTGCACTCAGATCATTCACCAACTGTATTGTATCCTTCATTAAATATATTCATGCATTACATGTGTTTGCCGAGGAAAGTGGCCCACCATCAATTTGAGAAGTCACCAAACTCGCAATAATGTGTTGGGATATCATTGATTGTGCAGTGATTACAGAGACATTAGTGAGCTGTAAACTCAAATGTACTGAGTTTGAAATTTAATAATTTTCTTAGGGGCAGACTATAATTTTTTAGTCTCGGCGTAGATGACTTATTTTTTATTAGATCCGAAAGAAAATTAGTTTGAGTGTATGTAAATTAACCCGAATGTCTCTTATGACAATACAAAAATAAAAAAATGAAAAATAATGTATACCGACAAAAATGAATCGGATTGACATTGCGTTGGTGCTGGCAAAATGTACTCACAAAACCTTTATATTCAGTGGTAGTACAATATCTGCTGACTGAAGATGGACAAAAGCTTGATCCGGTTTGATCATTGGTCTAGATTATGTGCAGCCTGCAGGTAATGTCATGGTACCACTTAATACTAGATAACAAATTCGTTGTGGGTTTTTCTATTTTCGTTTTTAGTTTTTTGAAAACCAGAAGCAAATGGTGTTTTATGATTTTATTTATTATATTTTTGAAATGGTTCCAGAAACCAGTGTGTTCTCGAAAATGAAATTAGCATCGCCACTGCCACCGTTTTCAACCCACCGCTACATTTATCGTCACCACCATCACGATCACCATCCTATCACCACTATTGTCGTTGCCTCCATCACTACTTTCGTCACAATCCCCACCCTACCTCCCCTAGTACACAATATATTACAGTTTATGTGCATTTCGATTAATTTTTTTTTTGGTCCGGTCAAAGACAGATCGTTCACATACATGATTAAGATATTCATATGGAATAAATCTTTCATGATCTGATCCCAAATGATTGATAAAATTCAAATTTAAGAGGTTTGAATTTATAACTCGTTTTTATTACTATTTGAGTTATTCCTTGGAATTTTTCACCAAATATTTTCGTTGTCACGTTGCCATTGCTCTATTTTAAAAACTTCATCAAGATGAAGTGAGATGAGAGGGTTAGACTTCTCTCCAATTTCATAAGAATTAGAGGATTTCTCAACTTACTTTTAAATGATCAAGATTCATACACATCAAAAGATTTAATTATGTTGGAATTTTAAAACTTTAAATCTATTACGAATAAAATTAATCTATTAATGTGAATAAATTCTAGATAAGAATAGGGATTATAATTGAGCCGAGCTACTCGAATTCGATTTGAATATGACTCACCTTGAGCTCAACTCGTGTTCTAAACGAACTGAGTAGAACACGAGCAAAACTTGAACAATTTTTTAGATTCGTTTAAAAAATAAACTTAAAAAACTCGACTCGTTTATATGTAAAATAGTCGAGTTACTCTCGGTTAGAGTTCGGCTTATTTTGGGTTCGACACATTTTTTAAATCTAGTTTGAATAATTTTTTAAATTTATTTAAAAAAATAATTAATATTTTGATATTATGCAGGAGACTCTGGCTTTTTGGTTTAAACTAGAAAAGGTAGAAAAATAATTATGAGCACAACGAACCCAAAAGTAGTAGCCAGCAAATCAACATAAAAGAGTAGGGGAAGGTAAAATCCAAACACAGCCTTTTGCCAATCACAATACAAATAATCAACGGTCACGATCGCCCCCACTCACTATCTCACATTTACAAACAGTCACGTCCATACCATTTCCAAAAACAAAGCATTCATTAATTTCAGTTCCCCGCGTCAAATGCAATATAATGCCGTTACCAGTCTCCCTAATCCACCAAATTGAATGCAAAACCCAATCGTTCTCTCTCTCTGTCTCTCTAACGCCTTCTTTTGTCTGTTTTTTTTTTTTTTGGTTTTCTGGTTTGGGAATTCATTCCGTTTCCTGGAATCTTGCGGTTTGAGCTGGAAAGAGATTGTTTTCTTGAGAGAATTCAATCAAACAAGTTGAGATGAGTGTTCTTTTGACCTGTGATTGGTGATTAATGGAAATGTGTAGATTTGGAGGTGAAATGCTTTTGGTTTGTGGTTGATTTTTGTGATCCATAATTGCAAAGGTATGTCGTTAGGAGCTAGGATTGAGGTCTAGGGTTTTTGTTCGTGTTTGCCAGTTTTGAATTGAGAATGCGAAGATTTTGGCATCTCGTTAGTACGTGTGCTGCTTGAATTATTAACTTTAGGATTTTCATAGTTGTTCTTAAGTTGTGATTCTCTGTAGTAGAACACGAATTTCAGAATGGCCTGAGGATTGGGGTGTAGAACTTTGGGTTAAAAAAAGTGTGTTTCAAGTTTCAGAACGAGCTCGGGACCTGAAAATTTGAATGGTGATTTTGGTGGAGGCGAATGGTTGATCAAAAATGCCAAGCATTAGAGCTCCGGCTACTAAGAAAACCACCACACTTACGGTTAGTCTATAATTTTTGCTTCAGATTAATTGGCGTGGCTTTACATTGTTTCTTTCCGGACATTTTTTCTTGATTGTATTATCTCACTGTAATCTTATTGAGTTGTTTCCCGTAGGTGGCTGTCAAATGTAGGCCAGTGACAGAGAGAGAACGAGGTCGTGATATTGTTCGAGTGAACAACAATAAGGTGTGCCAGTTTTTCTTATTTGTTATGGTTTATGTTTGATTTCTGTGATCTAACAGCTGCTACTTAAGTTAAAGTAATGAAAAATTGTCTAATCCGTGAGAGTGCGTTTGTAGGAGGTACTAGTTTTGGATCCTGACCTGTCAAAGGACTACCTTGATCGCATACAAAATCGAACCAAAGAGCGAAGATATTGTTTTGATTTCGCATTTGGTCCTGACTCCAAGAATTCTGTATGTAGTGCCTGTTTTCTTTGGTTTGGAATTTCGGTTCCATTTGTCATACATTAATGCTCCAATGCTCCAGTTCTAAAGTATGTTATAACTTATAGTGGCTGCAATTAACATCTTCCGAATGCTATGTGTATTTTTCTTTGGGCAAAGTTTGGTGGCCGAAATATTAGAGCTGGATGGGTTAATGTGTATAGAACCTAAATTCTCAATGTAATTAATAAGTTCCCAATCCCTTTACAACTGCAGAAATGGAAGTATTATTTTATTTATATTGGCTTATTCGTGCCACTGACACATAGGACATGCTAGTTACCTTACAATGGCTTGGAGAGACATCAAATGCATAAGTGGTCAACAAAAGAAACACGCAGACATTTTTTGCATTATTCTGATGTTGTTTTCATTATGGGCTTTATGGCTGATATGTAAAATGATGTTGCTTTATGCAGGATGTCTATGAGAGAAGTATATCTTCTACAATTGCTGGGGTCATTCAAGGTCTCAACGCCACTGTATTTGCATATGGTTCTACTGGAAGGTATTTGAAATATGTGTTCCATCCCTTGTACTAAACACTCTGGAAGTTGAGTTTGTTCCTCTCTCTCTCTTTCTCTCTCTCTCACACACACACACACACACAAGCAGTCTCATCTTAAACTGGAACTATACTTACATGCTTAAACTATTTTTGGGTCTTCATTATGTTTTCACCTTCAAATAGATTACCTTCTGTTTACCTGTTTTCTTGTGGGGGTGGGGGAGATTTAAAGCGGTGAAACTAAAACTACATGCACACACGCAACACTGGAGGTACCTGAAAAAAGTTTCTTAAATGGTGAAACTTCACTCCAACTGGCCTAAAAACAAATCCAAATTCCTTTTCTTTTTCAATTTTGGTGCAATTTGTACACTCCATTTGTTGAATTTCTTCTCTTTTAGGATCTAATATTTACTCCATGTTTCCAGCGGTAAAACGTACTCAATGGTTGGAACTCAAGATGATCCAGGACTTATGGTTCTCAGTCTGCATACAATTTTTGATCTTATTAAAAAGGACAATAGCTCTGATATTTTTGAAGTTACTTGTTCCTACCTTGAAGTCTACAATGAAGTAGGGCATCCATTTGATAAGGAAGTTTGACTTTTTGACTTTGAACACTTAGTTTACGAAAGTTTTAACCTCTGTTTCGTACGGATGCAGGTAATCTATGATTTGCTTGAAAAATCAGCGGGTCACTTGGAACTTAGAGAGGATCCAGTGCAAGGAATAGTTGTTGCTGGCCTTAGATGTATCAAGGTCATCCTCTTTGCAGTATCAGTTTGATTGGCTGTGCTTCAAAATTTTCATAAAAGATGTGCTTGAAATGCAATGCGCAAACTATCAAAACTTTACTGGAGCACACCCACATGCATATCCCAACAGATGTGGGATGTTTGTTTGTTTTTTTGGGACAATTGCACACTTCAAGCCTGATATTTCAGAAGATTATATAAAGTACAATCAACACCTGTCAATCTGTTGTTCCTATGTCATTCCGCTGTACCTAGTTTATTGTTCACTGTAGCTATATCCTGAGGATATAATAAAATTAGGAACTTTATTTTTTTTATTATTTAATTTACATCTTCTATTTCATTAAAAAACTCAACTTATATAATGTATTATGTACACTAATTCACCATTTGGTTGTTACATGTACATTGAAGTCATCAATTTTGTTACATAGCTATGTTAGAAAGCTACACTTCTTTTTCGTTGGCACAATGAGATGCATCTTTTGTCATCTCAACTATGAATTTAAACTAAATGGTTAATCAGGATATAATAAAACTGGGCTTCTTTCAATTTTATGATCTTATTTCCCAATGGTCCATTCCCAAGGTGTGCGCCTGAGTTACCCCCCCCCCCCCCCCCCAAAACACGCAAACAAAGAAGATACAGAAAATGATAATGAAAAAAGAGCTCTTTTTTGAAGTTCTAATAAAAAATTTGTCCCTGCATTTGTGCATGTGAACATTTCTTGTCTTTGGTCAGGTAGCCGCTTTCTGGGCAGATGCCCAGAGGCAACAAAATCACATGTGGTTTTGCCCAATTTTCTGAAAAATTTATGCCATAGGCATCCTGGTAATTCTGTTTGCCAAAAAATCCGAAGCATCACCCATCGGTTTCTCCACTATCTAGTGATGTAATAATATCTATTTATAGTTCTCATTTTTGTTTATTTGTCAAAGTACCACGTAGCTGGCCTGAAAAACATGATGTTGACTTCCAATGATGTTGACATGCTCTAAGTTATGATATGCTCTTTGGCTGTGTGACCTGGTTTCATTTGATTTATTCTTTAAGAGCAATTCATTAGTTTCTTTACTTCAGTTTATATGAGTCCTCATGTATTGTAGTCATAGATTTATCTATTCTGGCCCATGGTCGGGATACTGGTTCGTGCATGATGACCCTGTTAATTGTATTCAGGTTAAGTCAGCTGATAAGATTCTTGAGCTTTTGAATTCGGGGAACAGTAGACGAAAAACAGAAAGCACAGGGGCAAATGAAACTTCCTCTCGGTGGGTGATCTGTGTTAGTACTTCCAATGGCATTATGTTACCGCAATCTTTAAGTGAATATGCTATGAGTCCATGGCATAACCCAGATCTAAGCATGATCCTAAGTAAGTTGGCCAGAGCACAGAGGAATGACTTTATCATGTAGTTCTCTCCCTTGATAAATAACATCAACCCAATGTGCTGCTACAACCTTTTAGGAGTGCCATGATTAAAATTCGAATTTTAAGCATCATATTTATTTTATAGGGCCAGAGGGTGACATTTTAGTGCTGCTATTATCACAGTTTTCAGTAAAATTCATGTTTTATTTCAGGGACATGTATATATATATATATGTATATTAATTTATGGGTACACCAAATTTGTGCACCAAAACTTGTATCAAATCAAGTGCAGCCGGTTAGATCAGTGATGAGACCCACTGATCCAAGGCTGCAAGTGATTTAGGTGCAAGTTTTGGTGTACATTTTTTGTGCACATAGCATTGCTCTTAATTTATATGCTTATATATCACCTGCCAGAACTTCTCCGTGCTATTAAAATTTCAATTATCTTCATTATCAATAGAACAAACATTATCCATTAACCCTTACTAATCTGAGTTCCACAAATAGTGTAGAAAAGTTTGTTGAGGCCCTTTCAATGTGCAGTTTTATTCTTCTGCATGATCTGATACAATGTTAGCATCTCTTGAACAGCTCACATGCAGTTTTGGAGATAACTGTGACAAGAAAACAGAGAAACAAATATTCAAATCAGATCATTAGAGGAAAACTTGCCCTTGTGGATCTTGCTGGCAGGTATCCCTCATCCCCAGAAGTACTTCTTTTACCCCAACTGGTTGAGTCTTTCTGTAGTTAATAGTTGCAGCACCAGTAACGTAAGATTGTACGATGTTATGGTGCAGTGAACGAGCTTCTGAAACAAATAGTGGAGGCCAAAAGCTGAGAGATGGTGCCAATATCAACCGATCACTTCTAGCTTTGGCAAACTGCATAAATGCTTTGGGAAAACAGCAGAAGAAGGGTCTAGCTTATGTTCCTTACCGCAATAGGTATCTGAATGATAATCATTGTAGTATAGATCCTTCACAGCTAAAGTTGCTAACCAGGGTCTTTTTCCAGCAAACTGACGCGGATTCTTAAAGATGGTCTGAGTGGAAATTCTCAAACAGTTATGATTGCTACCATATCTCCTGCTAATAGTCAGTATCATCACACTGTTAATACCTTGAAGTATGCTGACCGAGCAAAGGAAATAAAGACACACATCCAGGTGACAGTCATGTCTACATTTTGATTGTACGCATCAATGAAATAGTGTACATAAATAAAATGGTTCATAAATAAGGCGCGGAGATTCATACAAGGGGTAGGGCTCCACCCGCCCTCTTAGTTTGAAACCCAAAGCTGATCGAAAGTCTCTAGTTGTTTACTGTTTGACATGTCAGTATCACTCTACAACATGTCAACTTGTGTGCTTGTACAAGTTTTTGATGGCATCAATGACCTCTTGATGTCAAACTAGTTTTTAAGAGATTCTTCCAACAAGCAGTGTATTGGAGATTACAAGCGATGTGTCCAGGACATCATTACTTTATAACTTAGAATTCTAAAATTATTTGCAACTGGTAGCCTTGGTGCCACTTGTTATGCTCCAAGTTCACTCTGTCAGGCATTTCGTGTTAGTGTTGTAGATAGAGATCAATAGACCATGCCCTTTGGATCTTGATTAATAAAATATCACAAGGGTGGATATATGCAATCCTCCATTGATTGTCATTCTATACTGTACCTTTTGTGTCTTCTCTATCCCCTAGTTCTCTACTATGGCTTGTTTTGTTGGATATGCTCTTTCACGGAGCCTTTTTTGAATACAATGTCTGTACGAATTTTTATCTAGCGGAACACTTGTTGCTCATTCATATTGAAAAGATCTTTGTATACTTTGTCAGAAAAATATAGGCACAATTGATACCCATGTGTCAGATTACCAACGGATGATTGACAGTCTTCAGGTGAGCTGTTTGATAGATTCTCTTTATGATGCTTCCAATGCCTATGCTTGTGTATCAAATTAATGACATATTTGAGTTTACAGATAGAGGTTTGCCGGTTGAAAAAGGAATTAGCTGAAAAGGAATCGCGACTAAGCGCCAAACCTACTGAGAAAACAGTGGATGCTGAATTGTCTTGGTTGAATATATTGAGCCAAGAGACGAGTGAAAATGTTCAGGAGAGGATAAACTTACAGAAGGCTCTATTTGAACTTGAGGAAACCAACCTTCGTAACCGCAGCGAACTCCAACATCTTGATGATGCTATAGCAAAACAGCAGGTTAGATAGTGGCAGTTGTAGTATGAAACTTTACAGTGATTTGATGGAATTATACATGTATTCAACTCCATAACCTGTAGACATCTCTGTAGGTATATAAACTTGGTATCTAGTTGCAGATTCACATTTGGCACTTGTGTTCGAATTCATGTCATGTAAACCTTCGGTTGTTCTTGTTTACGATAATAATCTACTAAATTCCTACATCTGGGTTGATGGTTACTTCGATATTTTGCTTTCTTTCTTCTCATCCCAGAAATTTCAGCAGGACATAGGTATCCCATTGTTATTTTTTTAATGATTCCTGGCCAAAAAGTCCATAATTACTGAAGTCAAGGGAGCGAGGTAGAAGTGCTGATTTGTCTGAACTGTACTTTTCTCTTCTATTGCCAATTTTTCCGGCTTGTATCGGAAGTACCGTTTGCAGAAATTTCTTGCTGTTTTCCTCTACCATCTGTGCCTCCTTGTGGATATGGTGGCTTGCCAAAATTATTTTGAATTTTGCTCATATTATAATTACAGAATGCCATTTTCCTATATCACAGGCTATTGAAAAGGATGGAGCAGTTGTGCAGGCTTTAGGAGCAAGGCGGCAAGTCATTCTGGATAATATTCGTGACAATGACGAGCTTGGTGTCAATTACCAAAAAGTGATGCCCTCCTAGTTTTATGGTGTGTAGTTTCTATTTTGGTTCACTTCTGACGAATATTATTGCCTGTAGGAAATTGAAGCAAATGAGAAGCGCAGGTGCCAACTACAAGATATGATTGAGGAAGCTATAAGTAACAATGGCAACAAAACCTACTTGCGAATTCTCAGTCAATACAGGCTTCTGGTAAACAGATACTATATATGTACCAAAGAGCACTTGGATCTAAAATTATTTACTTGAGTATAGAAACCTAAACTGGTATGCAAAGATCATGATTAAATGCCTACTAAAAATAATTTAATAATTAAATTTATTGTTGCCAACCAAAATGGGGAAAAGTATCTCCTTCGTACAATCGTTAACGTACTCCAAGCTTGCATGTCACCTGAAGCCAAAGCCTTTGAACAAAGGTTCATGTTACATTCCAAATTTTTTTTTCTATGTTGGTTGAACACAATTTTCTTGACTTTCCATAAGAGATGACTGCCAACCGGCTACATCTATGTTCATGAGTTACTGTTCTTCTGGTTGAGCAAACTTGCTATTCAAATATCACAGATGTAACCCTATAATAAATGCAGGGAATGGCTAATACAGAGCTTCAGTTTGAAATGGCAATGAGAGATCAAATTATTTACAACCAACGGGAAGCGCAGAGGAACCTGTGGAATTTGCTTATGAGTTTAGGACTTGACGAGAAACAGGTATTAGAGCTTGCTGCAAAACAGGGGATAACAATTGAAGACTGGACAAGGACACCTTATCCGGGGTTGTCAGATAGGAGGCACTCACAAAATGTGGACTGTCAAAGTATTACTCCATTATCATATGGTCCTTACATTGGGCAGTCGTATGCTAGATCGTCTTGGATCTTCCAACAAAACCAAGACTTTGGTGCCAGGTCATTTTCCTTGGGAAATTGGAAACTGCCTCTTACATTTTGCAGGGAGGAGCACCACGATTCGTATTACTACCGGTCTCAGGATCACTCCCCATCAGCCTATTTAAGGCTGAGGAGTAGCGAGCAATGGGTCAGTGGCAGGCCAAGTTCACAGTTTGGCACCCCTGATCAATATCCCCATAAGTTGCGCAATTCCTGTCCACAGATGAGAACCCAGTTCCCCCCATATGGTGAAGGCTGCATGTCAACTTTGTCCTTCAGTGCTGACTTTGGACAGCAGCAGAAGGTATGCATCATACACTTATTCTTTAAAAATGAAGATCAATGTGTGACAGTATAATTATTACTCTTCTAACTCATGCAGTTCCCATCGATTGTTATAGTGAAGAAAATTCCTACTTTGAACTTTAATGCATATTTCAAACTCCTGCTTAATCTTCTGAACAGGAGGCATGGACTAGTGCAATGAGGCAACCATTACACAAGGGTTCTCTCGTTGGAACAAGTGGCAGCCAAGACTCCCGTGAAGGAATAATAATGTGTCATGGTAGGTCAACCCCAGGTCTGTTCGAATACTGCTCATTGGATCAAGGTTCTAGCCTGCTTGGCTCTAACCAAGTGTTTCGAAATCCTATACCCCCAAATCACCCAGATGTTCCCCGGTTGCTCCCCTCATATTCCACCTCCAGGCCAACTTCTTTTAGTTCCTGTGGCATTAAGTCTCACCCCTCTTAACTTTGTATAGACTTCTGTTGACATATTTTTCTCTCGTTTCCTAGCGGTGCTCCCTCAATTGTACATTATGGTCTTAGACTAACATCACCCGTAGTCATAGTCGTAGTCGTAGTTGTAGTCGAGGGTGATCGGGATATTCATTGTCTCAATTACATTCATTCTTTTTGTCTTCTATTCCCTGGAAGAGGGTTTGGAAAAAATAGGGAGCTATAATTGGTTAGTATTTCAACTTGCAATTGTAGATGTAGTAATTTGTACATGTATTTGTGAACATCATCAGCAACTTTTGAGTTACTAGGGCAATGCAGTAGCTGTTGATTGTCACCATTTCTATCCTGACTGTAGAACCCTTTTATACCCGGACACCGTTGTTGCTTGATTTGTGTCTGCATTTACATCAATGGCAATAATCTCTCTTTAGCCACGTTGTTGCAGTTTTCTCACATTGAGTGCCACTATTTCAAAATCCATCAAGGAGAATGGAAACTTTTCCCTTTTTATTGCAGTTTAGTATTTGTTATATCGCAAAAAAATCAGTATTTTGTTTTTCTCCCAATAATTGCAGAATAAACATGTATGTATACCATTATTTCACCTAATTTTATGCAACAAATGATGATTCATGTATGTATAATATTATTTCACCTAATTTTAAGTACCAAACGATGATTCAAATACAATCATTGAATATATAATCGTAGTCAATCAAACTTTGCTGATCCAACTATTCATACCAATTTGATGCAAAATGTTTAATTAAATATTTGAGTGGAATTGTGTATTGTTAAGCTATAGTATTATTGGCTGTAGGAAAAATTTAAGGTACCAAGCCTAATAAAGTTGGGATAAATTATAACTTATTAGAAGTGGTGATTCATACAAACAAGTTAATCATAATTTTTTTTGAATGATGGGAAAAATTCTTGGTTTCTTCTCGACGAGATAGAAGTAATTTAGTCGTTCAGATTCATGAGTTCGAATAGAATTATGGACAAATTTGAAGTGTATAAATCGATTTTTCAATTCATACACCAGTTAAATCAAAATTTATGTTTAAGTAGCAATTCGAATCATGAACTGATCTTTCAATTATACACCAGTTAAATTAAAACTAAGTAGAGATTCACACAAAAAATTTAATACAATAATTGAAGTCGGTCCTACTAATTAACTAAGTCACAATTAAAGGCCCGTTGGTAAGTTAACCACAATTTCCTTAAACCAAGTTTGTCATTTTAGCGCCAGTTCTTATTCCAGTTCCATTGAAAGTGACACACCGTTCTCTCTCTCTCTCTCTAACACACACACACACACACACACACACAACCACCGGTTCTTAAACCCCTCCAGAAACCTTGGCCTCCGATCAATCAAGACCCTTCTCTCTCACCTCACCACAGAGTCCACCATTACCTAAATGTCATCCTCAGAACCGGCCGAATCGTTCAAGCCCTACAAGCTCAAACAAACCCTAACCGGCCACAAACGCGCAATCTCAAGCGTCAAATTCTCCGAAAATGGCGAACTCGTCGCCTCCTCCTCCGCCGACAAGACTGCCCGCATATACTCCACCGCCGACGGTACATTTCTGCACGAATTCCAAGGTCATGACCAAGGCATCTCCGACCTCGCCTTCTCCTCCGACAATCGGTACCTAGCCACCGCCTCCGACGATAAGACCGTGCGCCTCTGGGACGTCTCTACTGGGTCTCTAATCAAAACCCTAGCTGGACACACCAACTATGTTTTCTGCGTCAATTACAATCCTCAGTCCAATATGATTGTGTCCGGTTCGTTTGATGAGACGGTTAGGGTTTGGGATGTAAAGACCGGCAAGTGTTTGAAGGTTCTTCCCGCGCACTCTGACCCGGTCACGGCCGTGAACTTTAATCGGGATGGGACTTTGATTGTGTCGAGCAGTTACGATGGGTTGTGCCGTATTTGGGACGCCTCCACGGGGCATTGTATGAAGACTTTGATTGATGATGAGAATCCGCCAGTCAGTTTCGTGAAGTTTTCGCCCAATGGGAAATTCATTCTTGTCGGCACTTTGGATAATACGTTGGTGAGTTTGTTAATCTTATCCTTCCTATTCTGTTGTACTTGTCAATCGGTCTGAGCACTGAAATTTAGCTTTAACATTTGATTTTGGACCTTGTTAAAAAGTTGTTTGTTTATGGTTATGTGGATTGGTTTTTAATTGATTGGTGGTTACTTACAATTGTGTGCGCAATTAAATGTCGTAGAAAGGACTTGTTCTGATACATGGAAAAGTATGGTCATTGCTCAATTTTTTTGGACCCTTCTATTTTGGAGTGTGCATAGTAATGTTAGTCTAACTAAGGTTGGAGAGAGAGGTGGTGGTATGGTGGTCTTTAGTGTCTCTCACATTACCAGTTCCATTTTGAAAGGCTTTTGAATTTTGTCTCCAATTGAAGTTTGAAACTATGCCCTGCAGCCTAGCTTGAGAGTTGAGTCCCTTATAGGGGACCTAGAAATCTATACCAATTGTGGAAATTGGAACAAATCTCATTTGTGAGAGCTCTGAACCACTCTACTGGGCAGCGATTATGACGAATGGCATTTCTGGGATTTTGTGGGTTTTTCCTCAATTTTTGAAAATGTTTCCATCCTACAGTTAGTTCCATCTTGTTTTCAAACAGCAGGTCGGTCTAGTAATTAGGGGGCGGCCATTCGGTCGACTATGATACTTTGATCAATAGGTCAAAAACGAGAGTTGAATTTCAAAAAATCCATGTGTCCTATTTGTGATGTGTAGATGTTATTGTGTTGATTTGACATGAGCGTTGAGGTACTTTTAGTTTGCTTGTGGAGTGATATAGGACAACATCGAACCAACAAAACCAGGTTCAAGGCTGTGAACAGTACCGATCGACGAATAGTATTTTAGGGGAATAAATATGTCAACTTGTGTGCTAGAATTAGATAAGTTGAAGGTGAAAGGTGTTGGGGTCTATAGTCTGTAGATGATGTTTAAGGGTGTAGATATGGATATATCAGGTTTGATAAAGGTGTTTAGAACATAGATAATTGTAAAAAACTAGAAGAAACAAGAAGAAAAAAAAGAAGGAAACTAGTAATCAATCGTAAGGTTCATTAGGCATCACACTTATGGTTTAATGAATTGCATCACATAATCCCATATCATATAATTGTTGAAAATTTTGAAAAATATCTATTTCTTCATTAAATTAAAGCATATGCATTATTCACATTCTTTTTTCTTGACCTTGAGAACTGTAGCATGTATGGGAAGATGGATTTCATGGCAACTTTGAAGTGTCTTACTTATTTGGTGATGATCCATATGAATTGGGTGCTAAAATAGGATGTGTTATTTTTCATCATACCATAATCTAGAAGAACGAAAAATGTTATGACAATTTTTTTTCAGCTCGACATTCTTCACAATTTAGTCATTGAAGAGTTATTTTAGAATCATTTGGCTTGTGCTCAATTTTGGTGTGACAATGTTTACATGTAAGTAATGCACTTGTAGGAAGAGAAGTATGCTCTTTGCATATCGTTAAGCATTAGGTGTACACCAGTACTTTTTTGGCTTTGCTTATGAAATATTTGTGGTGGGGGTGGGGTATGGATCAACGTTATGAATTTCGAGTCTTCGATGCATACAACGAGACATCTTGTTGCCCTTCAGTTTAAGACTCGAGTAAAGCTACGATTATGAGAAATTATTCCTCCCTGAAGTTTATATTAGTGTATCAATTACATATGGAACAATTTTTTAACACTCAGATAAAATCACGAGAGGTGGATTCTGTTGCATACCTTTTTCAATGGATTCGAAGTTAGTGATTATGAATATACACATATCAACAGGAGATGTGGTTCGGACCAATACTTTCTGGGTGGTAATATAAAAATTGGGTAATGTCTGTATTACCTTATATTTTTGGGGAACATAATTTTCTTCAAATAAAATTTATAATCCAAAAAGTACATGGAAATATTCTTGCCATCTATCTCTGTTAAGACATGATAGGTATTTCTTTATCTCATAAGCTTATTACCCTTTGTCATTGTTGGCACTCTTTACTGGGTTATTTTTATTTGGCGTTTTAAAAAATAAATCCTATAGAGGGGTTTACAGAAAGTATTATGATGCCAGCTCTTCAAGGCAAAATTTAAGCTACTGTTCTTTTATTAACCTGGTAACTACAAATTCATCAGTGGAGGAGGACTTGAACCAATTTGAAAAGGAATTTATCTATGAAAGCGAATGCTCATGCAAGCATGGAGAAAAAGAGAGGGGGGGGGGGGGGGGGGGGGAGGAAAGGAAGACAAGTAGTAAGGCATGCTATGCATTGACAATACTTAGAGATTTGGCTTAGGCGCGTATGAAGGCCCAACACCTCCTACTTTACCAAGTTTTGTGAAGTTCCCTTTCTCTTGTCAGCTGCTTTTTTTACAAAGCCAGTTGGCAGTGTGTGGAAAGATCCACAAGTCTCAGATAGTAGTTTAGGAGGCTTTACTATATACATGCAAAATAAACTCTTAACACTCTCTTGCACACTATAAGAATTAAAAGGCGAGTTCAAATACATCCTGTGTGCTACTATGGCAAAAAAAAGGAGAACACTCTCAATGAACTTGAAATAGAGTGACTTGCTGAAAATCTCCTAAAGCCTAATTTTGATACAATATTAAAGGTTATTCCCTTCCCCCATTTTGATACATACAAAGTACCAATTGAGCTAAGGATGAATACTTCGGTACCGAACAAAGTGGAACTGTGGGCTGGTAAAGTCTTAATAAATTATTCTATTAGGTGCATCCGTTTCATCAAGTGAAAACAGTCAACTTTTGAATAGTATCTTTGTACACCAAAAGAAACTTTAAATGAAGCATATCTATTAATAAATGGTGAAATTTTATCCCAGAAAATTATCATGGAATGAATTTTGTCACTTGTGTTGCATGATTATTACAGCCCAAATTGACCATGGTTTTGATTAGATTTCAAGTCCAATGTGAGCATTTTTTGTTTGTTTACATGACATTTTATACACTTTTGATGCCTCATATGCTTCCTAAAGTGATTTATTGGTGCCGTCAGGTTATCTCAAGGAATTGGGTGGGCTTGCATGCTTTTTATTGTTTTTCATTGCGTGCAACACTTGTACCTTCTCTTAAGAATTAGTGTATGGCAACGAGTGTATCTGTTCATAGAATATTAGATAGTGTATGTGTTAAGTTTGAAGGATCAACATAATATGAGAGACAATATTCAGAGGGAAACAGAGAGAGGTTAAAAGCTTAACCTAGCCCTCATACATCACTTGTATTTATAGTTAACTCACAGTAATAAGAATTACACATACATCCTCTTACTATTAACAATTTACATATACTACCCTAATATTCTTAACACTCCCCCTCAAGCTGGACTATATATATCATATAATCCAAGCTTGGAACAAATCCCTGCAAGACATGTACGACTCAATGCTTTGGTAAACATATCTGCAAGCTGATCTTCAGATTTCACAAATGGAGTTGTAATTTCCCCAGCTACTATCTTGTCCCTTATAAAGTGACAATCAACCTCAATATGTTTGGTTCTCTCGTGAAACACCGGATTGGCAGCGATATGGATAGCTGCCTGGTTGTCACAGAACAACTGTAAAGGAAGTTGAACTGGAAACCCAATTTCTTGGAGGAAGTGTAGTAGCCAAGTCAACTCACTCGTCGTATGCGCCATTGCCCTATACTCAGCCTCAGCACTGGATCTTGCTACCACGGATTGTTTCTTACTTTTCCATGAGACAACGTTACCTCCTAAGAAAGTACAATAACCAGTGGTTGATCTCCGATCAGAAGGAGAGCCAGCCCAATCAGCATCTGAGAAACCTTCCACTCTAAGATGTCCATTGGCTCGATATAACAGTCCAAGTCCAGGAGCACGTTTGAGATACCGCAGAATACGAGTAACTGCCTCCCAATGTGGTACTCTAGGACACCCCATGAACTGACTTACTATACTGACTGCATAGGAAATATCCGGTCGAGTAATAGTGAGATAATTGAGCTTCCCAACCAATCTGCGATACCGACCCGGATTCTCAAATAGTGCACCATCATCCATCAGAAGTTTTTGATTCGGATCCATAGGAACATC
This sequence comes from Ilex aquifolium, assembly GCA_951799425.1. Lineage (NCBI taxonomy): Eukaryota > Viridiplantae > Streptophyta > Magnoliopsida > Aquifoliales > Aquifoliaceae > Ilex > Ilex aquifolium. Next base: position 5,557,308 of record OX637398.1, on the reverse strand, counting down.
AATAGGTCTACCACCCAACAAACCTGCTTCCTCTAGCATGTCAAGTACATATTTCCTCTGGGATAAGCAAATACCCTGTTTAGATCGAGCCACTTCAATACCCAAGAAATACCTGAGTTTTCCCAAATCCTTAGTATGAAATCGATCCTGCAAGAATATTTTTAACTTGGCAATCCCCTCAGAATCATTTCCAGTAATCACAATATCATCTACATAGACCACCAATAGAACATAACCAGCATCTGTCTGTCTATGAAACACAGAATGATCTGTCTGACATCGACGAAGACCAAACTCTAAAACTGCATCTGAAAACTTACCAAACCATGCCCTCGGTGACTGCTTCAAACCATACAAAGATTTCTTTAACCGACATACACTTTTACCATACTCCCCCTGAGCAGTAAACCCAGGTGGCTGCTCCATATACACCTCTTCAACCAAGTCACCATGTAGGAAGGCATTCTTGACGTCTAACTGAAACAGGGGCCAATCAAGATTAGCAGCCAAAGAAATCAAGATACGAACAGAGGAAATTTTGGCAACAGGAGAGAAAGTCTCCTCATAATCAATGCCATAAGTCTGAGTAAAGCCCTTTGCAACAAGTCTGGCTTTGAGACGCTCCACAGAACCATCCGGATGAAATTTAACTGTATACACCCAACGACAACCAACAGGTCGTTTACCAGGAGGTAAAGGAACGAGATCCCAAGTCCCATTATGATGTAAGGCATCCATCTCCTCTTCCATAGCTTTCCTCCAACCAGGATCAGATAATGCATCCTGTAAATGCTTAGGAACAGATATAGTAGATAATTGGGAAGTAAAACAAGAGAAGACAGGAGACAAGGCATCATATGAAACAAAGTGAGCAATGGGGTGATTAGTAACACACGAACGAGTACCTTTGCGAAGAGCAACAGGTAAAGAGTCTAAATTATCTGATGTACCTGGATCAGAAGGCGGCAAGGAAGACGGTACGGGCACCTCAGTCGATGGGCGAGGACGGCGAGAGTAGACACGGAGAGGTAAAGTAGATGGTAATACAATGGGCAGCGGAATATCTGAAGATGAGGAAAGAGATGGTGGTACATGAGATGACCCAAAGTCCAGATCCAAAGGCTGAGAAGGTACTGAAAAATATGGAACAGATTCCTCAAATGTGACATCGGCACTAGTAAAGTAACGGCGCAGAGAAGGACTATAACAACGATACCCCTTCTGCGTGCGGGAATAACCAAGAAATACACATTTGGTAGCTCGAGGGTCAAGTTTGTCAAACCCAGGACCTAAATTGTGAACATAACAGACACATCCAAAAACTTTAGGAGGGAGTGAAAATAAGGGCTTACCAGGAAAGAGGACAGAATATGGACTTTGCCCATTTAACACAGAAGATGGCATACGATTTATAAGGTGACAAGCAGTAAGAACAGCATCACTCCAAAAATATCGGGGAATATTCATCTGAAATAACAGGGCACGTGTGACTTCCAACAAATGACGGTTTTTGCGTTCGGCAACACCGTTCTGTGGAGATGTGTAAGCACAAGAAGTCTGATGAATAATGCCAGCTTTACTAAGATAAGCTGAAAAAGGATCAGATTCATATTCCCGAGCATTATCAGAACGTAAAATACGTATACGACAACCATACTGAGTTTTTATTTCCTTACGAAAGGTTTCAAATATAGAGAATAATTCAGACCGAGCTTTCATCAAAAACAACCAAGTCACACGAGAATAGTCATCTACAAATGAGACAAAATAAGGATATTTATTAGATGAAATATTCTTTATTGGACCCCATACATCAGAATGGACCAACTCAAATGGACTGGACACACGATTATTGACTCTAGACTGAAATGACACTCGGTGATGCTTACTAAGTTGACAAGCTTCACAAGATACAGACGACACACAACGAAGACCAGGAACTTGACGCTTCAGATTCTGGAGAGAGGGATGTCCAAGACGACAATGCCACTGAAAGGGGGACAACGAGGTCTGCAGAGCCCGAGTAGGTGAGTCAAAATCAAAGTAGTATAAGCCACCAGCTTCATGCCCCGTACCAATCTTCCTCTTCGTCTTGAGATCCTGAAAGACACAATAAGAAGGATAAAAGGTTACAGAACAATTGAGTGACCGAGTAATCTTACTAATGGAAAGTAAACTAAACGGAAATTGAGGGACAAATAAGACAGAAGATAGGGACATATCAGTACTCAAGTGAGTAGTCCCCGAACCTGAAACTTTAGAACAAGTACCATTAGCAAGAGTAACACTACGAGTGGAAGTAGCAGACTGATAAGTAGAAAAAACATCAGACGCACCAGTCATGTGGTCAGAAGCGCCAGAGTCTATGATCCAGGGACTGCGAGTGGAGGACAATAAACAAGTGGGAGCAATACCTGACTGGGCAAAAGTAGCAGTGGAGGGAGATGGAACAGCCTGTTGCTGGGATAAAAACTGGGCATACTCCTCTCGACCCAGTGTAACAGTAACCGACCCAGTATCTGGTGGAGCTGACCGAGCTATAGAAGCAACAACTGAGGTGTCGTCCTGATAGGAAGCCTGATTAGCAGCACCAGATGGCTTTCCATGTAAATCCCAACAAAAATCAACAGTGTGCCCTCCACGGCCACAATGAGTACAGGAACGAGGTCCACTACGGCCCCCACGACCACCCGTACGACCTCCTGTACGTCCTCGACTACCACGACCACCACGACCACCACGACCACCTCGATGACCATCACTGTGGCTACCAGGAACAACAAGAGCTGAGCGATCAATGGAGGTACCATGATGGTTGCCTGAAGTAGACAACGTAGCACGCTGTACACGAGAGAACACCTCAAGTAGTGAGGGAAGACTAGAGCCACCCAAAATCTGAGAACGAATAGCCTCATATTCGGGTTTCAACCCTACTAGAAACCTAACAACACTCATGTCCTCATGCTGCTTCTTCCAAACTGCTGCATCAGTAGTAAACGGATGATAGGTCTTCATCTCCTCACAGACTCCCCGAATCTGAGAGTAATAATCCTCAACACTTAGAGTACTTTGTTCCAGCCGAAAGTACTCCTGGCACACCTCATAAGCTCGGGTAAAATTACCCGTACCAGAATACATAGTAGCCAAGTGATCCCAAACCTCCTTAGCAGTGTCAAGATAGAGCAAAGTAGAACAAATACTAGGCTCAATACTATTCAATAGTAAAGAAATGATTTGCGCATCCTCTTGTTCCCACTGATCATACCCAGGAGTATCTTCCTTGGGTTTTGGGTCCACCAGATACTTCTTAAATCCTTTGCCTCGAAGAAAGACTTGAGCGGATCGAGACCATAAAGTATAATTGGTCCCATTGAGTTTAACAGAGGTCAGAGGACCATTAATAATAGTCGGAGTAGAAGTAGGTGGCACAAATGGAGTAAGGGATCCACTATCTTGCTTAGGATCCATTATAGTTCAAGAAATAGCAACTAAAAAAAACTGCTGGACCACTGAACCAACACTGAACCGGCCCACAAGGGCCTGCTGGACACTGAACCGGCCCACAAGGGCCTGCTGGAGCACTGAACCGGCCCTCAAGGGCTGCTGGGACACTGAACCGGGCTCAAAAACCCGGCTGAAGCACTGAACCGGACCGGTTTGGGCTTCTGGATCACTGAACCGGACCGGTTTTGGCTTCTGGATCACTGAACCGGACCGCTGAATCTTCTGGACCGCTGAACCGGTCTGAAAAACCGGATTAAAACCCTAAACCGAACCGGCTGAACCGAAATAAATTAATTTAGGGTTTCGGGCTTGACCCGATCTGATCCGGACTTCGTCTTCTTCACTTAGGGTTCCACAGGACCCCTCTGGTCTTCGACGGCGCAAGGCAGCACAGCCTCACGACCACAGCACACCACCACCACACGACCACAGCACACCACACTCGATCACCACAGGCGATCGCGAGCCACAGGGTTTTCGACTGCCCCGACAACCACCACCACAGACAACCACAACAACAGTCGACTACACCAGTCGACTAGCACAAGACAACAACACAGACCACCACCAACCACCACCAACGATCAACACAGACAACCACCAATGATCAACACAGACCACCACCACTGTATCACATATACGAACAACACCACTGTAGCACATATACGAACAACACCACCCCCAATCGAATTAATTTATTCAAAAAAATATATTTAGGATTTTACTTGCTCTGATACCATGTTAAGTTTGAAGGATCAACATAATATGAGACACAATATTCAGAGGGAAACAGAGAGAGGTTAAAAGCTTAACCTAGCCCTCATACATCACTTGTATTTATAGTTAACTCACAGTAATAAGAATTACACATACATCCTCTTACTATTAACAATTTACATATACTACCCTAATATTCTTAACAGTATGCAACTGTTCTCTTCTCAAAACTTGCCTTTTGATTGGATTCTTCCATGGCATGTAGGAGGATGACTTGAGATTTGAGAACCCCAAAAGTTTGTGAGAAAGGGAAGGGGTATCTTGCGAGCCAATGTAAACCACAGAGAAATTAATCATTTATTGAGGCGGCACAAACTAAGGGTTCAATTTTTTCCTCATGGGATGTCTACATTGTTTGCCAGCATGTTTATCATTTCCATGCAGAATGCACTTTGTGTCTCTGTTGGCACAACCTTGCATGTCTGTTCCACATATTCCAGTGTAAATCCATAATAATAAATGTTAAAAAAATGAATTTGTTTTATTTATTTATTTTAAATTTGGACCATTTCTCGATTTAACTGTATCATCCTTGCATAGGGACCATGCTAATATTCTCTGAATTTGTTCATTGGTGGTATTGTTGTTTAATGTCATCTGCCTTCTCATCTGTTTTTTTAATGCTATTTCTACAGAGGCTTTGGAACTTTTCGACTGGTAAATTTCTGAAGACTTACACCGGCCATGTTAATTCAAAGTACTGTATTTCATCGACATTCTCCATAACGAATGGGAAGTATATTGTTAGTGGTTCTGAGGATAATTGTGTGTACTTGTGGGAACTTCAAACCAGGAAGGTAGTTCAAAAATTGGAAGGTCACACTGATACTGTCATCTCAGTGTCATGTCACCCGACTCAGAACATAATTGCATCTGGTGCACTCGGAAATGACAAGACTGTGAAGATCTGGACTCAGGAGGAGGATTAATTTGTTTCTGTGGAAAACATTCTTGAGCACAACTGGCCGTGCTTTGCTATTTCACTGGTGACCAGACTTGGGAAATATTTAATTGAAAGGTGGTTCTCTTTCTTTTTTTGATAAAAAGTTGGATGTATCTCTTTCTATGGTAATAGCTTCTGCTTCTTTAGAGATCCGAGCAACTGCTACGTGAAATTCTGATTTGCTAGTTTTTTCTTTTTGAGTTAATGTAATCGGCAGTTCAAAAAAAAAAAAAAGTTAATGTAATCGGGAATATTGTTTCTTCGAGATCAATATCTATTCCAATTGCTATAAGCTTTTAGTGGGAGACTAGCAGAGCTGTGTGGATGTGTGCATGTGTAATTTGTGTGTGCATTGTTTAAGCTCTAGATGGCTCGGTCAATGTGCATTGATGAAAATGGTAGACACAAATGTATTTACACAAGCACACTCACTCATGTGCATATATGTTGGAATCTTGATGTGCCATGTTATTCCAATTGAATTGGACATAGAATGACCCCTTTTTCACATGTCTAAGACCTGTAGTGGGATAAAATAATATGAAATTACTGTGTTCACCTACTGCTTAAGCTGCTTGTGGGTACTCCTTGTTGCAGGAAAATTGCCGGTGACATATATTCTACCTAATTAGCTATAATGCATAGTGTGATAGCATTACAGACAGTAGGAGAATCTGCAGCACAATTTCTACCAATCAGCTTCATCCCTTAAACTTGTTTTTAGAGGCTATATATTTTAATTGGTTTTAAAAACTTGGAGGAGAATCGTAAGATTAGAAATTACTCATCTCAATTTCGATCTGACAATACAACTAGATCAAGTCTTGTTGAAAGAATCATTAGGTTCATGAATGTGTGAAATATTTGCTTATTTATTTTCTGAATTGTTTATTTCTCTGCTTGTCCAGTATCAGACAAAGGTATCATTCTGTTTTTTTTTAACAAAAACAATCCCAAATCAGGTGGTGTTCCTCTATTTTGAGAACATAGGTTTCAGTTTGTGGTAAATTTGGAGGCAAAGGAACTGTATTTTCACACACAGGACCACTAGCTTTCATGGGAGCTTGGAAGCAGCACTTAGATTATGGGTACCATGTCTCCTCTTTTTATTCAATGTCTCCTCTTAGATTATAGTCATTTCTTTTGGTTTAGAGAAGTATTGCCCTTACATAGAAGACACATCTCTCTCAGTTATCTTTTGTTGACCAGTCAATTGTGTGGTATAGCGTCACTTAGAGGGTTTTGCAGGAGGTTTGCAAGGGTTATGTCTCACGTTCGATTCACTTCCCCTCACTTTTTCACAGCTAAAAAAAGAAATGACTGTTCTTTTGTTTTAGAATGAAAGAATGTGAGTAGGCAGGGCCGGCCTAACAGTGTAACCAAAAAAGTGGGGTTTTAGACCCGAACTACAAAGAAGACCCATATTTTCTAATGTAGAGTGTAATTTAATCTAAATTATTAAATACATGACAATATAAACTCCACAAAAAGTCCCAATAAAATGTACACCTAACAATTAAATTTCAGATTAAATAGTTGAGCCAAAAAATACAGTTCACACATTTTGTTGCAACGGTCAAAACTCATTGCAGTAGAACAAAAACATTAAAAGCAAAACTCTCCTCTCTCTCTCTCTCTCACACACACACACACACACACACACACACACTCTTTTACATCTTCAATTAAACACAAACAAAACTCCCTCTCTCTCTCTCTCACACACGCAACTTTTCATCTTAAATCATACACCAAATCAAATCCACATAATATTACCCACAAAATTTTGTAAACTTTGATCAAGAAAGAACTAAAATATCAAATTTTAATGTTGCAAATAACCATGACAGATCAAACTGTATTGTTTTAATATTTTTTGTAATTTTAAGCTTATGTTATATTCTGTAATTATAGATACCATATGGTTATTTAGAACTAATTTGTTGATTATGTATTATAAATATAGCAACTAGAAAATAATCATTTGGATATGAAAAATCTTTCTAAAAAATGAGAAAATTTTAAAATAATTAAATCTCAAAATGATCTCTTTATTCGTAGTACCAAACAAAACGTCATAGAAAAATAGATTAAAGTCTTGCAAATAAACAATTAATAGATGTTGAAAGTTGTGCTAACTTTATTAGTTTATTTTTGTATTTTCACACATGGTTCATATACATGGTTTGGTACACGAATGTAGTTCAAGAGTTTTTTTTTAAGTTCAAGAGTCATTAATAATATTCATGTATGGAGTCTAAGGGTCATTCATGAATCTACTTATTATCTAGGGATGCGTACTTGTCTAGGTATATGATAGGAGAGTCCTATAAATTCTTGAAGTGTTTTGAGTCATGAGGTGTGTCCTTGTAGAGAGTGGAAATGAGAAGGACTATGAAATAAAAGTTCTTGTGTTCTTCTTCTATATGCGTGTTGGTTCTAATTGTTCTAAGTTTTAAATCTTCAACGGTATTGGGCTGCATTATTGGAGAGTGTGATTCTCTCAAGTTGGTATCAGAGTTGTGTTAAGGGCTCGGTGCAAATACCGTGAAGGTAGGACAGAAGAAGTATATTTTTGTTGATTAGTTCATTGCCTTGATGGACGTCAACGGTGGTTCTTTAAACCAGTTTGGTGTGGAGAAGCTGAACAACTCCAATTACCAGTATTGGAAGCTTTGTATTGAGGCTTATCTTCAAGGGCAAGATTTGTGGGATATAGTAAACGGAGGTGACTCTGAAATGCCTACAGATACACCAGAGAATGCTGAAGCTCGTAGGAAATGAAAGATAAAATGTGGAAAGACGTTGTTTGCCTTACGTGGTTCCATTTCTAAAGAGTTGACTGAACATATTCGAGCCAAGGAGAAGCCAAATGAGATTTGGAAGTTGCTAGAACAACTCTTTACAAAGAGGCACATGGCTAGACTTCAAATGCTTGAGAATGAGTTAGCCAACACTACTCAAGGTAATATGTCTGTTGCTCAATATTTTCAGAAAATAAAGAGCATATGTTCTGAAATTTCAGAGATTGATAAAAAAGAGTCTGTTAGTGAAGCTAGATTACGCAGATATCTTATTCGAGAGATAAGAAAGGAGTACATGTCTTTCTTGACATCCATTCAAGGTTGGGCAACACAGCCTAGTATTATTGAGTTAAAAAATTTGCTTGTTAATCAAGAGGCTTTAGCCAAGCAAATGGCGAGTGCATCCATTTTTGGAAAAGATGACACATTATTTGCAGGAAATAATTGGAAGAACAGCCAGCAGCAAAGCAACTATTGGAAGAACAATCAGCAGCAAGACAACAGTTGGAAGAAGAAAAATTTTGGGGGAGCAAAACACAAATTGGAAGGTCAAAACTCAAAAGGATCAAGAAAGGAAAAATCAAGGAGGTGGTTCTCAAGGCGGATTCAAAAAGGTTTTTAATTGCTATAGGTGTGGTAAACCTGGGCATATTAAGAAATATTGCAAGACAGTAATGGTTGAGGGCAATATTGGCACTTCCAAGAACGGAAGTTGGGAGCTTTTTAGAAACCGCAAGTGGGATACTTGTTTATCCACTAAAGTTCTGGATACAAGAAAAATGTCAAGAGATTCGGTACTGATTTCTTCCACTGTGAGTACAAGTATTGATTACAAGAAGGGCTGGATAATCGATTCTGGTTGTTTTCACCACTTAACGGGAGATGATTCCTTGTTTTCAAGTTTGTAAGAATATAAGGGGCATGATGCAATTGTGACGGCTGACAACTGCATTCACCCAGTAAAAAATGAAGGCATGGTCAAAGTTAATGCATCGAATGCTGGTTGTGTTACTCTCAACAATGTCTACCATATTCCCGGTATGACTAAAAATCTCGTTTCTGTTTCTCAAATTTCTAATTCTGGGAAATATGTTATATTTGGTCCAAATAATGTTAAAGTCTTGTCCAACATTTGAAATCTGAATGCTGGTATTTTGTTGGAAGGAAAAATGGTTAAGTCTCTTTATGTCTTGTCAGCTAGTGATGTTTACGTTGAGAAAACTAGCAAACAAGATATGCATCTCTGTGGCATGCTCGATTGGCACATGTTGGTTATGGGAAGTTAAAGGAAATTTCTGCGAATAACCTGGTAGATAGGCTTCCAAATTTAGGAAATTTTCATTAGGACATTGTTTGTGATGGTTGCCAATATGGGAAGGCTCATCGTTTACCTTTCGGGAAGTCCTCAATAAAGTCTAAGAAGCCTTTGAAACTAATTCATTCTGATTTGTTGATGTGTCCTACAGCAAGTTATAGTGATTTTTATTATATGCTAGTTCTTGTCGATGATTACACCAGGTTCATTTGGGTGTATTTCATGAGAGCAAAGTCTGAGACATTTGCATATTTCAAGAGATTCAAAAGAATCGTTGATGCAGAGTTCCAAAGTAGAATCGGGTGTTTTAGAACTGATAATGGAATTGAGTATATCACCAATGAGTTTATTGATTTCTGCGAGGAGCATGGCATAAGAAGGCAAATGACATGTACTGGAACATCACAACAAAATGGAGTTACAAAGAGAAAGTTGAAACACTTGCAAGAAGTTAGTCGAAGCTGGCTTCATGCCAAGAGTTTATCGCAAGAATTGTGGGCTGAAGCTGTACAATGTGCTTGTCATGTGGTTAGTTGGGTTCCGTCAAGGGTGATTAACATGAGAACGACATTTGAGCTGCTATACAATGTAAGGCCTTCAGTTGCTTATTTTAGAGTTTTTGGTTCAGTATGCTATGTTCATATTCAGGATAAATTCAGAACCAAGATGGATGCAAAGGCTACAAAGTGCGTATTTGTGGGATATGATCCGAATAGAAAAGGTTGGCAGTGTATGGATCCAGAAACACGCAAGGTTGTTACATCGAGAGATGTTGTCTTTGATGAGATCTCGTCTTTCTATATGCCACATGTCGTAACCCCACCCCATAGTGATAGAAGAGAAGATGAACAAAATTCTTTTGAAAATGTGATTTCTTCGCTTGTACCTGATGAATTACGGGGGAGTAGCACCAAAGAGGTTGGAAATTCCGAGTCTGTTCAAGAGGATTTAGCACTTCGTGGATCAACAAGAGATCGTAAGAAGCCTGAGAAGTTCAAGGACTATCATCTGGATATTAATAACTGTAATATTTGTGAGCGCTTCTTTGCGGGGCCGATTGATGAATGTGAGCCAACATCCTTCAAAGAAGCACATGGTAGTCTAGAATGAGAAGTCGCTATGGGAGAAGAGATGGTTGCTCTATCGAAAAATGAAACTTGGGATTTAGTTCCTAAACCTTGTGATGTTCAACCCATTTCTTGTAAGTGGGTGTATAAACTAAAGTGGAAGGCGGATGGTAGTGTTGACAGATATAAAACCAAGCTCGTGGCTTTTCACAAAAGTACGGCTTGGACTATGAAGAAACTTTTACTTTAAACATACCCTTAGAGCCCTATTTTTCTTATTAAATTTGGAGTTTTAATATTAGTCGTTAAATTAACTTTAAAATAAAATTTAAAGAGATTTCAACCGTGAAATGCAAAAGTCATTTTGTTCATCTTTTGATATTTGAATTGTATTGTACTTTATTATATAGATTATTTGCGACCATAATTTATTTATAGACATAAGGTTACATTATAAACAAGAAAACAAGAGGACGATAACATTGTCACAAATGAATTTTTATGATGACATGAATCAATTTTTGAGTTTTTTGCTCAAAATTAATTTTTCCAATGGCATTGTATAAAAATTAAATTTAATAGGTTCTTTGTAAATACAAATTTATCATTACCAATGGCAGTTGAATAATTTCATTGAATTCAATTTTTGTCTATGTTATTGTTGGCCTCCCTCAAGATAAAAATTTTGATTTCGTCCCTAATGCTCAGTCTCAATTTGATTCTTATATTATTAGTTGTGTTATTTGAATTCATAAAGTTTTCAATATATTAATTTGTACATGACCATTTAGTTAAAATCCGTCTATATGATTAACAAGAAGTAAGCATATGACAATCATTATCGGAAATACATAACCCTTAGATCTCCATAGTAACCGGGACGAAAGTTAGAGATTGGAGCAAAATAGAACAATTGAAAGTTAAGGGGCTAATGTGAGAGAATCCATAATTCAAAGGCTACTGATGTATTTTACCCAATAAACTTTTGTCCCATTATACATAAAATATTAAGCAGAGACAGAGAGTACCGACTTGTCCAGCGCCAATGTGCCCGCATAGTTCCACATATTCTATATATGTATATGCAGATCTGTATTAAAAGTCTGCTCCATCCATTATTGAGATCAGAGCTTGAATTTGATTGATCACACAGATGAATGAAACTTCTGTCCTTGGAGATGCAATTAAGTATCTGAAACAACTCCAAGAGCGAGTGAAGACGTTGGAGGAACAAGCCACGAAGCAAACCATGGAATCTGTGGTGCTTGTGAAGAAATCCCAGGTCGAGGTTGAAGATGAGAGTTCTTCCGACGAGAACTTCGGAGGCAGCTCCGACGAGTCACTCCCTGAAATTGAAGCTCGAGTTTGCAACAAAAACGTGCTTCTGAGGATTCATTGTGAGAAACAAAAGGGAGTTCTGGTGAAAATACTGACTCAGATCGAAAAGCTCAATCTGGGTGTGGTTAGTACCAGTGTTTTTCCATTTGGAAGTTTGGCTCTCGATATCACCATTACCGCCGAGGTAATTATATCCCAAAACAACTACCGATCACTTAGATTTTGATGTAATTGTTTTCTTAGTTCTGGTCATATATGTATGTTCTTGCAGATGGAAAAAGAATTCAGCATGACAGTGAAAGATGTGGTGAAGAGTCTTAGTTCAGCCCTCAAGTGAATAGCTTACACTATTCAGTTGGGAAATGGAGACAAAAAGAAAACTGTTGCCATGCTTCTGTAACGTTGTTTACCTACTCGATGGGCATGGAAAATAATCTTTTTGTGCTGTTAATACTATATATTTTCTGCCTAAGCTATATGGGATTTAATTCTATCCTGCTTACCCGTAAACCAATTGATTTACGGGCAGCCAGTAATTTCCTGCGACTCTCTCTCTCACACAACCTCAATGATTCGTTTTGTTTTTTGTTTTTTGTTTTTTTTTTTCTGATCATCCACAACCCCAATGATTTACTCACGCAACGTCAGAAAACTCAGTAGCAACCACACATAAATAAACACAGACACACTGTAATTAGACGACTCCATGCATGAAAGTAAGGGTGGATTTTAATGCCCACACCACAAAACTCAATGTAAAATTGAATTTATTTTATCATAGACTCTGCCTAATGCAATCTTCTCTAATTATTGTCTTCTGGGTTCTGTCACTCACTCAACAGTTCACTCCTCAACCTAAAACCAATTTCAAATGGTGTTGAACTGTTTCTGGAAAATCAAAAATATAGGATGAAGTCGACCCGCCAAAGGAAGAGGAGTTAGATATTGGTGGAATATATGCAATGGATGAGAGTAATGAGTAATTGTTAGGGTGGGTTTGTTGATCCAACGTGAGTATATGAGTGAGGGGGTTACTGGGTTGTGTGTGTGAGAGAGAGAAATAACATCTTGGTATGGGACCCACCATTACATCCTACGTATCAATTTCTGAATGATTGTCTGTAAACCTATTGATTTAAGGCTCAACGGCAAAATTTAACCTCAAAGGCACCTGTAAAAAGGCCAGCTGTAATCCATATGCCCAACCCTCTTTTTTATTTTTATTTTTTATCTTTTATTTTTGTTGTAAGTGACTCCCAACCCCACCATGGACAGGTAGGGCATGTTTGGTTTAAATATTAAGGAATTATATTTAAACTGACTGGAGTAAGACCTAAATTCCATAAGCTAAAATAGTACAATTTTAAATTAAATAGGTTTGAGTTGGACTTAAATTTTATAAGCCCAAATTTAATTAAATAAATTTTTAATTAAATTAAATAGAACTTAAATTCCATAAGCCTAAATCACACAAACTTTTAAAGGTAAATTGTGTTAGACTTAAATTCTATAAAGCCCATATAAGGGTATTCAGGTAAACTACTCCTAGCACTAGGGGTCTGGAGGAGGCCAAGGAAAAAAGCCAAGAAGAGAAGACAAGGAGGCGGAAAGATTAAGAAAGCTCTGTCCGAGTCCATCTCAAGAAGAAGAGGCCAATGAGGAGTGAAGATTAAGAAAGCTCTATCCGAGTCCATCTTAGGAGGAGAATGAAGGATCAGCAGCGAAGCTTTACGGAGTCTCCCTCCAACTGAAGTCTTTCAAGTCCATCCCTGAGGAGAAGAGCATACCACCAATGTTCTTCTTAAAGAGATTCAAATCATCCCCAAGCCATTTAACATAAAGAACAGTGAAAAGATCCATCAAATCGAAGAACGAGAATCACGTCAATCTAACTCTCGTCTTCAACAAATCTATTAAAGCCATCACCAAATCGACGATCAAGAATCACGCTAATCAAGTTATCATCTTCACCAAAACCACCAAAGCATCGCCAAATCGAAGATTGAGAAACACGCTAATCAAGTCATTGTCTTTACCAAATCCACCAAAACATCACCAAATCGAAGGTCGATAATCATACTGATCAAGCCCTCATCTTCAACAAATTCATCAAAACATCATCAAATCAAAGGTCGAGAATCACACCAACTTGACTCTCATCTTTGTCAAATCCATTAAAGTCACTATCAAATCAAAAATTGAGAAACGTTGACCTGGACCTCGTAATCACAAATCCATTAAGAATTAGAGAATTGTGCACGTGAGAAGCACTCCAAAGAAAATCAACACTACTATTTTTTGATCAAGTCAAACAAATTAAATGATTATAATTTGACATTATTTTTGTGTTATATTACACACAAATTTTATCGTTACAATGATATTTAGAGAGTAAAATTGAGAAAAAATTACAATAGGACATCACTCCAATATATGTATACGAGGGGACTTATAATTACGTAATGCACTTCACTAGAATTTATGATTAATGCTATTTAAATTTGGCGGTCACCTTGCTCAGCCATCTATTCCTCTTTAGGCTTTCCTGAAGACGACGCGTAGTTGGAGAAGCACACTTCCCTTAGATTGAAAGTAGAGATCTTTCCCCAGGCGTTAATTTTATGATTGAAAAGCTGATGAATGTGCTAATCCAAAGCTTTATTTCCGACAAGTGTGTGGGCCAAGGTGACATGCATTACATATACAATAACAACTTCACACGTGGATAATATCGTATTCTTAGGGACAGGGAGGAAGGGCAGAGAGCTCTACTTTCTTGGTATACCGTTGGTGCCCAATACCCATGTTTGCAAAAAAATTATCCTATACTCAAACTCATATCAAATAAAGGAAACTCATTTTTTTACTCAAATCAAGGAAGACTCAAATCTTTATCCAAATTTTTAATGATGAGATTTTACCATCTTTTAAAGATTCAATTATCATATTTTATTTTTTTTTAAATTTGAGTTTACTTTCATTTAAACTTGAGTTTCTTCTTCTTTAAATTTAAATTTATCCATTAGAGCTTTTTGTATCAAATCAAATTTTTTACTCAAATGTTAATTTAAATTTGAGTAAAAATTTGAGTTATGGTTAGAGATACTATGAGGGGTCATTTGGTTGCAGTATTTTTTTTTTTTTTTTTTTTTTAAGGAACCTCGACGGTGCGAGGAAGATTTTATTGATTAGAAAATTAAATTACATCTACCTAGGGGGGGACGTATGTACCTGACCCCTTGATGCAATCTAATTACATGGAATAAAAAATGAAAAGAGAGCAAAATGCATGCTTAGTACATAATAAAGAAAAGAAATAAAATCAAAACATGCTGCTCCTAAAATGGAATAATCAGCTGAAAGATGCAACTTAAATGTGGGCTGCAGTAATAACAGCAGCCGTGAGAGTGAGCTGGGAGTGTTGCTGAGCTGATAATTGATGCTGAGACATCCAGTAGCCTGAGCTGTAAGAAGAGAGCTGAGGGAATCCAGCTGAGAGGAGTGGACTGGTGAGCTGTGAGCTGGAACTGATAAGGGTATATGAAAGAGCCGCTGATAAGGCATCTACCTTATTGATTACAGCTGCACCTATTGATTTTGTTTTTTGATAAGCTGGCTGACTTCACTGGAAGTGCGAAGCATAAGGCAGATGGACAGACCAAGTACTCTGAATGGTGAGAGAAGTCTAATAGTCGTAGATCAGGGAAAACCAAAAGGCATTGTAAGAAACGTATGAGGGAAAAAATTCTGAGATGGAGGATAGCTTTGGAAAAAAAAGAGTCACTCCACAGAAGAGGCAGAGAGCCTCTGCCTGGGTCCATGCCAGCGTTGTTGCAGAACAAAGCTCCTCCTCTTCTGCAAATGTAGAAGATGAATATCCAGACAATATCCAAGGTTGAAAAGCCTCAGTGAAGATAAATAACCAGCCATGAAGTTCCAATAGAGAATTAGTCATGAAAAGCCAACGAAGTTCCAGTCATAGCAGAGGAGTCAAAACAAATTAAAACTCTCTAATCGGGTTTAATCCATTGTTTGGTGGACAAATTTAATTTTGTATTAATTTTAAAAACGTATACTAATCGTATACTTATCATATATTTTTTAAACCATAAACTTTTATTATGGAGGTATTTTAATACCACCAAGAGAGGTGGTATTATAATCTAACTCAAATGTATTATTGTATACATTTACTATTATAACCCCCATAATTGATAAAATCAAGTTGTCATCAACATAACAAATACTGATTGAAGATATTTTTATTAATTCAACATTAATACGATGAAATAATTCTCTAACCAAAAAACAATTCGGACTAAATAATTACTATCCAATACTTATGTTGTATATTACCAAACACTAGATAAAATCACATATTATTCTAATACCCCGTTTAATCTTGTCTCTTGTCCATATGTATTGTATTATACTGGATTCTTTTATCCATTCCATCCATTTCTAATATGACAATCAAACGAGTCCTAAGAGTATGTTTTGATGGCAGAGTTGGAGTGAATTGAATATCTAAAAAGATATCATTTCCTATCCAATTCTAACCTATCCAGCTGTCATCCAGATAGGATATAAATTGATATATTCAGTCATTTCTCTTGTTTGGTAAGATTATACATTTTTGTGGAGTCCATGGATAAGAGTGATGTAATTTATTTTCATTGACTATTATACTCCTATTCTATCCAATCTACCACTATGTTTGATTTATAAATTAGCCTTCAACCCATTCCAAACAAAAAAAAAAAAAAAATACACTTTCACATCAATTTTTGAACAACTCATTCAAATATAAAATAAATATTTTTAAATACATTGTAACCATAAAAAAATGCACATCATCAACCATTCAATTTAACAACATAACATACTTAAAAAATAAACCAAGTACCATACGTTATCCAATAACACAATAACCAAAAAACCAAGTAGAGGAGTAGCGGTAGCAGTGAGCAAGGGCCGTGTTACAGTGAGCAAGAGAAGAGAACATTGACTTATTTGAGGAGATGACAGACGATATGGAGATCTCTTGACCTAAGGTTGGACATATCTGTAAATTGTATTATATATCATGTCTGAAAAAAAAAAATCTTAACTCCTCCTTGGATTTCATTTAATCCATGTAGGTGGGTTAAAGTTGATTTTTCAAACCAGGAATAAAATCTGAATGTGATTTTTTATGAATTTTTTATTTATCAAACGTGAGATATATGGACTCCACATATTTTGTTCATCCTATCTTACCATAGTTATCCACCTTTAATCCATGATCCAAATATACACTATTGCATTATTACGTACGTATGTCTCCCTCTCTCTCTCTCTCTCTCTCTATATATATATATATATATATATATATATTTGTATTCTTCTCCTTATATTAGCATACTTTTAATTTTAAAGGTTATCTTTGCTGCTAAACAAATACAGAATACCACAACTTTTATCGGACCATACTACACTATCTTAACATCATTCTTTGTCTTCACCACCCAAGGAAAATCTGCAGGGTCAATCATTTTAACGACGACACTTAAAAAATGGTATTCACAAGAGAAGTGATAATGTAAAATAAATTAATAAAAGCATGTGAATACCTTGCAGGAGTAAAATGGTTCACTCATTCATTCTACCAATTTTTTCAAACAACCAGACATGTCCCTCTCTTGTCCTTGTTTTCGGACGGACTGCTTCCAACTTAATTAAAACAACAAATATGCTTTGCATATATCACTGTCTTACCACTTTTATATTTTATATATATATTGCTGCTGAGGTGGTGTTGGTGGATTGGTTTTTTGTAGTGCTGGCAATGGGTCGTGTGTTGTGTCGATTTTGTACTTTACCGTGTAACAAATTATTTAATTTGTCTAACTCATTTATTAATTATATAGTTAGTTTGTGTCGTTTCATGCCCATTGTTTTATAAGTTGTACTTAGCAAAATCTTATTGTGTGTAGTAGGATTTATGAAGGCCCATTGATATAACACATTTATTTGTTTATCATCCCAACCTATTAAAATTACACTCAAATCTGCTATTTCTTTGCCGAATTCGAGAGTTGTGCCTAAATTGCCATTTGACTAACTCCATACCCCTCAAATAATGGGCAATTCATGTTTTCGGAAAGAATGGGTAATCGAGGTTGGAATCCATTAATATCCAAATAGTCCAAATCAACATAAATGATGCTAAACATTAATGATATATTTATCTATATCTTATTTATTAAACATCTTATAAATAGGGTTGAGTCTTGTGTATATAATCACCGAATAATAATCGTGTTTAATCCAATCACAAATATCTTTGAATTTTATTTGCCTTTCTCTTTCTATCCTATGTCTCTTGTATTCCAAATCTCTTCGCACTAGGCATGTGCATTCATGCTACATATTATGGGCAACCTGGAAGAAGAAAAACGCAATGTTGCTTAACTTGAAAAACTAGTAGGCAACATTCTTGGCTTCTGCTGTAGGGTTAGGCTTGGCTAGTATATAGTGATGCAGAGAAATCTCAAAGCACAAGCGATATGTCAGTTGGCAGCTCATATGGTGTGTCACAGATTATTATGATGATTTGAGTTGACTCAAAGACGTCTTAGATAATCGTTCGATTTGCGCAAAACTTAAATTTTACATAAAGGGTTAGAATCGAATATGACTTCAACTATGCATACCGCTATCAGTCGATACTTTTAACCGACTATATGTGAATGGCAGTCTCAGAGCACATGAGGGATGTCAGCTGATAGCTCAAAAGTGTGTTACTGATTAGCTAATTTTGTGCTAGGTGTTACTGAGCTTACAAACAAACTGCCATTCTTGGAGTTGGTGTATATCAATCGTTTTGGCTAAAAGACAGAACCAGCAATGGCAAGAAGAAGA
Source organism: Ilex aquifolium (assembly GCA_951799425.1). Taxonomy (NCBI): domain Eukaryota; kingdom Viridiplantae; phylum Streptophyta; class Magnoliopsida; order Aquifoliales; family Aquifoliaceae; genus Ilex; species Ilex aquifolium. The sequence goes on along the minus strand of OX637398.1, from coordinate 5,538,657 downwards.
AGAAAATCACTTTGTGAGTAAGTGTTTTCTGTTTTAAATAATATCACACAGGGAATTGGGTTTTATAGGCATATTTTGGAACTTGTCTTGGCTTTTAGTAAATCAGTCCGTAATCAAGGGCGGAGGGAGGGTGGGGGCAGTGGTGCCAATTGTCCCACTGAGATTTTGAAAATTTAAAATTATAAAAAAATTAAAAATCTGCAATATTGAATGTTTTTTAAAATTCATAAAACTTAATCTCACAATTCTTTCTTTACTCTCTAGCTATTTCTCTTCTTTCTACGATGACATAGTAATAACTCATCCTCCTCTAAATTCAATTATCTAGATATTAATTGATATGTTTAATTGATTATACAAGTTTGAACATGCTATTATATTTCAAGAATTTAAATTTAGATATATAAAAATTTGACCTAATTGTGAATCGTTTACGATTCACAAAAACACATGCACACACGTGTGTGTGTATATATATATATATATATATAAGATTTAGTTTTTGATCAAATTTTTAATATTTAATGGATATGAATATTGATATGAATTGTAAAGACGAAATTTGGTGGATAATTAGATATATTCAAAACGGAGTTTTCAAATCGAACTTGAATTCGAATCATTCAAAATTTGATGATTGACATGTCTATTTATTGTTTGTTTACAAAATGATTTTTCAAAATAATATTTTCTATGAAAATTATTCTATTATTAGTATTTTCTATAAAATAATTTTCTTATAACTTTTCTTAATTAGGTTCTATTTTTTTTTTACATGTAAGTTATGCGTGAAAAAATTTTAAAGCAACAAAACAAAAAATTATTATGAAGAATTACTTTATAAATAGTGTAAATGACAAAACACTCATATTTTCAAGACACAACAAATTTTGATAATTATTCTTTAATCGTTTTCCTCAACTTGATGATTGCCCCAATTGAAAATGGACTCTGGCTCCACCCTGCGTATAACACATGAAAATTTAGTCCAAACTCAAAATCCATTTTTATATTGAGACTTCTAACATTTTTATGTACTTAGAACCATTTTTATACCCTTGAAGAGATCACAACCATCCTTGTCCGTCGTTTATTCTGCCTTTTTTTTGGCACATGCATCATCTTTCATCAATGTAGCACCCATTTTCATTAAAAAAAAGAAAGATTTTGAAAAGTTTTTCTATTTGTCAATTTTTTTTGGATTAATATCATTTTTGATCTCTAAAGTATGCTTAGTTTGTCAGTTTGATCTTTAATATATCAATTTTGTCAATTTGGTCCCTAAAATATTCAATTCGTATTTAAATGGTTCCTACCCAGATGAGTTATTAAGTTTTTGACGAAAATAATCACGTGATACCATTCGAAAGAATAACATGTGGTCATTTTTATTAAAAAACTAACCATCCATCTGTGTGAGAAATATTTAAACATGAATTGAAAACTTGAGGGATCAAATTGTCAAAATTGATATATTGAGAATCAAACCGACAAAACCACATACTTTAAGGACTAAAATAACTATAAATCCGATTTTTTTTTTGGTTTTCTTTCCTATGGGTACTTAAAACTCAATAAAAGAATGAACCCTAGTTGATTCAGAAAAGTAGAGAGCTCACTACTTCAGAGTCATTGTTGAAAGGTGAGCTTTCCGTCTCCTCCAAGATATATATTTCTCTATCCTGGTTCACAACTATCTAAGTCTTCAATTATATATCACCCAGTTGTGAAATGAACAATCCTGTATTTGTAGTGTCATTCTTCAAGTTTAGCTCTCATTGTTAGGAAGTGTCTTCTTGTTTGTTTTATTAATTATCTCCTCCATTTTCTTTACTCTTCATGAATTAAACCATTTGGAAAAAAGTTTCACTACTTAAGGTTCACTTTTAATGCGTATTTTCTTCTCATTGGCTATTGCTCTTCTGCAGAAGTTGAGAAGAAGAACTAAGCTGATGGACACCTCACCGACTTCATGGTTTACGGAACTGGTAAAAAAAACTTTTTGAATCAGTGTTCGATCTTTAGTTAGATTTGTTACATGAAAGCATGTGCATTTCAGCTCATTTTAGATGATAATGCAGAACCACCACACAGTTTATGTTAATATGTATGTGGTGTTCGCAGTCATTTCTGCCTTTGTTCTCAGTCCAATGCCTAGTACATAGTTTTATTCCTGTAATGCATCTTATACCAATTAAAAATTAACAGAAAGAGTTGTAATGTTCAGTTAACAGAAATAATCTTACTTATCAAAAAAAAAAAAAAATACAAACGATTAAAGTAAAATGATCTTCAAATGACATTGAAGAGCCAAAGGAAAAAGTTTAAAAAGAAAAGCAACGAATGAAAAAATGTTCTCAAGACACTGCTTTATTTTCCTCCTAAAGAATGAACCAAGTTGACATTGATTTGAGGCGTTCTTGACCTTGGCAGTATTGAACCAAGTTGACAAGATTATGTTAACATGGACGATCAAATGAGCACATGCTTATGAGTTCCATCTGCAATAATATATCAGAGTTATTTTCCTTTTCTGTTTCTTTTTTCTCCATTGACACGTAGAATCATACTCATATCTATTCATTTAAGATATCACATGATCGCCTTTTATTATTGTGCCATAATTATTTTGGCTATTAACCTTAAGGGTAGCTCAAACGGTAATAAGGATGAGTTGTAAATCCAAACGTCCTGAGTTTGAATCTTGACAACCCTTTGGAGCCAAATCATAAAGTATTTATCCTTCATAAATATCCTAATTACCGTTGAACCAAAAAAAAAAAAACTACTTTGGCTGGTCTGAGACAGATCGAGTTAGACATATCCTAATCTATATTGATTGTAATAGTTTTGAACATAAATTGAACTTAAGAAAGAGTAGTGCTAAATGAAATATATGAATGAAAGAACCAAATTTCACAAACCAGCTGAGATGGATTAAGTAAAAAAAAATTAGGTTAATAAATTAGGTCAAAATAACACTAGTCGAAGAAAAAAAAGAGCAGGGGAGGGGGGGGGGGGGGGGGGACCATTATCGATATGATTTTAATGAATTGTTTCAACAGGAGATGGACGATTCAATCTTCTTTGATCAATGCGAAATTATGGACCCTTTTGGAGAAGAACTAGCAGCTGCACTTGGAGAGGACTTTCAAAACTCTTTCTCCTCAGAAAGCTATTCATCATCCTCCACTTTGATTCCAAGTAGCAGCTCCACCACCATGTTATGTGCTTCATCAAACATGGGAGCTCCTCAAGTTGCCATTGAAAGGCCTGGCAAGCAGCAAAAGCAGAACAGTTATACCTGTTACACCATTAACAACATGCCAAACCTTGATCAACCTTCTTCTACTCCAATCATTCTCAATTTTGGCAACACGAATTTACCGGAAAATCCTCAACAAGTTCCTCTAGGAGCCATGACCTCTGAGGACGAGGTGGTGTCTGATGTTATAATGTCACAGGGTGCATATGTGAACTTTGATGAGGCAACCAAGAGAAGCGAAGTGACCAAGAAGACTAGCACTCGTATTAGGCCACCGTCGCAGACTTACGATCACATAATAGCAGAGAGGAAGCGACGTGAGCAGCTCAGCCAACGATTTCTTGCTCTTTCAGCCATTGTTCCGGGCCTCAAAAAGGTGTTTCTTCTTCTTCATTTTTAAATAATCAACTACTGCAAATAAAACTAATTCATCTATCACATAGGAAAGAATGCTCAGAGAGAAGTGAAAAGAAAGGCACAGTAATTCCAATGGTAATGCTATTGGGATATAAAAATTTGACCTAATTTTAGGTTATAATTGTTGGATTAATATCAAGTTTCAATGCTTGATGGGACTTGAGTCAATCCAATGACTATAGTAAATTAGGTCAACAAATTAACTTAACCTTAGATACCGAGAGAGCCGCCGGAATTGATGGGTTGTCGAAGTTGCTGCATCGCCGGAGTTGGAAGCTGGAGAGAGAAGTATTGGGAATGAAAGCAAAATAGATCACCAAAGGAACACAAAAACAAGTAAATAGAGGACAAAAAATTTGCTCTACTACCACACTAATTTCACTCAAGAAACACTTCTATATTTCATCAAAAATTATCACAATATCAAGTAATACAAAGGGGTAGACCAATCTGATTTTTCAGCAAGAACACACACAAAATGGTTACCAGAAATGGAGCTGCAGCTCCTCACGCCAAAACAATTTGCTATGGCTCTGTTTAATGGCCAAAAAACTCTGTTTTTCTTCTTGCTTTCCAGCCCCTTTCCTGCCCAACAAAACACAGTTTTTTACTCTCTCTTTCTCTATTTTTTCTGTACATAAATTCTCTATTTTGGCAGCAACAGTCCGGCCCCTTTTATACTTTTGTTTTCCAGTCAAAAATCCTTGAATCTGTCCATTCAATGGCCAACAGCCTTCAAGTATTAAACTAGATTTTGCCTCTTCAGTTTTTCCATGTAGCAGTACATGAATACTCCCCCAAAGACATGAACAGACCTCCCAAAACATTTTGGACACTTCTAGTTACTATCTCTTCAAATACCATGTAACACCTTACTTTTTGAATATTACATCATAAACCCAAAAATAAAAAAAACTACCATTTGAGTTTATAAAAACTAACATCCCCCCTTAAACTCAATTCATTGGGTTCTCATGCCTAGCATCATTTTCAATCTTCCAAACACATCATGATTTAATGGTTTCGTAAAAATGTCGACAACTTGATCTTGAGTCTTGCAAGGCACCAACATCACTTTTCCATTCTTCACATGCTCTCTAATAAAATGGTAGCGTGTATCAATGTGTTTACTCCTCTCATGAAACACCGGGTTTTTTGCCAGCGCCATCGACTATCTATTATCAACAAGGATCTTTGTGGGAATTTCCCGAGAAAATCTCAAATAATTCAACAAGTTCCTCAACCAAATAACATGACACACCGTTGAATTTACAGCCACATACTCCGCTTCACACGTAGACAAAATAACAATTGCTTGCTTCTTGGATGACCAAGTAAAAGCCGTATCTCCCATGAAAAAAAAATAACTCGAGGTACTTTTCCTTTCATCCAAGTCTCGTCCCCAATCACTATTCGAATATCCAACAAGTCTAAAATTATTAGTGCAAAAATAAAATAAGCCATCATTGAGTGTACCTCTAATATAACGTAAAATCCTCTTCGCCGCATTAAGATGAGTTTGATACGGTGTTTCCATGTATCTACTAACCAAACCAACTCCATAAAGAATGTCCGGCCTTGTGCAAGTAAGGTACCGAAGACTTCCAACTAAACTTTTAAAGTAAGTTGGATCAACATTTCCACCACTAATGCTCTTCCCCAATTCCACTCCAATTTCTACGGGTGTGTTCACTGGGTTGCAAGAATCCATCTTGAACTTCTTGAATATTTCATTTGCATAACTACTTTGAGAAATAAAAATTTCACCTTTACTTTGCTTAACCTCAATGCCAAGGAAATGAGACATTAAACCAATATCAGTCATTTCAAACTCCTTAACCATGCTTCTCTTGAATCCATCAAACATCATTGGATCATTGCCGGTGAAGATCAAGTCATCAACATAAAGGCAAACAAGTAGCATACTTCCATTGTCATCCATCTTCATATATAATGCATGCTCATAAGGACACTTTTGAAAACCATTCTCATGAAAGTATTTATCAATTCTAGCATTGCATGCACGCAGTGCTTGCTTTAATCCATAGAGAGTTTTTCTCTGTACACTTTATCTTCATATCTCTTTTTCACATTCTCCAAAGGTTGTTCAACATAAATCTCCTCCTCAAGAAAGCCATTTAAAAATCTGATTTCACATCAAGTTGGTAAATCTTCCACTTGTATTGTGCCGCCAAAGAAATCATCAACCTAATAGTTTCCAAACGAGCAACGGGAGCAAATACCTCGTCATAATCAATTCCGACTCTTTGCTTGTAGCCTTTAGCAACTAAGCTCGCCTTGTATCTTTGGACTTCACCATTTGCATCATTCTTGGTTTTATATACCCACTTCACACCAATTGTTTTATGACCTTGGGGAAGACAAACTAGTACCCATGTATCGTTATTTTCAATTGCCTTCATTTCTTCATCCATTGCTATTCTCCATTTCTCTTCTTGAACCGCTTCTTCAAAACATAAAGGATCACAATCCATAAACAAACAAAACAAATTCAAGTTACCTTCAAAATTTTTTGTAGATTCATAAATGTCTTGCAAACTTCTCATTTTTCTTGGTCTTTCACTTGAACTTGAATCCGATGATGAAGATGATGATGGTGATGATGATTCACTCGTACAAAGTGAGGGGCATCCATGTGGAGGTGTTTGTGGCTCTCTTTGGACTTCCCTTGTTTCTTCGGACTCTTCTTCTTTAAGCATAAGTTCCACTTCGGTGGCTGTAATTTTTTCTTTCCAATCCCACATGTCTTCCTCTTCAAAGATAACATCTCTAGTCATGATAACTTTTTTGGTAATGGAGTTGTATAACTTCTACCCCATTGTTCTATCACCATACCCAAGAAAAATACACTTTTCGTCTTTATCATCAAGTTTTGTCCTCCTTGCTTCGGGAATCTTTGCATAAGTAATGTATCCAAAAACTCTAAGATGAACTACAGTAGGCTAGAATGAACACCAAGCTTCCTCCGGGGTCATGAAACAAACACTTTTGGTTGGACATCGATTCAACAGGTACACTGCACATGCTACGGCTTCGGCCCAAAATTCTCTAGGCAATCTCTTTCCTTTCAACATGTTTCTAGTCACATCAAGAATAGTCATATTTTTTCTTTCCACAACTCCATTCAATTGAGGTGTGTAGCTTGGCGTGAACTGATACACAATTCCATGCTCATTGCAATAGTTTTCAAATAAATCGGAACTATACTCACCACCTTGATCGGATCTCAACCTCTTAATAAAATAGCCACTTTGCTTCTCAATAAGGTTCTTGAACTCCTTAAAAACTTCAAACACTTCAGACTTCCTTCTTAAAAAATACACCCAAGTCTTCTGGCTATAGTCATCAATAAAAGTAAGAAAGTAACAATTCTTATCATTTGACATAGGCTTCAAAGGACCACAAATATTGGTGTGCACAAGCTCCAAGGGTCGTGATACTCTCCACTTGACTTTTCTTGAGAAGCTTAATCTGTGATGCTTACCAAGAATACACCCTTCACATAACTCATCCGGATAGTCTATGTAGGGTAGACCCTTCACCATTTTTTTGCTAGATAAAAGTTTCAAGCCACCAAAATTAAGATGTCCAAGTCTCAAGTGCCACAACCAAGAATCATTTTTAATAATAGCATTCAAACATCTCATAGCATCATGTTGAATATTCAAAGAAAACATTATATTTTTGGACATTTCCACATTAGCATTCAAATTACCAGGAGCATCTTTAATTGTAAGATAAAAATTCTTCATGCTAATATCATACCCATTTTCTAAAAGTTGCCCCAAACTCAAAATACTATTCTTCATATCCGGCACATAATAGACATCGGAAATAAAATCATAATTGTCATTCTTGAGCTTAATAAGAATTTTACTTTTGCCTTTCACCGGAATGTTGAAAGAGTCACCAAAAGTAACTTTGTCATGCGCCACTTCATCAAGTTCTACAAACATATGCTTCTTGCCACACATATGGCTGCTTGCCCCGGAATCAAGAAACCACACGTTGCCATTATCTTCCTCGGATCCATCGTAGGCCAACAACAAAGTAGATGCCGCTTCATTACTTGTTTTCTCGGCATAATTCACATGTTCTTCAACGCCTTTATTTGCACTTGTCCAACACTCATTGCTATAATGCCCAAACTTGTGACAATTGAAGCATTCAACATTTTTCTTGTCAAAACCTTGATTGTTGCAATTGCCTCTTACTCTTCCTTGTCCTTTACCTCTTGAACCATAAGAATTTTGATTTCTTGCATCATTAGTGAATTGACATCTTCCACCTCTACCTCTATTAGCATAGCCTCTTCCACGACCTTCGTAGCCTCTTCCTCGATTGTCATAACCTCTACCTCGTGTTCCATTACCTCTTCCTTTTTGAGATGTGTTTCCTTGAAATTCTCTTTTTTCATCTTTCAAAGAAAGCTTAGATTGGAGAGCTTGTTCAAGAGAACTTGAAGTCTTCTTATTAATACGTTGCTCATGTATATCTAATGTTGCCATCAATTCATCAATGTTCGTAGTCTTGAAATCCATGGATTGCTCAACGGCTACAACAGTATGCTCAAATTTTGAGGTTAAGGTTCGTAATATTTTTTCCATAACTCGAACATCATCAATATCTTCTCTATACCTTCGCATTTGATTTACAATCACCAAAGTTCTTGAAAAATACTCCGAAATTGACTCGGCTCCATTCATATTCAACCCTTCAAATTCACTTCGCATATTTGAAGACGAACTCGAATTATTTTATCAATGCCTCTATGTATATTCTTCAAAATTTCTCAAGCTTGCTTCGAGGTGGTGGCGGAAGAAATCTTCTCAAAAGTGTTGTCGTCAATACATTGGTAAAGTAGGAATAAAGCCTTCTTATCCGTCTTTCTTGATTGCTTAAGCACCATCTTTTGAGCATCATTAAGTGTTTGCTCTTCTTCCGTAGTCGGCTCGATATAACATTTTTCAACAATTTTCCAAAGATCTTGTGATTGTAACAACACCTTGATTTGAATACTCCAATTCCCATAATTATCTTCCCCCAATTTGGGAAATTGGGGTTGAAGCACATTACTTATAGTAGTCATAACAACCAAGCTTTGATACCAATTTTATTGGGAATGAAAGTAAAATAGATCACCAAAAGAACACAAAAACAAGCAAACAGAGGACAAAAAATTTGCTCCACTACCACACTAATTTCACTCAAGAAACACCTCTATATTTCATCAAAAATGATCACAATATCAAGCAATACAAAGGGGTAGATCAATCTGATTTTTCAGCAAGAACACACACAAAACTGTTACCAGAAATGGAGCTGCATCTCCTCACGCCAAAACAGTCTGCTATGGCTCTGTTTAATGGCTAAAAAACTCTGTTTTTCTTCTTGTTTTTCAGCCCCTTTCCTGCCCAGCGCACAATTTTTTACTCTCTCTTTCTCTATTTTTTCGGTACAGAAACTCTCTGTTTTGGCAGCAACAGTCCAGCCCCTTGTATACCTCTGTTTTCCAGTAAAAAATCCTTAAATCTGCCCATTCAATGGCCAACAGCCTCCAAGCATTAAACCATATTTTGTTTCTTCAGTTTTTCCATGTAGCAGTACATGAACACTCTTCCAAAGACATGAACAGGCCTCCCAAAACATTCTGGACACTTCTAGTGACTATCTCTTCAAATACCATCTAACACCTTGACTTTTTCAATATTACATCATAAACCCAAAAATACAAAAACTACCCTTTGAGTTTATAAAAACTAAAAAAGAGGGAGAAGAGAAATGGGTGAAAGTTTCAGAAAAAATATGGAGGAAATTAAAAGAGATCTCTTGCAGTGATTTGTGATGAAAAACAAGTAAGTGGTCTTTGGAGAGAAGACAACTGTGATTTGATAGCAGCACATTTCTTTGTCTGCGGAGTGTAGGAGGATAGAGGGATATGATCTTTTTACTTAGGTTGTTTGTAACTAAAAGAGAGTAGAGATAGTCCATATTCAACCTCATCATTTAAACAGTAGAGGTCGAAAAGAGCATCCGCTCTTTTATAATATAGTATATTATTATGTTGAGAGTAGGGCACATTGGAGCTCCACATCTTTTATATATATGTATATGTAGATCTGTATTAAAAGTCTGCTCCACCTATTATTATCAAACAGATGGATAAAACTTCTGTTCTTGGAGATGCAATTAAGTATCTGAAACAACTCCAAGAGCGAGTGAAGACGTTGGAGGAACAAGCCAAGAAGCAAACCATGGAATATGTGGTACTTGTGAAGAAATCCCAGCTCGTAGCTGAAGATGAGAGTTCTTTTGACGAGAACTTCGGAGGTAGCTCCGACGAGTCGCTCCCTGAAATTGAAGCTAGAGTTTGCAACAAAAACGTGCTTTTGAGGATTCACTGCGAGAAACAAAAGGGAGTTTTGGCAAAAATACTAACTCAGATCGAAAAGCTGAATCTGGGTGTGGTTAATACCAACATTTCTCAGTTTGGAGGTTTGGCTCTTGATATCACCATTATCGCCGAGGTAATTATATCCCAAAACAACTACCGATCACTTAGATTTTTATGTAATTGTTTTCTTGGTTATAATTCTGTTCACGTATGTATGTTTTTGCAGATGGAAAAAAAATTCAGCATGACAGTGAAAGATGTGGTGAAGAATCTTAGTTCAGCCCTCAAGCGAATAGCTTAAACTGTTCAGTTGGGAAATGGAGGCAAAAAGAAAACTGTTTTAATGGTTTCTGTAACGGTGTTCTTGCTCACAATGAAATAACTTCTTTTGCAGCGTTGGGAAACAGATATTTATGTCTTTTTTTTTTTTTAGTACAACTGTGACGGGTGTTCGGACTAACTTACGCGTATGTAGCTTGGGTTTTTTTTTTTTTTTTTTTATTAAATGTCTGAAGCTTTGGGTAATTGAGCTTAATTTCATGAAGAAAAAAAAAATTTGGAGGTCAGTCTCTCGTTGGGATTTATTTGGTGATAAGTCCATAAAAAAAACTTGTTTAATATTAAGTCCATTTTGATCTCTATTGTCAAAAATACAATCATTAGTTATATTTAATTAAAATAAATTTGAAAACTAACAATTCCTAAATTTTAAGAATTTGATTAACATTAAAATTCTCTCTCTCATATCTATCAATATCTATATAATAAAGTAGAACGATTTTGAATTTTGGATACAAAGAGCGGTCCATATCGTTTCGTAACCAAAAAAGTCATCATCCAACGGACGGCGTTATCCCAAGCTGTCTCAAGCTATTGACGTCTTAGATCGTTTTATTTTGACGTACCACATTAGCTCTTTCAAAATATTTTTGCTGCTCAAAATTTTCAGTTTACAAAATTGACACCCCTACATTGAATTCGTCTCTCAATCTCGCCCAAAATCAATGCCATCTAAATTTAAAATTCTGTCCAAATCTAAAATTAACGTCCATATTTAAATTTTGACCCCCGCTCATGCTGTTTTAAATAATGTCCATTCCATATAAGAGAAATCACTTTTTTCATATCACAACTTCAGAATATTCAATATAATGATGATACTATATTATTTATTCCGCTTTCCTTTATCACCTGCATCCATCTCGATCTTTTCACCCAATTATTTCTGATATCCCCTTTCTCCTCTACCTCCATCTCTTTGTTCCTCATCTCGATCTTTGCCCCCAACGAATAGCCACCTAGGGCCGGCCCAACAGTATGGAAAAAAAAAGCATGGGCTTTAGACCCCAAATTTTTAGAAGGTCCTATAATTTTAGGTACATCACTAGCCCATAAAAAAAATTAAATCCATTAAATTTTAAGCCCTACAAAAAAGCTCCAAAAATTAAATCAAATCAAAATTTGTATTGCAGTAATTTGGGTCTATAATCCAATCCATAATATTAAAAACTTAGAAAAAATAAAAAAATACTCAAAAGTCAACTCATATTTACTCCCACCCACTTTTCTTTCTCTCTCTCTCTCTCTCTCTCTCTCTCCATCCAGTAAAAAAAAATAAAAAAAATAAAAGTTGAAATTAAACACTCTCTCCTTCTCTGTAGTAAAAAAACAAAAACAAAAACAAAAGTTGAAATATCTTTCTCGACAATATTAACACCTCATTTTTTTGTCTCCCTCTCACATAGAAAATTAAAAATAAATAAATTTTTTTAAAAAAATAATACTAAAAATAAAAAGGCCTCCATTTAATATTTTTACTTTAGGCCTCAAATTGGCTTGAGCCGCCCCTGTAGCCACCGACGCCTATTTCTCTTCTCTCTTTTTCTCTCCTCATCGAAACCCTCTCTCTTCACAGCAACACTATGGAGGCACCATCGGAGACACAGTGATCAACCATCGACAATCTTGAAGCGTCACCCAGGTATCCTTCCCCCCCCCCCTCTCTCTCTCTCTTTCTGCGTATGTCTCCCCTTACCGCAACCACCCCTTCCTTCCCTCTCCCATCTGCCACCGAAACTCATAACAGCCCAGCAAACACCCTATATATCCAAAGTCAAACTCTTACCTGCAGCCACCGAAACCCACCACAGCCACCAAAACCCACAAGGTGTTTGTATTATTACTTCAATGAGCGGGCCAACATTATCCTTATTTTTTAGCGAACTTACTTTGTCTGCTGCAGTGACCATCTATAGCACGACTACGCAACTCCAGCGATCAGTAATGACACAACTCCAACGGAACGATGATCTCCTAAAAAATGGTTTATTGGTTTGGATTTGTTATTTTTTTTAGTTTTACATATTTTTAGGTTATTTACAATTTTTTTCTATACGTTCTAGGATATGATGACCTAACATTGGTTCAGGCTAAGTGGTCCTTTGTGCACAAGGATGATTTCATCTATTTCTGGTGTTTGTTTTGTCCAAAAACTGCAAAAAATTTCCGAAGAACCAAGGAGCCTTTTTGATCAAGAGCCAAACCTTTTGTTTTTTTGGCACATTTGGGAATGGTTTGCATAAAAAGAAAGCAAAAATGACAGGAACCACTGTGAGGTGTATGCACGATATTTAATGAGTTCACCATACTGCTATTCAAGGTTCTTTAGGTTGTAATGTCTATGTTTTTAAATATTATTTTCTCTCTAAAAAATTTCAAATCTTGACTTCAATTTAATACTTTGTGCACATTCATAAATTTTGTAAGTTATACACTATTCCTACAGTATACTGAAATTCAACTTGATTTGTTGTCAATTTGATAAATTATTTGGCTTGGATTGTAGTTAAAAGTAAGCTCGCCTTCTCGAAGTGGTACCGATGGTTGCTGAATATATGTTTTACATTTGGAAATGATAATGATGGTGGTCTTAGTGATGATAGTTAATCTCGAAGTTATGATGGATGGGTGGTAGTGGAGTAAAGCTCTTGGGGCAAATTTGTGCAACATAAAATTAACTTAGTTGATGAAATTTGGTTTGAATTGAATAGCAAAATTAATTTAAATAGTTGACTTGGTTAGATTTAATTTCAATTTGAGCACAAAATTTGATTAGTTATCAAAATTTAGGCTAAGTGGTAATAATGGTAATGGTGGTATTAGTGGTAATAGTTCTGTATAATTGTATTTTTAGATGATTTTGCTTGAATTCTTTATGGGACTCAAATTTTGTGTATTCAGCTTCTCAATTTGATAATGTTAGCGTAGTTGGATTTAATCATGGAAATTTGATCAAGACCAGTTTCCATTATGGCATGCTATCTCTCAACGAATATGTTTAAGTATGATATATGAAAAATATCTTTACTTGATAAGGTTTGCACATCTTCATATTTTTGTAGGGTCTTATTTTTAGAGAGAATTTAGCCGTAATTGTTTGGAAGAATAGAAAAAAAAATTATATTTAGAGGCACGAGCATTCTCTAAACTATCAACATACTATGAGAACCAAAAGTGTAATTTAACCTGATAGAGTGTTAAAAATTTAGTTTTAATTGATTTAGGTTTTGTTGATGTTGTTTATTATATTTTTTTCTGCAATTCATCTTTTAATCCCCTTTCCTTGCTTTATATCTCATATTTATTTGATTGTTTTCATACCACAATGATTTTTGAATTTACTACCATTTGGATATCAATCAATAATTAAATTGTCATTAAACAATGTTTGAGATTGTTTTGATTTGTATTCTATCAATTTTTTTAAAAAAAATAATGGGCCCATATTATATTTATCAATGTTTTTTCTTAGTTTTTCTAATTGGCAATTTTTATGGCATATAGTCTCTTAATGCACATGTATTTGCTTTCGATTTTTTTGTTTGTTACGTCGTGCCTTTAGGCGTGGACAATTGCTAGTATATAATAAAGTAGAACGATTTTGAATTTTAGAAATAAAGAGCTGCCCAGATCGTTTCGTGACCAAAAAAGTCATCATCCAACGGACGGCGTTATCTCAAACTGTCTCAAGCTATTGACGTCTCTGATCGTTTTGATTCGACGTACCACATTAGCTCTTTTGAAATATTTTTGCTGCTCAAAATTTTTAGTTTTCAAAATTGACACCCCTACATTGAATTCGCCTCTCAATCTCGCCCAAAATCAATGTCATTTAAATCTAAAATTCTGTCCAAATCTAAAATTAACGTTCATATTTAAATTTTGACCCCCACTCATCCTGCTCTAAATAATATCCTTTATATTAGGGAAATCACTTTTTTACATTACAACTTCAGAATATTCAATATAATGATGATACTATATTATTTACTCCGCTTTCCTTTTGTCACCTGCATCCATCTCGAGCTTTTCACCCAATTATTTCTGATATCCCCTTTCTCCTCTGCCTCCCTCTCTTTCTCTCTTTATTCCTCTTCTCGATCTTTGCCCCAATGAATAGCCACCCAGGGCCAGCCCAACAGTATGGAAAAAAAAAAGTATGGGCTTTAGGCCCCAAATTTTTAGAAGGCCCCATAATTTTAGGTACATCACTAGCCCACAAAAAAATTAAATCCATTATCTTCAAGCCATTGAACATAAAGAATGGTGAAAAGACTCGTTAAATCGAAGAACGAGAATCACGTCAATCCGACCATCGTCTACAACAAATATGCTAAAGCCATCACCAAATCGAAGATCGAGAATCACGTTGATCAAGCCCTCGTCTTTACCATCTACCAAAGCATCATTAAATCAAAGATTGAGAAATACGTTAATCAAGCCATTGTCTTCATCAAATCTACCAAAATGTCAACTAATCGTAGGTCAAGAATTATGCTAATCAAGCCATGATCTTGAACAAATCCATAAAAGCATCACGAAATCGATGGTCAAGAATCACGCCAACTTGGCTTTCGTCTTCATCAAATCCATTAAAGTACCAAATCAAAAATTGAGAAACACACTAATCTGGATCTCGTAATCATCAAATACATTAAGAATCAGATAATTGTGTACGTGAGAAGCATGCCAAAGAGAGTCAACACTACTAATTTTTGATCAAGTCAAACAAATTAAATGATTATAATTTGATATTATTTTTGTGTTATATTACACATGAATTTTGTCTTTACAATGATATTTAGGGAGTAAATTGAGAAAAAAATTATAATAGGACGTCACTCCGAAAAAAATTACAATAGGACGTCACTCCAGTATATATATACCGAGGGGGGCTTATAATTACGTAGCACTTCAGTGAAATTTATGACTAACGCTATTTAAATTTGATGGTCACCCTACTCAGCTATCTATGAATGAATGTTACTCTTCTTCGAAAACTCCAAAAAAAATAGTGAACACAGATGGTTCAGTAGCATTAGAGGCTATTGCGACTGCGATAGCAAGGGACTTTATCGGCCATCATTTTTTGGGCTTTCCAAAAGGTGGCATGTAGTTGGACATACACAGTTCCCCTAGATTGAAAATAGAGATCTTCTCCCAGACGCTAATTCGATGATTGAAAAGTTGATGAATGTGCTAATTCAGAGCTTTATTTCGGACAAGGGTGTAGGCCAAGGTGCCATGCTTTACCTATACAACAACGACTTCACACGGGGATAATATCGGATTCTTCGGAATAGGGCAGACAACACACTACTTCCTTGTTATACTGTTCGTGCCCAGTACCCATGTTTGCAAAAAAATTAAAGCATGTTTTATTACTAATTGAAAAATTGGTTATATTTATCTTAATATATAATAATACTAGTTATTGTCTGTGCCTGAAGGCACAGAATAATAAAAAATGGTAAACAATAAACATATTTGTATTCATCTTCAAAATCAAATCACAAACATAGAGAAGAGATAAAAAAATTTAAGCATCGATTTTGTAATGGAGGTGAGAGGTGGTGGGCGGCAGTAGCGGTGGTAGGAGACGGTGATGGTTGTGGTGGGTGACAATAACCGTGGTGGCAGTGGCGGTGGCGGCTAGGGCGGCGGCGATGGTGTTGGTGGTCGCGAGGGCGGCGACGATGGTGGTGGTGGCGGCGGTAGCGGCGATGATGATGGTGGTGGTGGAGGCGGCGATGGTAGTGGTGGTGGTGGCGGCGTCGACGACGACGACGGTGGTGGTGGTGTTGGCGGCGGCGGCAGCGACGACGACGACTATAGTGGTGGCGGCGGTGGTAGAGATAGTGATGGGGCGGTTTCAATCACTATTTTTGTTTTAAAGTATTTATGAAAAATAATTTCTAGTAATACTTTTAAAAAGTCACTCCAAACACATCCTTATGAGTCTATTTTTCCTATTAAATTTAGGGCGTTAATATTAGTCGTTAGATTAATTTTAAAGTAAAATTTAAAGTGATCTCAACCGCGAATAGCAAAAGTCATTTTATTTATCTTTTGAGATTTGAATTGTAAGCTACTTTATTATATATATATATATATATACCAAAATAAAAGCGGAAGGAAGAAGAATTGTACAATCGAAATTTAAACAAATAAATTGACGAAGAATTATCAATTCCTTTCATTTTTAATCTTCGATCTATCTCTTCAGCAATTTCCTTATCTCTTTTAGAGATTCTGGAAGATTCTGATCTTCTGCCTTCATTGATATGAATAGGTTTATTAAACAAATTTGGAGGAATGGAAGATGTACTAGATCTACGTGATCTAGTATCATCAAATGACAATCGAAATTTAAACAAATAAATTGACGAAGAAAGAATAAACCCATAGGTCTTCTAAGCCTAAGAAAAGTTCTAGGAAGAAGATATCTGGTAAAGGTAAAGCCCAAGAAGATATTAAATGTTTTAATTGCAGAAAACCAGGCCACATTAGTCCTGATTGCCCAATTAAAAAACAAGTTAAGTTATTAAATTTAGCTGAAAATGAAACAGAAGAAATTCTTAGGATTTTCAGATTAAATAACCCAGCTCCTGAAATTGAAGAAATTCCAGACTCCACTAGTAGTCCAGAAGATTCTTCAGATGATGATCACCCAGATTCAGATAATTCTACTGAACCAGACATCAAATTAGGATGTAAAGATAATTGTTGTAACAAAGTTAGGGTAATCACTAAGCAAGCTGAAGAAGAACAAATCTTAATAGATTTGATCAGCAAAATTGAAGATCCTGAACTTAAGATAAAATACATAAAAAATCTCAAAGATTTGTTTGTTAAAAAAGATAACAAACAATTGTCAAGTGAAAAACAGTTAATTAGTATTAACAAAACAATGGAAAGATTTAGTAAAGAAAAAAAGAAAGAACTCACTTTACAAGATCTCCAATGTGAAGTTAATAAATTAAAAATTGAGATAAAAGAATTAAAAGCACAAGATAAAATCTTTGCTGAAAATCTGAGTTTTTTTATCTATGTCCAACATTAGTCCCATTGAACCCACAGTTCAAGATATTAACCAATCTGATGTTGAAACTTCAAACAGAACACTTCCCCAGCGGATACCAGCAACCTCCGGTGTATTGGAAACTGCAGGTTTAACGAAGCTGCCATCACAAGATGAGTGTTCGCAAAGTGATAACCAAATTAATTCTGTTAATAAAATTAATTTACAAAAATGGTATTCTCAAGTACGGATAATCATAAATAATGATTTTATACTTGACACCATTGCTCTTATTGATACAGGAGCAGATGTAAATTGTATTCAAGAGGGAATTGTTCCCACTAAATTCTACGAAAAAACTCTTGAAAGATTAAGTTCTGCCAATGGCAGTAAAATGAATGTTACTTACAAATTGCCTAAAGCTCATATTTGTCAAGATAATGTTTGTTTTAAAACATCTTTTATCTTAGTAAAAGATATGACAGATCAGGTTATCCTAGGATTACCTTTTATATATTTGTTATACCCTTTTACTACAAATATTGAGGGATTATCCACAAATCCCTTAGGACAATCTGTAACATTTAAATTTATTCTTAAACCTGAAGTTAAAGAATTAAAACAACTTAAGAATGATTATATTTACCTCAGAATAATTAATCAGAAAAAGAATCAAGTGAAATTTCTTCAAGAAGAAATTAACCACAAAAGAATTTCTGACCAATTAACTGATCCAGTTTTAATTGAAAGAATTAATCAATTTCAACAAAGGCTTGAAGAAGAAGTTTGCTCTAATCTTCCTACAGCTTTCTGGCATAGGAAAAAATATAGTGTAAAACTTCCTTACATTAAAGGATTTAGTGAAAAAGATATTCCCACTAAATCAAGACCAATTCAGATGAATCGTGAACTAATGGAAACCTGTAAAAAGGAAATTTCTGAATTACTTAAAAATGGAATTATTAGCAAATCAAAATCTCCTTGGTCTTGTCCAGCTTTCTATGTTATGAAAAATGCAGAATTAGAAAGAGGCACACCAAGACTTGTTATTAATTATAAGCCTTTAAATACTGTTTTGGAATGGATTAGGTATCTTATTCCTAATAAACAAGATCTGATTAAAAGATTAAAAAATTCTGTTATATTTTCAAAGTTTGATTTGAAAAGTGGATATTGGCAAATACTGATATCTCCTGAAGATAGGTATAAGACTGCATTCACAACACCTTTTGGTCATTATGAATGGAATGTTGTACCTTTTGGTTTAAAAAATGCACCAAGTGAATTTCAAAATATTATCAATGATATTTTTAATCATTTAAGTCATTGTTCTATCACCTATATTGATGACATTCTCATCTTTAGCAGGTCTATAGAAGAACATTGGAAACACTTAAATGCATTTTTAGAGACTGTTAGACATAGTGGTCTAGTCATCTCTGCAAGAAAAATTAAATTATTTCAAACTTCTGTCAGATTTCTTGGATATGATATCCAAAATTTCACCATTGTTCCTATCAGTAGAGCTATTCAGTTTGCTGATAAATTCCCTGATCAAATTCTTAATAAAACTCAACTTCAAAGATTTTTAGGTTCCCTGAATTATGTTTCTGACTTTTATCAAAATCTTAGATCATCAGTTAAACCTCTGTATGACAGACTCAAAGGAAATCCTTCTCCTTGGACCTCTGAACATACATCCATTGTCCAACAAGTCAAAAAATATATCAAAACTTTGCCTTGTCTAGGTATTCCATCAGTTGACTCTTTTAAGATTATCCAAACTGATGCCTCCGATATTGGATACGGTGGTATTCTTCTTCAGAAGGAATCTCCTAATTCCTCTGAACAAATTGTTCGTTTTCATTCCGGTATTTGGAATAAAGCACAAGCCAATTATAGTACTATTAAAAAAGAAATTTTATCTATTGTCCTGTGTATCTCCAAATTCCAGGATGATATTTTAAATCAAAAATTTCTTGTGCGTGTTGATTGCAAATCTGCTAAATACGTACTTGAAAAAGATGTTCAAAATATTGCTAGTAAGCAAATTTTTGCTAGGTGGCAAGCTATTTTGAGTATTTTTGATTTTGATATAGAATATATTAAGGGCAGTAATAACTGCATACCTGATTTCCTAACTCGTGAATTTTTGCAGGAACCAAATGACGGACAGCAAGTCCCATAAATCTGGCACTTCCTCTAAAAACCCGGGGAAGGGAGATCGTAAATTACCATTATCATTGGGTCCTCCAAACCCAAGACCAATTTCCCAGATCCAAGGCCCAACAAGTGCCTTAGCCCATTTACCTGGCCCCTCAAGTGCCATCCAAATTGCAAATAGATTCCAGCCTCTTGGTAGACCAGTCAGTCACCACCATAGGCCCACTATTGTTCCAGTTGCCACTTTTTCCCAAATGGCCCAGATGGCACCACCAGATACTACCCAGCTGTCAAATCCATATTACAGATCCGGACCTCTTTACCCAAAAGGCCCAAAATCAGATTTTGTTGATAAACCAAATTTCCACAATGTCTTTGCTATAGAGCCAGCTCATGCTCATATCACAGATATTGAAATTTTAGTAAAAGCTTTTCTTGGAGAAGATTGGACTTTTGTCCCTCGTGATCCAGAAAGAACTTTTGAATTTTACAAAGATATCCTGTTTCTTACTGAGTCCATTCATATCAAAGCTATCCCAGATAAGAATGACCCCAGTAAAGCTGCTTTCCATTCTCTTTATATTAAAAAGATTTTGTCAATTAAAGATTGGGGATCTCACCCTTCTTCTCCTCGAGATCTCACAGGTACTCATAAGAGGTTCAATTTTTATGACTATATTGAGTCATGGACCATTCTTATGCTCTATCAGGGTGAGTCATCCACTCATTCCTGGTTCATTCAGTTTGACAAAGATTTCAAAAGCCAGATTCCTTCCTGGTTTGTAAGGTGGTGGCAGGTTCACGGCTCCATTCTTGAAATCTTTCCTACTGATCTTCAAGATCAGTATTCTTACTTCTGCTCTGCCTTTACTCCTAGTAAACAGCAGTCCCTTTTCCCAATTCCCAATTTACTAACATTTGTTTGCAGGTACAGGATTCCTTGGATTTGCAGATGGCAATGGAAGATTATCGACCACCATGTTGCCAGACAGTTCTCAGTTAAATGGTGGCCCAGATTTTCTTATGATAACATAATTGCCACAATTCAGGGTGATTTTCCAGTCAAGGTTCCGACCCCACAAGTGGTCCCGACAGCCTTGCCTCCTGCCACTCCAGCTAAGAAGGCCCTGCCTATTCTGAAGGTCTCCACAGATGAACCTAAAGAATCTATAGGACCATCTACATTTTCTAAAGTTAAGCCAAGGAAGTCCTCATCAAAGGGCTCTGGCAGACAGTCTCAGCCATCCGCTGCCGAGTTGCTCAAGATGGCTCAAAATTTGATCCAGCAGGTAGCAGTTGCCAGCCAAAGCTCATCATCTCCAAATTTCTCAGCCGGATCCGTCACTCCATCCCCACTGCAGGATGCCCAGGACCCTTATGAAGGATATGATGATCTGGATTCAGATATAGACATCACTATCCCGTGATGATTTGATACCTATTTTTACTCGTGGTAGCTTCACTCACTACTCTCTTCTCACACAAGAGGGAAAAGCTGTCTATCACTTGTAAGGATAAGATTATCACAGATTTTCTCAGATTTTTCGGTGCTTTCCTCAAGTAAAGTTACCGACAGATTCTCTTTCAACCTGCTTTTCCCAAAGTAAAAGCAGTTTACCCTTACTTTCCACCGAAAGCCAGATTCCCTGACATCTTTGGACCTACCCGTCCTTTTGTCAGCTATTTGTCAAACTTACCCTGAGTAAATACCTTTTACCCCGCCAAAAGCAGAAGGTAAAGCGGTTTACCCAGAATGAATTTCAAAAGAAAATGATTGCTTCAAAATCCTTACCTCTATATAAGGATTTCAGATTTCAGTTGTAAGTAAGTCTTGTTAGACCATTACAAGCCTTGAAAATACTCTCCTTACCCTCTCTGATAATTGTAAGCCTCAAATGAAGAGCTTTAATTTGGCCTACAATGCAGACTTCAGTTTTGCAATCTTATTTCCACTGGCCCTCTAAGTGCTAGTGTTGTAAGTATTGCTTGTTTGTAATTTTCATATATTTATTTGAAAATTTGTTTATATCTACAGCTTGTGATTCTCATGGCTATTTCAGTTTACAAAATTCCTTGTGAATTTGCAATTCCTTCAAATGATTATGCTGTTCTAGCTATCACAGTGAGAACAGAAGATACTCCCCCAATTTCCTATGTTCTATGGGTTTATTCTTTCTTCGTCAATTTATTTGTTTAAATTTCGATTGTTCAATTCTTCTTCCTTCCGCTTTTATTTTGGTATCAGAGCCATTTGACGACCTGGATAGCCAGTTATGAAATTATATTTGAACACTCTCATTCATTTTAAATCTCTATTTCTTTCAATTCAGTTAAATCAGTTATAAGTTTTTTCTTAACCTGATCGCCTAGCCTTTGTCTAGATCCAAGAGTGTGTAAGCCTCTTTGTTTTCCCGTTTGTAAGTCCAAGTGTGGCAGTCTAGGGAATTTTAGGCGAGAAACTGAGGGTTTTTGAATGTTAGGGGGTATGCATCATGTGGTTAAAACTTATTTTTGATTTATAAAATTGAAGAAATTTTGATTTAACAATGAATAGAATGTTTAGATCTAATTCCACAATTAGCTCTTCTAGATCTTCATCTTCTACTATACCTAATATAGTAAATGAAGAAGATTTTGAATGTGAAGTTAAACAATCTAATTGGATAGGATGAAATATACCTAAAGTCCCAAAAAGGGAAATTTACCAAACAAGTTGGATGCCAACAGCATTCAATGAAGAATTGCAAGTTAAAACAGTTGAACAAGTTCATCCATTAAAAAATGATGAAGAAATTGTCAGGCTTCTTGATAAAGAAGTATTGAAAAGACACAGGTCTAAAGGATTTAAATTCATCCATTTAGGTCTTGTCCAAATTGCAATTAAACCTTTATTAACTAAAGGGAAAAATGCTGCTGTTTTGTTAACTTTAAGAGATGGTAGGTTTATTAAATATGAACCTAGCCTCTTAGGAATTATGGAATCAGGCCTTCACCAAGGACCTGTATATTTTAATTGTTTCCCAGATTTCACCTTGAGTCTAACTTGTAAAAATACTTACAAAGCACTCACTTTGGGAATCAAATTATTTGGAGATATTACTGAACTTGAAGCAGATACTGACTCCATTGTACTTATTTATAGAATTTATTACAAATGCATGAAAACAAATTTAAATGTTAATGCATTATGTAAAAGTCCTGCAGATAGTACTTTATTGCTTCAGGCTAGTACCCCAAATTCAAATATCCAAATTCCTAAAAGAATTTTATGGAAAGATGTTACTCTTCCAGAACACTGGATTGTTGAAAATGAAAATTTCGAAAAAGATTGTGAAGTGTCTACCTCAAATATAGAACACATTCACCAACTTACTGATGGCTCAGTAAGAATTTCATTTGATGATACTAGATCACGTAGATCTAGTACATCTTCCATTCCTCCAAATTTGTTTAATAAACCTATTCATATCAATGAAGGCAGAAGATCAGAATCTTCCAGAATCTCTAAAAGAGATAAGGAAATTGCTGAAGAGATAGATCGAAGATTAAAAATGAAAGGAATTGATAATTTTTCACCCCAGATTAGTAGACCTCTTTACACTCCCTATAGTTCCAGATTTAAAGAAGATAAGAAAGAAGATGATTTTACTCCATCTCCTACTCTTAGTCCTTCTAGGAGTGAGTTAGAAAGTCGTGTTGATGAACCTATTCATCATCAACTCAGAGTCATTACAAAAGAATCTAATTTATGCTTTATGCCTAATATGGTCAAATTACTAAAAGAAATTGATTCTGAAGAGAACAAATCTAAAAAGAAAGATTTCTTTAGAAGATTTGATGCTCAACAAATCCAAGAAATTAAATTTCAATGGGTAAAAACTATGCACAAATTAGAATCTGAAATTCAATTTTATGATTATGTTGATTCTTGTTGTAAAGATTTAAAAGTTATAACAAAGCATAAGTGGAAAACTGCTGACTCAGGAACTGTGTCCTCTAGTCACCCCCCCACTGAGACTTTCAATTTTACTCATGCTGATACTGAGATCACTGCTTCTCCTTTTAAGATTCCCTGTAGTGAATCTGACAAGAAGACAGCAGAACAAAACAATTTAGCAAGATTTGAAAAGAAAGTTGTTGAACAGACCAATTTTACTAACCAAAGTCTAATTACCATAGGAAGACAGTTAGATAAAATTGAAACAAAGATTGACAGAGTTGAATTATTATCTACAGGTAAAAAATTAGAAAAACCTCTAGTCACTTTACCTGAAGACAGATCTAAATTAGGAATTGCTGATACACTCAGAATTCAAAAAATTGACCAATTACTTAGGAAGTTAGATGCCCAACCAGAGACATCAGGAACCTCCCAAGTAACTGTCATTAATCAAACTTCAGATGCAGAAACCAGCACTGATGAAAGTTTTTCTGATCCTGAGATAAAAGAGTTAGAAAAAGCTTTTGAATCCCAACAAATTAATAAATTGGTTTTTTCAAATGTAAACCCAACCAGTACCACAAAGAACTAGTACCCCAGACCTACACCTCCTGATTTACAATTTGAAGAAAAAAATATTTCAAACCAATTCTCTGTTCAGTCAAACAAACTCTATGAATGGAACATAGATGATTTAAGTGAACAAGAAATTTTGAATAAAATTCATCACATGTCTATGGTTATTAACAGTTATGTTACTAACATGGATACTCCTGAACCTGATCTAGTTGACCTAGTCACCTCAGGGTTCACTGGTGTCCTTAGAAGCTGGTGGGATAATTATTTTACCCAAGATTCTAGGGATAAAATTAGACATGCTGTTGTTTTAGATGAAGAAGGTATTCCAATTTTTAATGAAAGAATTGGAAAAGCAAAACCTGATGGTCTAAATACCTTAATTTTCACCATAATTAAACATTTTGTTGGAACCCCTAGTAACATTGAAGCTAGGATCCATGATCAGCTTAGTAATCTTAAGTGTCCCACACTTAGTGATTTCAGATGGTACAAAGATGTTTTTGTCTCACGAGTAATTAACCGTGCAGACTGTAATAAATCATTTTGGAAAGAAAAATTTGTTAATGGTTTACCTAGTTTTTTTTTTTTTTTCTCAAAACCACCCAATGTGGGTGGGGGGTTTGGCAGGACCCCTACCAGTATATATAACTAAACGGAAAAATGTACAAGGGAGGAGGTCATAAAGCCAAGCCTCCAGAAGTGGAAGAAAGTCAAAGCAAAAACGAGGTGACTCACCACCAAAAGCATGAAAAATAAATAAATAGAAAAGCAAAGTGGGAATTCCCCACAGAACAAAATAATAGGAAACATCAATTAAAATAAAACTCAACGACGAACGTGAGGGGTCTGTCGAGTGTCCAAGGCAAGGATGCCTGCAATCCCAGAAAGAAGGGATGACGAATCAGGGAATCGTTGATTGAGCTGCTGAGAGCAAGCCCAATTAGCCATGAAGTCTGCAGCCTGATTCGCCTCTCGTAGGACGTGGCAGACGCGAGCCGAGAGAGAAACACACAGAACCCGAATCCGAGCAAGCAGGTAAGCATAAACCCAGCACCCAGTACCCTGAGAAGAAACCCAAGAAACCACTGTAGCTGAATCTGACTCCACTACCAACTCTGAAGCTCCCAAATCTACGGCCAACTCCAACCCAGCACATACTTCCTGCAACTCCGCATACAGAATAGGCTGATGCCCCAGAAACGAGCAAAAAGCCCTAAGTACCCGACCCTGGTGGTCTCGAATAATACCCCCTGCGGCAGACAGTCCCGGATTGCCTTTAGAACAGCCGTCAACGCTGATATTCAGGCAACCCGCTACAGGACGAGTCCAAGCAACCAAGCGAAGAGGTCGAGGCCGAGGAACCAAGACCCTAAGAGAACCTACAAACTCAACTGACTCATCCCGACGCAACTGACTTGGAGCAAACCCAAAAGCCAGCCCCACCAACTGTATATCGGTCATAACCCTCTGAATCACAACGGTCACCTGAAAGGCCTGTCCATCGAACCTATAAGCATTACGCGCCTTCCATAAGTGCCACAGAATGAAGCACTCGCACGTGACCTGCAGAAGGAGCACAACGCCGCCAATGAAGCATCAAAGCATAAAGAGACTGAAACGGCCAACATCTGATCCCAAACATCCGATAAAAGTGACCCCACACCTGAACTGCAAGCGGACAATCCAGAAAAAGATGTCTAAGAGTCTCAACAGCCCCACCACACACACACCGGGATACTACATGAAAACCCCGTCTCTCTAAGCCATCATCTGTGGCCAGGAAACCATGAAACAACCGCCACATAAAGAAGGAGATCTGAGTCGGAATATGCCTCTGCCAGACACAAGAAAACCCAGCACGAACTGGAGCCACACCCCGAATATCAGCCCAAACAGTCCTCAATGAAAAATTCCCATCCAAAGACAACCTCCACCTCATCTGATCAATCCCCTGCTCTGGAATCGGAATCTGCACAATCTGCTCAACAACTGGAGGAGGCAAAATCCCCAACAATCGGCCTCTGTCCCACTGCCGACCCCTCCAGTAAGTAGAAACAGGAACCCCAGAAGCTGCCCCCGGATACACTAAAGCCAATGGGTAATCCCCCAACCAACAATCATACCAGAAGCTGACCTCACCAGACCGTACTAACCATCTGATCCTCGGCTCAGCCACGGATCGAATCCCACACAACCGCCTCCAAAGAGGTGAAGCTGGGTAACGAAACTCAATCAGCCCAGGATGGGTGGATCTACAGTACTTGGCCTTCATAAAAGTGGACCAAAGTGACTGTTGAGCCCGAAAACTCCACCAGAGCTTCACCTCACAAGCCTCGGCTACGTCAGAAAAAGAACGCACCCCTAAGCCGCCCTCCTCTACAGGGAAACATACCTCAGCCCAGTGACACCAGTGAATCCTCCGATGAGTAGCTGTATCACCCCACAAGAAACGTGTGAACAACCTCTCTAACTGGTGAAAAACATCCGCAGGAGGCCTCAGCACGTGAAACAAGTGAATTGGCATCGATGCGAGCACATGCCGAATCAGAGTGAGCTTACCTCCAAAGGAGAGCAAGCGATTCGCCCATCCAGAAATCCGATCGCGCACCTTCCGAATCATCTCATCAAAGTACGAGATCCGGAGATGACCCAAGTAGATAGGGCACCCCAGATAAATAAACGGAAAGTCACGCCTCTGAAAACCAGTGGTCTGCTTTGCAATCACCTCTCTAGAATGCGAGGCACGCGAACTGATATAAAAACTGTTTTTAGCCTGACTAACTAACTGACCAGAGGCAGCCTCATAGTGATGAAGAAAATCCATAACTCGCTGCAAGCTCGACCGGCACCCATTAGTAAAAATAATAATGTCATCAGCAAAAGCCAAATGGGAAACCGAAACCCCAACTCCAGTACTATATCCCACCCCCGGAAATCGAGCATACAAAGAGTCCAAGCCTCGAGATAGATACTCTGCAGCAATGATGAACAAACAAGGAGAGAGGGGGTCACCCTGCCGCAGCCCCCTCTGCGACTGGAAAAAGCCCTGACTGACCTCATTCACCATCACAGAAAACCACGGCCCCCAGATAGCCCGCCGAACCAAAGAAATCCAGCCCTCAGAGAACCCAAAAGCCCGCAACATCTGGAGAATAAATGTCCAAGACATCCTGTCATATGCTTTAGCCATATCTAGCTTCAGCACGACGTTCCCACCCCGGGAACCTCTCCCCAAATCATGCACCAACTCCTGAGCTAAAAGAACACTATCCTGCAACACTCGGCCCTGCACAAACCCACTCTGCGTCGGTGATATGATACGCGGCAACAAGGACGACAGACGAGAAACGAGGATCTTCGTCAGCACCTTGTTGCTGACGTTACATAGACTGATCGGCCTAAAATCTGCCCAAGTAGAAGGTGACTCCTTCTTGGGCAAAAGCACCACCAACGTACTCATTAATCCTCGAGGCATAGGAGAACCCCAGAAGTAATCCTGAATTGCAGCCAGAAAATCTGCTCCCACAATGTCCCAGCAAAACTGATAAAAACGACTGCAAAAATCATCCGGTCCAGGCGCACTATCTGAATCAATAGAGAATACGACCTGTCTCACCTCCTCCAAAGTCGGCATAGCACACAACCCAACATCATCTGCATCCGTCACAATAGCTGGAATAGTCGAAAAATCTGCAATCTCAACCTGACCAGCCCCCAGAGAGAACAATCCCTGAAAAAATGAAACTGCCGAAGTACCAATAGCCCTAGGCTCAGTAATCCACTCTCTGTCATCACCCCGGATCCGATGGATTGAAAGAACATGCCGCTTCTTCCTCACTGAAGCATGAAAGAAGCGGGTGTTCGAATCCCCCTCTCGAAGCCAGCGGACACGGGACTGCTGTCTCATAAAGGACTCCTCACACTGTAATGCCTGCTGCAACTCAGCCCTGGCCTGATGAAGGGCAGCCCGATCTGATGGAGACCCTGACTGATCATGTGCCACCTCTCTCCTACTAACCTCGGCCTCTGCCTCCTGAACTCGCTGAAACACATTGCCGAACACTTCCTTGTTCCAGACCTTCAGGGTTTGTTTCAATCGAATAAGCTTCGATTGAAACGCAGACATCCCTGAAGCGAACACAGGAATAGTCCAGCTCTGCCGTACAACCTCCAGAAAATCTCCGTGCTTGGTCCAAGTGTGAAGAAACTTGAACCGGCTCGGCCCTCTGCTCTGACGCTGATCTCCAGAAATCAACAATGGTGAATGATCTGAACAAGTCCGGTTCAGGTGAGCCACTCGAAACACGGAAAAATAAGAACTCCACTGAGCATTTATCACTACTCTATCCAATCTCCTCCAAGTACGTCCATTCGTCCATGTGAACGGAGTACCCTCAAACCCAGCATCCTCTAAACCACTAGACAACAAAGCTAGGGAAAAGGCATCAATAGCAGACTGAGATTGTGTATGCCCCCCCCGAATCTCAGAATGGGACTCAACAACGTTGAAATCCCCACCAACCATCCACGGACCATCATGAATGCTCCCAAACTGTGTCAAGGAATCCCACAAACCCTGCCTAACAGAAGCTACGCAACTAGCATACACAAAAGAAATAAAAACTGGATCCGGTAAGGAAGAATGACGCACCTGGCAATGAACCACCTGACCATCATCCTAAATAACCTCCAACCAAAAAGGGGAAGACCAAAAGATCCAAATCTTCCCCGAAATAGAGCAAAAATTGTGCTCCATATGCAAACGAATCCTGAAAGACTCCAACCGATCCCGGTCAACAAAAGGCTCCAAAATACAAAACATCGATAAGTGGTGTGAGCGGATCAGCTTCCTGAGCCTCCTAATCGAAGAGGCCTGGCTGATCCCTCTGATATTCCATATGAGTGTACTAATCATCAGAAAAGAGTGGAAGAACCACACTAAGCGTCCCACGTCCAGGCTTACCACCTCTACCTTTTCTGCCTGCTCTACCTCCCCTACTAATACGCTGAGATCTACGTAGCGGAACCTGCCTACTGGGCTGTGAAGCATCATAAGGAACTAAAGCTCTTCCAGGCTGAGAAAGGCCCTCATGTGGGTCAGAAAAGGATCCAACATCACCACCCAATGACTCATCAGATGATATATCTCCAGTAGAATGACTCTCAACCCCAGCAGACAATCTAGGGATAAGAGGAATATCAGTCGAAGTGGTGCAATCTGTGGGCCGACTAGAAGTCACAACACCCTTATCTCTACGTCTCTCAGAAACTGTGACAACCGTGGTGCTCTGAACCCCTCGAAGCTCACGAATAGACGGATGAACGGTCGGGGTAGTCACAGGTCCAACTGTGTCAACTGAAGGATCGGGGTACAAACTCTGCTCCTGCACAACATTAGTAGGAATAGTATCCGAACTGACCACAATCACAGGCTCACCCATATTACGCGGCTCAACAAGCTGGACAGGAGCAACTGAAACAGACTCCAAAGCAGTATCAACTACGGCCCTAGGGGAAGGAACAACGGTAACAGCATCTGTCACTCCCCCTGAGGTATTCCTATGGGGAACAGTACGGGCTGGGCCTGCACCCTCCTGTGGTCTAGTCCTCTGCTGGCCATCGCCTCGACCCTGCTGTGGCCTGTCTCCACTGACCCCCTCCCCGGCCTGGGAGTGGGTGATGCAGGTCTCCACTGAATGGCCCAAATGTCGACACCCAGTACAATATTGTGGTACATCCTCGTAAAGCACATCCTGCCAAAATCCAGTCTCCTGTCTGCCGATCCTAATCCTAGGTACCTGCCTCCATGTGACATCGTACTCAACCAGCACCCTGGCAACTGAAGGCCGACTCAAACTCGCTGTCGCCTGATCAACCCGTAAAGGAGTCCCAATCGCCGATGCTATCGAGAATAGTGCATCCTGTGAGCGCACAAAGTGGACTGGTAAATATGGGAATGAAATCCAGATAGGAACTATGGGTGATTCCTCAGTACAACGAAACTGTGGAGTCCACTTAAACATGCGCATCTCTCTGCTATAAACCGACCAAGCCTGCTTCACCCATAGACGGGTGTAATCCTCCTCAAGGTCACACATCAGGAGCACGTGTCGGCTATCTAACAAAGAGGCACTAACCTGCCCCTTCAATCCAATCAGTTGAAGGAATCTTCTTATCATTTCCATCGGAGGGCGGCCTCGGATAAACTTGCCCACCAGGGCCAACCTGAAAGGTGCTGCGAGACTCTCAATCTCCTCGTCAGAAAAATCAACCGACGGGGCACCCCTGTACTGTGTGACGGGCCGAGGAACTCGACGAGTGGGGGCGTCGGAGTCAGGGGATCCCCTCAAAACATCTATGAATGACTTAGGTGGTCGAGTCGGATCCGGGGCGGAACCGGGAGGTCGGGTCCAAGAAGTGGGTAAGGCTGATTTGGGAGCACCAGGTTGTGTTGGGTTTCGACCAGGTTGGTGTTTAGCTTGAGGAGGTTGGCGGATGGTATTAGTTGTGGGAAGTGGTCCGGGTTTGATGATGGGATGAGAGATGGGCCGAGTTTGCTTAGCGGGGTCAACGTGATGTAAGTCACCGGCTGTGGGGTGGTGGATAACTCCGCCAGTAAAGGTGTGTGCGTCGGGAGGGGGAGGGTCTGGTGGTAGGTTTAGGCCAGCGGTTGGGTCAGTACCGGCAGCCAAATTGGCCATGGGTGCGGGTGTTGCTGGGTTCAGTTTTTATGTCAGATTGTTGATATTGGAATGGATAGTCGATGGGGTGGGCAGTCAGTGGGGCTGGTGGTTGCGACGTGAAGGAGGTGTTAGGGTTAGGGTTAGGGTTAAGGTTAATTACATGGAAAATATGGGTTGGGTTTGATGTGTAGGCAGGCAGCTTTGTTGATTTGATGGAGGCGGTTGGTGTAGGCTTATTATGGAGGCAGTTGGTGCAATCGGTGATGGGTTGTGATTTTGGTGGCTGGTTCGCTGGATGGTGGCGGCTGTTAATGGAGGCAGTCGGTGGGGTGGGAGTGGGCAAACGGTGGGTGGGGTAGGGGTGGGCAATCGGTGAGTAGTCTCAGCGAGATGAATAATGGAGGCAGTCGGTGTGGTGGGAGTGGTCAGTCGGTGGGTGGGGGTGGGCAGTCGGTGGGTTAAGGGTGGCCAGTCGGTGGGTAGGCGTGGCAGTCAATGTAGCAGTGGATTCGGTGGGTTGGGTAATGCCTGGTTTGTCAGGCGGTGAGGTAGCAGAGCCGGTTTGGGTTGGTGGCCGTTGCTGGTGGCTGACTGGTGGCCTGAGTTGCAGAGCCGCCAAAAACCCTAGCGCTCATGGGTTGAGTCAAAGGTGAGTAAATTTGCAGAGCCGCCCTGTTAATGGTTTACCTAGTTTGTTTGCTCATAAGATTAGAGAAGCCCTTGCTAAGGACACAGGAATCATAGAATATGACTCCCTGACTTATGGCCAATTGATTAGTACCATCCAAAAGGAAGGACTTAGGATGTGTATTGATTTAAAACTTAGTAAACAATTACAAAATGATAAGAATAAAGCTAAATATGAAATGGGAAATTTCTGTGAACAATATGGTCTTCCTCCAGTAGCACCATCAGCTGGTCACAGAAAACACAAATCTCATAGAAAACATAAGCATTATTCTAAGTCTAAGTCTCACCATGATCATGGTAAGAGAAAATTTTCTAAATCTGAGTTTTATAAGAAATCTGAAAGAAATATATATATATATATTCGATACAAAAAATAGATGCAGATAGGCCAATCCACATATCAGCCAAAAAATATTGCTCTCAGCATCACACAACTATCTGCAAGGGACTCCACCGCATCTATATCGAGGCCGAAGTTAAGGTCTCTCCGCGTGCTCTGGACATTGAAGAGTAAGTTTAACCTCAATAAACTGTCGTAACTATGAAAACTTGAATCCAAATCTTGAACGAGAAAATCCGAATTGTTATCCACTGGGTCAACAACTCGTTGGTTTAATACATTTATTTACATACATGTATCTTTAATTC
Organism: Ilex aquifolium; assembly: GCA_951799425.1. NCBI lineage: Eukaryota > Viridiplantae > Streptophyta > Magnoliopsida > Aquifoliales > Aquifoliaceae > Ilex > Ilex aquifolium. The sequence goes on along the minus strand of OX637398.1, from coordinate 5,506,497 downwards.
TTTTTTCTGGTATGCAAACTCCGCGAGCAAGGAGCGAGAGTTATTCCCACACTGACTCTCCCGAGGTTGTACACGTGACTACGCACGCTTAAAGAAAAGAACAAATCTGAGGAAAAAATAAAAATAACAAGAAAGAGAATATCGCATTGAGATTTTATTCATTACTTTTTTCCTCAATTTTATTGAATGGTTAGTTTATCCACCGATGAGGGACCTACTAGTAAATGACGAGTCTCATGTTTATTAATATTAGATAATCTACAATTAAGTGAATTGAGTGAAAGTATAATGGAAATTATATGAATCTCAAAATACCAAACATTAACTACTAAAAAGGAGTTTCTTTATGATTATTTTTTAGCCATAGCAGTAAAGACATTACACACTTATGACCTCCGACTAACTTAACTTTTTCCAATGGAGTGTATTTATTATAGGATGATAAACCACGTGGCAATGCCTCCATTATACCCAATATTTTTTTAGTTAATTAAGTTATGATCTCTCATTTGGTGTGTAAACTAATTTTAGTCATATTGAATTTTTAATATAAAAAAAGTCTTCCGGTTTTTAAAAAAACTTGAATATTAAGGGATTGGTTAATTACTGATTTTCATTAACCATTTTGGCCTCATCACATAATTTCAACTTAAAAAATAGTTAAGTTGCTGGACACTGAGAGGGAGGACTGAAGATGACCATCAATCTGCGAACGAGACGACAGCTTCACTCCCCACCAATGATGCAGTTGATCAGATGGCTATTGCTTCATCTTCTCCCACTGTTATTATGCTCATCATGTCATTTTTTGGTGAATTTTTTTTTGTTTTTTATAATTTCGAATGCAGTAGTCCCAGTTTTTGAATCTCCCTAGTCAAGTTTGTTATTGGTGTTTGTCAGGGATTGATTTGAAACTGCTGAATCATTATTTTTAAAAATTATTAGTTGTTATCAGCGAGAATGTACGTGACTGTAATTGGATTAGCATGAATCATTGTGATGAGTCTTGACTAAATGTCTAGGGTAGAATATTTTTTTCGTATGGTATGTATTTATGGAGAAGAATGTACATTTATCTGTCTAACAATATGTGTTTATGGAAAAAAAAGTACATTAACGAATGTGTTTTAGTGTATCTATCTGCCGATCTATATTTTAGTGTATCTGTCTGACAATCTCTGTTTATGGAGAAGTAGGTACATCAATGATCTGTATTTTAGTGTATTGTTTGATAATCTATGTTTTAATGTACATGTCTAATGATTTGTGTTTTAGTGTACTTGTCTGACGATTATTGCATACTTGTTATTTTTTATATTTTTTATTTGCATACCTGTTATTTTTTATTTTTTTATTGCGTACTGGTTATTTTTTTGCTCGAAGGTATATATATATATATATATATTTTTAATTACGTACCTGTTTTTTTTTAGTGTACCTATATGACGATCTATATGACGACTCGACTTATTGTAGAAGAAGGTACACAATGCTGATGTACATTTTGAGAATTAATGTTTAATTCTCAAAAAGGCATTGTCTTTATTTTTTGTAATATTTAAGGGCATTACTTATATTAGTATTTTTCGACTTTTCAACAGAGATTTAATTCAAAAAAAAAAAAGATTGGAGAATGTTTTTTTTTTTTTTGGAATTCTATTGGGCCTAGGGACTGGCCTCCAAAAAACTCATATTTTTTCCTCGATTAGGGTTTCACACTTCTATTGTATTATTATTTATGTATCTGTCCCTCCTTCTCTCTCTCTCTCTATATATATATAGATACGTGTTGTAAATTTGTATTCTTCTCCTTAAATTAGCATACTTTTAAAGGTTATCATTGCTGCTATAAACAAATACAGGATACCATAACTTTTATCGGACCATAATACACTATCTTAACATCATTGTTTGTCTTCACCACCCAAGGAATATCTGCAGGGCCAACCATTTTAAGGACCACACTTAAAAAATGGTATTCATAAGAGAAGTGATAATGTAAAATAAATGAATAAAAGCATGTGAATACCTTGCAGGAGTAGAATGGTTCATTTATTTTATTCATTCTACCAATTTTTTCAAACAACCAGACATGTCCCTCTCTTGTCGTTGTTGTCGGACGGACTGCTTCCAACTTAATTAAAACAACAAATATGCTTTGCATATATCACTGTCTTACCACTTTTATATTTTATATTGCTGCTGAGGTGGTGTTGGTGTATATTGGTTATTTGAGGGCTGGCAATGGGTCGTGTTGTGTCGATGTTGTACTTTACCATGTAAAAAATTATTTAGTCTGCCTAACTCATTTATTAATTATTAGTAATTGTTCGTGTATGAAGACACCGGATAACAAAAAATTAAATTAAAATTTGAAGAATATTATATTACCTAAAAGCACTTAGAAACCTAAAACAAATCGTCAATTTGTAATAATTTTTACTTCATTTGTATTAATTAAAAAAAATTAAAATCAATATAATCCCCATTATTTTTTAAAACTTTCGGCAACTTTTTTTCTTAATATAGGAGCTCTGGAAAATATCAACTTGTCTACATAACTCACAATCATACATAACAATTATCATAATACTCCGTACCACTACAATTCAATTCTATTTCTCTCAAAATAAGCATTCCATATCCAACCACCAAAACAACTATAAATACACATCAAACCAAACATATCCTCATAATCATGTATAATTAGTTTACCATACTAAACACTGAACAAACAAAATAGATGCAAATTGCACACATTCAATACAGTTATCTTCTTTGAACTTCAATTGTGTGATTAGGATGAAGGACTTCAACATCATATTTTAGTAATAATCCGTGCCTAAACGCACTTTGCATCTTAAAAAAAACATTCAACTTGAAATAATTTTTTCTTCATTTGTTTTAATTAAAGAAATTGAAATCAATTTAACCCCTGCTATTTTTTTTTTTTAAAAATTATGGCAATTTCCTCTAAAAATAGGAATTCAAGTAAATCTCAACCTGTCTAAAGTGACACCAATTGCATTAGTGTCCAACACAAATTATTGCGCAATCAATCTCAAGAATAAATTACTTAACATAACTCAAAGATAACATCATATTTTAGTCACTAGGTAAATTCAAACCAAAATAACATTTATTGCTTAATAACAAAATGAGACGAAAAAAATAGACATCTATGACAGTTTAAACTCTGGTTACGGTTCCATAGCATTTTGCACACTATAAACACTGTAGGATCAAATTTATAATTAATTAAATAATTTTAGCCAAAATTATAACATCACCTAAAACAACTCCACATTCAGACTTGTCAAATTAAGAATTATCTAATTTCAGTATTAAGTTATTTTAAATACTAAAATTGCGCAACGGACATTTGCCAAATGAAGAGTTATCCAAGAGAGTTTTTTTTCCCTGGGCACTACACAAATGCACATGAAACCTTCCTTTCAATAGATAGGGAGTTTTTGAGAGAGAGAGAGAGAGAGAGATAATTGCGGTTGCTTTTGAGAAATTTCGTCGACTTCCTGGTGGTTGTGCTTTGACCGGGTCGCGTGGGTGGGGTTGAACGATAATCGAACAAAGTAACAAACTTATACAAATTCGAAAGCATAATCGCGAGTAAAATAAAATTTACATAACAAATTCGAGAGTGTGGCATGTTGGAGCTTCCGTTCTTCGCACCAGTGGGTCCGTGTTGACGCCATAGCCATCCCCGTCACGGTTGGTGGATGGCGCCAATTACCTGATAAGGTTAAGTAACAGTCCAAAAAAACATTTAAAAAAAATCAAACTACCAAAAAAAACAACACTTCATACCCTACAGATAAACTGGACTGTCGGTGTCGAGCTGCTGTTACTGGCAATGCTTGGATGTGGGTTTTCACAGGGAATAAAAGGTGGAATAGTAGAACTTTGTATTTGGCATTGCAGAATAGAGGAAAAGATGAGGAGAATGAAGAGAGGGGAGAGAGAAGATATGTATAGAAGGCAAAAACAGAGTGATGGGGAAGGAGTTTAGAGTAGAAAACGTGAGGGAAATATATTGCAGTGACATATAAATTTGGAAATTGAATATATTATATCCCGTGCTTGAAGTCAAATTTAAGTGATTGAAGGGATAAAAAAAAAGAAAATTTATGGGCGGAATTTTATTTTCGGATATCAATTAGGTTTGTCGAACGAACAACTCTGAAGCGATCTGAACCGCAAAAACTCAAGACAAATTAATGTTTATGTCTGAAGACACTGTGTAGTACAACAAAATTGTCGATGTAAGAAAAACCAAACTCGCAAAATTAAAAAATGAAATTTTTTTTGAAAATGAAATATCATCGCATCCACCAATAGAAATTCAGCTGAAATTCATTTGGATTGTTTGTGTTAAACAATCATAGCATCATATTACACTGATTTTTCTCAACCCAGTTCAATTTTTACATAATAATTCAATAGTCACGACCATCACACATACTCCTTACGATCAATATAACCTCACATATATAATATAGTATTTTCATGGCTCAAAGAAAATTATGCATACCAATGTAGCATCTTCTCCTTCTAGACACCAACAAAAAAAAGAATATTCACTATGTGAAAAACCAAGACTAAAGCTCAAATAAGGAAAAGGGTTTTAAGTCTAAAAGTCATTGATTATAGTGAAAATTAGGGTTGCATCCTTCTAGATGGACTTATAATAATTTGAGTCTAACAAAGAAACTTATTTGGGAGTAAGTCTGTTTTTAAACTTATATATAGGTACTTAAGTCCACTTTTTTTTTTTTAATCTCAAAAATACTCCTAACTGAGTTAATTTTGTTCAGTTATAGAAAGTCACAAAGATTAGTTCATTAAGATATATATGGAAGGAAGATATGACAGCCTGATTTTATGCTATTAATTGTCTGTCACAATCTTTCCATAACTCTCTCTCTCGCCCCATATAACTTCCCTTTCCTAAACAGACTCCTCACACGCTCTCATCTCTATCTTCCCAAAAATCAAAACCCATAGGCCATTGCCACCGCCAATCCAAAAATCCCAACCCACTGCCCTCAACAACCCACCGCCCTCAACAACCCACTAAACTTCTCCTATCTGTTACTCTCATAGCATCAAACCCACTCACCAAAAACTTCGACGAAATGCCCTAAAGCATATTATTATTTTTTCAATTCCTGAAATACCTTGTTACAATTTTTTTTTTTGCGCATGTTACTACTTTTTTGGATGATCGGCCAGGTTTCGATTTAGTTGGTTGTGTATTTTTGTGAAGAAGACAACATTCTCTCAAAGACAAATTGATGCTATAATTTTTGGATTTAGTTATGTTTGTTTGAGTTGATCTGAATTGGCTTGGATTTGGATTTATCACATTTTTTTTAAAAAAAAATTGGAGCATATGTTTGGGTGTTGTCTTGGTTATTTTTCTTTGCTTTTATGTTATCTATACAAATGAACCTCGTTTATATGGTGTGCTCTATAAAAGTTACACTTATCTTCAACAGTTTATGGATATTGAAAACATACTAACATCATTTTATTTTATTCTTATGTGCAGATTAATTGCTGGTGGTGCGAATTGTTTATAAAGGACAAAACCACACTTGTGCCTCTTTTATTTCTTTCCTTTCCGTACTCATGTTTTTTATTTAATGGTAAAACACTTGTTTGGTACATTTATTTTGTATTTGCTTGAATGATATTTTTATTTGAGAAAAAATAATTTTAAATTCTTTGGTTGGGTTATTATATTAATTGTCATATATTGTTTGGATGTGAATGACAGGACAATACGTTATTGGGTTTGTAACACGTCTCTTATCAGGTTATTCCCATGGGTTAATTTTATGCAAATAAAAATATTTTTTGAAAGAATTTGAGTGACGAAATGAGAATTCGTCACCAATCACAACTTTTAGTGACAATTTTTTTTTTGTCACTCACTATCACACAATTAAGGACTCTATAATTTGTGACAACCTTAATTTGACACTAAAGGTTCACAGTTGGTGATGAATTTAAAATTCGTCCTTGGAAGTAGACTTTTAATGACGACAATATTTGTTAATATAATATAACTTATAATAACAATATATTCTCATCACTATATTTGTACTTTCAGTTACGCTATTACTCTTTTAATGACAAATCTTTTAAGTTTTTTGTGACCATTTTATTTCTCACTAAATGAATTTTTTTAGTGATGAAAGAGTATTGTCATTACAAAGTGTAGAATTAGTAACGGTTATTATAATTTGTCACTATAGACAATTAGCAACAAGCTTGTAGTAACCACCTAGTGACGACAGAAAAATCATCACTAAAACTCTTCAGTGACGAAATACGCATTTATAGTGATAAAAAAATTTGTCACTAAAAACCTTAATTGTTGTAGTGTGTACTGGTACAATTTTTTTTTTCCATGTTACTATTTGTGTTTTTGTTGGGCTTGTTCATGTGTTGAATATGTTACTATTATTTTTTTTCAAATATTAATATACAATGTTACTATTTTTTATTTTTTGAATGTTACTATGTTTTTGTGTTTAAATTTTACTATGTTTTTGTGTTTAAATTATACTATTTTTTGTGTTTGAATGTTACTATTTTTTATTTTTAATGTTAATATTAAATATTACTATTTTTCTGAAATATCAATATTAAATGTTACTACTTTTTATTGAGTATGTTACTATTATTTTTTCAAATATTAAAATACAATATTACTATTTTTTATTTTTTAATGATACTATTTTTTGCATTTAAATGATATTATTTTTTGTGTTTAAATGATACTTTTTTTTTTGTATTTGAATGTTACTATTTTTTATTTTTAATGTTACTATATATATGAGAGAGATATAGTCCTAACCTATCTATATAATAAAGTAGAGTTAAGTTTGAATTTTAGAGACAAAGAGAGGTCCATATCGTTTTGAGATAAAACATAAACACATCGAACGGACAACGTAATCCCAACATAAAAGACGATTCAGATCATCTCATAAATATTAATCCAACGGTTTACAGTGAGTACTGAATTTTGTTTTCCCGCCCAACAACATTGTCTGACTCACGCCTCTCTCTCTCTTCAAATTCGGGAATTTTTTATCTTCTTCTCTTATCATAATCTCTGTGTGATCTTTGATCCTTATCAGATGATCTTTACCTATTTCTCCTCTCTCTTCCAATGCAATTGATATCTTCCCCAATACTCCGTTGTTCCCTCTCTCTCTCGCTGTAGTGCTCAGGTACGCCCCCTCTCTCTCTCTCTCTCTTTCTTTCTCACACACACGCACTGTTAACACAAACCAGCACCGATTTGATTCGTGTTTTTTGTGTGTGTGTTCGTGTTTGTGTTCATGTGTGTGTGTGTGTGTTTATGTAAACATTCGTTAATGTCCTTAGCCCTTTCTCCCTTGCTGTTTCTTTATCTCCGCTGCTCATCCACAAGCATCATCCCACACAGGTACACACTGCTTATCTCTCTCTGTCTCTCTTTGCTTCTATATCGAAGGTCTTCAACACAACGCTCGGGAGGTGTTCGACCAAATGTCAAAGAGGTAACCAAATGCCCCTAACTTCTGTGCACCACAACTCTCTGCGCACACAAACACACTCCCAGCCGCTGCTCTCTCTCTCGCTGCATCTTCTCTTTCTTGCTGTTATTGTCGGAACTTCCCCACAACCACACCCACCCACCCGATTTTACACACACCATCCTTATTTTTTTGGCCTTTCTAATTTTCTACTGTAAGGCTTTCAGTGAGACTTATTACAAAGGATTTCAAGAACCTAAACCCCTACTTCCCTAATATTTATCTCTAGCTTCGAGCTCTAACCATGGGATAGGTATGTTGGTTTGTTGTATGGTATTCTGAAATTGGGTCTAGGGTATTAGTAAGATTGATTAGGCTACCAAATGTTATGTTTAATTAATCCCTATTTGATCTAAAGAAGCTTTTCTCATGGAGATTTATCAGAGATCCAAGTGCAGGCAATATGGTCATGACAGATGATGACCCTGAAGGTTACTTCAAGTATCACAATTTTGATAGCCCCTCCTTTAATTTTTTCTCTCTGTGATGTTTTTGTGAATTTGGTTGTCAAAATATGGGTTTCTATTGTTGTAGGCTACTATTTTTGCACATTGGTGGATGTAACAAATTTGTACGATTGAGATTGCATGCACTGAATGTTTTATTGAGTAGATTGACTTAGCCTTGATAAGGTAAAATGTGTTTACTTTGATGCATTTGTTTCATTTGAGATTGGCCTAGGGTCAAGGCCCTGTAATGTTGAATTTGAGGAGTGATTTTTTTTGGGATTATGAGTTCTCTGAGGAAGATTTGTGAATACATATATTCCCTATGTCAATTTTTTTGTTTAAAAATTTTCATTGACATCTTTTTTCTGTCATTTATATTTTTGCAGTATACTGAAGAACCTGAGTTTTTGTGTAAGCTGTCATCTAATGATGCATTCATGTGAGGTATGCCCATAAATTGCGGTATTTCTTTAAAATTTTTGGATTTTGGGTTGATTTTGCTTGGATAGTCATTAGGTGTAGTCCACAAATTTGGTGAAGGATTTAGCAATTGGAGTCCTATGGTTTCACACTCATCTTCGAACTGTAATGTCTTTACGACGCCCAATTCTCAAACTTACAAATTGTATAGTTCATAGTTATGTGTCCATGGGAATAATTTAATGTAGTGGAAAGTTGATTTTTTTAGTATACTGCTCATTGTAAATTTAGTTTCTATTTTGTGGATTCCAAGTGCATTGGATGGAAAAATAAGTTCTGATGGTTCTACTGCAATATCATGGAATTCCAAAAATTCAAAATGTCTTTATAGTATCAACAAAGGGTATACCATTCATGGCCGAGTGCAAGGTATAAGATTTTCTTCATGTTATGTGTCATTTAGTTTTTATTTTCATTGTTTGTTGGTTGTTTTCTCTCTATTTCAGGAATAACATATTTGTTGCATGTATTTTTTTTCTTTTTCAAAGTAAATTGAGTTTGACATTCTGAGGATAAATGTTTTTTTAAGCGGTAATAACAAAAGAACCAAATCAAATTTACAAACAAATATAGAAAAATTATTATTTAATATAATGAGATCAATTTTTTGGAGGCTCGAATTTTATGTTCTATTGTGCCTTCAGGCACATGTTATGACTAGTATATGGATATAGATAGATATGAGAGAGAAAATTTTTTAATGTTGGTCAAACTCCTAAAATTTAAGAGTTTTTAATTTTTAGTTTTACTTAACTTCTAAAAGGAAATGATAGTCTGGTAAAATTGACAAAAAACGGACTTCATAACAAATAAGTTTTCTTGACGGACTTAAGTCCAAACAAGTCCGTATAGGGAGACTGGTCTCCAAAATTCCCCTGATTATATTAACTATAACCCAAGCAATTAGACCCACTATTTACAAAAAAATTGTCATAATTTCATCTAAAAATAAGGCCCCACGAAAATGTCAACCAATGTATCCAAAGCTATTTATTCTCGAAAAAACATGAAGCAAACAAATGCAATAAATAAAATCAAAACACAAATTTAGAGAATGATCAAACCCCGCTCAGGATCTTGAAAACTGCAAGGTTCTTCTCTCAAAAACTCAACCCTTCTGATTAATCAATGTGACCTCGCCCTTGGATAATCACGCAATTTGTTTGCACCAGTGAGTAATCAAAAATGGAACATACTAATAGGGAGCAATTAAGGAACAAATTTGATAAAGAAGTTTTTGACCTTTATTTGGTTCTTCTCTCTTCTTATACTCAATTTTTTCTTTCATTGTGTGACAATTTTTTTTTACTGGTCAAAAATGAAGAGCAACAATGGGACAGGCTGCAAAATCCAAGGACCGCCCAAACAGCAAAGCATCGATTGTAGGCCAATTTTGAGGAAACTCACCAGTTACACATGTTGCTCAGGAGTCAGGGCATTATACAACCAACTACTTCATGATGTTATGTGAGGAAGATCAAGTTCTTATTATGACAAAACCCTAGAAACATCTTTCATAAAAGACCCAATTTATAATTGCACAAACCTTAATCCATGAAGAATCTCAATTTAAAAACCCTAACTTCCAATTTCTAAACCAAAACATTCAATCAAATACCACTAATAACTATTAAGATTTAATTAAAATACGTCTAACAACTATAACATTCAATAAAAACCCTACAATCCTATGAAAAAACCTAATTTAAAAATCCTATTCTTACAAAACTTCTCAAAATTATTTGAAAATATAGCATTCAAAACACTCAAATTAACACCCAATACAAAAATAAAAGTCATAGAAAAGCTACAAAACCCCAAATTATCAAGCCAATTTGTGTTGTGTGTGCTGTTGTATGTATGTGTGCATGTGTGCTGCTGTGTGTATGTGTGATGTGTGTGTGTGCTGTTGTATGTATGTGTGCGTGTGTGCTACTGTGTGTATGTTTGATGTGTGTGTGTGTTATATGTATGCGACGTGAGTGATGTGTGTGCTGGTGTGTGCATGTGTATGTGCAATTGTGTCTCTGTGTGTGTGACTCGTGAGACAGAGAGGGTGGTATATGTGTGCGTGTGACAGAAAGGGTGGAGAGAGAGAGAGAGAGAGGGGGAGGGAGGGAGGGAGGTACTTGGGCGACAGTAAAGGAGCCATGGCAGAGCGAGGGAGACATGAAAGAGGAGTGATTTGATGCATGTGTGTGTTTGACTGTGTGTGTGTGAGTGAGGGAGAGAGAGAGGGGGGTATCTGGTCGCAAATGAGCCATGTCAGAGCGAGCGGAGTGAAAGACGGAGAGACGATGTCTGACTTGGGAAGGAGATAACACACATGGCTTGAGTTGTGTGTAGACTATGTGGATGGCATGTGGGTGTAGTTAAATTAGGCGGGATTTGGTTTTTGTGTGGGATGTGTTGTGAGCCATTGGATTAAGTTTGCTGAATTTAGATGAAATCTAAACCATTTAATTTAAAGTGAATTGAATCTGAATTGTTCTTGTGCTTTTCCAATTTTAAAGAGATGAAAATATTCAAATTCATCTCTATTTTATTAATATAAATTTATCACTTTTATGAATTTTTTACCATTGTTGTGGATATTTTTACTATATTTGTGGTAACTATTTTTACCACTTTTTTTGAATACAAAAAAATTTATCACATTTGTGTGTGTTTTTACTATATTTGTAAATGTTTTTACCACTGCTATAGAAACTATTTTTACCATTTTTTGCGGTATCCCAACAGTGATAAAAAGATCTACAAATATGATAAAAATAATCACAAATCTATACTACTAAAAAAAGTTTCTTAACATGAAAAACTTTTATTTTCCTATTCCACCCCTAATTAATCCTTTAATGTCAATTTTATCCTTTGATGCTAGAAACTTTTATCACACATGATCATTTTCTACTATACAATTAATGAAATATTTAAAAGGCCACTATTATTTATCTCCATAAGACTCCCTTCAAAAAAGATGATCAACTTTTCAACTACTCCGACTATGGTTTTATGGTGAGGGATCAGGGAAGGCTATAACAATTGATTTCACATCTCATCAAATGTGCATACTCACACACACATACACACATTTTCATATGAATATATGTATAATACTATGTGTATATGTATATATTACATACAGAAGACATCTAATTGAAAATTTTTGGATTTTCAGTTTTACTGTTGATTGATATTCTAAAGTCAATTTTATCCTGAACTAATAACTACAATATATAATTTGAGTTTGGGCGTCCAACCATGGTAGTGGAAAGCTATGATACTAAAAAAATATTATCGATACCATAGTTGGTTTTAGGAGCTGGTAATTTTTGGATGAATAGCGAGTGTGCATTAATTGAGTGTATCACTTGCCAGAATTGGAGCGGTCTCCTATTTTTGTGCTTAGTAGTATACGATGAAAGTCACTAACATTTAGACTCCACATATTCTTACAATAAATAATCAATAATATTAGTAACTTATTGCAGCTTCAATCATTTCTTTTTCTCACATTTGTCGTAGTTTGTCTCTTGGAAAATAGGTTTTAGTTTTTAATTAAAATTATATATGTTTTGTAATGCTAGCCCCATAGGATTCTAGAAGTCTTGGTATTACTCCAGTAGGTATGCCGTCTTGTTATAGAATTCGTATTAGTTTTTTAATTGCTTTAAAAAGACTTTCTTGCAAGACTTCTTTGTGTAGCAGTTGAACCAATCTTGGGTTTTCTTGATTGTTGGATGGTACAGCCTTATTCTTCTATTCAACTTTGTGTTTCGTCTGGTTGGAGACTTGGAGCTCTTGATTTTGCTTTCTTGATTTATTTCTTGTGTGTGAGATATTTACTTTGATTATACTTTTTTTTTTTTTTTTTTTGAGATCCTCCAAATATAATCCTCAATTTGTAAGATGGTTTAGGCAAAAACAAAATTGTCTAGAAAAATGTTCTAATTTTATACCCTCTCTTAGGGATATTGAGATCTCACCCAAAGCGGTTGGCTTCTTGATGTATTTTTTTGATCTTTGGAACTCTTGCTCTTTTTCCGATTTTCATTTCTGATACAATCAGTTCCCATGAATTTACCTATGGGCTACTATTTGTTGATCTAGGTAGTTAACCCAAACTTCTAAACATTGTTATGCTATTTGATTTTACAAGTGAAGAGGATCAATGTTGTTACTTGATCTAGGTTGTGACTGTTATAGCACCAGAGAGAATTTTCATGGTCTAAAGTCCTAGTTACAAAGGTTCTAACCAAAACATATGGTGATTTCACTTGGAGGCATGGAGTATTCTTCTATTTACTCATACAAGAAAATAACTATGACATAAGTAAAAAAAAAGGGCCAATGCTTATTGTTGAAGTATTTCTCAAGGAAAATGATAAATAGACTTAAAAAACTGAATTAAAAATTTGACACGATGAATCACTACCATTGAACAAGTAGTGAGTCTCAATAAATACTGGGACCCACGGCTAAATCAATGACAAATATAACAGCTACATCATCAAGTCAAATTTTTAAGTCAATTTTTTTAAATCTATGTAGCATTGCTCATTTCTTAAATCCATTCCCCCATCTTTTCCTCTTGTTTGTTTGTTGTGAATGTCACTTCTCTAAGCTAACGATTAATGAATAGGAAAAACAACTCACCAACTATTCAGTTACAACCATTTATCTCCAAATACTTACGGATTTATTATGTTTAATCATTGTAATGTTGTATATCAGTTCATTTGGTACACATTAGAATTCCTACAAGTTTGTGTCCTATGAAAGATATTTGTCTTTTTGGTCATAAGTTTCTATGACAAAATATATAAGGTTTAACGATTCTCCGTTTTGCTATGCTCTTTTAATGATTTTAGTGTCATGAATGAGATAGTTTGTGCACAGGTGCAAACTTTAAACGTTTTGAAGCAAGACCTGAAGTAAAGCATGATTAGCTAGGTATTTCCTTTGGCAACTAAGTTGCAGCATACTTATGTATATATACTGGCAAACGAAGCTCCTCTAATCATGTCTTGTGATGGAACTTTATAGGCTTTTGTATCTCTTTTCTCGTCTGCAAATTTGAAAATGGTTCTGTTTATTTTAAAATGTCATGTATAAAATTCATCTCATACTTAAAATGATTCACGTGCAATGCACGTATGCATCAACTAGCTAGTGTAATAAATGGAGGTATGATACCAAAAAAAAAATTTCGTACTCAACTCCCTAGTTATTGATCTTAAAGCCGTATCCTATTTGCCCAAGTAAATTGGTTTATCATTTCTTTCCATAGAAAGTAACGCAATACATGCATAAAGAACCACGTTGGTCAATATCAGAGGTTGACGTACTTCTAACAATTGCGACCAAATGCTCCCCGCACCTAAATGCAATTTATCATGTTCCTCATCTTTTAAACGAATTAAGAAACAGTTCTTTTCGTATGATCGATAATGAGAAAAATATTTAATTATTATAAATTTACTCACAAATATTCATTGGTTATGATTTTATTATTATGACCTTCAATCATCACCGCCATAGGCTTGACCTTATATTCATCAATGTTACTATTTCGATCGATCGTATATAGCATGGCCTTGAAGATTAGTGCGAGGTTTTACTCAATAGTTTAAAAGCAATGTTACGTGTAACAAATCATTGTCGGTATGTTCACATGGAATATCCATAGGATAACGTATGTGAGCCAATTTATGAATGAAACTTTGAATGGCATTTTTGTCATTTAGCAAAGGAATATAATGGTTGGAATGCCACAAGTTTAGTCAGGAGTGTCGTTGCACTTTACGAATAAAAAAGTCACATATGTTTTTTTAATAAATTTTTTAATTCCTATGGCCTACTTGCTACGACAACGATTTTTTTGTTCTGATCATTCAAATTAATTAAAAATATTAATATTTCTGACATCATCAGTAATATTTTATTTTATATATATATTATCAGTTCTCTAAGAGATTAATTAAAACCCAATTATTGTGACAGTAGGCTGTCATGATCTATGATATTCCCTTCACAAAATGTCCTCTTTTGATACCGTAATGCATATATACTACAAGAGTCCTGTTTTTTTTTCTTTCTTCGCCCGCCTTAGCTATAGTGGAGGGATTGGCATTGAAGCTACCCCATTTATTAATCAACAATACTATTAACATCGATCTAACAATTTGACCAATTAAAAAAGTCTAACGGTTATGATTGCACTAAAATTATTAGAATATCTTGACTCACTCTTTTGTTCGAATTTTCTTCGTTCCTATCGAATCGCTCGCAAAATCAAATCTTATTCCACAACATCCTATATATCTTCCTTGCATTTATGCTGAAGACATTGCCAGTAATATATCATTAAATTAGAGTATCAAATGAAATTATTAATTCTAAGTAATATTACTTTCATTAATATTTGAAAAAAAAAAAGTACAAATAATTAGCTTTGAGTGGCAAACGGATATAAGGCGTACAAGAAAATAATTCATTTTCTCATTGATTTATTAATCATAGTCCAAATAAGATATTGTTTTATTAGAGTTAGTTTATTATTTAAATAGGATATTACTTTATTATTTAACATTATTTCATATGAGAGAGAGAGAGATAACAGGATAATTCGGTCATTTGCATTAGTTATCTTGTCGAGCAAAAAAAATTCCAACCTCCTCTTAGGTTTCATTTAACCCATGTAAATGGGTTAAATTTGACTTTTCAAACTGGGTTAAGATAAAATCTGAATAGAATTTTTGATACATTTTTTATTTATTAAACGTGGAATATATAGGCCTCATATATTATTTTATCCTATTCTATTAGAGTTATCCCATTTTAATTCGTTAACCAAACATACCTAAGAACCAGGGGTGAATCAAGGTAATTTGAGGCTTAAAACAGTATCTATAAATGATGTTTTTTATGTTTAGTATAAATTTATTTTTCTTACCTTTGAAATGAAAAAGTACTAATTAAGTTTTATATTCAAATTTTGTTACCATATTTTTTTATCAATTAATAGTATTGCTAATTCTACTAATCTCTTTTGTGACATAGTTGATCCTTTTTTGTTGGGTGTTGGCCAACTTGACTTCTAGAGAGAGAGAGAGAGATTTGTAAGTAATGATTTGATTTGATAATTTTCTTTTTACCATTAATTTTTTTAATTTTTAATTTTTTGGGTTTTTAATGTTTGGGTTGGATTATGGGCCTAAATGATTGAATTTAAATTATTTTTGATTGGGTATGTGTTTTTTTGATGCCTTTTTTTCAAGCTTAAAATATTTATGAATTTAATTTTTTTAAAATGGGTTATTTAAGGTATCTAAAAATTTGGAGTCTTCCATAAAAATGGGGCCTAAAACCCAAACTTTTTTATTTCTACTGTTGAGCCGTCCCCTGCTAAGAACAATGTTCTATTCACCAAATTATTGTCAGTCATTGAATCAATAAGACCTATTATCATCTAACGGCTGAGAATAATTTGCTGGCCACTTTTTGTTCATAGGATAATGTATGAAAGTGAGCCAACTTATCGATGAAACTTTGAATAGCATTTTTGTCACTTGGCAAAGGAATATAAGGGTTGGAATGCCACGTGTTTAGTCAGGAATGTTGTTGCACTTTACGAATAAAAAAAGTCACATATGATTCGATTTGATATTTGTGATATTACATGACACCATTAGATTGTTTTAATATTTTTTTTTTAATTCCTATGCCCTATTTGCTACGACAACGATTTTTTTTGTTCTGATCATGCAAATTAATTAAAAATATTAATATTTCTGACATCATCAGTAATATTTTATTTTATATATATTCTCACTTCTCTAAGAGATTAATTAAAACCCAATTATTGTAACACTAGGCTGTCATGATCTATGATATTCCCTTCACAAAATTTCCTCTTTTGATACGGAAATCTATATAATAAAACATCTAATAATTTGAATTTTTATTTTTTATATATTCTCTTTTTAAAAATATCACATCACCTATTTATATCACATATTCAATCATTTAATATTTGATTACTTTATAATTTAGCATAATTTTTATTTCAGACATTATCTATATACGATAGTATATACATGTTGAGAAAATTTTGTCATATTTTAAACAAAAATTGTCAATATTTGTAAGAAAATAATGAAAAATAAATTTTAAATGATGTAATCAAAGAATACAAATTTAATATAGTGAGATCGATTTTTTTGACGTTCGAATTTTATGTTTCACCATACCTTCAGGCACGGGTTATAACTAGTGCATATATACTACAAGGGTCCTGTTTTTTTTTTCCCTCATGCAAAAGCAAAAATAATAATCTTTTCTTCACCCACCTTAGTGGAGGAATTGGCATTGAAGCTACCCCATTCATTAATCAACAATACTATTAACATCTAACAATTTGACCAACTAGAAAAGTCTAACTGTTATGATTGCAGTAAAGTTATTGGAATATGTCATGACTCTTTTTGTTCGAATTTTCTTCGTTCGTACTAAATCGCTTGTAAAATTAAATTCTATTCCACAATATTCTATATCACCTATACATCCTCCTTGTATTTATGTTGGAGACGTTACCAGTGATATATCATTAAATTGGAGTATCAAGTGAAATTATTAATTCTAAGTATTATTACTTTTATTAATATTTGAAAAAAAAGGTACAAATAATTAGCTTTGAGCGGCAAACGGATATAAGGCACAAGACAAAATAATTCATTTTGTCATTGGATTAGTCATCGACCCTAGTGGTGTATGAGCTCTAATGTCAATTCAAAGATTATAGTAGATTAAGTAAATAAAGTAGATTAACAAATTAAATCAAAACATTGTTATTAAATTGTGTTACTCATCATTGTTTCAAGAAATATTATTTGAACTTAATTTTCTTTTTTAATTGTGAACTTTTACTATTGAGATTTCTAACATTTTTATGTACTTAGAACCATTTTTATACCCATGAAGAGATCACAACCATTCTTGTTCGTCGTTCATTCTGCCCTTTTTGGCACATGCATCATCTTTCATCAATGTAGCACCCATTTTCATCCCTCAGATTTTTAACAGCTGTTCTATTTGCCAATTTTTTTTGGTCAATTTCATTTTTTGTCTCTAAAGTATGCTTAGTTTGTCAGTTTAATTTTTAATGCATCAATTTTATCAATTTAGTCTTTAAAGTATTCAATTCATTTTTAAATGGTTCCTACCTAGATGGATTGTTAAGTTTTTGACGAAAATAATCATGTGATACTGTCTGAAAGAATAATACGTGGTCATTTTTCTTAAAAAAACCAATGTTCCATCTGTGTGGAGACCATTTAAACATGAATTGAAAACTTGAGGGACTAAATTGATACATTGAGGATCAAACTGACCAAACGAACATATTTTAATAATTAAAAGTACTATTAACCCAATTTTATTTTATTTTTTTGTTTTTTTTCCTTTTTGTGGGTACTTAGAATTCTATAAAAGAATGAACCCTAGTTCATTCAAAAAAGTAGAGAGCTCACTACTTCAAAGTCATTGTTGAAAGGCGAGTTTCCCTCTCCTTCAAGATATTTCTCTATCTTGGTTTACAACTATCTAAGTCTCCAATTATATATCAATTTTTTCAGTGGGACCTATTCATCCAATGGATGATATACATTTGAATTACACTTTTTGAATTTTTTTTAGGTTGTGTAATATTTTTCTCTAATAATTACTCCATTACTCTCTCTCCATTACTCTTTCACTCTCTCTTCCCTATTTTCTCTCTATCTATTTCTCTCTCTCTCTCTTTCTCTCATATTGATAATTTTTTTTAGATATGCAAAGATTTGATTTAATTTTTTCATCTCTCTTCCCCTATTTTTTTCTCTCTCTCTCACTCCCTCTCCCCTTATTTCCTTATTCTCTCCCTTTTTCTCTCTCCTTATATTAACGTTACACAACACAATTATACTAATCAGTTACACCAATTAGTTACAATTAGTCTATAATACACTAAACAATTACTCGTGTATTCTAATAAACCAAACAGTTACACTAAACAATTATACGAAATTACAATACCAACTCAATTTATCATTTTGTTATTTACATAAATCAAAGAGTTACATCATTTCGCATCACGATATGGTTACACCAATTGTATATACCAAATTGGGTTTACCATTATACTAAATTTGATATATATGATTTGTGTAACGATGTCGCGATACTAAATAGTATTACTATTAAGTTTATGTAAACAACTGAATGACAAATTTGATTGATGTTATAAATTTGTGTAGTTGTTTGGTGTAACTGTTTGGTTTATTAGAATGCATGAGTAACTGTTTAATGTATTATAAGACAATTGTAACTTATTGATGTAACTGATTAGTGTAATTGTGTTGCTGTAATGTTGATATATATATAGATAGATAGAGAGAGAGAGAGAGAGAGAGAGAGAGAAATAGGGAGAGAGAGAAATGGTTAGAGAAAATAAGGGAGAGAGATGAAAAAATAAATCAAATCTTTGTATATTTGAAAAGAAAATAAATTATCAATGATAGATATAGAGAGAAAATATGGGAGAGATGGGAAAAGTAATGGGGAAAGAGAGAGAGAGAGAGAGAGATTGAGAGAAAATAGGGGAGAGATAGTGAGAGAGTCTAATAAAATCTTTATATATTTGATTAGATATATAACTGTCAATCAATAATGCATAATTTAAGGAAGGATATTTAGGTAAAACAGTTTTGATTTTATTTGAATTTTGTACCTAAACACAATATGTTTTATTAAAATTGAACTTAATAGAATAAATAACTTATACATACACTTTTCCTCAAATAAGTCTAAAAAATTGTACCCACAACAAAAAAAACCCTTCAATTATCACCACTAACGTGCCTGGCCCAGATTAGAGATACAAACCAAGTTTAGCTCAAATATACAGATCAAGCTCATCACAGGATCAAGGAAGCTCATTCCGATTAGCCTCGCCATCTTAACTCAGTCCACAACTGACACGAGAAGGAATTTGTGGGGACGTAGTCATTGGGGACACATCGCCAGTCTCGCAAGATCACCTCGCTTGTTACGAGATAAGACGAGCTTCAAGGAGTCAGTTACGAGGATGACACCTCAAATCAAAGCTCCCTCGGAGCCCTTGTGAAATCATATTCGCCTATAAATTGTAAACTCTGCCTACATATGGGGGGCAACACACATATCTGAGCACTCTACATCTCTTGAGCAATAAAACACTCTGACCATCGTAGTCATTTCCAGTGGAGTAGGTCATTCAGACCGAACCACTTAATTTGTATTTACTTTTGTTGAGTCATCTTCTTAATTACTGCATTAAATACTTGACAGGTGGTGCAAACACACATTTTATACATCATCAACCACCATACGCTTGACCTTATTCATCATTGTTACTATGTGAACGATAACAAATATAATCCCTAATATATATAGTATGGCCTTGCAAACCAATGTGGGATTTTGCTCAATAGGTTAAGAGCAATGCTATGTGCACTAAAAGTGTGCATCAAATTATTGTCAATTGTTGAATCAATTAGATCCATTATCATCCAACGACCGACAATAATTTGATGCACATTGTTAATGCACATAGAATTATCCATAAGATAATGTGTGAAAATGAGCCAATTTATCAATGAAACTTTGAAGGGCATTTTTGTCACTTAGCATAGGAATATAACGGTTGGATAGTCAGGAGTGTCATTTGCACTTTTCGAATAAAAAAGTCACATATGATTGCTTTGATGTTTGGGATATTACATGACACGATTAGAATTTTTTAATAAAATTTCTAATTCCTATGCCCCTACTTGCTACGACATTGATTTTTTTGTTCTGATCATGCAAATTAATTAAAAATATCAATATTTCTGATATCTTCAGTAATATTTGATTCTATATATATTCTCACTTCTCTAAGGCTAGGCTGTCATGATCTATGATATTCCCTTCACAAAATCTCCTCTGTTGATACAGTAAGGCATATATACTACTAGAGTCCTGTTTTTTTTTTTTTTTTTCCCTCCAGCAAAAGCAAAATATAATAGTCGTTTCTTTCACCCACCTTAGCTGGTGGAGGGATTGACATTGAAAATAGCCCATTCATTAATCAACAATACTATTAACATCTAACAATTTGACCAACTAAGCTAATTAATGATCTATCAATTAACATAGTGTAACTAAAAAGTCCAACAGTTATAATTGTAGTAAAATTATTGGAAAATGACAAGATCTTTTTGTTCGAAATTTCTTTGTTTGTATTGAACTGCTTGCAGAATCAAATCTTGTTTTACAAGATCATATATCAGTTATACATTCTTCTTATATTTATGCTAGAGACGTTCCCCGTGATATATCATTAAAATAGAGTATCAAGTGAAATTATTAATTCCAAGTATCATTACTTTCATTAATATTTGGAACAAAGGTACATATAATTAGTTTTGAGCAGCAAACGGGTATAAAGCACACAAGGAAATTATTTGTTTTGTCATTGGATTAGTCATGGACCCTAGTAGTATATATATGAGTTTCAGTGTCAATTCAAAGATTATAGTAGATTAAGTAGTAAATTAGATTAACAAATTAATTAAATCAAAACATTGTTATTAATTGTGTTACTCATCATTGAAATAGTCGTTACTCTTATTTTTGTGTTTACAGACTAAGAAATATTATTTGAACTTAATTTTTTTTTTAGTTGTGGACTTTTACCATTGGATGATGTTTAATACCAATCGAATGAATGAAAACAGTAAGTTAGATCTATGGATCCAACCTTCTTCTATGACTCCAATGCTTTCTTCCATTTGAAGCAGACGTTAGTTCTTGAACACAAGGCTGTTTTCATTGGCCTTTTGCATGAGATTCAACTAAGCTTTTTTGTTATTTGAGGTGAGAGGAGATTGACCAGAATATTCACACGTGGGGAGGTCCCATCCCATCAACTTGGCTGTTTCAGATATGGCCGTATAACACATGATTATTGAGTCCAAACTCAAAAACCATTTTTATGTACTTAAAAGCTTACCTGTGAAGAGATCACAACAAATCTTGTTCGTCGTTCATTCTGCCTTTTTTTGGCACATGCATCACCTTTCATCAAGGTACCACCGACTTTCATCCCTCAGATTTTGAACAGTTCTTCTATTTGTCTATTTTATTTTGTTTATTTTGTTTTTTTTTTTTTTTTGGGGGGGGGGATTCCATTTTACCCTTGTGGTTTGCCCCCTAGGCACATAGTCCCCATGTAGCTTTGGACCAAGTTGCTACTAATAATTTGCATCCAACTTCACCGAAATTGTGGTATACGCGCCAAATTTCAGAGTGGTTATGCCAAAAATTGGAGATAATATTCATTACAACGGTGAAACCACGTGACAATGTGATGTGGTATCATCAACTAATAATACTAAAATAAATAAACAGATAAACCCCACAAAAATTAATAACTAACCTATCATGTAAACAAATAACTCCCCATCTTTTAGTCATGTAAATTCAAATGGGGTTCACTTTATCCATTTAAGATTTTATTATT
The DNA here is from genome assembly GCA_951799425.1 of Ilex aquifolium. Classification (NCBI taxonomy): domain Eukaryota; kingdom Viridiplantae; phylum Streptophyta; class Magnoliopsida; order Aquifoliales; family Aquifoliaceae; genus Ilex; species Ilex aquifolium. The sequence goes on along the minus strand of OX637398.1, from coordinate 5,484,376 downwards.
GGTTGATGATACCATGTCAACAATAGTAACATGGTATCACCGTTACATTCAATATTTACTCCAAAAAATTCAGCCAAAGTCAATAATTAATGTAAAAAGACTAAAAAAAAAACCTCTATCTTCTTCAACCTTACGTTGAAGCACCCATGCCTTCCCCATCATCATCTTCATTTCTTCTTGCCAAACCCACCACCACCACTAGCGGCTTTTTTACTTTTCCAGCCTAAGCCAATCCACTAGCAATGGTCTTCTAGCAGAACCACCATCACTGACAACCAACTCCACCCATAAGCCCAATTTCAACCTTGTCAAAGCCACCTTCAACTAGGTGCCACCACCATCACTGACCTCCACCCACGATGACAATGCCAAAACCACTTTCAGCCACTAGCTACCCCAACCCACTATGCCAAATTGATCACTTTCAATTCCAATTTGAACTCAAAATTGAAATCACTTTCGATTCTAAATTGAACTCAAAATCTAAAAAATCGAAATCCAGATCACATCCAAAAAAAAAAATCAAAATTAATTTTGGTTCTAATTTTCTTTGGATTTTGCAACAGATTAAAGCAATGTTGCATTGTTTTTACTATGATTTGTAAGGTGGTTTCGTTGAGAGGTGACAATAGTTTCTTATAGTGGTGTCCCCTACATTGGTTGCTTGTTGTGGTGTGAACTTTGGAACTCTAAATACAGATTTGTGAACTTGGGAATCAATTGATACAAGGGGACTTCACTACTAAAGGGGAAAAAGTGGGCTTCGATTTTATTATTGTAATTGTAATTGATTCTTGTGACTTTTATTTTAACAGTACAATCAATATTGGTAGGTTTTGATTTTAGCAATGCCATTGATGAAGAGGAGAAAATAATTGGGAGAAAAAGACAGCGAGGGTATTAATGTAATTTAACATTTCTTGTTAACAGTGCTAGTTGTGTGAATTGGTCCAAAACTATATGGGAGTTATGTGCTTATTTTTAAACCGGGGGCAAACCACAAGGGGTTAAAATGGAATTTGCCCCCTTTTTTTTTCTCCTGTTTGTGGAATGTGGGTACTTAGAACTCTATAAAAGAATGAACCCTAGTTGATTCAGAAAAGTAGAGAGCTCACTACTTCATAGTCATTGTTGAAAGGTAGGCTTTCCCTCTCCTCCAAGATATATATTTCTCTATCCTGGTTCACAGCTATCTAAGTCTCCAATTATCACCCAGTTGTGAAATGAACAATCATTCCTCAAGTTTATAGCTCTCATTGTTAGGAAGTCTTGTTGTTTGCTTTATTAATTATCTCCTCCATTTTCTTTACTCTTCATGAATTAAACCATTTGGAAAAAAGTTTCACCACTGAAAGATTCACTTTTAATGCGTATTTTCTTCTCATTGGCTATTGCTCTTCTGCAGAAGTTGAGAAGAAGAACTAAGCTGATGGACACCTCACCGACCTCATGGTTTACGGAACTGGTAAAAAAAACTTTTTGAATCAGTGTTCGATCTTTAGTTCATGTGCATTTCAGCTCATTTTAGATGATAATGCAGAACCACCACACAGTTTATTTTAATATATGTTGTTCGCCGTCATTTCTGCCTTTGTTCTCAGGCCAATGCCTAGTACATAGTTTTATTCCTGTAATTATCGGCCAAATGAAAACTAAGAGCTAGCGCATCTTATACCAATTAAAAATTAACAGAAAGAGTTGTAATGTTCAGTTAATAGAAATAATCTTACTTATCAAAAAAAATACAAACCATTAGAGTAAAATGATCTTCTAATGACGTTGAAGAGCCAAAGGAAAAAGTTTAAAAAGAAAAGCAACGAATGAAAAAATGTTCTCAAGACACTGCTTTATTTTCCTCCTAAAGAATGAACCAAGTTGACATTGATTTGAGGCGTTCTTGACCTTGGCAGTATTGAACCAAGTTGACAAGATTATGTTAACATGGACGATCAAATGAGCACATGCTTATGAGTTCCATCTGCAATAATATATCAGAGTTATTTTCCTTTTCTGTTTCTTTTTTCTCCATTGACACGTAAAATCATACTCATATCTATTCATTTAAGATATCACATGATCGCCTTTTATTATTGTGCCATAATTATTTTGGCTATTAACCTTAAGGGTAGCTCAAACGGTAATAAGGATGAGTTGTAAATCCAAACGTTCTGAGTTTGAATCTTGGCAACCTTTTGGAGCCAAATCATAAAGTATTTATCCTTCATAAATACCCTAATTACCGTTGAACCAAAAAAAAAAAAACTACTTTGGCTGGTCTGAGACAGATCGAGTTAGACATATCCTAGTCTATATTGATTGTTATAGTTTTGAACATAAATTGAACTTAAGAAAGAGTAGTGCTAATGAAATATATGAATGAAAGAACCAAATTTCACAAACCAGTTGAGATGGATTAAGTAAAAAAAATTAGGTTAATAAATTAGGTCAAAATAACACTAGTCGAAGAAAAAAAAAGGGGGGGACCAATCCATAGAAGCACCATTATCGATATGATTTTAATGAATTGTTTCAACAGGAGATGGACGATTCAATCTTCTTTGATCAATGCGAAATTATGGACCCTTTTGGAGAAGAACTAGCAGCTGCACTTGGAGAGGACTTTCAAAACTCTTTCTCCTCAGAAAGCTATTCATCATCCTCCACTTTGATTCCAAGTAGCAGCTCCACCACCATGTTATGTGCTTCATCAAACATGGGAGCTCCTCAAGTTGCCATTGAAAGGCCTGGCAAGCATCAAAAGCAGAACAGTTATACCTGTTACACCATTAACAACATGCCAAACCCTGATCAACCTTCTTCTACTCCAATCATTCTCAATTTTGGCAACACGAATTTACCGGAAAATCCTCAACAAGTTCCTCTAGGAGCCATGACCTCTGAGGACGAGGTGGTGTCTGATGTTATAATGTCACAGGGTGCATATGTGAACTTTGATGAGGCAACCAAGAGAAGCGAAGTGACCAAGAAGACTAGCACTCGTATTAGGCCACCGTCGCAGACTTACGATCACATAATAGCAGAGAGGAAGCGACGTGAGCAGCTCAGCCAACGATTCCTTGCTCTTTCAGCCATTGTTCCGGGCCTCAAAAAGGTGTTTCTTCTTCTTCATTTTTAAACAATCAACTGCTGCAAATAAAACTAATTCATCTATCACATAGGAAAGAATGCTCAGAGAGAAGTGAAAAGAAAGGCTTTACATTATAATTGTTGGATTAATATCAAGTTTCAATGCTTGATGGGACTCGAGTCAATCCAATGACTATAGTGAATTAGGTCAACAAATTAACTTAACCTTAGATACCGAGAGAGCCGCCGGAATTGATGGGTTGTCGAAGCCACTGCATCGCCGGAGTTGGAAGCTCGAGAGAGAGGTATTGGGAATGAAAGCAAAATAGATCACCAAAGGAACACAAAAACAAGTAAACAGATGACAAAAAATCTGCTCCACTACCACATTAATTTCACTCAAGAAACGCTTCTATATTTCATCAAAAATGATCACAATATCAAGTAATACAAAGGGGTAGACCAATCTGATTTTTCAGCAAGAACACACACAAAATAGTTACCAGAAATGGAGCTGCAGCTCCTCATGCCAAAACAGTCTGCTATGGCTCTGTTTAATGGTCAAAAAACTGTTTTTCTTCCTGCTTTCCAGCCCTTTTCCTGCCCAGCAAAACACAGTTTTTTACTCTCTTTTTCTATTTTTTCTGTACAGAAATTCTCTATTTTGGCAGCAACAGTCCGGCCCCTTTTATACCTCTGTTTTCCAGTCAAAAATCCTTGAATCCACCCATTCAATGGCCAACAGCCTTCAAGCATTAAACCAGATTTTGTCTCTTCAGTTTTTCCATGTAGCAGTACATGAACACTCCTCCAAAGACATGAACAGACCTCCCAAAACATTCTGGACACTTCTAGTGACTATCTTTTCAAATACCATGTAACACCTTGACTTTTTGAATATTACATCATAAACCCAAAAATACAAAAAACTACCCTTTGAGTTTATAAAAACTAACATCCCCCCTTAAACTCAATTCATTGGATTCTCATGCCTAGCATCATTTTCAATCTTCCAAACACATCATGATTTAATGGCTTCGTAAAAATGTTGGCAACTTGATCTTGAGTCTTGCAATGCACCAACTTCACTTCTCCATTCTTCACATGCTCTCTAATAAAATGGTAGCATGTATCAATGTGTTTACTCCTCTCATGAAACACCGGGTTCTTTGCCAACGCCATCAACGATTTATTATCAACAAAGATCTTCGTGGGAATTTCCTGAGAAAATCCCAAATAATTCAACAAGTTCCTCAACCAAATAACATGACATACCGTTGAATTTACCGCCACATACTCCGCTTCACACGTAGACAAAGTAACAATTGCTTGCTTCTTGAATGACCAAGTAAAAGTTGTATCTCCCATGAAAAAACAATAACCCGAGGTACTTTTCCTTTCATCCAAGTCTCGTCCTCAATCACTATCCGAATATCCAACAAGTCTAAAATTATTAGTGCAAAAATAAAATAAGCCATCATTGAGTGTAACTCTAATATAACGTAAAATCCTCTTCGCCGCATTAAGATGAGTTTGATCCGGTGTTTCCATGTATCTACTAACCAAACCAACTCCATAAAGAATGTTCGGCCTTGTGCAAGTAAGGTACCGAAGACTTCCAACTAAACTTTTAAAGTAAGTTGGATCAACATTTTCACCACTAATGCTCTTCCTCAATTCCAATTCAATTTCTACGGGTGTGTTCACCGGGTTGCAAGAATCCATCTTGAACTTCTTGAATATTTCCTTTGTACAACTACTTTGAGAAATAAAAATTTCATCTTTACTTTGCTTAACCTCAATGTCAAGGAAATGAGACATTAAGCCAATATCAGTCATTTCAAACTCCTTAACCATGCTTCTTTTGAATCTATCAAACATCATTGGATCATTGCCGGTGAAGATCAAGTCATCAACATAAAGGCAAACAAGTAGCATACTTCCATTGTCATCCATCTTCATATATAATGCATGCTCATAAAGACACTTTTGAAAACCATTCTCACGAAAGTATTTATCAATTCTAGCATTCCATACACACGATGCTTGCTTTAATCCATAGAGAGTTTTTCTCAACTTGTACACTTTATCTTCATGTCTCTTTTTCACATTCTCCAAAGGTTGTTCAACATAAATCTCCTCCTCAAGAAATCCATTCAAAAATGCTGATTTCACATCAAGTTGGTAAATCTTCCACTTGTATTGTGCTGCCAAAGAAATCATCAACCTAATCGTTTCCAAACGAGCAACGGGAGCAAATACCTCGTCATAATCAATTCCGGCTCTTTGCTTGTAGCCTTTAGCAACTAACCTCGCCTTGTATCTTTGGACTTCACCGTTTGCATCCTTTTTGGTTTTATATACCCACTTCACACCAATTGTTTTATGACCTTGGGGAAGACAAACTAGTGCCCATGTATCATTCTTTTCAATTGCCTTCATTTCTTCATCCATTGCTATTCTCCATTTCTCTTCTTGAACCGCTTCTTCAAAACATAAAGGATCACAATCCATGAACAAACAAAACAAATTCAAGGTACCTTCAAAATTTTCCTTAGATTTATAAATCTCTTGCAAACTTCTCATTTTTCTTTGTCTTTCACTTGAACTTGAATCCGATGATGAAGATGATGATTCACTCGTACAAAGTGGGGGGGATCCATATGGAGGTGTTTGTGGCTCTCTTTGGACTTCCCTTGTTTCTTCGGACTCTTCTTCTTCAAGCATAAGTTCCACTTCGGTGGCTGAATTTTTTTCTTTCAAATCCCACATGTCTTCATCTTCAAAGATAACATCTCTAGTCATGATCAATTTTTTAGTAATGGGGTTGTATAACTTGTACCCCATTGTTCTATCACCATACCCAAGAAAAATGCATTTTTTGCCTTTATTATCAAGTTTTGTACTCCTTGCTTCGGGAATCTTTGTATAAGTAATGTATCCAAAAACTCTAAGATGGACTACACTAGGCTAGAATGAACACCAAGCTTCCTCCGGGGTCATGAAACAAACACTTTTGGTTGGACATCGATTCAACACGTACACTGCACATGCTACAGCTTCGGCCCAAAATTCTCTAGACAATCTCTTTCCTTTCAGCATGCTTCTAGTCATATCAAGAATAGTCATATTTTTTCTTTCCGCAACTCCATTCAATTAAGGTGTGTAGCTTGGCGTGAACTGATGCACAATTTCATGCTCCTTGCAATAGTCTTCAAATAAATCGGAACTATACTCACCACCTTGATCGGATCTCAACCTCTTGATAAAATAGCCACTTTGTTTCTCAATAAAATTCATGAACTCCTTAAAAACTTCAAACACTTTAGACTTCCTTCTTAAAAAATACACTCAAGTCTTCCAATTATAGTCATCAATAAAAGTAAGAAAGTAACGATTCTTATCATTTGACATAGGCTTCAAAGGACCACAAACATCGGTGTGCACTAGCTCCAAGGGTCGTGATGCTCTCCACTTGACTTCTCTTGAGAAGCTTAATCTGTGATGCTTGCCAAGAATACACCCTTCACATAACTCATCCGGATAGTCTATGTAGGGTAGGCCCTTCACCATTTTTTTGCTAGATAAAAGCTTCAAGCCACAAAAATTAAGATGTTCAAGTCTCAAGTGTCACAACCAAGAATCATCTTTAATAATAGCATTCAAACATCGCATAGTATCATGTTGAATATTCAAAGAAAACATTCTACTCTTGGACATTTTCACATTAACATTCAAATTACCACGAGCATCTTTAATTGTAAGATAAAAATTCTTCATGCTAATATCATATCCATTTTCTAAAAGTTGCCCCAAACTCAAAATACTATTCTTCATATCCGGCACATAATAGACATCGAAAATAAAATCATGATTGTCATTCTTGAGCTTAATAAGAATTTTACTTTTGCCTTTCACCGGAATGTTGGAAGAGTCGCCAAAAGTAACTTTGTCATGCGCCACTTCATCAAGTTCTACAAACATATGCTTCTTGCCACACATATGGATGCTTGCCCCGGAATCAAGAAACCACACGTTGTCATTATCTTCCTCGGATCCATCGTAGGCCAACAGCAAAGTAGATGCCGCTTCATTACTTGCTTTCTCAGCATAATTCACATGTTGTTCAACGCCTTTATTTGCACTTGTCCAACACTCATTGATATAATGCCCAAACTTGTGACAATTGAAGCATTCGACATTTCTCTTGTCAAAACCTTGATTGTTGTAATTGTCTCTTACTCTTCCTCGTCTTCTACCTCTTGAACCATAAGAATTTTGATTTCTTGCATCATTAGTGAATTGACCTCTTCCACCTCTACCTCTATTAGCATAGCCTCTTCCACGACCTTCGTAGATTCTTCCTCAATTGTCATAACCTCTGCCTCGTGTTTCATTACTTCTTCCTTTTTGAGATGCACTTCCTTGAAATTCTCTTTTTTCATCTTTCAAAGAAAGCTTGGATTGGATAGCTTGTTCAAGAAAACTTGAAGTCTTCTTATTAATACGTTGCTCATGTATTTTTAATGTTGTCATCAATTCATCAATGCTCGTAGTCTTGAAATCCATGGATTGCTCAACGGCTACAACAACATGCTCAAATTTTGAGGTTAAGGTTCGTAATATTTTTTCCATAACTCGAACATCATCAATATATTCTCCATACATTCGCATTTGATTTACAGTCACCAAAATTCTTGAAAAATACTCCGAAATTGACTCGGCTCCATTCATATTCAATCCTTCAAATTCACTTCGCAATATTTGAAGATGGACCCGAATTGTTTTATCAATACCTCTATGCATATTCTTCAAAATTTCTCAAGCTTGCTTCGAGGTGGTGGCGAAAGAAATCTTCTCAAAAGTATTGTCGTCAATACATTGGTAAAATAGGAATAAAGCCTTCTTATCCGTCTTTCTTGATTGCTTAAGCACCATCTTTTGAGCATCATTAAGTGTTTGTTCTTCCTTCGTAGTCGGCTCGATATAACCTTTTTCAACAATTTTTCAAAGATCTTGTGATTGTAACAACACCTTGATTTGAATACTCCAATTCTCATAATTATCTTTCCCCAATTTGAGAAATTGGGGTTGAAGCACATTACTCATAGTAGCCATAACAACCAAACTCTGATACCAATTTTATTGGGAATGAAAGCAAAATAGATCACCAAAGGAACACAAAAACAAGTAAACAGAGGACAAAAAATCTGATCCACTACCACACTAATTTCACTCAAGAAATACCTCTATATTTCATCAAAAATGATCACAATATCAAGTAATACAAAGGGGTAGACCAATCTGAATTTTCAGCAAGCACACACACAAAACAGTTACCAGAAATGGAGCTGCATCTCCTCACGCCAAAACAGTCTGCTATGGCTCTGTTTAATGGCCAAAAAACTCTATTTTTCTTCTTGCTTTCCAGCCCCTTTCCGGCCCAGCAAAGCACAGTTTTTTACTCTCTCTTTCTCTATTTTTTCTGTACAGAAACTCTTTGTTTTGGCAGCAATAGTTCAGCCCCTTGTATACCTCTGTTTTCCAGTCAAAAATCCTTGAATCTGTCCATTCAATGGCCAGCAGCCTCCAAGCATTAAACCAGCTTTTGTCTCTTCAGTTTTTCCATGTAGCAATAGATGAACATTCCTCCAAAGACATGAAGAGGCCTCCCAAAACATTCTAGACACTTCTAGTGACTATCTCTTCAAATACCATCTAACACCTTGATTTTTTCAATATTATATCATAAACCCAAAAATACAAAAACTACCCTCTGAGTTTATAAAAACTAACAAGAGGGAGAAGAGAAATGGGTGAAAGTTTCAGAAAAAATATGGAGGAAATTAAAAGAGATCTCTTGTAGTGATTTGTGATGAAAAACAAGTAAGTGGTCTTTGGAGAGAAGACAACTGTGATTTGATAGCAGCACATTTCTTTGTCTGCGGAGTGCAGGAGGATAGAGGGATATGATCTTTTTACTTAGGTTGTTTGTAACTAAAAGAGAGTAGAGATAGTCCATATTCAACCCCATCATTTAAACAGTAGAGGTCGAAAAGAGCATCTACTCTTTTATAATGTAGTATATTATTATGTTGAGAGTAGGGCACATTGGAGCTCCACGTCTTTTATATATATGTATATGCAGATCTGTATTAAAAGTCTGCTCCATCTATTATTATCAAACAGATGGATAAAACTTCTGTTCTTGGAGATGCAATTAAGTATCTGAAACAACTCCAAGAGCGAGTGAAGACGTTGGAGGAACAAGCCAAGAAGCAAACCATGGAATCTGTGGTACTTGTGAAGAAATCCCAGCTCGTAGTTGAAGATGAGAGTTCTTCCGACGAGAACTTCGGAGGCAGCTCCGACGAGTCACTCCCTGAAATTGAAGCTAGAGTTTGCGACAAAAACATGCTTCTGAGGATTCACTGTGAGAAACAAAAGGGAGTTCTGGCAAAAATACTGACTCAGATCGAAAAGCTGAATCTGGGTGTGGTTAATACCAGCATTTCTCAGTTTGGAGGTTTGGCTCTTGATATCACCATTATCGCCGAGGTAATTATATCCCAAAACAACTACCGATCACTTAGATTTTTATGTAATTATTTTCTTGGTTATAATTTTGTTCATGTATGTATGTTTTTGTAGATGGAAAAAGAATTCAGCATGACAGTGAAAGATGTGGTGAAGAGTCTTAGTTCAGCCCTCAAGCGAATAGCTTAAACTGTTCAGTTGGGAAATGGAGGCAAAAAGAAAACTGTTGTAATGGTTTCTGTAACGGTGTTCTTGCTCACAATGAACTAGCTTCTTTTGCAGCGTTGGGAAACGGATATTTATGTCTTTTTTTTTTTTGGTACAACTGTGACGGGTGTTCGAACCAGCTTACGCGCATCTAACTTAGGTTTTATTTTTTTGTTTTTAGGTTTTATTAAATGTTTGAAGCTTTGGGTAATTGAGCTTAATTTCATGAAAAAAAAAAAAATTTGGAGGTCAGTCTCTCGTTGTGGATTTATTTGGTGATAAGTCCATCAAAAAAACTTATTTAATATTAAATCCATTTTGATCTCTATTGTCCAAAATACAATCATTAGTTATATTTAATTAAAACAAATTTAAAAACTAACAATTTCTAAATTTTAAGAATTTGACTAACATTAAGATTCTCTCTCTCATATTTATCAATATCCATATATAAAATAGGACTATTTATTTCTCTCTCATATATATATATAGTAACATTAAAAATAAAAAATAATAACTCTTAAACACAAAAAAAAATAGTAATATTCAAAATAAAAAATAGTAACAGTAAATATTAATATTTGAAAAAAATAACAGTAGTAACATGGTCAACAAAAAAAAAGTAACATTTACTATTGATATTTTGAAAAAATAGTAACATCCAATATTAAATTAACCATAGTCTTCCTAACAAAAAAAAAAATAATCGAATTTATAATTTCCAATTGAGATCTGAAATAAGCCATATAACATGTATCTAGAAAAATAAAGAATTTCTCGATAACATGAAATCAATGTTTGCAGGCCTTACATCCGATTTTTGGACAATGGAGTGGAGAACTCGTGGATTAGTTAGAATATGTAGGCCTATAATTTTGTAAAAATGTATATAACTTTCTTGATTTTGATGTTTCATCTGAACCTTATCATCATCGTTGTTATCTCGAGGGTTTTAGTATCGATGATTAAACTTTGCACGAAGTTGTTGTAGCAGAGATTGTTGGGGGAGGATGAGTTTGAAAAAATAGGTTGAAAAAGATTTGGAACCATGAGACTGAAGCATTTGGTCGAGAAACAATCCGGATCTGGAGTTTTCTAGAGGAAAGTCACCATACGCGAGAGAGAGAGAGAGAGAGAGAGAGAGAGAGAGAGAGAGAGATGACAAATTTCAATTTGAATTTTAAATTTTATGAAAAAATATCTTGCATTAAGTGTGAATCAAGGATAACTGTTTAGGAAATTGTTTAAGAAACTGATTTTATGTTGAAGATTGTTTTTAAGTCATTATAAGTGTATTTTGGAATTTTTAAAAAAAAATAGTAGATTTAATTACTTATTAGTAAGATTAAAAACGAACTTACCCAGAAATAAATTTTTTTGGCAGACTAAACTAATTATAACTCTCTTAAATGAGAATTTAGCCCAATTTTCACACACAAAAAAAAATTCCGAACCCAATATGTTAGAACCAATCCTTTTCATGGTATGGGCTAGTGTACCATGGAGCTACCGAGAAAAATCGAATTATAAATTTCGATTTAAACGATGATTGAAAAAGTAATAAAGTAGTAAAAATAATTAATTAAAAATAAAAAGTATACAATTAACACAGTTTTAAGAGATAAAAAGTGAAAGTACATTATTAAAAATTGGTATTTTAATATGGTAGTCGGGGCCCATTTTCTGCTTACCCAATCCCTTTTCGTGGACTTTATGCAAGTAGCCCAATAACCATAAAATGGCTCAATCTAAGCCTACAAGGCCGGATTTATTTGGTGACTTATCATTTGCTGCCAAAAGCCCACTTTTTGAAGTTGGAATTGAGTTTCGTCGTGATGGGTCCACTAGTGTATTTGGATAGGAAAATGCTATTTGAATTTTAAAAGTAGATATTATTTGTTGATTTCATTAATCACCATTATTGAATATATAGCGGGTTCTAATAAATACTATTATTTATCATTAAATCAATGATAATGATTAATAGAGTCAACAAATTGTGTCAATTTTTGAAATCCAAGTAACATTGCTCATTCGGATATTAATCGAGTGAAAATTTTGCCACTCATTTATTTTGATAGATAAAATTCTTATGGGGACTTAATCTAGAGATTTAATTCAATGCAGTTATTAGATTAAAAATGAATTTTAAGTAATATTGAAACTTACAGCTAATTCAACGATTAAATTGAATTAGGTCTTTGATTTGAATATTAGTATATGACACAAACTCACAATTCTCTAATTTCTGCTTTTACCCAATCTTGTTGGTCTATTTGCTTGGGTAGGCGGTTCATGTTTTTACCGTTTGATAATGTTTTTATCATTTTTTTATTACCATTTATTTTCTTTATTTTTTTATTTTTTTTTACGTGGATTTGATCTATTCCACCAAGTTTAATTGTTATCACATTTATTTAATTATGGGCCCGATGATTTAATCTTGATAAAAAAAAAGTTCAATTTTATTTCTAAAGGTTAGGAAAGATAGGGGTGCAACTCGGGTGAGTTAGACGGATTGAGGGATCAACCCTATGTATAAAATTTTTAACCCTAACCCGACCTTAACCCAAATATTGTCTAAGTTGATTTCGGGCAAGCTCGGATTACCCAATTTCGATTAGTAATTTGGGTTCAACAAATAATAATCTTAAATTAGATGTGAGCTTTTGCACAATGTTAGATTATTACGTAGTCCTATTTAACTTACTAAGACGAAGTCTATCAAAACAATTTATTAAGGGTGTAAATGTGAGCTTCTTTAATTAATTATAAAATATGTATTTTTATTTTTATATTATTTATTTAAATATAATACTTGAATTCTGCTTGGGTTTGGGTTGAGTCCAATTTTATTATTTTGGGTTGGGTTTGGGTTAAATCTGTGAATCCGAGATCTTAACTCGAGTCTTGTTCGAATTCAATTCGAATTAAAACTTTTTAACCCTAACCTTAATCCTAACCCTAAAAATCTCAACCTTAACACTATTTTTTTTGCATTGGTTTTAGGTTAGCCCGCCCAAATTACACCCCTAACGAAAGAACATAGGGTAATAAATCTTGTCAGACACCTGCACTTCTCCCAAACACTTTTATTTCTATTTCTCTCGACAATTATTTTAAAGTTATTTTAAGCTCTCGTCGAATTTTCATCTCCAATCAACAATCAATTTGATGCTTGAACTCTTTCCTTTTTTTTTCTTTTTTTCACTTGAGAGGGTTTTGACATAAAAACACAATTAATTAGAAAGAAACCAAAATATTGCGAGTGATATTTATATTTCTTTTTAAGTGAGCTAGAAAAAACTCAATTACATATGAATTCATACATTAAGTCTTAGTATTGAATATGATTTTTTTTTGACAATCCCTTAGAATTAAGTGATAAGATATTTATTTCTCATGAATATACTAGTCTCGGCGTGAATGGTCTGTCTTTAACTAAATCAAAAAAAAATTAATTGAGATGTACATCAATTAACCAGAACATCTTAACCGTTTCAAAAAAAAAAATAGGATCTATTTTCACTTTATATATGACCAAAAATTTGGTCCGTATAGTTTTGAATTACGGGGAGGTGATAGACAAGTTCGAACCCGTCAGCTTTTTTTTTTTTTTTTTTTAAAAACAACACAGTCAAACGTCTCGAACCTGAAATTCACCATGATACTCGTTCTTCTCTGCATTACTCTAGCGATTCGGTTATCTGGAATCTTTGGGGATGGACGAAACAAATGAACTTAGACTCTGTGAGATCAAAGGTGGAGGCTTGAGCCTATTCTAACACCAGGTATAAGGAGATGAGGAAGGAGGCGGTGGTGTTAGCAGCAGTTACAACCGCCGCAACTGTTGTGGCGGTGGGGTTGCTAGTGAGGCAGTGGAAGCAGCGGAGCGAGCGGCGTTGGAGGAACACTCAACGCATTCTACGCAAATTCGCAAGGGACTGCGCTACTCCAGTCCCAAAGCTTTGGCATGTGGCTAATGACTTGGTGTCCGACATGGAAACACGACTGGTTTCCAATGAAACCGACCTTTCCATGCTTCCCTGTTATTGTGTCTCTTCACTTCCTACAGGGTACTCTCTCTCTCTGTCTCTCTCTCTCTCACACACACACAGAATTGTACTTTTTATTATATACATGATGGCAGTGATGAAAAAGGGTTATACTATGGGGTGAATCTTCGTGGAACAAATTTCTTTATTTTGCGTGCACAACTTGGAGGGAAGGACGAACCGGTATCAGAATTGCATAGGGAGGAGGTTTCTATTCCTACCAATTTGATGACTGGCAATTTTAAGGTAATTAGTTGTGTAGGATAGCAAATACTTAATACCTTGTGTCAATTTGATATAAAATCGACACTGCATTTGTCAGTATTGATTTAGCCATCATAGGTTCAAGTTATAATGTGTGGCAGGCATGAGAAATAAATCAACACAAACTCGATTTTACACAACCTCGACTATACACGATTATAAGTAGCAAGCTTGGCTAGGTGGTCGGCCTCATATTTAAGGCAGCTTTTAGTGCATTTATAATGTTTCCATTAGGCTTCTATTGTACCCTTATAGGTTGATTGGCTAACATAATCTAATTTCACCTCCAGGAATTATTCGATTACATTGCGTTGAAGATAGCAAATTTCATTTCAATAAATACTGTGACTACTTGCGATATGGAAGGAGTACAACAAAAGTTGGGGTTTACTATATTATCTCCGGTGGACCAAGCTGCAACATCCTCAGGCATGGCCATTGATTGGAAGAGTTTTTCGGTGGATGAAACAGTTGGGTTCCTTATCCTTCTTTTAGTTTTAGTTTCACATGATTATTAAAGAGCAAAGGCATGCATCAGAAATCCCCATATCGGATTTGAATATTCCAGTGAATTCTACTTGTTTATATATGTTCAGGTGCCATGTGTGTGTGTGTGTGTGTGTGTGTTTTAAATTCAGTAGGGCAATTCTCTTGCAATGTTTTTTCTACACGTATTATTGTAGAAAACACACCTTAGTTATTGTCAAAGATTACACCTATTGTTGCCTCTATTAGCACATTTCCCAACTTGCTACACTTCTCGTTTCTGACTAATTGTTGGCTTCTGATTTTGTGGAACATGAAATTGCTAACGAGTGCGGTGTATGGACATATCAGAGTGAATAAATTTATACATTGCATGATATAAAACAGGTGTAAGTGTACATTATACTTTGCAAGAGTAGTTTATAAAAGTACGAATTATTGTTGAATGTATTAGTTTACTACTTCGCTTGTAGGCTCAGATGGGTGGAATGCTTAGATGAATACTGATTTGATCTTCATAACTAGCCTATAATGAATTTCACTCTTAACCCCTTGCTGTGATGTACTTGCATGAAATCAGGTTGGAAAAGAGTTGGTGAAAGATTTGAATCAGGCTTTGGAGAACCATGGTGTAAACATGCGAGTTTCAGCACTGGTAAGCTACTTATTTAGTGTGTGAGATTTTTTGTTGTGTTGCTTGACTTTGGTATTAAAGAACTAACAATAATGTTTTTTGGCACAATTACATTTCTCCTAGATTTTGATGGAAAATTCGTTTCTGAGATAATTTATATGTGATTGCTCAATCAGGTTGATGATACCATTGGAGATTTGGCTGGAGGAAGGTACTACAACAGAGACAGTGTGGCTGCAGTGACTCTGGGGATGGGCACAAATGCTTCTTATGTAGAACCAGCACAATCAGTATCCAAGTGGCATGGCACTTCACCCAAATCAGGAGAAATGGTAAGTAATTGTTTTAGTGGGAGTATTTTTTGTTTGGGTTAGTAAGCTCATATTGAGTAATCTGTCGATATACAACATAATGAGTTTCCTCATCAGAAAAACCTGAGGATTATAGGACTTCTTACCAGTTTACGACCTATACTGGGAAACAAGTAAGCCATACAGCAAGGGGAGAATCTATAAGAAGACTAGATAAATGTCTAGTACTCTTTCATATTCCTCCTCAAGTACTTCGTGTAATCTATACAAGAACATACAAACAAATGGCGCAGATGGGATCATAATAAAGGATAGGCAACTGTCAGGTCTGGATTCTGGAAAACACATCTGTTTTTTGTGGAGTACTTAGGCTCAAGTGATATCAATTTGCTATGCAACACTTCAACAATTTCTCTTTGGACTGAAGCGTAAACTGTTGCAGCTAAGCATATATAGCTTTCTCAGTATGATTTCAAGGGATTTTCCCCTCTAATCCCCTGTCACCCTTTGAATATAATGTGGAGTATATGTGCTCGTACTAATTTGCATGATTATTACTTTAGAAGACATTGGTCAGTGAATTGCATGTTTGTTTTTCAGGTCATTAACATGCAATGGGGAAGGTTCTGTTCCTCTCATCTTCCAATAACTGAATTTGATGCTTCTTTGGATGCTGAAAGCTCAAACCCTGGTAGCCAGGTATACAAACTCATGTTTCAGCCTTACAGGTGACTGTCCATTGAGATTGGTGGGGTTTCTGCATTTGTTTCTGAATCTTGCTTTGTCTCAGATCTTCGAAAAGCTGATTTCAGGGATGTATCTGGGGGAGATAGTGAGAAGAGTCTTATTGAAGATGGCCCAGGAAACTGCTTTATTTGGAGAGAGTGTGCCACCCAAACTTGCAACTCCATACTTATTGAGGTGGAAAGTAGGATTTAATCTTAGTTTTAAACAAGATAATAAAAAAACAAAAGCAATCGTCAAAAAGAAAAACAGTAGTAGTTTCTAATCTTGATGTTAAGGAAGGATACTTTACTCTCTAAGGTAGAATCATTGTACTTGGTAGTTTTCGATTCCTAGGACAACAGCAACGGAGAGATAACTCTATATGCATATTTTCTCAACACTGGTACAGATTCATTAGGAAAATGACTTCAAATGGTTGAGGCATGAAATCATAGAATCATCAGCAAATAGAATTGGAAGGTGTAAACAGTTCTCAAATTGGGACAATGATGAAATTAAGAGGTTTATAATCTGTTTAACAAAGGAAACAAACAAATGTGTAGCCTCGGTTTACATCAGGATTTTCAAACTATTTGTAATCATTTGATCGTTTAGCTTCAAATACAAGCATATTGAGCAGTTCATAAATTTGCCCTCTTTGATGTTTCAAATAGGTCACCTGATATGGCTGCAATGCATCAAGACACATCAGAGGATCATGAAGTGGTCAATGAGAAACTGGAGGAAATATTTGGGGTAATTTTTTATTACTTCACATGTTTATAGTTTAATTAGTACAAGGTCGATATCTTCTCTCCCTTTATTTAGCATCTCTCAAATTCCAAAATCGAAAACCAAATATGGTTTCTGACAGAAAAGCAACGATGCACATATATAGCGGTTGAATTGTGTACTGAAACTGATTTCTTGCATGAGAGTTAGAATTGCGACATTTTTAACTAAAATCTCGACATTTTACACATTCCAGATCACCAATTCTACTCCAAGCGTAAGAGAAGTAGTTGCTGAGGTCTGTGACATTGTTGCAGAACGTGGAGCCCGTCTTGCTGGAGCTGGCATAGTGGGAATTGTGAAGAAGCTTGGCAGAATTGCTACTAGGAAGAGTGTAATTACCATAGAAGGCGGTCTTTACGAGCACTATCGAGTTTTTAGAAACTATTTGCATAGCAGTGTTTGGGAGATGCTAGGGAGTGACCTTTCAGATAACGTGATTATTGAGCATTCTCATGGGGGCTCTGGAGCTGGTGCTATCTTTCTTGCCGCTTCACAAACACAGAATGCAGATTCCTAGTACTTGAAATTCTCCATCATACATACATAATTCTCGAGCAGTAATATTTGATAAGTATCAAGTATTTCTCTGAACTTGGTGATTGTTTACTTCCCCGGTTCCCACCACCACCCCGTGACGGGCTTGCCCGTGGCCAACCCCACATGTATGAATCAATTACAAACAAGGCAAGCTGAAAAGGACTTATCTTAGGAAAACTGTCTTGTACATTGTCCAGTACCTACACATTTAACCACTTGCTAACTTAAGAGAAACAGCAAAAAGAATGCAGAGTTTTCTCTGCCTTAACAAACGAGACATGTATACAAACTCTACCACCCAATAATTCTGAAATGATGGACTGGCAATGGCAGGCATGGCCATGGACAGTAACTGGTGATTTGGACTTTTTAATGGATCCAATTTGATTTTGGGGTTCTCTTTGGCAGCTTCTTCTGTAGAAGATGATGAGGCAAGTACATTTGCAAGCCCACAATCGAGGTCGACCCGAAAACGAGAGAACGAGTTTGGTCCCCTACAAGCCTTTCCATTATAAATTGGACCACCTTTGTTGGTCTTCTGTACTGCACCACAAGAATGGCTGATAGGCCATAGCCTTTGTAAATCCTGGCATGTTAAGGACTGTGCACCTTCTATTTTTGAGATGTCACAAGCAATGCTTAGAACTGACAGACACAAATCAATTCTTTTGCAAATAGGGCTAATAACCGAAACGAGCTTTGCGAGTTTTAATCGAACTTGTCAAACTCATTTTTTTTTTTAAATAACCTAAAAAATTGTTCAAACTCGGTTCATTTAAAAAATAAGCTGAGTTTGAACCGAGCCCAAAACAAATCAAACCCGAGCCCCGTTCTTTACATATTATTATTTTCAAATAGTAATATGGATCTTAGCATTGAATAAGATTACTACAAATCTAATAACGATACTATATTAAATAGTAAATTAAGTTAGGAAATTAATAACGAAAGAAGTTGAAAAATACTTTATTTGCTTATGATTTCATGAGTCCCTGTCCAAGTTGTTTGTCTATCTTATTTTTGTAAATTATGCTTTTAACCTATTTTATTGAAAACTCATCGTCACCAAAGAATAGTCATGGTCCAATAAACAAAGACAATTGCAACATCTTAATCAAAAATAACAAAGATTCCAATGCCAGACCACAACCGACGCTTCACACGACCTAACTTTGTTTAATAATGTTTTTCTTTTTCTTTTTCCTTTTTTTCATTTTATTGAATAATTAATCTTTTATATTTTTTTTTTCTTTTAAGTTCGTAAAGAGGAGGTTGCGAATGGACCAACATGCCCTAAACTCCATTTAATTAGAGGAGGTAATTAGCAGTGAGGGATTAAAGGTTCCACCAAAGCCACATCTACCCCAATTATGGTTCAACAACATGATATTGGGTGCAACAATTACACCATGTTAACAATTTTGATGTGGTATAACCATCCAATAAAAAAATTATAAAAAAGATCAAATATGACTCATTTTCTATTACGAATGTGGTTATGTATAATATGATTGTGTGGTTATGAATTTTTGTAAGACTCACTTGTAGATTTATTTATTTATTAATGAACGGTTACACGATGTATCACTGCTGAGGTAGTGTAACGGTTATACCTAATAGTTTTTCTAATTTTAGACCTTTTACTAACAAAAATAGGACGAAGGGGAGGTGGAAAATGGACGAAGAGGATTGGGGAGAATAGGGCAAAGGATAAAATGTTAAAATTTAAGTCGTAATATAAGCTGTCAGATCTAAATAATCTGGATCGTTGTAATGTTTTGTGTAAGTAGGGCTATATATTTTTATTTTACACACACATATATATGTATATATATATAATGAGCAATCAACCATTACAATGTAGAATAATGTATACATAATAGAGGAGAAAGCAACTACGAAGAGAGAAGAGAAGTCCGAAAGAGGGGTATAATAGAACTTTCAATGAGGAAAGTGGTAAGCAAACTTTTGATTAGAAAACAAAGTATTGATGAAGATGTTAACATTATAACTAGTATATTAAACAAAGATTGCTACATAACTTCTAGAATGTGTCAATGTTAACATTATAATTAGTACATTAAAAAAAGATTGATTGAGTCGGGCATTAAAGATGCACCGAAGAAGTAATTAATTGCTTGCACCAGAATTTATATCATTTAATCCTTATTCCAATGTGTGACGAGACTATTTTTATGGTTCGAATATATGATGTCAAAATATTAATTAATTTATCGTAAGACCAAATACGTTAAAGAACGACATGCAAATTCATACATCTCCAACTAAGTTTCTCTAGTTATCAAAAAATCAAGTTTAAATCAACTTGCTTGATTAGTTTATCTGCTTCTAGCTTCCAATGAGGCCCCATGGAACCTTACAATTACAGCTGACAAATGAACCAAACTATTCAAGGGTGGATGAAAAACAGTTTGTTAAAATGGGCTTGAACTCAACTTTATAGTTCATCATTATACCAAAAAAAAAATCATATAAAAACAAGTTATTCGAGATTGATTCAATAGATGTTCGTAAGGGATTACGAAACATGAACTGTATTTAAATTCCAATCTAAACGCAACAGGACAATCACATTCATAAACCTGTCTCTTTTTTATTTATTTATTACCGTTTCTAAATTCTTGAAAGTATGAATAGAATTTTGAAAGAATTTTCTTTTATCGTTTGTGCAACTAAAAGTACAAATATATTCCCACACGACAAATACAAGTGACAAATAGAAATGACAAAATGCCATGTACTGCTGCTTCTGCATCTTCTAGAGTTGAGAATTAGCAAAAACGTACGCAAAGATGATAGCATTATTGCTTACTTTTTAACTAATTAAATCCTTTTAGGTAGATAATGCAAATAGAGGCCACTTGTTACAGTTGTACTAACATTATAATATAATAACAGTACTGTCCCCATAATGACATTAAACATTAAAATATAATTACAAAATACTAAGTTCATCATAATTACACACACGTTAGGTCGTCTTTATATAGGATTCCTAACAAATTATAATAGAGGTAGAGGATGAGTCCAAAGCCTACTGTGAGGGGGACAAGACAAATGGGAACAGCCTTCGATACATCAAAAAAAAAAAAAACAATAGGGTATGTATATATATATATATAACGTGTTTTCTGGAGTGGAAGAGCATTGAGCTTGGAGCTTTTTAACTGAGCCCAATGTGTCTACTTTGAAATTAAAAAAATTCAGAGGATACACCGAATCTTTCCCCACCCACTCCTACCTTTCACTGCTCTACTTTCCTAATAAACTAGTACTCGGAAAAATGTCTTTCCTCTTGGCTATAATCCTAAATATGTGTGTATATCTATAATATAAAATATGATAAATTTTAATAAATTTATTTGATGGTATCAAATAGATTTATTCAACGGCCACCAACACCCCTCTCAAAATCATTTATATTATACTGTACCTTCAAGCACGGGTTATATCCCTATTATATATGTGTGTGTTGTGTATGTGTGTATTGATTTAATAATATTTCATCCGTTCCTAAATATCTGTCGTTTTACACAATTTTTTTGTTCCATAATATCTGTCGTTTAATGAAATCAAAGCACAATTAATATTTTTTCTTCCAAATTTATCCTTAACTTTTCAATGCATTAGATTAGGTGTAGGCTAAGTGTCTTTCATATTCATTTCCTTCCCAATACGTATTGAATAAGGGTATTTTAGTCTTGTGCAATTATTTTTTACTCATATTAGAGCTATTTAATAGCTTCCTTAATCTCTGTGCAAAAACCTTAAACGACAGATATTTAGGAACGGATGGAGTATGATTTTATTATAACTATTGAATTAACATCAAATTTTAATGTTTAATAGAATTCACAGTCAATCTAACGGTTATAATAAATTAAGTCAGGAAATGAAGTCAATAAATTATATCTCAATAACATTGTTCTAACCCTAATAATATTTGCCAAAGATAGTGAGAAAACGCTACGGTGGTATTTTCATTTTTTGCCATTTTTAGTACGGTGGTATATCAAAGTAGAATTTTTTTTTAAAAATATTAAGTTCGTCATCACTTAAAAATTTCAGCACCTCTTAAAAATAGATTAAGAATTTAAGTAGTTGTCCACCACTTGTAACTTAATGTTGAATTGTTACTAAATAAGAATTTTATGAACTTTTAATGAGGGATCAATTTGCCCTCAAATATTTTTATCCACTTTCAATTTTTCACCACCAACCAACCACACTGCTACTACCATCACCAATGTCGCCCCCCACCACCACAACCACCACCTTCCCATTACAACCATCGAATTATCTCTGCCACAACTATTTTTAATGTTTGTTATCACTACCATCATTGTCGTTGTCATTATCACCAATTCCTTAACCACAACCACTGTTGCCATCAACCCACCACTAGGGGTGGCAATTTTCGACACGATACGATAACTCGATACGAACACGATACGAATAAATGAGTTTGGGTTGACTATTTTTTGATACAAACCCGTGTATGACATGACCCCGTCAATACAAAGTGTTAATGGGTCGTGTTCAGGTTCAACCCGCTTAACCCGAATTGACCCGTCAACACGAAGTTTTTAACTTGAAGGAAATTGACCTGGCCTTTTCGTTGCATGTATAAGTTTTCATGTTCTGATGACTTGTTTTTTTCATTACTTCTAATGTTTAATTTGGTTGCGCGATGTACGATTAGCATATTTAATTAGTATTATAGAAATAAAATATTAATTATTTGTAACTGTTTACAAAACACTGACATAATTATTGTATAAAATATATATTATTACTCATTATTATTATTATTATTAAGTTAATTTTTAGTTTGTAAAAAAAGTATGAGGAGAGATTCAATTAAGTGAAAATAAAATTTTAGCGTTAAATTTTTATTCAAAGTTTATGTGGGTCAACATGAATACGAATACGAACACAACACGAAAATAAATAGGTCAACTCGACACGACACGACACGACACGATTAGTTAAATGGATTGGGTTAAGGTTGACTAATGTTCGACACGACACGAACCCGACACAACACGACCCGATTGCCACCCTTACCCACCACCACCACCACCTCTATCCATTCCACTCCTCACCATTCCCCCAACACCTTACCACAACCACCACCTAACCAAAACTCCACCAACATCACCGATGGTGGTGTGTGTGTGTGTGTATGCAGTGGCGGATCCACAGTGGGGGCAGCTGCCCCCACTGGAATTTTAAAAGTTTTTGGGGAGTAAGTATAATTTTAAAAATTTTAAAATTTATTAGAGATTTGCCCCCACTGAATTTTTTTTAAAAGATTTATAGGTAGTTATGATATTTTTGACAAATATATGGGTCACTTATAAATGTCAAAAAAATTCCTTTGAAAGGCTAAATGCCTCAATTATGTGTTAAATTAAATTATTTTGATTTGGTGTTTTTAATAGTTTTATTGTGATTGGTTAAGTAATTCTTATACCAAAGTTTAGTTTAATAAAACAGTCATAGTTTGAACCAAATTTTTTGGTTCAAAATTTTTTGTTAGGTGATTAGGTCTTATAGATAAATTTATCGTGAATTTTTTTTGTCTCTTTTATATAACGCTCATGTATATGAGTTGTTATTTTAAATGACGTTCTATTAATGAAATTATACTTTTGTGAACATTAATAATTTTAATATTCATATGGTTTAAGTTGCCCCCACTGGACAAAATTTCTGGCTCCGCCCCTGTGTGTATGTATGTATGTGTGGTGGTGGTGATAGCGAAATGGTAGTACAGAGAAGTGGAGAAAAAAAGACAAAGGAGAAGAGTAATAATTTTTAAACTTCAGCTTATTAGATTAGTTAAATAATTTAATTAAATTTAGTACTTAAAATTCACAACATACTAAACAATTTTTGTATTAAAATAATAATATTTAATACTTAAATTTTATTAAACGGTAATTTTTTTTTGATCAAATATTAAACAGTAATTCAGAATTCGTTTTAATGCATAATGTCTAAAATATTCAGACCTATCAAGTATCAACCACCTTATCTAAAAAACTGAACTTAAGCACTTTACTCTTTTGCTTTGACCCACGTGGCTTGGTCAAACGGAGCCAGTTATCATGATATCAAAGTTT
Source organism: Ilex aquifolium (assembly GCA_951799425.1). Classification (NCBI taxonomy): domain Eukaryota; kingdom Viridiplantae; phylum Streptophyta; class Magnoliopsida; order Aquifoliales; family Aquifoliaceae; genus Ilex; species Ilex aquifolium. The sequence goes on along the minus strand of OX637398.1, from coordinate 5,460,588 downwards.
TACCCCCAAAAAAACAAAAAAAAATATTAAAATGATAGCTGGATATGATGTCCTATTTAATTACTAAATTAACCTTGGATCTCAAGCCCTTCTTGAGTTCTTACTCCGAATGGGACACTTGCTCTGAAGTCTCTCATTAAATGCTCCCATCGCAAGCTTTGAACATTAGAAAGTCGCATTCTAAGCCGCGCAAGGACTGTTTGGTCATTTTTTCATGTAACAAATTTTTTATTTTTTATTTTATAATTCATAAATGAATCCGTTTAAGAATAACAATTAGATTTGGCTGACTTACTGACACCTGAATTATAATTAATTACATCTTGATTTAACCTCAATTCCATCAAATAGTTCTTTAATTTTATTTTACATTTTTACATATATATAATTGGATCGAATCACAATAATATCAAATGTCCATATATTAAAATTCAAATTAATAAAAAATTATTTAATAATTTTAAAACCAATCAAAAATATTATTTATATCCGATTGATTGAGTCGAATTGAGAATATATCTGAATTAACAAGGACGAACTGTAAATTCAGACGTTCTGAGGTTGAATTTTGACAATCTCTTCGTGTCAAACTATGATGGATTTATCTATCATTCTCTAGTTCCAGCGTGGATGGTCTGTCTTTGACTAAACTGGAAAGAGATTAGTCGAAGTGTCCGTAAATTAATTCAGATGTCCTTGATCGTTGAACAAAAAAAAAAAAAAAATCCAAACCATTAATTGACAATCCTAACGTGGATTAACAAGTTTGTGTACCATTGAACCCCTTGGAAGAAAATATGGAGTTATGAAAGAGGGAGGGGGGTATAAAACGTAATATAAACATAGATAAAATGAGGCTCGTGTAATTATGCGAGATAAAAAAGAGTTACAGCGACAGACGGATTGGGTTCAACGAAAACACGGCTTCTCGTGTCTCTCCATGTCAGTCAACCTTATTTTGACCACCTCTATCTGCCCAGCAAAATTATTACTCTTAATAATTGCTCTTATTTTTTTTTTTTAATTTTCTCTTTTTATTCTCTTCAATATAAACTGCTCTGGAGTTGGATTCCCTCCTATCCAATTTTTTCTCAAATTTTCTTATTTTTTCAATTATAGATTGTCATTTAGTTTCTAGTTTTTCTCAGTATAAATTATTGTTTAATTTTTAAAAATATTTCAAAAGGAATTTAGATCCGAATTTTACTTTAACGGGTAGAAAATAAATAATAATTTTCACTTACCTATATATAACGGTTATATATTATGTAACTTCTATTGAGGTTCATCTTAGTTATTTTGTAAAAAAAAAAATAGATTCTCTCAGTTAAATTTATACACAATTTTACTCTATAATAGATCATTTATCATAAATTCACATAACTTTGTATATGGCATAAATTTGATAAAAATATTTGATAAATATGCACAAATAGCATCATATCCGACAACATTTTAAGTTAATTCTCAAGTCCCTTGTCTTTTCAAACAAAATGGAAACAAGCATAATACAAATTAGCATTTTCTACAATCAAACAAGTTCTTAATTTTCTTATCTCTTTTTTAAATACAATTCGTTAACATCTTCATGCGACATAATAATAATAATAACAAAAAAAAAATTTAAAACCGCTAATAAAGATATTAAAATGCCCATAAGAAAAGGGAAAGATTATGGTAGTGAAAAAAAATTCAGGATCGTACAATTAAAATTTATAAGTTTTGTGGGCTAAAAAATAAGTTTTTGGATTTTGTTTTTTACAACAAAAGAAATTTACAACTTTTGAGATCATATTACAAATTTTATGGTCCAATTACAATTTTTGTGGTTTCGTTTACAATTTTGAAAATTACTTACGATCGATCTTAAAATTTTTGGATGTAATCTCAAAAAATATAAATAATTTTTAAAATTTGTAATGACAATAATGTACCGGAAAAAAGTGATGTGTACTTCTCCTAAGAAATAAAGATCGTGTAGACGATTAACTAAAAAGATTTCACTTTTCCTAAAAAAGAAACTTTTTGGTGTAAAAAAGGATGTTCCACGAATTTAACACAAAAACCAAATATTTTAACCTTTTTTTTTTCAGAAAAGTTATCGACATATAAAAAGTGTTTTTTTTATTTAACATAAACATATGAAAAAGTTGAATAAAGGCAAACCTCTTCATCCCCCTTCTCAGTGACTCTTCTCACTCCCCACCATCCCCTTCCTCCTTCCCGCCTGAACAAAACACCAGAAGAGAGAGAGACAGAGACCAAGCAAAATGCGATTCCTTCTCCTTTTCCTTATACTTCTTCTACATCTCCACCACAACTGGGCCGCAAAACCGTCGCACTTGCCGGAATATCGGGCGTTGCTATCTCTGAAATCCGCCATTGAAGACCCCCAGACCACCCTCTCCTCATGGAACATAACCACCAGTCACTGCACGTGGTCGGGAGTCACGTGCGACGCACACCGTCACGTGACCTCTCTAGACATTTCCGGTCTCAACCTCTCCGGCACTCTCTCCTCCGACGCCGGCTACCTCCGCTTTCTACTCAACCTATCAGTCGCCGCCAACCAGATCTCCGGCCCCATCCCACCGTCGATATCTCTAATACCCAACCTCCGTTACCTCAACCTCTCAAACAACATATTCAACGAGAGCTTTCCTCCACAACTCTCACGCCTTAGAAACCTCCAAGTCATCGACCTTTACAATAACAACATGACCGGTAGCCTTCCCGTCGAGGTCTACCAAATGACCAACCTCCGTCATCTCCACCTCGGGGGAAACTTCTTTGCCGGACGCATTCCACCGGAATATGGTGCTTTCACCGTCTTGGAGTATCTTGCTATTTCCGGAAACGAGCTTGATGGGTTCATTCCTCCTGAAATCGGAAATATCTCAACGCTTCAACAGCTTTACATTGGCTACTATAACAACTATTCCGGCGGAATACCTCCAGAAATCGGAAACTTATCTCAGCTAATCCGATTTGATGCTGCAAATTGTGGACTTACCGGTGAGATTCCACCGGAGATTGGGAAGCTTCAAAACCTAGACACCCTTTTTCTACAAGTGAATGCTCTGTCCGGGCCTTTAACTCCTGAGCTTGGTTACTTGAAGAGCTTGAAATCTATGGATCTCTCAAACAACATGTTGTCTGATGAAATACCGAGCTCATTTACAGAGTTAAAGAACTTGACGCTTTTGAATCTATTCCGGAACAAGCTTCACGGATCGATACCTGATTTCATCGGAGACTTGCCGGAGCTGGAGGTGTTGCAACTCTGGGAAAACAACTTTACAGGAAGTATTCCACAAGGTTTGGGGACGAATGGGAGACTTCAGATTGTGGATTTGAGTTCGAACAAGTTGACAGGAAATCTTCCTCCCAATTTGTGCTCTGGGAATACGCTTGAAACTCTCATCACTCTCGAAAACTTCTTGTTTGGTCCTATTCCGGAATCGCTTGGCAAATGCGAGTCCTTGAGTCGGATTCGAATGGGTGAGAACTATCTCAATGGTTCGATTCCGAAAGGCCTTTTGAGCTTGCCTCAGCTTACCCAAGTTGAGCTTCAAGACAATCTTTTATCTGGGAGATTCCCAGAGACCGATTCGTTATCAGTCAATCTTGGTCAGATTAGTCTTTCAAATAATCACCTCACAGGGCCATTACCGCCAAGTATCGGAAACTTCTCCGGTGTCCAGAAACTTTTGCTAGATGGGAACAAGTTTTCCGGCGGCATTCCACCGGAAATCGGGAGGCTCCAGCAACTATCAAAGATGGATTTCAGTCACAACAATTTTTCAGGCCTCATTGCCCGGGAGATTAGCCAGTGTAAGCTTCTGACATTTGTTGATCTCAGTCGGAACCAACTGTCCGGTGAAATTCCAACTGAGATCACAGGTATGAGGATATTAAATTACTTGAATGTGTCGCGGAATCATTTAGTTGGAAGCATTCCAACATCAATAGCTACTATGCAAAGCTTAACCGCTGTTGATTTTTCGTACAACAATCTATCTGGATTAGTTCCGGGCACTGGTCAATTCAGTTACTTCAATTATACTTCGTTTCTTGGTAACCCGGATCTTTGTGGCCCATATTTGGGGCCTTGCAAAGAGGGAATTGCAAATGCAACTCAACAAAACCACGTTAAAGGGTTATCATCTGGTTTTAAGCTTTTACTTGTTATTGGGTTGCTTGTTTGTTCGATTGCATTCGCTATTGCAGCGATTGTTAAGGCCCGGTCGTTAAAGAAAGCGAGTGAGGCTCGAGCGTGGAAGCTAACGGCTTTCCAGCGCTTAGACATCACTTGTGATGATGTTTTGGATAGCTTGAAGGAGGACAACATTATTGGGAAAGGAGGGGCTGGTATTGTTTACAAGGGGTTGATGCCAAATGGAGAACATGTTGCTGTGAAAAGATTGCCGGCAATGAGTTGTGGGTCTTCACATGACCATGGATTCAATGCAGAAATACAGACTCTTGGGCGAATTCGACACCGGCACATTGTGAGGTTACTGGGGTTTTGTTCAAATCATGAGACCAATCTTTTGGTATATGAATATATGCCTAATGGTAGTTTGGGTGAAATGCTTCATGGCAAGAAAGGGGGTCATTTGCACTGGGATACACGGTATAATATTGCTGTGGAGGCTGCAAAGGGGCTTTGTTATCTTCATCATGACTGCTCACCTTTGATTGTCCATCGAGATGTAAAATCCAACAACATCCTTCTGGACACGAACTTTGAAGCTCACGTAGCTGACTTTGGCCTTGCCAAGTTCTTGCAAGATTCGGGAACATCCGAGTGCATGTCTGCTATTGCTGGTTCTTACGGTTACATAGCACCAGGTATAACACTTCGATTCAAGCTTGTAAATGGTATTTGATAGAGTACAAATTGTGTTTCTGTGGATACTCTTCTCATTTACTTTGATGTGTTTAATTTGTCAAAGATCATAAATTTTAGAGACTGACTTTTGATTCATAGTGCTCCTTAGGTTGAAATCAAGGAATTGTTTTTTTTTTTAATTTGTTTTCTTTTTATCTGCATTGAGTCATTGATCATGGGCTTCACTAACCTGGTATATGCTCTCCTGTTCTTGTCTTTGTAAGTGTATTGGTAACAATCGGTCTCTTTCATTGTCCTTTGCATTCAATACAATTGGCAAACATCTGTATGGTAACATGGTTATCGACTGAAGTACTGTTTCCGTTAGTACATGTGCAACTTTCAAAAGCAAAGGCAAATTCAATTTTTGCTCCCAAAAGTATGTTTGCAACTTTATCCATTTGATGCCTAACTTTGCGTTTGTAAGTAACTTATACTAATCATCTATTAGCAATAACTTTCCCCCAATTTGAGCAAACAGTTTTGGAGATCTTGAGCAATTATCCAATTTTGTTCTGTTATGATGATTCCTTCTTAATTGTTTATTGGACTCAAATTATTGTTTTCCGCAGAATATGCCTACACACTCAAAGTTGATGAAAAGAGCGATGTTTACAGCTTTGGTGTGGTTCTCTTAGAACTGGTAAGTGGCAGAAAACCTGTCGGGGAGTTCGGTGATGGTGTTGATATTGTGCAGTGGGTGAGAAAGATGACAGATGGTAACAAGGAAGGAGTGCTAAAAATCCTCGACCCAAGACTTTCAACAGTTCCTCTCCATGAGGTGACACACGTTTTTTATGTCGCATTGCTCTGTGTCGAAGAGCAGGCTGTGGAACGCCCAACAATGCGCGAGGTTGTGCAAATACTGACAGAGCTTCCCAAGCCACCCGCCTCAAAGCAGGGAGACTCAAATGTCACAGACACCCCTCCACCACCAGCCTCTGCTTTAGAATCTCCCATCATAGCTCCTAAGGAAACAAAAGAAAATCAGCAGATACCACCTCAATCACCACCACCTGATCTTCTTAGCATTTGAGATGTTCCACTCGAGTAGAGGGGGTGTTTGTTTTGAATTTCCATGAATTGGGTTAGCTTTATTATTTTGTGGTCTTTTTTTAGTTCTTTTTTTTTTTTTTTCAAGAGTCTTTTTTAAGTGCTTTCTTTGTGGGTTTTATTGGGAGGGGCTTACTCTAACTCTAAGGTGTTGTCAATGTTTGAACTTTGAAGTTCTCTGTGTACAGTAGGTTTGGTGGGTTTTTTCCCCCCTTATATAAACTATCTTCCTCATATGCTGGTGCCGTTTGATGTTTTTATTGCACTACTGTTCTGGGACTGCATAGGAAGTAGAAAGCTATAGATTCAGTGTTGACCTCAAGGGAGTTGGTGTTTTTGTAACTGCAGGTGATGGGTTAGGGTGGTAGGGTGTGGGTGTGGGTGTGGGTACAAAGTTGATAGAGCACAGTGCAGTGAGTTTCAATTACCTAGACTGGAGGCTTCAGTAACAGATAGTGAAAACTCCCTTGGCTCCTAACTCCCTTGGCTTCTGGTCCTTTCATGCTCTGTATTTGAATTGAATTCAACTGCTGCATCAGTCAATGGGTGCTAGTTTGCCCTTAAAGGAAGTAAAAAACTCTATCCTCATTTAAAGCCAATTATGAATGATCCATATTTATGTTGTTTGGATAAACGAAAAGTCTACAGTACCAAAAAAAATGGGTACGGTTTTTTATGATAAAGTTATAATTCTGAAAAGAGAAGTTATAATTGTTTAAGAGAAGATTACGATAGATCATAGACATTCTTGATTAATCATGACTTTTAGTATTGATTACAACCTTTCATAATCGGTCATGTCTTTTTGAAGTTGTAACTTACAGTTCAAAAAAATTATAATTTTCGATATGATACTGCCGGCATTACCGTAACTTTTTCCTTGGATAAATATATATAATTATGGATGTGTGATATTATTGTTTATTAAAACAACATACATATCGATCGATCCCTTCAAATTTTATTGTATTTTTACTTGGATATTGATGAATTTTTTAAACTCTATTATATTTCTAACAGAATGATGGATAAAGTTATTTTTAGATATTATATTTTTCCGATCAATGAGAACTTTATATGCCCAAAATTTATCAATTCAATTATTTTAATTTATTAAATTATTTTAATGGTTTATGAAAATAAATGACTCAACTAACGATTTATGATTTATAATTTATAATTTATAATTTATTTTCTTGTTACCATAGAATAGATACATTTCAAAAATTTGTTTGGGGATTTTGGAGGCAAGATCAAAATTTCTGTTTTTAGGTGGACCCCACTGATTATGTTTTTGCCATTGGCCATGCACGTGATTCACATGCAAGGAAAGGGTGTGGGTAGTTACAGGGTAAGTGAGATTGTCCTATCGGTTGTTGGGTATTGAATCCTGAACTGGCTATTTTGTTCCCCTTGAATGTCCAAACTACCACACCTCCAACATATTAATAACAAGCGCAGCTCTTGTCTATTCTACCACTATTTCGGTGATTGGACATTTTTTGGATTCTTTTTCTGATCGTTGGTTGGTGAACACCAGCTAGCAGAAAAGAGACAGTACATTCAATTTAAATTAATTTTATCATCACCGTTATATCACGTTAATATTATTATTATCATAAACTTATGTTATGCACGAGAAAGTGTAAAAAATATTTACTTATACTTTTAAATTAAAAAATTTGTTAATATAATTAATCATCCTTACCAAGGTGTATTTGGATTCGTCGACTTTACTTCTCTTTAATTATCCTTGCAAGGGTGTTGGTGAGAGAGCAAAATAATTAGACAGACAATGAGAGAAAAGTGACGTGATAAGAGTGTTATCTCTATTAAAAAAAGAAAATTAAATTAAAAAAATAATAAATAAGGTTGTTAGATATATACAAATTATCGTTATCTTATATATTATATTTTAAAAAAATAAATCATAAAATGCCACCTAAGTTTTTTTTTTTTTATGATTTTATAAAACCAAAAAATTAGAAAATTTCAGATGAAGATTTGTAGGCCTCTCATCCCACTATATTTAAATAGTATATAGAGATATGATACAATTATTCATAATAAATAAATGGCGATAATTACTCTTTTTTTTTACATACGATGGTTACTATATTATATAAAAGAATAAATTTTTAAGAGAATAAAATTTATTTAATAATTTATTATTAAACAATCACAAAAAATAATAGTGACACCGCGAAGTAGCTGTTCGTTACAATAAATATCTTCTCCGCATTTTGGTGGTCCGTAATGGCTTTCTTAGTTGGGAAATGCTATTTGAACCTAATTTGGGGACCTAATCTAGGGACCTAATAATGTACAACCATTGGATTGGTTGTGGGCTCCATCTAACATTGGAACTCACAACTAATCCAATGGTTGGATTGAAGCCACATCATTAGGTCCCCATATTAGGTCTCCAAATAAGGTCCTTATAGCAGTGCTCTTCTTAGTTAGACCATGACAAAAGCCTACGAACGTAGTTTTACCTTGGACATCATGCATGTCTAAATTCTCCAAATTTGTGATGGACGTGGTCTTTCTTTTGGAACTGTGCCGGACTGGAAACTTGTTTCACGTATGTCATAATTAATTGCATTGAAAAAGATGTGGTTTGGCTTGTTTCCTCTACAAAATTAATTGCTTGGAGACGCAGGAATATTTGTGTCTTCGTTGAAGAAGTTGTACTTTTCATACAACTTTTGAACTCTTTTACGGAGACAGAAGGTTCTGTTATTGTGCTCAGGATTGGAACAAACAAGACTGTCACAGTGGAATTCTTATTTTCCTTTTTATCAATTATTTATAATTCTGTTGATGTTAACTATTGATTTAATGGTCACTGTTACTATCTCCGCCCCTGTTTTTATTGTTAGACTTTAAAGTCGTGGATTTAAATTTTGTAATTTTTAGGAGTGTTCATTCTATCCTACGGATAGAAATTATGGTATTCCATCTTTCTACTCAATATTTTGTGAAATAATTTTTTCTTGGCTTACCTTACTTTACCCGATCAAGTGTACTATTCCTACCCGAATTCCGTCCAAAACAATCGGATAGGAAGTTGGATAGAAAATCAGATAAACACATATTTTTTAGTTATTAATTTTTAAATCACTTTAACAATTTAATTAAGTGATCTGCATCAATTGACTAATATAATAAACCAATAACACTAAAAAAACACAATAAATTTGATAATACATAAACAATTACAATAAAACACAACAAGAAAGTCATAAACATTATACATTATATATAAGAAAGTCATAAAGTATCAATAAAACATTAAGGTTTCTAAATTTGTGGATTTTAAATTTTAGGGATTAACACACACACATAGTGATATATATATGCAGATATGGAATGGTAGAAATACGAAAATTTTGTAAGTATTTTCTACCTAATTTTTTGTGAAATACCAAAAGTTCTGTTGGACCAAATTAGATTTTTTAAGAATAAAAACTAAATTTTGGTCGATTTTGAGTCTAAATTAAAGTGGGACCCAATTATTATTTTGAATAAAATTTCGTGGGTTCATATTCTACTCCATGAGAAGAATAATGTAGTATATTCATTTGCTCAAATCGAGTAAGAAATGAATGAGAAAATAAGCTCCAAAGTGACCATCTTGAAATGAGAAAATAAAGGAAAGTGTAATGTGGGATTTGACGCCAATCCCACATTGGTTGAGGAAGAGATCCAACATGAGCATATATAGGCCAAGTTTGCTCCATGGATTGGGCTCCAAGGGGTACCACAGTTTTATGAGCGGAGCGAGCACCTACATGTCTTCGGTTCGACCACACACGCGGGCCGCTGGCTGGGCCGGGTGTGGGTGTATATTTTTGGAGAAAATTCATTTAAATAAATGGGCAAGAATTTCTTAACCGAAATTGTTCATGTGGATCGCACTGGTTCGGATTTATTAAACTGTGACTGTTCATGACCGAACAGTTATTTCAAGGTGTCTACTAGCTGTTGTAGTTGTCTTCCTAGGTTGCGTCTTTTAGTGTGGTGACTGTCCGGAAAGTCACAAAATAGTCAATAACTACCCAGGTTCATTACCATTTTGATTAGTTCGGTGATTCATTTTAAGTCAGTCCGATTTTTCACCATTAAGGCAGAAATTAGTGCATTACAATAAGGCATTAAGGCAGTCTGCATTTCGGCATTAAGGCAGTGCATTTGGAGAGTACACAACACAAGTTTGGTTCGCTGGACAGATAGATTGGAGTGCTACTTCTATCTGTGTAAAGATTATTGTATCCTGGAAGGCAGGCGCTCGATATTCCATAAGCACCGTGTGTGGGGGCGAAATCTGTCTAAATGACATAGTGTCAAACACTAGCCTTGATCTACCTAAAGTTCAATAACAGTTCCTGTTCTCCAATCGGGTTAGTTTTTTATATTTGTTATACAAATAGTTACGTGTAACTCTTTTGTGTAACTGTTTCGTTAATACTATATTCTGTGTAACTGTTTCGCATTTTATTGTTACTGTTTTGTTATACATTACATGTTTAATATCAGAAGTTTCAATAAGTGATTTTACTATATTTGAAGTACCACACCGACAACAAGTTCTTCCATTGGTCTACCCGATTCTTTCAAATAGCCGATCAATAAGGTTAGGTGGGCTGACGCTGGCCCTACCCGCCTGTGCCACTGACTACGGCTAATTCCCACGAAATAGAATTTGAACATACTTGAAACTGAAAAAATCAATTGGTGCTGGCACATCTGTGATCATTATAGTCTTCCAATAATAATGTTTCTGCAACATGTACACATGCATGCAGCAACACTATTAACTCTGATGGACAGTTCATCTTTTGATCATCAGTTTTTCACAGAACATTTTCCTTTATTTTCATTTGTCCATGAAAAATAAGGAAAACTTGCTGTTTCTTTCTATGCGTGACTGGATTTCCAAATCTTTATTGGGGCTTCACGTATGCTTTTCACTCTACAGTTTCCTGTCTCTCTATCTCTCTCTTTTTTTCTTTTTTTTTCTTTTTTCAACTGTTATATAGTACTGTCCAAACTAACTTACGTATACCTACGAATCTCCTCTCTAGTTCGATCAAAGCAAGTCATTTACGCTGACATTAGAATATTTATGAGAGATAAATCATTTATATAGCTTAGTCCAAAGAGATTGTTAAGATTCGAATTTAGAACATCTGAGTTTACAACTCGTCCCTGCTACCCAGTCATTAATATCCTAGCCCCGACGTGGATAGTCTGTCTTTGACTGGACCAGAGAAGAGATTAGTCAAAGTGTAAGTAAACTGGTCTGGACACTCTAACCGTTGAACAAAATAATAAAAAAAAAAATCATATTTGTAAAGAATTGCAAATATAGAACCGAACAGGAACTTTCTTTGAATGATACCAATTCCTAATTTATTTGGATCTACCCCCATTATAGTAACCTTTATTGAGGTCCCTTTACACATAAGTGATTAGAACTAATCAAATTATTTGTAGTCTTAGCAATACTTTTGACAGAAACCAAACCCCACCCACCAGACATCACATACGAAATGTTTATTTCAGCAGATTCGAAATCAACTTTTTTTTTTCCTCCCTGTTCTTGAGTGGGAGAAGATCAGGTTCTTGAATATTGTATTTTTATTTTAGGTAAACCAGATCTTGCCTTGTCTCACATCACTAAATGCCAAATGATACTGGAAGATTGAATGTCATTGTCTTTCATTAACATATTAGAATTGATACAAGAATAATTGCACATTCATTGGTCGGATCAGCAGATAGTTACGAGAAGAAATAAAAATTACGAGAAGAAATAAAAATACAAACATTTACGTGATTTTTTCAAATTTAGTGAATTTTCACGACTTGTTTATTAGTGACTTGAATCGCACAACTTTTATACTTCATCTTAATGCAGACTGTTAAATCAATGGATTCTATTAATTTTATCAGTTATTCAATGATTGTCATTGTATCACATAGATGGTGAAGGTAAGATGGTGTGCACATCATTATTGATTTAGAATTGGCTAATGGTCCGCCGTCTAGAAAATGCCTAAAAGTCTAAAGGTCCATCGGGCTATGGGCCTGCCCGACACTTCGAATGAAACCGTGTGGAAGGTCTGGTAGCCCGACGGATTAGGGTCCAATTTTAAGGACCTTTAAAACTATCCTGATGGGCAGACCATGGATCGGGTCAGCCCGATCTGGCTTGATCCTAATTAAATCAATCAGGCTTCCCATAACAAAATAGATGCCAATAATGGAGATGCCATTTTTTCTCATTCCAACAGCAGTTGCATGTCATGAAAGTCCTCCATTCACATAGGTAAAAGGATGACATGAGTTAAAGTATTTGGAGGGAGAAAGGAATCTTGGGTTCCAAGACAATAAAAACAAGAATAAAATCGACATGAAATTAACGGATTAAGGTTGACAATTTTTCGACACGAACCCGCATATGACACAATTCGTTAACACGTATAATAAATTAGAGTCGGATTAGTATCAAACACGAAGAATACGAAATTGACATGATTAACACATTTAATTAGTATTATAAGAATAAAATGTTAATTTTTATTATATTTTATCAAGTAGTGACATAATTATTGTACAAAAAAATTACTCATTTTTATTATTATATTTATTAAATTAATTTTTAGTTTATAAAAAAAAGTATGAGCATAAGTTCGATTAATTGACAATTAAATTTTAGTCTTAAATCTGAACGTTAAATTTTTTTATTCACTAGTTATATGGGTTAACACGAACACGACATGAAAATAAATAGGTTGACACGACTCGATATATTAATTAAACGGGTTTAATTAAGACTAATTAATATTCAACACAAACCTAAAATAATATGACACAAACACGGCACAACATAATTACCACCATGTTTAAAGTGCCACAAAACCACATAGAATGGTATCGGAACTAAACTTGCAAAAAGCTATAAAAGAACTCTAAAATAAAGAAACGAAAGCTGTTTTTGTCTAGCAAATCAACATCTTTTTCAATTACTATCATCCAGTTTATTAGCCAAGAGTCTCTGCATTTGGTTCTCTTGTTTTTCTCTTAAATTACGTCTTGTGTCAGCCTTTAATCTTAAAAGACAAAAAGCTTTTTCAGCTAAAGCTTAGTAAAATCCATGGAAATAGCAATCACCCATCTACGTATTTCCTTTATGTTCACTCATTGTGGTCCTCAGTCCTCTTCTTCTTCCTCTCATTTGACATCCCAACTACTCCAATGTTACTCCTTCAATATCTTCATCACATCTAATTAAAGCTACTTTACAATATAAAATCCATCTTACACTCGTTACTAGTTTTCGTTCGTTTTTGTCCGAGAGCTCTCTAATTCTATTGGTAGGAATAGGATTATCTTTTTCCTTAGACGTGAAATAATATACCTAATCTCTTCTAAGGATGTAAGAAGGAATCATTATATTTCTGATGAGACTCAAACTCAAGTCATGTATTGATAATCCCACATTCACACCTTGAGACTTTAATGCTCTGAGACCCGCAAGAAACCCCGCACATTTTAAGCCGGGTCGGGTGAGGATTTTTGGGTTCCACCTTTGAGACCTACTATGTCTTCTCGTATTGGAGTCTTTTAAATAAAGATAATAGTAGACAGACCAAAAATAGGACGAAAAAGCTAAGACTAAAAGTTGTGATACTGATATAGTTAGTAAAATTTTAATTTTAAAGGGGTAAAATCGAGATTAAAAGTATTCATGTCAGCCTCACATCATTTGATCATATTTTAGGAGTTCACTCTAGCATTATCCTCCGGATAATCTTACTTCGTATCTATGATTGGATCACCTTCTTTATATCTCCACAAACAGTAATATTATATAAACTTAAAAATTAGACTTGATAATCACAACCATTGAATAAGTAGTGAATTCTAATAAATGTTGGGATTCACTGTGAAATTAATAACTGTAATTATAAAGCCTATTTTTTAAATCTATGTAATATTGCTCCTCCACAAAAAGCTCCATCCAATAAGGTTATGATTTTCGAAAAATTAATAGCAAATTATACCTTGAGTTGTTCATGATTTTCGGAAAATTATTGAAAATAAAAACCATATGGAAACAGATATTTCCAAAGTGTAATTGGTTGCATAATGTTTTTTGAACAGCAAGAATGGTCTTCTTATAGAGAGACATTGTTCTTTGGGATGAGACCATGAAAGATTTATCATTCATAAATACCTTAATTTCGGCTAAGATGACTTACTTTTAACCAGACTGAGAAGAAAATTAATCGAGATGCACATAAACTGGTCTGAACACCCGTGACCGTTGAAAAAAGAGAGAGAAAGAGAGAGACATCGTGTGCTCTACTTCTACCTTAGTCCTGATTGCAGGGAATTGCTACACACATATCTTATTTTATGTGATTGAAGCATAGTTATCGGCATCAAAATCATAAAAGAGGGAAGAAGACAATTAAGGTGATGTTGGAAAAGCAAAAAGATAGAGAGAAATGACTCGGCCTTTCATGTTCAAAGCTTTTGAAAATTCAATATAAACACAAAGTGGTGGGACATTCAAGAGATGGAGGAGAGAGAGAGAGAGAGAGAGCTGTAAAGGGAAAGGAAAGAGAATTGTCACTAACCTGTTTTGATAATAATTTCAGTGGAAAGTAGAACATGTGCTGTAATCGGAAGATAAATGTGGGGACAAAGTAGACAAGACAGAATAATGTGGCCTCCACCACCATTTCCATTAAAAGAACCCTAACTTTTTCCCCTCAAATTTGAGATAGGTACAGGATACAAACCTAACTTATTATACTTTGGCTAAAAAAAGATTTTATGAAACATAATTGTTTATGCTTATCAATAATAGTGTTTGTGTGCGATACGATAATTGTGATTAGAGAAGCACCATGGTGAAATACCGAAAAAATCCATCCATACACCTCGAGGTCATCCCTTGAACACCTGGCATGCAACTTGTTAACCCAGAAGGAATCATGTTCGACTAAGACTTGAATCATGAACCCATCGTGAAACGATATTAAAACTGAAGGACCCGTCAAACCCGTTAAATAAAAGAATCGACACAAATCTAACGAAACAGCACACAAACTCGAGTATGCACGATTTTAAAACACGACCCACTGACCTCCAACCATACAAATTACACCATCACCTTTGCTACAGAAGTGTTTTGTGTGGTGATTAGCAGAAGGATGGGGTAGTTTATCCACTGAATAAGTCATTATTATGTGGGAAAATGAGAGACATTGAGGGTTTGGTTAAAAATGATTTTCTGAAATGTAGAAAAGCAGACATATAAAGAAAGTGTAGGGCCAGAAAATGAGTGACTGGGGCTAGTGATTGAGAGAGTGTGAAAAAGGGTAGGCTAGTAGTGGCCTTCAATCATGTAAGGGCTTCACGAGCTCTTCTTCTTCATCATTGTTGTGCCCATTTTTGCATGTATATATTTGCTTTCCAATTATGGGTCAAAGGTTTAAAACTCAAGTACACGTTTTCTCATCATATGGTGTGTCTATAAGCCAGCCAGCTACCGACAAAACAACCACAGCGTCTCACACCGACGAAAAACAAGGGCTGTATTGGCAAAGACAATGCACTAGTTTCATAGCTATGAGTGATAAATGGGTCCTCAAAGGAACTGAGAAAGTTGGGCCGAGCATTACTTTCTCTCTTTTCTATCTTTATAAAGACGGACGGGTAAGGGAATAGTTTCATACTCATCTGGCATATGGGCCATTACATTGGGCTGGCCAAATACTAACGTGACTGGGCTCTGACGGAAGATTTTTGGATGTGTAGCAGGCTCTGAGCATAGACAGAGTGGGCTGATCCAAGATGAATCTTACCCAAAAACGGCATCAGTATAATAGTAAGATACAACAGCAACCTAAAAAAGTCATTATGTTGGAGTTGAATCGTATATTTTCGCATTTGTTATAACTTGACGAAAAGTTATTCACTAGCCTTGAAAATGTCCATTCAGAGCCTTATTCCATCATACAAAAAGTTGTTTAAAACAATCACTTCAATAACATTCCCAGGCCCAGTTAAACCCCCCTTCCCCCCCCCCCCCCAAAAAAAAAAAAAAAGAAAAAAAGAAAAAAAAGAGAGGGAGAGAGCTTACTTTTCTTTTGGTGATCACAAAGAAAACCAACCTGAAAGGGAAAAAAACACTTAACGCGGTGTGTAGTTCGAGAATGCAAGTGTAGAGTATAAAGAATAATGTTACTTAAATCTAATTTCTTAACCTAATTAATCACAACAATTGGATTAACAATTAACCCCATATCCGTTTCCAACCTAATGAATGCAATGGATTAAATCAACAAATTAATTTAAAATAGAATTATTAGAGTATAAATACAAACCACCAGTTTTTCTAATCCTTTTGATAAATTGAAGTTATTACCTCTATCACAAAAACAAAAAAACAAGAAAATAGGAGAAATGAACACTTGCATTTGAGCACTTCATTGATCAATCAGGCAACTGTATTTGAATGTTAGGCACTCTAAAGAAATTAATATTGGGACAAATATTTTCATTTATTAAAATGAACTTCACCTGAACCTGTAGAAACATAAAGTAGACCCTCTTTTTATTTTTATTTTTTTTTTTGCATTTTTTTTGGACAACATACATCAAACCATTATGTGTGCTACATAAATCCGAGTAAGAAACTCACTTCCATCTAGTTTTGATACTACAGAGACCCTACCACTTATTTCCAGGAGCTGTGATATTGAAGAACATTTCGGAGAAGACCATGTGATTGTCACCTACTCATTTTCTTATAAAGGAAATCCCCTTCTCAATGCTTGCATCTAACTCTTTCTTTGCCTTCTCTAACCCAGCCCTGTTGATAATATCATGGCATGCTTCATAACTATATTTTGTACAAATAAGAACATAGATCGAAAGATAAAAGATAAAATTGACCTTTCATATTCATTCAAGGGACCAAGTGGGTATATCTCCTCAACTCCATTACGGCCAAGCCGTACCTTGGATGCAAAGTAAGGAAGTTCAGTCACCTGCAAAAGACACCACTTGGTTATTTTACAAAATCATTAGGTATGGGACCAGACAGATCAAAAGATGATTTGTGGAAAATCAGACTCTTGGTGGCATGCCTGAGAAGCCACGAAAGCACATTGAACAATGCCGGCATCTCCTCTCAAGCCACGCAAGCATGTATCAGCAAATTTAACAGCAGCATATGCCTGTATTAATCATGTACTGTTACAAACTTATGACATGTGGCAATAACAGCTATAATTACAACAAAAAGGATAAGAGTAACATGGCTGACCATGGACAGAGTTGCTGATCCTGACCCAGCTTTTGCCTGCAACAGGGGCGAGCAACTTCAATTCACCATAATCGAATAGGTAAAAATTTAAATGAAATGAAATAAAACCGCATTTTAGATAGGTAGTCATCCATCTAAAATGAATGCCTGCGTATATTGGACATTTTTCTATCAACAGAAAAATAAATATAAACCACAGTCACATTCAAGCTTAGAATGTATCTAAATGACTAAAATCATCACCACCTTCCAGTAAACTAGATCCCATGAATTCATAGGCAATAAAGATGCAGTGTTTTGTCCCCTAGTACCCTTAAGTGAATGACATATGTGGATGACAATAGACTACGTTTTGACTGATCTCATCACTTCTATTTATCAGAATTAGCCTATTAATACCATGGATAAAAGGCTGCAGTTTTTTTGTCAATAGTCCAGAAAAAAAAAATTACCATTAGTAACCATTACAGACATTTGGTTCTGGTTTTAAGAAAATCATGTCGACACCGTCCACTCTTCATGGCACATCTAAACAGTATCACCTCTAATTCTACTCAAACACTTAAGCCCTCCAGTGGTCGTTTACAAGCATGAGTGAACATAATGGCACATCTAAATGCTGCATCATGCAGCTTTTCTTCAATCCAACACCGATGACTGTCAACAATTGATATGAGTTTGCCGTGCACCTAATCAAATCATCTTAACCGTTCAACAGTGCAATAATATGATCATTGCCCTAAAGGGATCTGTTCAAGCCATATGACTGGCATTAAAGATAAATATGAGATGAGAAAAACATATGCTGAAGTTCTATTTCCCACTATGCTCAAAATAGCACAACATTACATATAATAGTCTGACCAAGTCATTGGCTTCGGGAAAAAGGAAAAAAATAAAGAAAATCCATACAGGTGTTGGTGATCCATGTCAAATTTGCTACTTTATAAGCCCCCCCGAATAAGACAAAGTCAAACACACCTTCTATGCTTTATCAATCTAGCAAACAGACAGAAGGTACTTGGAACAGTGTCAGCCATTCAACAAACAACACAAACTATCTCTTCTTACCTCAACAACTTCAGTTCCACCATTCTGAATGCGAGATGTCAGATAGTCAGTTTCCTCAGAGGTGAAAGAACATGGAGGTTTAACCTGTGCAACATGCGAACAAATGATTGAGATGTTGAGGGTGTACTATAATTAGAGCCTAACTGTAATAGAAATCCATGATTCAGAAAACAAATTCTCTGGACCTGTGACAAAAGAGGTAAAATCGTAACCCCAGCATGACCCCCTACAACCGGAACATCAACTTCCCTAGGATCAAGCCCCAAAACTTCAGCCTTCAAAACATCAAACAGATAAGTTAATGCCATGTGTGAGATCAAATTGTACCAAGTAACATTACACGACAAGCCAATAAGGATACATAGTGCAACCCCATCATGAAATCTATCCATTCTTTATGGTTCCTCTTGCATTCAACAATGTTTAGGACTACAGTCCAAACCATACACCTCTCCACAGCTTAAGTCACAACAATAGACTTCAAGTACCAAGGTCTATAGGTCTATGGTCTCTTCTGTGATAATTTGAAAAACGTAATCCTTCTCTTCATTTTTTAGTGCATGTTGTAGTGGACATCATTTCTGGCAATGTGGATGGCGTAGAAAAGGGTCATGCCCAGCCCATAGTGGGTGGAAACAGTGACACAGAAGCAGAGATACCTTTGCTACTTCACACTTGATATAGGTAAGGAAACTACTCCCTGATTTATCTTAATAATATTCACCTAGACAAACACATTTACATTTCCACGAAATTTCTGAAGAAAAAATAAAGTAGCCATTAGAAACATAGATGGTCTATCAGTATATCATTACTATTATACAACTGAGAGAGAGAGAGAGAAAGAGAGAGAGAGAATTGCACCATCAAGTGGCGAGCTGGCTAACAATGAATCATGATGCAAATTTTCGGTTTAGACTTTATTATCAAAAAAATTGGAAGACAAAGCAAAATTACCAATCCATGCATACCACAAAAGTATTGGCTCTAACAACATCAAGCATTGTGACTCCCAAAAGCCGCCTTGGATCATAGGTGCCAGCTTTTTTGAAAACCTCTGCTGCAATAGGAACGGTAGAGTTCACAGGATTGCTAATCAAGTTGACAATGGCATTTGGACAGCACTTGGCAACTCCTTCGCATAGGGTCTTAACGATCCCTGCATTGATCTTGAATAAATCATCTCTTGTCATTCCCGGTTTCCTTGGAACACCAGCGGGAATGATTACAAGGTCCATTCCAGTAAGGGCATCCTCCAATTGTTGTTGCCCTAGAAAACCGCGCACCTAGACATGCAAAGATATAAATTAGTTCTACATGCCAACTTTAAGGATAACCTGAACATATTACCTTCAAAATAAAACTTTGTTTTCCTTGGATTATTTGCGGAAAATGCACACGAAGAAAAGGGCATCATTTAGACTTTTACGCCAAGTGTTGTTTTTTAATTAATTCAAAATGGAGTAAAGTTAGGCCCAATAAAAGTGAGATTTTGCTTTTCTGGGCTCCAGTATTCCATTTATTAATATTTCCCTCTTCTCCATTGTGTATTTTAACTTCAAGTATCTGGTCAAATTTGGAGATAGAAATCAAAACTTTGTTGCAATTGCATTGTTTCAAAATGATGTCGAAACATTGTCACATGTGCCTTTTTTCTTCTGCTTCGCTTTTTTTTATTTTAGAGTTTTGTTCCAAACATTTTTCATTTGTAGTAGTTATGTTGTTTGGGTTTGTCTAGAGTGAAAACATAACCCAAATTATGGTAACAATCTCACCGATTGATTTTCCCCCCTTCACCATTTGTTTCATGTCTTCGGCAACTGAAGGAAACATTAAAGTTCCATGATGATCATTTGAAACAGATTCTTCTGCCTGTAGCTATCCACCCAGTGGATAATGGAACTATGTTCCATATGTACAAGAGTCCATGTGATTCACTGACAAACCACTAGGGGTCTGGGTGGTGCAAGTAACCCTAAACTTTATTTATTTTACATTCCTAAATTGTTTTCATTCACTACCACTTTGAGACAATGTTATCATGACTATCATCTTACCACAGTAAATTCACTAACTGACCATGAACACACGTACATCCTTATTAGGACTACACTTTATTGGATGGAACCAAAATAATTACAGAATGCAAGTCAGAATCAAGACGATTAGGAATTACAGTGGAAAGGAGGATGAAGAGCAAGTAAAGTTACCACAGCACCAGTGTCCATGTGACTAATATCTGCTGTCACCCCAGGAGTATTGACGACATCATAGAGATGAAGAACCGAAACCAGCGGATTCATCTTCATCAGCATAGCAAGAGGCTGACCTATGCCTCCTGCAGCACCCAAAATAGCAACTTTGAATCCCGGGGATCCACCTTTCGCCCGGCAATTCGTTCTTTCTAATCTGAAGCTTCCCTCCATCTACCAGTTAACATTTCATATCCATTGTCAACCACATTCAAAGACCAAAAAACAATCTCTAATTTGAATAAAAAAGGTAACTTAAGCCGGGGGAGGAAGATAGAACACCTATTTCATTCATATTTAAGCCTATACCACTAAATCTATGGCCAGCAATTAATCAAAATAGCTCTATGTCAAATCAAGCTATGATTATTGAGAAACATAAAGTGCAAAAAGGAGATAACTTTCGATTAACACCATGACAACAATCTCAATTTTCCACTTGCTTGCTGAGAAAATACAGGAAGAGAACTAGAATCAAATATTTCAATCTGTGACTTAAATTAAACAAGACCTCAAGAAAACAAAGTAATCAAGTCAACGAACCCTGGTAAATCACTGTTTTCCCGCCAACCAAAAGGGTAAAAACCCAAAGAACTAAAGAAAATCAAAGAGCAGAATCGGAATAAAGAAGTGAATACCTGGGGATTAGGAGGATTAAGGTGAGCAGAGATTCTGGCAATGCGTTGATTGGCATCAGTACTCGGCTGCATATTTTTCTTCACAACGCTGTTGTGATTTGATCCGAGAGAGAGAGAGAGACGATGAAGAAGGTGTCGATGTGAAGTGCTGTACGATTACGAATAAATACGAAGAGAGGAGAGTAGCGGTTTGAGGTTGAAGATGAGGGCAGAGCCTAAATTGGGAAGTGTGACGAAAATTGATTTGCGAAACTTATCCTAACGACCCATGAAAAATGGACTGCGTGCCCTTCGTAAATTTATTGCCGACTTTAATTTTCACAAACTTACAATTCATCGGCCTCAAATCAATCATATGTTTTTAGTTTATGATTGACTGATAAAAAATTTAATTAATAATAAAAAATAAAAAAGCTGTCGTGGTAATGTAGTGATATTTTTTGTCCTCTTATTTTTATTTATATTTACATATAAGTTTTACTCATGGTTAGCACTATATTTTTATCTTATTTATAATATTATTATATTTTTTTACTATACTACTTGTTACGGCACTTTTTTTTTTTTTTTTTCAATAATATGACTTAAAATGTAAAATATGTGACTTCCACTCAATATATATACTAAAAAATGGGAAGATTTTAACTATTTTTTTAGTTCAATAGTTAAGGATATTCAAGTTAATTTACGCGTACTTTGACTAATCACTTCTCTATTCATGTTGTAATTAATCTCCTCTCTGATTCAATTAAAGATAAGTTATTCACACCGAAATTAGAGTATTTTTAAGGGATAATTTTTTTATGATTTGACCTTAAAAGGTTGTTAAAATTTAAATTCAAAACATCTGAATTTACCGCTCATTCTTACTTTTTTCGTAGTGTTTTAACACTTTTCACCTTCCTTAAAGTAGGAGAACGAAAAAATAGAAAAAAAAAAAAAAAAAAGAGAGAACGAAAAAACATATTTTTTGAAAGTACTTAAGTTTGGCCCATGTGCGATTTTCTAAGTCAGAATTTTAAGAGTGATCATCTAAGCCCAAAGGCGTGTAATGGCCCAACTGACTGAGGCCCCATAGGAGGGAGTCTTTACTCTTTAGGCTCAGACAAGTTTGGAGTATTTCACTGATACTATTTAATATTTTAAGCATTTCATAAAAATAAACTAAAATTTTAAGTTGTAAATCACCTACTTATCACTTAGTACTGAAAATATTAGAATTTTATCAATTTCTCATAATAGACAATTATACCCTCACCACCATTGTATCATCACCACCACCACTATTGTACCATCTCCACCATCGCTATCATAACCACCACCTTCATTGTGCGACCATCACTACTACCATCATTGCAGTCATCACTATCATTGTGACACCGCTACCACCACCATTGTGTCACCGCCACCACCACTACTATTATGTCATTGTCATCACCACCACTGTCACCATTACCACCACTACCATTGTCGCTGCCACCATCACCACTACCGTCACTACCATTGTGTCGTCACCACTGCAATCCTAGTGTTGTTGCACCATCACCAACACTATCACCACCACCACCATTGTACCACTATCATCACCACCACCACCACCACCACCATTGTGCCACCGCCACCACTACCACCATTATTACCATCACCATTGTCGGCACCACTATTGTGTCGCCGCTATCACCACTACCATTATGTCATTGTCGCCACCATTACTGTCACCGCTACCACCATCACTACTGTCGTCGTCGCCACTACCATTGTCTCGTCGCCACCACAATCATAGTGTTGTCGCCACCATCACCATCACCATCACCACCATTACCGCCACCACTTACACCATCATTGTGTCGTCGTCACCACCACTACCATTATGTCACCGCCGCCACCACCATTGTGCCACCACCACTGCCACCATTGTGTTGCCGTCACCATCACCATTACCATTATCACCGCCACCACCATCACCATCACCACTATTGCCGCCACCACCTCCACCATCATTGTGTCGCCGTCACCACCACTACTATTATGTCACTACCACCACCATCATTGTGTCACCACCACTATCACCATTGTGTCATCGCTACCACCACTACCACTGTCACTGTCACTGTCACCGTCACCACCACCACCACCACCACTACCACCATCATCATTGTGCAATCGCCACCACCACTACCAATGTCATTGCCACCACCATTGTCACCACCACCATAGTGTTGCAGCCACCACCACCATCACCACTATCGTCGCTGCTGTCACCACTACTATTGTGTCACCGCCACCATTGTCGTCATCGCCACCATTATTGTGTTGCCGCCACCACTACCACCACTATTGTGATAGTGGTGATAGGAATAAGACAGTTACAGAGAGATAATTAAAAAAAATGGTAAAATTAGAATAATAATAATTTTCAGACCTCAACTCTTTATATTTGTCAAACAGTTTGATTAAATTCAATACTTAAATTTCGGTTGATACCAAACAGTCTACAAATTAAAAAATTCAGCATTCAACACTTAAAATTCAGTATTTAGTTTTCAGTATTCAGCTTTCAGCTTTATCAAACACCACCTTAGTTTCTATTTTGAAAGTCGATAAGAAAAGAATTTTTTGTGAGTCGGTACTTAATTTATCACTTAATTATGAAAAAATGGTCAATACAAAATGTTTTGTATATAATTTTTTTTTTTTTTTTTTGATGACAGAAATACCCACCAAGTAACAATTACCTAGCACAAATAGCTGATAAGAAAATTACCATAAATCATGCAACAATCTCATTAAATTCAACAACTGTTATATTCTTTAGAACAAATTTTTTTTTTCAATTTTCAACCAAAAAAAAAACACACATACACACACTTCAATTATTGACAAAAAAGTTGTGAAATTATATTTATTGATTCATACACAATCTAAATAGTATACATTATATATATGTATATATATATATATATATATATATATATATATATATTGCTTCTAATGAATGACAGTGTTATATCACAGTTTACTATTTTAAAGTGACACTGTTGGTAGATTTGAGAACAATCAAAGCGGTTTAATATTAAAAAAAATATATAAAAAAATGAATTTCAAAATCTGGGCCAAACCATTAAGGTATATTCCATGTGATGTAATTCTGAATTTCAAATATGTTCAATCTCTTAAAATATGAAACCATTAATATAATAAATCAAATTCCATAAAAAATGGGATTGTCAAACTAACAGGCCTTCAAACAAGGAAAAATGTATTTTAGTGAAAAAAAATATTTGAAAATCTGACAATTAATACCTAATTATAATACATTTCAAGCCAAAAGTACTTATTTACAAAAAAAAATTAATCAAGATATTTTATTACAATTAAGTAATGTAAAAGTTACATGCTCACAATTTTCCGATAAGAAAGGTTAAATGACCTGATTTCCTAAGCTTTGAGTTTTTCGTCTGTTACAAATATTTTGCATTAATAATAATACCTTCTCCCTAAAAATTTTTGCTTTGTTCCATGAAAAATTGATTGGATTCATAATATCAGATAATGAATGAAAAAATGACACATATGCATTTTATATTAAATGTTATTCACTATAAAACTCATTTCTAATAAAATTGAGAGTCTTATTAGACCATATGCAATAATATCTTTATTTTCACCCAATTCTATATTTTAAAGAGTTAATTATCAAAAAAATAGTCTAATTTGATTTTTTACCTTTGAAGAGTCACATTCAATCTCTACTCTATAATTAATAAATGAAAAGATAACACATATACACATTTTATTAAATATTTTGACTATAGATGCTATTTTGATACTGATGGGACATTTTGTGAGAACTTTACAATAACGACACGTGTCCTCGGAACCAGGGTACTCCCGATTGCTAGGGAGATGACACGTGGTCTCGGCATCAATGAGCACTCCACTTACTCCACGGCGACACGTGTCCTCGGCACCAAAGGATTTCGGTGTTCCACCCGGCGACACGTGTCCTCGGCTATAAGACTTCTCAGGACGAGGGTTCTGACTACGTGTCCTCGGCTCCAAGTTGCCCTCCTCCGCCTGACTCCGTGGCGCCGATCCATCCTCGTTTCAAAAGGCTCCTTGATGGGAGGACGATATCTCGGTACCAGGGGATGCCCCGACGCCATCAACTTGTTGGAAAGGGTCAAGTCATGAATCATTAGTTCACTCTTCCCATTAAATCAGAAAGACAGAGTGAACAGGACTGGCAACCAATAGGGTATAAACACGTGGCGTTGTGAACAGAGTTGTACACAGCTTTACAGAAGGGTCCCAGCCACTGTGCGGCTATGTAAGGGATCATTTAATGAATTCTCAGAATGATGAGACATCCATAATGACTGATGGAGCCCGGAAAGGGGCGCATTAAATGCGTCAAAGGCCAGACATTTAATGTTATTACATAGAAGCAAGAGCATTAAGTGCTCGGGCGCCAAGGGAAGAGATCATTGATTGTTCGGGGTGCCGAGCATTAAAGAATCGGCAGTCATCTCTGCAAAAGAAAGAAAGTGCTTCCCCATGACTGGCACAGCCTACTATTCACTAGCCTGTAATGATTACTACCAATAAAGGTATAAATAGCCCTCTAAAAAGCCAGGCAAAGGTACGCAAAACACAAGATACAAAGAAAAAAGCATTACACTGTGCTCTCCATATTCCCTCTCTCAAAATCGAACTGACTTAACCGTCGGAGGGGATACGCCGGAGACACTCCGGCGCCCTTCTAACCCTTCTTTTTGTTTCCAAGACCCGCCGGAATATACCATTGCCTGTTGGAATCGAATCAACTACCCCGGAGAGGACCCACTGTTGACCACACAAGTTCTCTTTGCTCACTTCACGCCTCCCTCTTTATCACGAGGACTTGACGTCGGAGATAAATACGAGTTCACCTGTGTCCTGTTTCTACTCATACATCTATTGTGCAAAAATCGGTACGCACAATCTGGCGCCGTCTGTGGGAAAGATCATACTTCCCGAGGAGCAGTGACCATGGTGAATACTCGTCAAAAGGGAAAGAGCACTCAGCAAAAGAACGTCGAGTTCACAGCCTCCTCCATGTCAAGAACAAAGGATCGCGTGGAAAGCGTGAATAGAGGGTGTTCCGTTCACTCAAAAGAACGGACCCACCAAACCAACATGGGTGTTGGATCTAAGAAATCTGCCCCGTTGGCACGACAACTTGCCGAGGTGATTGAGGACCAGTTCGGGGATCGCCTGAGACAGTTGGAAGAGGACAACGTCAATGTCCTAAACCGACTTAACGAGGTTACACTCCCCAGCGGAGGATCTCGGAACCAGCGGCGACCACTCGAGCCCCCCGTCAAGGAATTAGGGGCCCAAGATCTAAGGAACCGCCTCAGTAGCGGATCGAACAAATCCAGGGCTCCGAAGCGCCCGAGGGCCAGGGAGGAGCTTCCGGAGGTCCCAGCCAAGAAGACAAGGTCATTGGCGTGGAACGATCTCCGTCGGAGACTCTCTGGGCGAGGGGGCGTGGATGAGTCCGAGGAGGGGTCTACCCTCTCCGTGAGAAACAACAGGCCCGGGTGTACCATCAGGCCCCGAGATGAGCAAGAGGCCAGACCCTGACACCAAGGGGACCTCCGAACGCAGTTGAACTCCACCAGGAGGGACAAAGCCGCGTTAGAAGACGATACGGATGACGAGGTCATTCAGTCACCCTTCACTAAGGGTATCGCGGATATGGAAGTATCGAAGAAATTTGTTGTGCCGAGGTTCAAAGTTTATGATGGGCGATCGGATCCCGAGGCTCATTTAAGGCAGTATAAGCAAATGATGTCTCTCTATCACTCGGACCACCGATTATTGTGTCGGGTGTTCTCAATGAGTCTGGGCTACTCCGCCATGAAATGGTTCGAAACCCTTCCACCCAGCAGTATAGGGTCTTGGAAGGAATTAACTAAGCAGTTCTTGGCCTGATTCATTACAGGGAGTAAGCGCCCTAAAGACGTTGGATCATTGCTGACTCTGAGACGAAGAGAAGGAGAGACACTCCGCCAGTACGCCACCCGCTACTGGGAGGAAGTAAATGAAGTGGAGGGTTGTTCTGAGGTCATGGCAGCTGCCTCCTTTAGACTTGGCCTCTCACGGGACACCGACCTCTATAGATCCCTGACGAAGAAAACACCCGCAGATATGGGGGAGCTGATGGTCCGAATCAATAAATACTCCAGAGTAGAAGACGAAATGCTGGGGGGCAAAGGAAAATTCTTGACTCCAAGAAAGAAGGAAATCAAGAAAGGAGATCTCCCCCGGAAGGGATTAATGCCCTCGCCCGGCAGCTCCTTCAAAGGGACCCATACCGTGTTCAAGGAGCCAATCTACAGGCTACTCAACAGGATCAGGAGGGAGCCCTTCTTTAAATGGTCACCTAAAATGTTGGGTGATCCATCCACTAGAAATCAGAAGGTAAGGTGCTCGTACCACCAGGATGTGGGACATCTCACCGAGGATTGCAGGGTTTACAAGTCTTTTCTGGAAAAGTTAGTGCAAGAGGGACACCTAAAGGAATACATTGAGGAAGCGGCGCCAAAGGAGGCCCGCGTCACCAATGGACAAGCAAACGTCCAAGGCAATGTCATTGACGTCATCCACGTCTGCCCCACTGATCGACCGACATCCAATACCCTCAGGTCTGACTTGAAGAGGGTGACTTTCACGAGGAAGGTGGATGAAGGGAAAGGGGACCGGCTCGGTAAGAGAATCCGGACAGGTAACGAGGATATTACATTCTCCAACGCCGACTTGACGGGCGTTGTCCTCCCTCACGAAGATGCCTTGATCCTCACCCTGAAAATTGGTAACTTTGATGTTAAAAGGGTCTTGGTGGACTCCGGGAGTTTTTCCGAGGTAATGTACTACGAGGTCCTGAAGCGTATGGGGCTTGGCCCCCAGGATCTCGTCAAGGTGGACACGCCCCTCGTCGGGTTTAATGGCTCATATGCTCTACCTTTAGGAAAGATCACGTTACCAGTCGTCACGGGGCCGGTTACAACAAACACGGAATTTGTGGTGATAGACTCTGATTCGCCTTACAACATAATCATGGGGCGTGCCTGGCTACATGCGCTGGGGGCAGTGCATTCCACCTACCACCAGAAGTTGAAGTTCCCTACTCCGGAGGGAGTAAGAGAGATTCGCGGTGATCAGGCATCCGCGAAGACGTGTTTTTACACCGCGGTGAAGGCAGGAGTCGCCTCCAAAGAAAAGGAACGGCCCCCAGAGGAGTTGCTAAATAAATAGCAATTACAGTCCGGGCGACTTGGGGTTGATGAGCCACGGGTTGACCCGGCGGACAGGTCCATGGAGGATCTCCTGAAGGTGCTTCTGGTGGAAGGAGACGAGGAAAGGTATTTCCTGATTGGTTCCGCCATGCCCATAGTTGAACAGAGGGAGATGACTGATTTTCTGAGAAGAAATACAGACGTGTTTGCTTGGGATTCCATGGAGATGAAGGGGATAAGCCCCAACGTTATCACTCACAAGCTCCATTTCGACCCCACCCACAAGCCAGTAAAGCAAAAGCCTCGACGTACGGCTCCTCATCATGCCCAAGCTGTGAATGATGAGGTGGAGAGGCTCTTGGAAGCCGACGCCATCCGGGAAGTTCAATTCCCGGAATGGCTGTCCAACACCGTTTGTGCAAAGAAGAAAGGTGGAAAATGGCGCGTATGCGTAGACTTCACGGATTTGAACAAAGCTTGTCCAAAGGATGACTTCCCACTCCCGAAGGTAGATCAACTGGTGGACGTCACGGCAGGACACCAACGCATGGCCTTCCTGGACGCCAGAGCTGGATACCATCAGATTCCTCTCCATCTGTCCGATCAAGAGAAGACTGCGTTTATTACCCCCCGGGGAGTCTACTGTTACAAGGTCATGCTTTTTGGCCTGAAGAATGCTGGGGCCACATATCAGAGACTTATGAATCGAATGTTCAAAAGACAGATAGGAGACACAATGGAAGTTTACGTCGACGACATGCTAGTAAAGAGTCGAAGGAAGGATGACCACATCAGGGACTTGGAGGACACCTTCTCCACCCTTCGGGAGTATGGTTTAAAGTTAAACGTGGCAAAGTGCGTCTTTGGGGTTGGGTCCGGGAAGTTCCTAGGATATTTGGTAAGCCGGCGAGGGGTCGAAGCCAACCCGGAGCAAATACAAGCCATCCTGGACGTCCGAAGCCCCCGGACGGTTCGGGAAGTCCAAAGGCTCACTGGAATGCTAGCCGCGCTAAATCGATTTATCTCTCGGTCGTCAGACAAGTGTAAGCCCTTCTTCGATGCTATCAGGAGATCCGGGAAGGGGACCTGGAACAATAGATGTGGAGAGGCGCTCGAAGGGATCAAGGAGTACCTCAGGTTTCTCCCAACCCTGTCCGTCCCGGCGCCAGGGGAAATGTTATTCCTCTATTTGGCAGTATCAGAATTCGCAGTTAGCGGGGTGCTGGTTCATGAGCATGAACATGAGCAGAAGCCAGTATACTACATAAGCAAAGCCTTGTTGGATGCGGAGACAAGGTATTTGCCATTGGAGAAGTTGGCATTAGCATTAATCACAGCCGCGAGGAAGTTAAGGCATTATTTCCAAGCACACCCGATCACGGTCCGCACAGATCAACCTCTGAAGGCTATTCTGAGGAAAGTCGACCTTTCAGGAAGAGTAGCTAAATGGGTGGTGGAGATGGGGGAACATGATATCCGCTATGAACCTCGTACTGCCATAAAGGGGCAGGTATTGGCGGATTTCATAGCAGAGTTCTCCAAGGAGAGGCCTCCTCTTCCCCCGGAAGGACCTCCTTGCGCTGTCGAACAGTCTTCGTCTCCATCCCAAGAGCCTCCCTGGAATCTCTTCGTGGACGGATCCTCCAACAACAAGGGTTCCGGCATCGGGGTGTTATTGGTCTCCCCGGAGGGAGTGGTCACCGAGCAAGCTATCCGCCTGGGATTCAAGGCATCCAATAATGAAGCAGAATACGAGGCTCTCATTTTTGGGCTCAAACTCGCCGATGTTGCAGGAGCAACAGGACTGGTGGTCCATTGTGATTCCATGCTAGTGGTCAATCAGGTCAACGGGGAGTTCGAGGCAAGGGACCCTAGGATGAAGGCCTACTGTCATGAGGCCATGACTTTGTTCCGCAAATTCGAGGGAAGAGAAATCAGGCAGATACCCCGGGACGAGAACGCCCATGCCGACGCCTTGGCATGTCTGGCCTCGGCATTGGACTCCACCACAACGCGAAGGATCACTGTGGAGTACCTTCCTAGCCCCACCATAGATCCAGTTCCCTGTGTGGCCGTTATTCAGCAAGAAGGGAGGCCCTCTAGCTGGATGGATCCACTACTTGGGTTCCTCCTCTCGGAGATACTCCCCGAGTGTGCAAAGGAGGCCAGGAAGATAAAGGTAAGAGCCCCAAGGTTCTGGGCTTCTCCGGATCAGAAACTGTATCGAAAGTCGTTTTCCGGGCCGTATCTACTCTGCGTCCGGGAAGACGAAGTTGAACCACTCTTGTACGAGGTACATGAAGGCATATGTGAGGGGCACTCAGGAGGACGATCCATGGCCTACCGCATCATGTCGCAAGGGTATTGGTGGCCGCGAATGCAGAGGGACGCGCAAGCATACGTTCAAAGATGCGACCAATGTCAAAGGTTCGCCCCAGCTATTCGACAACCAGCCGGGGACTTGCACCCGTTAACTTGTCCCTGGCCGTTCGCCCAGTGGGGACTCGACTTGGTTGGACCCCTCCCTAGGGCCCCCGACAACAAGAAATTCCTAATAGTGGGAACTGACTACTTTACAAAGTGGGTCGAGGCTGAGCCTCTGACTCACATCAGAGACGTGGACACTAAGAAGTTTGTGTGGAAAAACATAGTTACAAGATTTGGGGTCCCCCGTGCCCTCGTGTCAGACAACGGGACCCAATTCAACAGCGGGCCCTTCAAGTCTTTTTGTGAGCACCTCAAGATCCGGAACTACTATTCCACTCCCGCATACCCTCAGGGGAACGGGCAAGCTGAGTCCTCAAACAAGGCCATCATCAACGGTATCAAGAAGAGGTTGGAAAGGGCCAAGGGAAAATGGGTGGAGGAGCTCCTCAACGTTCTTTGGGCCTACATGACCACTCCTCGAAGATCAACAGGGGAAACCCCATATGCCCTCGCATACGGGGTTGAGGCAGTCATCCCTCTAGAAGTAGGTCTTCCCACTATCAGGACACTCGCCTTCGACACAGGGGACAATGACCGCCAACTCGGCTTAGATGTGGACCTCGTGGAGGAAAAGAGAGAAGTGGCCGCCTTGAAGTTAGCCAAATACCAAGAGGGGGTGTCTAGGCTCTACAACAAAAGGGTCAAGTCTCGAGAATTCCGGGTAGGCGATCTTGTGCTCAGGAGGGTGGTGGCAAACACCCGGGATCCGGCGGATGGCAAGCTGGGACCCAATTGGGAGGGTCCGTACAAGGTCACGATGGTAGGAGGCTCAGGCTCATATGAATTGGAAGACATGGAAGGAAATGTTGTAAAAAGGCCTTGGAATGTAATGAATTTGAAGAAATATTATTTTTGACGTTCAGATCTCATGATAAATGTATTGCCTCGTAAAAGGCTTGACTCCGTAGAGGGCATGGCCCCGGGGGCGAGGTCTTAGACTCCCGCCTCCGAACAAGGAAGCGGGATCATGACTCTTAAAGACATGATCCATCGGGATCAAATGGCGAAGGGACCTGACTCCGCCTCCTCGGGACAACAGGTTAAAAAGATAAAGTTAACCAGAATGAGGAATATGTCAAGTTGTCACCCAGGCAACGGGAAACTAAATCCCGACGGGAAGGATCCCCCGACGTCCCCTACATGGCTATGGCGCTATCCCTATGGCCCTGGAATTCATAGGAGAAGTATATAAGAAAAAACATGTCAAAAATAAAGTTGATCTTTCATTTCCAAAAAGGGGCTTTGCGTCCCCCGAGCTACAAAAGATGGAAATAAAAAGTTACGAAACAAAGGGAAAAGCCTAGACTACGGTGTTGGTGGTCGTCACATCCCCACCGATGTTGCCCCCTATGTCCCCAAAGAGCTCGTCGATGCTGGCAGAGAGAGTGTCGGCAGCTGGGGCGTCGGCGGGACGCATCGTAGCAGAAGCAGGTGCAGGAGGATTGGCAGCCGTTTGCGCCGCGTTTGGCACTTGAACACCTTCTGCACCATCAGCAGTTGCTTCCCCCGAAACAGCCACTATCTCAGAAGAAGGGACGTAGACGTGCTCCTGGAAGAGTGGGGAGTTTCCAGGCACACCAGCTGCTGTCAGACCCGCATCCCAGCCAAGCTTGAAGAACTCTTTCTTCTGTTCCTCAAAAGCTACCAAGATGTCGTCGGCGCATTGATCAACGATCTCCTGCCGAGTCTTGTTAGCAGCTTCCAGCGCTGCCCGGACTTTGTCTAATTCCTGGGTAAGTGCAGAACAAGTCTGCTCTGACTCTGCCACCTTAGCCTCTGCCGCCGAAAGCTGCTTGGTGGATTCAGTGATTTTCTTTTCGGCATCAGCGAGGGCAGCATTGGTTTTGCCGAGTGTGCCCTTTGCCCCCTCGGCCTCCTTCAGGAGTGCAGCTATTTGGGCAGCTTGAGAAGACAATGTCTTGTCTCTCGCCACTACTTCTTCCTTGGCTGCAGCTAGGGCCGCCTGTGCCTCGCTTTTCTGCTTCTCCATGTCCTGAAGCACGTCCCTCTGAGAGTAGAAGCGATCGGCAATGACAGAGACTTGTTGGGCAGTCTGCAAGAAAGCCGGAGGGTCAGCAAAGTAAATGAAGCTAGATAGTAAAAGAAAAAGGTTGTTTTAGACGCTGACCACCAACGAGTTCTGAATGATGTTACGAAGGAGTTGATTCAGTGACCGGCTTCGGTGCTCCTCCATGTCGCCATGGAAGAGGAGGGCCTCACTCACAGCATAGGCCACGTGAGGAGAGTTAATGATTGAGTCAGACTCTCGGATCGGCCTGCCTTCACGATCCTGAGCCCGAGGGCGCCACTCTGCTGCTTGAGTCGTTGGCGGAGTTGTGTCAGGAGCTGATGATGACGAAGGAGGAGCTGGAGTACCCCTACCCCGGCCTGTCCCGTCATGTTTTTGTTTTACTCTCCTTTCCTCCTCAGGTTGTGGGTCCCTCTCGCGGCCCCGGCCACGTCCCGACGACCTAGAAGGGGAAGGAGGTGGAGGAAGGTCAGTACGAGAAGTCCCCCTGGGTGGTGGAAGATGATTGATGGATGGAGTTCCTCTGGGTGGCGGGGGAGGAGGTTCATTCGAGCTAGACCCTCGGCCCCGACTGTCCTTAAGGGCGGCTCATTTTTTGATTAAGTTCAGGTCAAGGCGATATCCAGACATCGCGACCTCAAGGGCGTCCTCTGTGTTCAAGCTCTCAAGAACTTCAAAATTTGGCCAAGTCTCCCCCACCGACGTGCTGGGTTCGGTGGCAGTGGCAGCAGCAGGACCCCTTATCTCAACGACCTCATCTTCTTCCTCAGCAGCTACACCTTCGGCGACGCCCTCTACCTCGGCTTCAGGGGCCCTGTCGGGGTCGTTCTCCAAGTTTACCGCAGTAAGCTCTTCTTCCGCCAAGGGATCGAAGTTATAAGGTGTTTGAGAAAACTTCTTGTACCCCGGAGTGTAGTCAAGGAGAAGATGAGCAGCCCGGCCTAGGCCTCTAGTTCCCAAGAAGTTCCACACAAAGCTGATGTCGCCGATGTTCACTTGGTTCCGAGGAAGGGCCGCTGTCTCGGAGTCGGGGATCCCTATCAACAAAAATATCAACCAAAATAATCATTAGTCGTTGAGCAATAGACGAAAGGTCAACA
Organism: Ilex aquifolium; assembly: GCA_951799425.1. Lineage (NCBI taxonomy): Eukaryota > Viridiplantae > Streptophyta > Magnoliopsida > Aquifoliales > Aquifoliaceae > Ilex > Ilex aquifolium. Next base: position 5,426,431 of record OX637398.1, on the reverse strand, counting down.
GACGAAAGGTGGAAACATAAATGAGAAAAGGGCCGACGTATTCGTAGTCCTCCACTGCTTGGGGCACCACAAGTCAGCAGCATATTCCGGACCAAGCCCTTTCTCCCATTGACCGCCGAAGATAAGGAGGTCATCCTTGTACCCTTTATCGGAATTCGGGAGGTGGGTGACAAGGTATATGGTGGGGTCCCGAGCCTTGAGATAATACATTTGTTGAGGCATGACCCTCACCTGGGCGTAACAGAAGAAGATGTCGTCCAAACCAAGGTGCAGGTTGTGACACTCGTTCAAAGCAACCACACCCATAATGATTCTGAAAGTGTTGAGGCAACATTGCCCCGGGAAAAGCCGAAACCGCTGGAGGAAGCGGAGGAGGATAGGATGAAGAGGAAACCTAATCCCGCCCTCCATGATGGCCTTCGTATAGAAAGGCATCTCGGCTTCGGTGCCAACATTGGCCTTATGCTTATCTGGTTTGAACTTGTCTACCGTTACCTCGGGGGGGATAGAGTAATGGGTTTTAAAATTTACTATTCGTTGCCGACCCTCTATGGTGTACTTGCGAGGCCGAGAGGGACCAGCCTCGTCTGCCTCGGGGACCTTCTTTGGACGACGTTTGGGCATATCTCGGGGAAAGGGAGACCCTAAGGGGTGTTCTTTCTGGTGGATGGACTTACTGGGCTCAACAGGAGACAGGGCAACGAACGGGAAATGAACGGGCAAGGCCACTCTCAACACAGACAAGGAAGGAGAAGGCGACTAGTCGCCGAAAAAAACGAAGAAAATAAGAAAAAGGAAGCAAATGGTGCAAGGAAACTCACCGGAAAGAGGAAGGAAGATGGAGGCAGTGGCTACAGGTGGCCCTTATCTTCGAAAAAACCTCAAGAATGGAGGCAGAACAAGTCGATAGCAGTGGCTCCGGTGACTCTCCGGCGACGAATGGCTCCAGGGAAACTCTGGTTTTCAAAAAGGTGACCAGGCGGCAGTTAAGTATCGTTTATATATGGCCTGTCCCCATCATTGCGCACGATCTCCGAATGGGGGAATACGGCTGCAGAAGTGATGGAGTTGGTGAGCCCTTCCGCCTTCTCAAACGACGTGTGTCCTCTGCCGTACGAAGACCAAGGGCTAGGGGGCAGTTGATGGGACATTTTGTGAGAACCTTACAATAACGACACGTGTCCTCGGAACCAGGGTACTCTCGATTGCTAGGGAGACGACACGTGGCCTCGGCATCAATGAGCACTCCACTTACTCCACGGCGACACGTGTCCTCGGCACCAAAGGATTTCGGTGTTCCACCCGGCGACACGTGTCCTCGGCTATAAGACTTCTCAGGACGAGGGTTCTGACTACGTGTCCTCGGCTCCAAGTCGCCCTCCTCCGCCTGACTCCGTGGCGCCGATCCATCCTCGTTTCAAAAGGCTCCTTGATGGGAGGACGATATCTCGGCACCAGGGGATGCCCCGACGCCATCAACTTGTTGGAAAGGGTCAAGTCATGAATCATTAGTTCACTCTTCCCATTAAATCAGAAAGACAGAGTGAACAGGACTGGCAACCAATAGGGTATAAACACGTGGCGTTGTGAACAGAGTTGTACACAGCTTTACAGAAGGGTCCCAGCCACTGTGCGGCTATGTAAGGGATCATTTAATGAATTCCCAGAATGATGAGACATCCATAATGACTGATGGAGCCCGGAAAGGGGCGCATTAAATGCGTCAAAGGCCAGACATTTAATGTTATTACATAGAAGCAAGAGCATTAAGTGCTCGGGCGCCAAGGGAAGAGATCATTGATTGTTCGAGGTGCCGAGCATTAAAGAATCGGCAGTCATCTCTGCAAAAGAAAGAAAGTGCTTCCCCATGACTGGCACAGCCTACTATTCACTAGCCTGTAATGATTACTACCAATAAAGGTATAAATAGCCCTCTAAAAAGCCAGGCAAAGGTACGCAAAACACAAGATACAAAGAAAAAAGCATTACACTGTGCTCTCCATATTCCCTCTCTCAAAATCGAACTGACTTAACCGTCGGAGGGGATACGCCGGAGACACTCTGGCGCCCTTCTAACCCTTCTTTTTGTTTCCAGGACCCGCCGGAATATACCATTGCCTGTTGGAATCGAATCAACTACCCCGGAGAGGACCCGCTGTTGACCACACAAGTTCTCTTTGCTCACTTCACGCCTCCCTCTTTATCACGAGGACCTGACGTCAGAGATAAATACGAGTTCACCTGTGTCCTGTTTCTACTCATACATCTATTGTGCAAAAATCGGTACGCACAGATACTAGAATAGGGAATTTTATTGGAGTTATTTAAAAAAATTTCTTATTTATTTTAATTTTTCATCAAAGATGCTCTTTATTTTACAAAAATACTCTTTAAAATAAAATAAAAATGGTGGGTCAGTGCCATTAAATTCACGCCAATATTTGGTGGATTATGTGTATCTTGATTAATTATTTTTATAATTTGATCAAAAATAGATCATTTATTTTAAAATTAAAGTATTTATAAAGATATATTTTTCATAATTTAACTCTAAAAATTTATTAAAATTTAAATTTAAAACATCTCAATTTATATCACGTTCTATTATCACTGGAATTCCTTTCGCAATTGTCCCCTTTCCTTTCGGCAACAAAATTTTGCTGAGAACCATCCAAGACAAGGCAGAAAGCGACTGAATTTCTAGAAATGTTGTGATTCAAAGGGCTCAATAATGGCTAATGATGGGATTTGGGGGGTCTTAAGATGTGGGTGTTGGGGAATCATTGACGTTTAAGGCACGCTGCCCCCTCTTTTTCTCCCAATAGTCAAATTGGTCGGCAGCCTCGTTACACAAATTTCTTGGTGAATTTTGTTAGTCTCATCAAATTTTATCGGATTAAGAAAATTTAACTAGTATAAGAACGATTTAAATTATTCGAGTCATTAAATTTGATCTAAAAATTTGATAAATATATTATTATTATTATTATTATTATTTAAACTCATGTATGATGTATAAGTCAAAATTAGATAATTATATACTTCTTTTAAAACGTGTCTTATTTATCTCTATATCATAATAAAAAAAATACTTTATTACGTACCCAATTATAATATTCGACCCAATACCATCAAGTGATAGGATGTGTAGATAATGTTTCATTGATTTATATGGACTACAATTTTATGTTGTAACCTAGAAGAAACAAAGTTAGGTTAACTATATTTTTTTTAGGGAAATTTGGAGGCCGGTCCCCCTATATGGACTTGTTTGGACTTAAGTCCGTCAAGGAAACTTATTTGTTATGAAGTCCGTTTTTTGTCAATTTTACCATACTATCCCTTCCCTTTAGAAGTGAAATAAAACTAAAAATTAAAAATTCCTAAATCTTAGGAGTTTGACTAACATTAAAATCTTTTCTCTCTCATATCTATTTATATCCATATATAGGTTAAGAGTTTGACTAACATTAAAATTTTGCCTCTCTCTTATCTATCTATATCCATATATAGGTTAGGTATATATATATAGTAACATTAAAAATAAAAAATAGTAACATTTAAATACAAAAAAGTTATGATTTGGATACAAAAAATAATACATTTAAACATAAAAAAAAATTGAAACATTCAATATTAATATTTTTAAAAAATAACAACAGTAACATGTTCAACAAAAATTGTAACATACTTAACAATAATTATTTCTCTCAAATTCAAACGCAAAAAATAGTACCATTCAAACACAAAAAATAGTAATATTCAAAAATAAAACAAATAGTAACATTGAATATTAATATTTAGTAAAATAATAGTAGTAACATGCTCAACAAAAACAGTAATATGCTCAAAATAATAGGAACATGAACAGTAATATACTCAACAAAAGTAGTAACATGAATAGTAACATAATAAAAAAAATAGTAACATGAATTTGATATATATATATATATATATATATATATATATATATATATAGAGAGAGAGAGAGAGAGAGAGAGGGAGAGAGAAAAAGTTTTGAATTTGATATATATATATATATATATATATATATATATAGAGAGAGAGAGAGAGAGAGAGAGAGAGAAAGAAAGAGAAAGAGAGTTTTGAATTTGAATTTTAAATTTATGATGGAGATTTTATATATATATAGAGAGAGAGAGAGTGCTTTGAATTTGATATATATATATATATATATAGAGAGAGAGAGAGAGAGATCTTTGAATTTGAATTTTAAATTTATGATGGAGATTTTATTGGCATATTTTAATTGACCTTGAATTAAGGGATAACAATTTCCAAAATAGGAAATTAATTTAACTTCCTTTCAAGGAAGGGTATTTTTGAGATAAAAAAAAAAAGTGGACTTAAGTCATTACATATAATTTTAAACATGGACTTAACCCCTTATAAGTTTCCTTGCCGGACTCATCTTCAAACAAGTACATCTAGGGGGACTCACTTCCAATTTTCACTTTTTTTTATGTATAGATTTAGTGGATGATAGTTTTCAATACGAAACTGATGACGTAAATATATTATCTAGTGTAATACACATAATACATAATATTTTCACCGTTAGTCTTACGTCCACCCCAATCGCTACCCTTACATTCACCTCATTTTAATATTATTAAAAAATAAATATAATTAATTAATAAAGATGATAAAAAATTCAAATGTGGAATACTTATCTAAAAGTTAGAAGTTGAAATAGGCCACATGTTGGAATTCAATTGTATGAGGTTAGTATATCTTCATTAAATAATTAAAATTTAGGGGAAAATATAATTCAAAGAAGAAAAACTTTTCGAGTACTTTCTTTTGTAAATTGATTTATATAATACATAGTATTTATGCAAATAACCAACTTTTAACACATAAAACTGTTTTATTAGTATTGAAAAATGTTATTTGAATTTAATTTTAGGACTTAATTCCATGTTATCATTTAATTAAAAATAGATTTTATATAACATTAAAATTCATAATTAATTCAATAATTACATTAAATTACGTCCGTATACATTGCTCCTTGGTATTATATGATGGATACATCGCCGGCCAACCCAAAATACAAAACCTGAAAAATAAATTGTAATGATCTTCGTGTGGACCGTTCTATATTAATCCCTGCTCCGTCTCTCTTGTGTTCGTCCACTCATTCCTATATAGAGAGAAACCCTGCTCCGTTTCTCTTCTGTGTTTCCTCTCTCTCCTTGGGGGAGAGAGAGAGAGAGAGTACATACTGGAGGAGGGTTTGGTTAGAAACTGGGGATGGACGTCAGTTAATGTAGCAGTGCATCAAGTTGTGAAGAAGACAAGCACTTCCTCCTGTTTCTCAAACATTAATTCAATTATTTTGTTTGGCCTTGTTCAAAAACCTTGGGAATCAAGACTCATTTTCGTGGAATCTCAAGGCGAAGGATACAATGTAAAGAGCTCTAACAATTGACTCCCCCACCTCATGGCAGACAGAATGGAGCCAGGCAATAGCATTTTTTTCTTGTTAATTTCTCCATTACCCCCTCCTCCTAATTTTTCTTTCTTTTTTCTTTTTTAAATTTGCAGAGTTATTGATGAAATCAGTTGGTCTTCATAAAATTATATATAGATAAACCCTCCTTATGTAGTTGATGCATTTTCTCATTACTTCTTTGTTTTGGTATAGCCTCATTATATGTATTAGTGATTTTGAGGATGACTTTAATATTTGGAAAATACTCCAAAGTTTCACTTTAAGTTTAGACTGAAGACTGATCTCGAAGGTTCCCCTAGTCTCGTTACACCTACCACTTTAGCTTGATTACAAGCGCAGCTCAAGGTAATTTGAGATCTAAAGCAGAAACACTAAATGAGACCTTTTTATTTTTAGTATTAATTTTTAAAAAAATTAATTTATTTTAAATTATTTATGTCAGAGAGACAGAAGAATGATGCGCTAATAGTGGTTTTAATTTTTATTTTTTGTCTTTTATCAGGGAGAGAAAGAGAGTTTTTATTTCAACTTTTGTTTTTGTTTTTTAATTTTTTTTACCAAAGAGAGAGAGAGAAAGAGTGGGATAAATATAAATTGACTTTTGAATACTTTTTTATTTTTTTAACTTCTGATTTTTAAGCTTTTAATGTTTTGAATTGGATTATGGACCCAAATTATTAAAATAAAAATTTCGATTGGACTTAATTTTTTGGGACTTTTTTTAGGGCGCCCGAATATTACTGATTCTTTTGCTTTCATATGGAACTTCTAGTTACAAAATCAAATATCTTCTCGATTATAATTTGAGAATTAATATGCTTATTCATTGTGCATGTCTAAATCTATAGCATACAAAGTACAAATAAATCGGGTGAGGTGAAAAGGTAAAATTACAATAATTTTTTATAAAATTTAAAATACCGATGATTTAATTTAAATCACGTGGGTCAATACGATAAATATGTTTGATTCCCGGGGCTTTTGTGGCATCATAATGATAAGGTATTCAACTCTTTTTTTTTAGTAGCAAGTGATTTTTTAAGGTGGTGTTTGATAAAATTGAAAGCTGAACACTGAAAACTGAATGCTAAATTTTAAGTGTTGAATGCTAAATTTTTTAATTCGCAAACTGTTTGTTATCAACTGAAATTTAAGTATTGAATTTAATCAAACTATTTGACAAATATAAGAAACTGAAGTCTGAAAATTATTATTATTCTAATTTTGCTCTTCTCTTTAACCATCGATTCGCAACTGTATTATTCCTATCACCGCCATCACAATGGTGGTGGTAGTGGTGGCGGCGACGGTGGCGGTAGTGGTGGTAACATAATGGTGGTGGCTGCGACAATGGTGGTGGTAGTGGTGACAGTAGCACAATGGTAGTGGTGGTGGTGGTGGTGACGGTAGCACAATGGTGGTGGCGGTGGTATAATGGTGGTGGTGGCGATGACACAATGATGGTGAGTGTATATTTGTCCATTATGAAAAATTGATAAAATCCTTACTGACTAACATTTTTCAGCATTAAGTGATAAGTAGGTAATTTGCTGCTTAAAATTTTAGCCACTTTTTAAGAAGTGCTTAAAATATTAAGTAGTATGAATTTTAAGTTATCAAACAGAATTAATTTATTAAGTGCTTAAATTATTCAATTTTAAACATTAAGTGGTGCTATTAAACAGCTCATAAGTAAGATTAGTCAGAATGAAAAGGGATCTAACAATCTATGAAAGTCCAATAAGTCATCCCTTTAAGGGCGTACTCAGTACACAAGACTCCCATAATTGTGGAGTCTAGGGAGGGTTTATGCACTGTTATTTGTCTACAATTCTATACTATTTCGCCTCCAACAAAACCAAATAAAAGGTCTGCATAAGTTTTATCAAAACAGATTACCAAACACAATAGGCATAACATTCTTGTATTCCATTTTTTTTGGCAATGAAATCCTTCTCTTAGTTGGGCAGCCCAATAACCCCACTGATAGGGTTATGGGCTGTTATTTGGCCTGTTAGGCCTAATACACTGCCAATTAAAGCCCAAGATTCAATCCATTGGATCCACCAATTTCAAATATGTCAACAATCAACAATCCAAAAAAAAAAGTTCATTAGGACTGAGCCCATCAACAGGCAACGGGAGATAAGAGTTTTGGTCATGGGCTAGTCTGACTGTCTGACCCAGAGCCCACCATGACTGGTTGACAGGGGACTGAAAAGGCCCGACACAGCCCATTACCGGAACTTGAGTTGTTGCGACGTCATGGTAGTAGTAGTACCATAAATGGTGACATCAGAGATGACATCTAAAGAACTTGTCCCTTTTCTTCTAGAAGCCGAGTAATTTATTAAACAAGGGGCGCCGATTCTTTGTGAGGCAATGCGCCGATTCTTCTAGAAGCCGAGTAATTTATGAATGGATCAAAATTTTGTTTCGATGAATTGTTTCAAATTTCAATCATCTAAAAAATAAAAATATTTTTGCGTGTTTCAGAAATATTTTTATTTATTTTGCAAATTAAATGAAAAAAATAAAAAATTTAAGAATTATTTTTTTAAAATATTGGTCGAAATATACCAAAATATCTTAAAATACATTGAAATATTTCTTAACAATTATGCAAATGTATTGAAATATTATAAAACATCTTAAAATATTATGGAATACTTTGAAGTATTAAAATTTTAATTTCATCACTAATTTGTTTTGGTCTTATTGAAAACAGAAACGCTTCAAATATTTTCGATTGTTTTGAAATAAAATTTTAATCTTTGCTTAGAGGAACTCTTTGATTGGCGGGTCTCATTAAATTTTTTAAATGGGATCTAAGAGTCCAATACTTATTTGAAATCCCAATTTTGAGATTCAACATATTTTCCTTATTTTTAGTGAATTCAAATTTTGACTGGCTGACTAAAGAGTCCAATTCTTAGGACCCACCCACTAATCCTGCTGCTGAAATGCATGTGTGATGTTTCGTGGATTGGTTGAGATTATTTTGTCGTTTAACTAAAACTCCTTATTGATGTGGCTAAACCATGTTGTGGTGCCCAACGTGTTCTTTGACTTGGTGAGAAGAACAAAGATTAGCCAGCTAAATGGGCCCCTTATAATTTGGTTCAACTAACACAGCTCTTTCTACAAAGAGTTTCGTCCTATTAGTCCAAAATGGATGCACACTCGGACGGAAAGAGAGAGAGAGAGAAGGACCCCGGGGGGGTGGGTATGGTAATTGACATCCACATTAGAAAAGCTACTGGCCATGATGAAGAACACTTGATTTAAATATATATGTACATCTTTTGAGATTTTTATGTCCTCTTTGGTAGGAGAAAAAAACAGATGGATGGAAAGGTAAAAATAAAAAATGAAAGGGAATGACTCATTTTTCATTGTTTGGTGAAAAAAAAAAGTGGATTGAAAAAAAAAATAAGAAGGAAAGAGTTTCCTCTTGGCCCACCATTTTTGATCCACCCAAATATGGGCGAAAAATGGGAGAGAATTGTTGGCTATAAAAGGTAATTGAGTTAATTTACATGTATACCCTTATTAATTTCATATTCTCTATAACTATCATGTTAAATACCATTTGTATAAGGGGCACAATTTTAAAATATTGTTATATAACTTATACATGGTAAGACACCTAATGACATTAATTAATTATTTTTTTTATAATAAAATTTTAAATCACATATGTAATTTTTTCTTATATCGAATAATAAAGAAAAATTATATGTAAGGAGTAAAGGTCAAATAAATTTCTTTTCATTTCTCTTCTAAATGGAACATGTACTATAAATTCAAGTGGAGTCTATTATATATAAGTGACTCAAACACTGATTAACAATAAATTTACAATTTAAACTTAAAAAGATGTTATAGATTTACAATTTCGTTTATCTACATAGTAGCTTAGGTTGTTAGCTATTATTTTTGGTATATATATTTATATTTATTTCGTTTATTTACAGAGTCAGTGACACTGAATCCCTTAAATTTATTTATAATAAAAATTATTTATATATATATATATAAGGGTATAATGGTAAATTAAGTACATGTATCTTTTCTTTCCTTCCACTTTTCCTCTAATACCAAACAATAGAAAATTAATTCTTTCAACTTTTCATCCATCATATCAAATGGAAAGGAGGAAAAATGTTTTTCTTTCCTTCAATTATGGAAAGTGTATTTCCACAATTTTTTATCTATTGTACCAAATGGAGCATTAGAGTTTCTTTAGTGATGATTGAGAGTTTTGTTTGTCTTCTTTATACTTTGTTTGACTGGAACATGGGCAAATGATTTGGCTGCTTTCTGTGTTTCAAAGATTTTTGCTCCCACCCACTGAAAAGTAGTCAATGTTGCTCTAATGATCAACTATCTCAATGTGTCTCGTTGATAAAATGTTCATTGCTTTTCGTTCATTATGATCTCTTCGTCTTCCAATAAGGATTTTGGGTTTAAACTATAATCTTAATTTTAGATAATTGATCTGCATTAATCTATAATATAATAGGGGGGTTTTGTGTGGAAATTCGATAGAAGTTAATATGTACTTATGGCGACAGAGACGTTATCCTCACTACATATGTGGCCTAGGGAAGGGTGGATAATAATGGAGACTGGACAGCCTCTGTCTACCAAGCAAACACTATCGATGATGCTTCACGGCGACGCTGAGTTGCTTGTCTCTATCCCCTCCTTCCCAGGCACCTTCCTTTTATAATCCATCTGATGCTCAAAGCCCCGCAACACACAAAGGGATCTAAACCAAAATACCTGTCGACCAATTATTTTTCGATATCATAATAAAGTAATTTATAATTTTTTACTATTTATATAATAAAATAGCTTATAATTTAAATTTCAAAAAATAAACAAAATGACTTTTGTTTTTCGCGGTTCAGATCGCTTTAAATTTTACTTTAAAGTTAATCTAACGGCTAATATGAACACCCTAAATTTAATAAGAAAAATAGGTCTCTAAGGGTGTGTTTGAAGTTACTTTTTAAAAGTACTTCTAAAAATTATTTTTCATAATTACTTTAAAAAAAAAATAGTGTTTGAAACCGCCCTATCACTACCTCTACCACCACCACCCCCACTACCTCTACCACCACCACCGCCGCTGCTGCCACCACCACTACCACCGCCATCATCGCCGCCATCACCATCGCCGCCGCTACCACCACCACCACCGCCACCACGGTCATTGTCACCCACCACAACCATCACCGTCTCCTATCACCACCACCTCTCACCCTCATTACAACCGATGTTTAAATTCATTTATCTCTTCTCTATATTTGTGATTTAATTTTGGATATGAATACAAATATGTTTATTGTTTACCATTTTTTATTACTCTGTACCTTCAAGCACAAGAAATAACTAGTAAAATAATAAAGTATAGTGAAATTATAAAATAAATAAAATTTACATATAAGCTGTAAGTCCAAACAATCTAAATTCGAATTTTGACAACTATTTAGGTTAGGTCATGAAGAATTTATTCCTAATGAATCTCTTAATTCCGGCGTGAATGACCTGCCTTTGACTAGATCGGAAAGAGAATTAGTCGAAATACGAATAAATTGACTCAGACACCCCTGACCCTTAAACCAAAAAAAAAAGATATCATACTCAAAAACTTAGTTTTGAAAGTAAAGTTGTCGAGTTATTTGCTACTTTCAATATGAGAAATCTCAAAAAATTTAATTAGTGGAACTAATTATTGATTTACCAAATAAAAGAAAAAAAAAATTGTAGTGGAACCATTAAGAGATTAGTATCTAAATTTGGCATATGAATTCATCTTTGCCTACCTTACTTATTAGTATTAGTTGTTTAGCTTTAACTTTAAAAGCTATGCATAATTGGGGACCATACTTTTATTCTTAGCCTTATACTTAAAGCAATGTAACAACTGTGTTCACATTTGAGTCACCCCCACCAGCCCAAGACATCTCGATTCATGCCTAACAAAATCACAATTCTTCCAATGGATTCCCACACATGCCTAATATCGAACCATCTTCCACCATTTAAAGACAATATCGAGATTATGATAAAATAAGAAATCAAAAAAAAAATTTCCAAACATTTATAAGTAATATTGATATAAATATAGATAGATATAGTTATAGATATAGAAATTCTTATAAAATATTTTATTATAAATTTTGGAAAAAATAATAAAAAAATGGAGACAACAATATTATTTAAAACATTAGTTTTACAGATATCATATTTTTCGATAATCAAAGAATCTTATTGTAAAACATTTAAAATGTCAAAGGGTTTCTATATTTATATTACTAATAAAAGGAAGTTAATGAGAAATTTTTTTTATTTTCTATTCTACCCCTACTTAATCATATAAAGACAATCATATCATATTTTCCACTTTTAACTCTCAAAACACTTCCCTTTCTAAGAGTAAATATTTGGAATTACAACTGCAATGAATATATAGTATTACATATTAGGAAGACTTTTCATATTCATAATATTAGAGAAAATTAAAAAATAATATAAGAATAACATTACTCTCCTTTCAAACCCGCACTTTTCAAATAGTAGAGAAATCTTCTATCTTTAAAGGATAAAACTGTGCTTCCAAAATTTGTTTACCAAAATTTGTATCCAAATGATGTGTTAAATTTTTATGTACTAAATGTTTAGAGGAAATTAGTTGACCCTACTGATCCAATCAACCACACTCATTTGTAATACAAAATTTAATAAATAATTTGGTATATATAACATTGCTCCTTTTTAAATAATAGAGGCTACTGGTATTTTGGTTATTCTCTATAGCTTCCATAGCTCTCTCTACTTCTCTCTTTTAAGTTTTTATTTTCTTTTGCAAGTTATCATGAATCTTATGAAGTAAATACTTGTAAATAGGGGTGACAATTTTTGACACGATACGATAACTCGACACGAACACGACAAGAATAAATGGGTTTGGGTTGACTATTTTTTCGTACAAACCCATGTATGACACAACCCCGTCAACACAAAGTGTTAATGGGTTGTGTTTGGGTTCAACCCGCTTAACCCGAATTGACTCGTCAACACGAAATTTTTAACTCGAAAGAGATTGACCTAACATTTTCGTTACATATATGAGTTTTCATGTTCTGATGACTTATTTTTTCCATTATTTATGATGTTTAATTTGGTTGCGCGATACACGATTAGCATATTTAATTAATATTATAGAAATAAAATATTAATTATTTGTAACTGTTTATCAAGCACTAACATAATTATTGTATAAAAAAGATATTATTACTCATTATTATTATTATTATTATTATTAAGTTAATGTTTAGTTTGTAGAAAAAATATGAGGAGAGATTCAATTAAGTGAAAACAAGATTCAACACGAATACGAACACGATACGAAAATAAACAAGTCAACTCGACACGACACGATTAATTAAATGAGTTGGGTTAGGGTTGACTAATATTCGACACGACTAATATTCGACACGACATGAACCCGATACAATACGACCCGATTGCCACCCCTACTTGTAAACAATATTGAAGATGATGAACTCAAAGTGCAAGAATTCTTGATTGTTTATGTGATTTTTTTTTGTATTAGTGCTTAGTTTCATTTAATGTTATCTTACAATCAACTGCTGCTTTGATGATATAATCTGAGCGTAATTTAGAACTTTAAGAGAATGTGATGTGTTTTATTCACTGTTTAGATTCGATTTTTTTTTATATTTATCTTCTTTTTTATTTTTATTTAGAAATTTGATTTGTCATGGTCTTGGTGCCTGAAATTAGATTGTTAATTTCTGAAACAAGTATACGCAAAATTTACTTGTTAATTAAATTTTTATTCATTTCTATTTAGTTTTAATCTATTTTTTTGGTCTTCAATTGTTAAACATTTACTATAATATTGAAACTTTTTTCAATCCAAATGTAATTTGGGGTGAAAAATTCTATATTCTTGATAGAAATTCTGGTAAGTATCGCCCACAACTATGGTAGAAGCAAAATATTAAAAAAATAAATATCATAAACAACCAATAAGTATTCAAATTAATGACCTAATGTGATCCTTTTATATTCTACCTCTTTTATTTTCTAACTTAACACTTATTTTATGCAAACTTAAACCACAAATATGAAAATAATATGGGTACAAAGTAAAAAATAAAAATTATAATTATAATTCAAAATAGTCCACATGCAACGTACGTTGACACAAACTAATTAATACTAAAATGTAAAAAATATTCGAATATCTAATATAAAAATGAGGGGATGCAAGTGCAATTTAGAGCGTGTTTGGATTGCATTCCAAAACAAAGTATTCGAAAATAATTTTTAGAAAGAGTTTTAGAAAAATATGTTTTGATAGTTTTTGTGTCTCAAAACTTGTTTAGTTTTATGATTACAAAAACAGTTCTACATAAAAAATAGTAAAACTTATTTGGATAGTAACCTAAAAAAATAATAAAATAATAACCCAAAAATAAATAGTTTCCCTATTTTTTTTTCCGATTCCAATCATATTATACCCAACCTTAATTTCTTCTCAAGTATCAAAATAAACATATTATACTCAACAACATAAACACAACACCGAAATAATATCAAATAACCATCATATTATACCCCAAAACACAATACAAACCCAACTTTAATCATATTATACCCTGAAATACAAATACAAACAAGAGCTTCAATGATATAAAAATCAGATCTGTGAATTTTACACAGACAGAGAGAGGGGTCGGAACTGTTGGTCATCGACCTTTGACGTTAATGGAGCCCAATTGGTCATAGAAAGACGTCGGAGCTGTTAGTTGTCGTTCTGGTCGTTCATCGTTCGACGTTCCGGGCATTTCAAGGTTTTTTTAGGCTTTATATAATAAGGTGTTGATTTTATAGCCATCAAGATTCGATGGTGGGATCTCATTAATTGAACTTTTATTTTCTACTTTTTCCTTTTTGTAAAAATCTATTCCCAAATTCCGCCGAAACACTCCCCATTTTTTTTAAAACTTCACCTTAATTCTCAAATATCTGTACTTTTCACTCACACGGACCAACTAATCAAATAACACTTTCTTTTTGACTCCTTTTGTCACTTTCTTCTTCCCAGAATCACACAAACCAAAAGCATCACTCTCTCACGATTATTCCACTTCAGTCGCCCCTATTACTTTCCTCTCTGTATCAATCAATCTCTTCCCAAGTTTATCTTTCTCTCTCTTTCTCACTACCCACCATTAAAACCAGAGAAAAGCTGCTCTTGCCAGCTGAACCAACACTCTGTAATTACCCATAAGCCCTGTTTTCCTCGTACTTGGCACCCATGCATAGCTTTAACCTCTCTATCTACTTTACTCACTGAAACTCAAACACAAACGCTTTTTCGTATTCTGATACTCTCTGACAGTTCTGTCTCACATCTTTGGTGAACAATGAGTAGTCAGAGACAAGAAGAAGTTCTTCTCATAAACGCGCTTTTGTTCGTCTTTTTTATTTCTTCGGCGAGTTCTTTGAATAGAGACGTCGCCGTTTTGCTTCGAGTCAAGAACGGCCAACTCGATGATCCTGTCGGTAGACTCAGTGACTGGAACGAGTCAACTCACAATGCTCCATGCAGCTGGACAGGCATCCACTGTGATGCTCAGAGTCACCATCTCGTTTCCATCGACCTCGTTAGCTTCGGCGTTTCCGGCAATTTTCCGGCGGATTTCTGTCGGATTTCGACGCTCGAAAGCCTCAACCTTTTCAATAACAATTTGATGGGTACAATCTCTGCAAACTCAATCTCTCTTTGCTCTCATCTCCGATTCTTGAACCTCTCCGCCAACTTGTTCGTTGGCGGATTGCCGGAGTTCCATACAGAATTTGCCAACTTGAGCTCGCTCGATCTTTCAGTGAACAATTTTACCGGCGAAATCCCGACGAGTTTCGGCAACTTACCGAAACTTCAGGTGCTTTGCCTTGTGAATAACTTGCTCAATGGCTCAATACCCGAGTTCTTGACCAATTTGAAAGAGTTGACTCGTCTTGAACTCGCGGTAAATCCATTCAAATCGAGTCCATTGCCTTCCACAATCGGACGCCTCACCAAGCTTCAAAATTTATATCTGGCGACCTCAAACCTCATCGGAGACATTCCTCACTCTGTCGGAGACCTAATTTCTCTCACAAATCTCGATCTTTCGAACAATCTACTCACCGGCAAAGTTCCGGCCAGTATTGGCGGTTTGAAAAATGTCGAACAAATCGAGCTCTACCTGAACAGACTGTCAGGTGAATTGCCAGACACTTTTGCGACCTTAACTTCATTGCGTCGATTCGACGCTTCTCAGAACGATCTCACCGGGAAAATACCGGAGAGTCTCGCCGGTTTGCCTATCGAATCATTCCATCTCAATGACAACAGCCTCGAAGGAGAAATTCCAGAAATTTTATCTTCAAACCCTAAGCTTTACTTACTGAAGTTGTTTAACAACAAATTTTCCGGTGCTTTACCGGTGAATTTAGGAAAAAATTCAGATTTGGAGGAATTTGATGTTTCCGGAAACCAATTAGAAGGTTCGCTGCCTCCGGATCTGTGTTACAGACAGAAATTTCAACGTTTAATCACTTTCGATAATAGATTTTCTGGTCCGATTCCAGAGTCTTACGGCGAGTGCGGTTCTTTAACCTACGTACGCATCTTCAACAACGAACTTTCTGGACAGGTACCAGTCAATTTCTGGAGTTTTTCTGGACTAAAATTAATTCAACTCTACAGCAACAGATTGGAAGGTTCGATTCCGGCTACAATTTCCAACGCTCGAGGCCTAACTGAGTTACAGATCTCGGGCAATAACTTTTCCGGCGAGTTGCCATCAGAGATATGCGGGTTGCAAGAACTCGCAATTATGGATATAAGTAAAAATCAATTTTCCGGCGCACTGCCTTCATGCATAACAAAATTGAAAAGGCTACAGAAGCTCGACCTTCAAGAGAACAGAATCACCGGTGAAATTCCAAAAGCTGTTAGTACATGGACTGAGCTTACGGAGTTGAATTTATCAAACAATCAATTCACCGGAGATATTCCGACTGAGCTTGGGAAATTGCCGGTGTTAACGTACTTGGATCTTGCCGGAAACTTACTTTCCGGCGATATTCCGGTTGAGTTGACGAAGTTGAAGCTCAACAAGTTCAACATCTCCAATAACAGACTTGAAGGCAAAGTGCCTCTTGGTTTCAACAGTGATTTTTTCTTGCCAAGCTTAATGGGTAACCCGAAACTGTGTAGTCCAGATCTGAAACCACTCCCTACATGCCCGAGACCCAAACCAGTTGGCTTCTATGTGGTTTGGATTCTATCAGGCTTGGCCTTAATTCTTATAGGGTCACTTCTTTGGCTCGTGATCAAGACCAAAAACTTGTATGCATTTGGCCGTAGAAATAAACGTTCATGGAAGATTACCTCATTCGTAAGGGTCAGGTTCACTGAACAAGATGTACTATCTTCATTGACAGATGATAACCTAATTGGAAGTGGAGGGTCGGGTAGGGTGTATCGGGTCAAGCTAAAGAGCGGGCAGACAGTGGCGGTGAAGAGGCTATGGGAAGCTAGCCGGCAATTGGAAACTGAGGGGGTTTTCCAGTCAGAGATGGAGACATTGGGAACAATCCGACATGCCAATATCATAAAATTGTTGTTCAGTTGCATTGGAGAGGACTTTAGGGTACTGGTATATGAGTACATGGAAAATGGAAGCTTAGGAGATGTGTTGCATGGAGAGAAGGGTGGTGTGTTGTTGGATTGGCCAAAGAGGTTCGAGATAGTTGTTGGGGCAGCACAAGGGCTGGCCTATTTACACCATGACTGTGTGCCTGGGATTGTGCACCGGGATGTTAAGTCGAATAATATACTTTTGGATGAGGACTTCAGGCCAAAGGTGGCAGATTTTGGGCTAGCCAAGACGTTTCAGCAGGATGTGAAGGAGGGTGATGGAGTTATGTCGCGTGTTGCTGGTTCCTACGGCTACATCGCGCCAGGTGAGTTGTTAAGGCTTTGTCCATCTGTTGTTTATGCACATGCCGCGATAGATTATTAATTCATTTAGGTATCATTTATAACATATCATTCATCCGATGGCATAATATTCTAGTCTTAGACTACATTATGGATTGTTATGAATCTTACTAACTATGACACCTGTGAGAAAACTCAAAGAAGCAGCAATGGAGACAAACTGAGACAAGACTCTCATTCATTCAACTCAAGTTCATAATGAAGGTTACAGAGATATATATAGAAGCCTAAGCCTTGGTTAGTTCTGAACTAAACTAACTAACTAATCTCCTAACAGAATCTTTACAACTGGATTAGTTACAAGTCAGTTAAGTGCATACGTGAACTCTGTTAATCGGTGCTGTTGACATTTGCCCTCAGTTTGTGGCTGTAACAAAAAATTATAATTAGATCTAAACATATTGATCTATAGAGCATTGAATGTCTTTGTCACCTTGTAATTGTTAGAAGGTTGCTAAACTAAAGCTACATCAGGTCAGGCAAACTGCAGTTGTCTAAAGGAGCAAAAGGAAACACACAAATTAGAAAAGGTGATGAAAAAACAAATTTTAACCCATACCATACTCGGGCTATTTTTGTTTGATTGTTTTGAGTCTCTATTCGTTTGAATATTCTGAATTACTTTAGGAATTTAATTGGTTGTTTGGTCTCCTTTTTCCTTAACAATTTCACATTTAAAGCTGCTATTTGAGGGCATTTTCTGTTTTTATATTGTCATAGTGAAACTTAATGGACACCCCTGCTTAACTCTTTGAAAGCCCTTCATGGTATTCCTTCCAATGGAGTTTGGGGTATAAATTTTCAGCGAAAGGATGAGGAACGGGTGGGTAGTGGATATATGGAGAAAGTTATTATGTATAGAAGCTTTACAGTCTTATGTTTGGTGAAAAGGCATATAACAAAATGTTGATAGATATGGCATTATTAGGAACATGAAGAACAATAGTCAATGAATTTTGTGTCTAGAATGTTTGTGGCACTACTGTATGACTACTCTGAGCAAGTGAATTTTCAAGTTTGTGTGATGTTACTGATGCAAGATGAACTTTTCCTATATCGATAAAGGGATATAGTGATGGCTAACGTCCTAACATATACGCACTGTTGTAATGATTGCAGAGTATGCATACACATTAAAAGTTTCTGAGAAGAGTGATGTGTACAGCTTTGGTGTCGTGTTGTTGGAGCTAATTACGGGGAAGAGGCCAAATGATTCCTCCTTTGGGGAGAATAAGGATATTGTGAAGTGGGTGACAGAGGCTGCCTTGTTAGCTCCAGAACAAGGAAGCGGCATTAATGGCGGTAGTTCTATAGATATGAGTGTGCTGATAGACCCGAGGATGAAGGCATCCACATGTGATTACGATGAGATTGAGAAGGTTTTGAACGTGGCTCTTCTTTGCACTTCCGCATTTCCCATCAACAGACCCTCCATGAGAAGAGTTGTCGAATTGCTGAAGAACCGTTCACTGGCTCAGTCAAAATGACATGGTTAGTCTGTGGTATAGTTTGGTAACATTTTAGAGTCTTCGACATAGTTAGTCTGTGGTATAGTTTGGTTACATTTTAGAGTCTTCTACCCCCTTTTTGTATGGATTCTGATTTTCGCGTTACGTTAAGCTTATTAGGCTATGTCGGAAATGCAAGTTAAGCTCAGACACACTATTCAAAGGCAGTCCAAATATAACAAAGCAACCTGAACAGCCAAACACTTGGCTTGTGTTATGTGCAGGCCCTTTTTTTTATTAGTTAAGAGTGCTTGATTGTATTTTAGGTCTTCTAATGTTCATATTGCTGGATTATAAGCTTGCAGCCCTCTACATTCATAGCAGATGGAGTCTGAAAACTTTTAATGGCCACGAACAGTTCAATTCTGTTTGAACAGCAGGAGATTTCAGTCATAAAGCAAAAGACCCAATAGTGAAGCAATGTTCCAGAAACATTCCTTTAAATCACCCTGAACTCAAAGAGGACATTGGGGGGGTAGTGTTGGATTGCGTGGAAACGTGCACAAAAATTAATTTGGACATACCTGTTAAAGCTTTAGAGACAAAACAAATAACGAATCAGAATCAATGATGTTGCTTTATGTGTCCTTTTAATGTATCATCAAACAATGAAACACGAATTAATAATTCACAACAGCTGTGACTACGAGAAGCTAATGTGAGTTAAACCCGTATTTTTCACAGTTCTAAATTTTTTTTTGCCTTGGTCTTAAATGGAAGAATGGAGAGAGTATATAGTGAGAATGATGACTATTTTTCTGTTGATGTTTTTGAGATATATACACCTTTTTAAAGAGTTTCAAAACCTAGAGAGGAAAGAGAATGTAGTGGGTGTCAAGTGGTTATCATAACCCAACTAGTCAAACTCCTTCAATCAACCTACATCTTATCGAATCATATCTATTAGAGAATATGATAGGATCTAAATAGATTTATCATAATCGATGTATTAGAGATATGATAAGATTTATTGAAATCTATCAATCTCTATAGAATTCAGGATGATGATAACCATATGTGATTTATCTTTATCTCATGTAAAAAATTATCCTATAAATAGAGATGATGTTCTCGTAATCAATCACCACGGAATAAACATCAATGTAGCCCTGTAGAGTGTTTGGTCCGTGAATGTAGGCACAATTTGTCGAATCACATATTTTTTGGTGTCTTGCTGTCCTTCTCTGTTCTATCTCAATCTCTCTTGTTTTCTAAATTTCTTCAATGTCCACCCATGGGAAACCCGACCCGACTCCATATCCGAAATTCCTACAGGTAAATTTGTGACCCTTTATCTTGCCAGTCCCTTTATGTCTGAAGAAGCTTTGATGTTGAGAAAACTAGGAAGATATTCACATTGAAAGCCTAACTGGAGCCTAAAACAATAGTACATTATCTAGTGTTGCCAAGGCCTAAACATTAAAATTCTTCTTTAGAAACAAACACAACTAAAAGTCTTCTTTTGCACAATTTAAGTAAGTCTATAATCTCAGAACCTTGCATGCTATGAAGGAATGGAGTGTCTGGGAAATTGACTTTGTGCAAGTTGCCAAGCAGTAATTCTGGTGACCAAGCCGGATTTTAATTTTCGGTTGACATTCTGGAGGGGGTACCAAGTGGACGCGTCGAGCAGGTCTTCGTGTCCAGACAGCATATATTCCTTCTTGATCAGCTGGATAATGCAGATGAGAAACAGAAAAAGAAGATACTCATGGGGGCTAATTCATGTGATGCTCTAAATCTTATCTGCATGATCTGTGTCTACATATAGTGATTCTAAAACCAAGCACTTAAATCCCAAGGAGCCCCAGACTCAATAGGAAGAGAGGTCTTACATGAATAGAGAAGAGTCTTGCTTGATGGCAAGCTCTTCTCTCTCATGCAAGGCCTTCTCTTCTTAGACACAAAATGGGACTCGACCTTGGTTGGTGTCATCATGTCAAAGTTATGCATGGTGCATGAGGAAATTATGCCATAGCATTCACATTCCATTGCATAGGAATTATGTATACAGGAAGGGATGCCTAAAATGAAAGTGAGAGTCTAGTTTGGTAGCCAAGGATGACTTGCCCCCATCTTCCAAAGGAGTCTCAAGTACCAAATATATGTGTTATGCTTTGGAACCCTTGGGTTGTTTGTGGGCAGTTATCCTAGCTAAACTGACAGACTCTTCTCTCTCATTCTAGGCCTTCTCTTTCTTCATTGGCAACTCCAGGTTAAAATGTGCAACACTTTCAGTTACTATTATCACTTAGCCACTTGTTTTTTTTTTTTTTACTTGCAAGCACTTTTTCCCTGATTGGTCTCTAAACATCAACTTAAAAAAAATGCCCTCGAAATTTATAGTTATTATACGCCCTGTGTTGATGGTTGAGAAGTTACTATCAATCATACTTGAGTTTGACTTTTTTACCTTTTGATCAATTCTAAATAAACCTCAACCTGCAACCCAAACCAACCGATCTATTTATCTTCTCTTTGTCGCGTTGCTTTTCTTCTTCCCCCATCCCACCCCACCTCACCCATGCCTCCCCAAAACCACCTCCAACGATTACAACCCTTGTCCCCCGACCACCTATCCATATCCCACCTCAGTCGAACATCCCCAACCAAACTCTTGTTTGTGTTGTCTCACTTCCATTGGTGATGAGGCGATCCTGGGCTATATAAAGGAGCGAGTAGGTGTGCCTTTTGGGTTAGAAAACCATGCCCAACAAACTCTCATGTTTGTTCATCATTCGTCTTATCCGTTCTATTACTAAAATAAATTACATCCTAATTGAATTCACTATAGATAATCTAATCCAAAACCCCACCATCCTCACACACAAAAGTCATATACTCTTTATCTTTTCTCTTTTCTCTATTTGCACTCCGAGTAAGGGGGTGGCGGAGCACTCTCTCTTTTCACTCTCTATGATCTTATTTGATCGTGGTGTTGCTCATGATGACTTTGT
This sequence comes from Ilex aquifolium, assembly GCA_951799425.1. Taxonomy (NCBI): domain Eukaryota; kingdom Viridiplantae; phylum Streptophyta; class Magnoliopsida; order Aquifoliales; family Aquifoliaceae; genus Ilex; species Ilex aquifolium. The sequence continues at coordinate 5,404,390 of OX637398.1, read as the reverse complement.
TCATTGTGGGGTTGGTTCCACTGATTGGGGGATTTAGATTCAGTAGGAGAAAAGTTCTAGGAATCAGGGTGTGGGCGGAGGGAGAAAATCTACTGGCGTGCAGGAGGGACATTTGATTTTTTTTTAAAAAAAACTATCAGTTAATCTTAAAACTCAAGAGTCGATTGCAAAATCTCAAATTTCAAGGGGTAGAGTATAATAAGTATAAACCTTCACAACTTTTTTGTCATTAAACATACCAGTTTTTCTTTATTTTAGGAAAAAGCCAAGCTATTTTACTATACAGTCGGTGCCTAAGGTGAAATTATGTCTAAATGAAAAAAAAAAAAAAATTATTAAACATTATAACATGTCGTAGGATTTCATTGGAGATCGGGGAGGACATTAGGCCCACTAAAATAAGTGCTTGGAGTTAAAGCTAAGGTGAATGAGGTGAGTCACTCACTTTCATCTTGAATAGACTAAGGTACCAGTGGGCCTCAAAAATGTAAAGGCATTTATGTTTATTGGAAGTTAACTAGCTAGCTAGCAAAAGATCTGCATCCAACTTAGGCGAGATCAATGTTTTCAGAAAGAATTCTGATGGAGATATTCTAGCTAATATTACCTCAATAATTGCATCGCTGTCTAAGTTATAAATTAATAATACAGTATACACGTTTTTTGTCCCCACAGGGTTTAAAAGATATCAAATGCAAACAATATTCTTTTGTTTTTTTTTTTTTTTGTGCATGTAAAAATAATTTTCGAGATCATTTTATGAATTACGTCTTCTTCGTATAAATGTGAATTTATAAAAATTCGATCCGATTAATATTATACATATGATATATATATATACTAGTTATTGTCTGTGCCTGAAGGCACAGTGTAATAAAAAATGGTAAACAATAAACATATTTGTATTCATATCCAAAATTAAATCACAAACATAGAGAAAAGATAAAATAATTTAAACATCGGTCTGTAGTGGGGGTGAGAGGTGGTGGACGATAGTGACGGTGGTGGCGACGACGGCTGTGGTGGTGGCGATGTCGACGGCGACGACGACGGCGGTGGTGGTGGTAGAGTTAGTGGTGGGGCGGCTTCAAACACTATTATTTTTTTTAAAGTACTTATGAGAAATAATTTCTAGAAGTACTTTAAAAAAATCACTTCAAACACACCCTTAGGTGCCTATTTTTCTTATTAAATTTAGGGTGTTAATATTAGTCGTTAGATTAACTTTAAAGTAAAATTTAAAGCGATTTCAATCGCGAATAGCAAAAGTCATTTTGTTTATCTTTTGAGATTTGGATTGTAAGCTACTTTATTATATAGATATACTAGTTATTACCTGTGCCTGAAGGCACAGAGTAATAAAAAATGGTAAACAATAAATATATTTGTATTCATATCCAAAATCAAATCACAAACATAGATGAGAGATAAATGAATTTAAGCATCAATTGTAGTGGGGGTGAGAGGTGGTGGTGGTAGGAGACGGCGATGGTTGTGGTGGGTGGCAATGACCGTGGTGGCGGCAGCGGGGGTGGTGGTGATGGCGGCGGTGGTGGTGGCGGCGGTGGCGGCTGCGGCGACGGCGGCGGTTGGGGTGGTGGTGGCCACGGCGGCGGTGGTGACGGTGATGGTGGTGGCGGAGGTAGTGGTGGTGGTGACGACGACTGCAGTGGCGGTGGCGATGGCGGTGGTGGTAGGGCGGTTTCAAATACTATTATTTTTTTTAAAGTATTTATGAGAAATAATTTCTAGAAGTATTTTTAAAAAATCACTCCAAACACACTCTTAGAAACCTATTTTTCCTATTAAATTTAGGGTGTTAATATTAGCCGTTAGATTAACTTTAAAGTAAAATTTTAAGCGATCTGAACCGCGAAAAGCAAAAATTATTTTGTTTATCTTTTGAAATTTGAATTGTAAGCTACTTTATTATATATACTAGTTATTGTTTGTGTCTGAAGGTACAGAGTAATAAAAAATAATTAACAATAAACATATTTGTATTCATATCCAAAATCAAATCACAAATATAGAGGATAGATAAATTTATTTAAGTATCGGTTGTAGTGGGGGTGAGAAGTGGTGGTGGTAGGAGACGGTGATGGTCGTAGTGGGTGGCTATGACCGTGGTGGTGGTGGTGGAGGTGGCGGCGACGGCGACGACGGTGGTGGTGATGGTGGTGGCAACGATGACGATAGCGATGGCGGTGGTGATGGTGGTGGGGTGACGGCAGCAGTGGTGATGGCGGCGACCGTGGCGGTGGCGGCGACGGTAATGGTGGTGGTGATGGTGGTAGCGGTGGCGGTGGTGGCGGCAAAGGTGGTGGTGGTGGTGGCGACGGCTATGGCGGTGGCGGCGGCGACGATGGTGGTGGTGGTGGCGGTGGCGGTGGCGGTGGTGGCGATGGCTATGGCGGTGGCGGCGGAGATGGTGGTGGCGGCGGAGGTGATGGTGGTGGTGACGGCAGCAGCGGCGGCGACGGTGGAGGCAGTGGGGACGACGACGGTGGTGGTTGTGGTGGTGGTGGTGGTAGAGGTAGTGGTGGAGCGGTTTCAAACACTATTTTTTTTTTTAAAGTACTTATGAGAAATAATTTATAGAAGTACTTTTAAAAAGTTACTCCAAACACACCCTTAAGACCTTATTTTTCTTATTAAATTTAGGGTGTTAATATTAGCCGTTAGATTAACTTTAAAGTAAAATTCAAAATGATCTCAACCGCGAATAGCAAAAGTCATTTTGTTTATCTTTTGAGATTTGAATTGTAAGCTACTTTATTATATATACTAGTTATTGCATGTGCCTGAAGGCACATTGTAATAAAAAATGGTAAACAATAAACATATTTGTATTCATATCCAAAATTAAATCACAAACATAGAGAAGAGATAAATGAATTTAAACATCGGTTTGTAGTAGGGGTGAGAGGTGGTGGGCGGCAATGGTGGTAGTAGAAGACGGTAATGATTGTGGTGGGTGGCAATGACCGTAGTGGCGGTGAGGACGGCGGCGATGGTGGCGGTGGTAGCGGCGGTGGTGATGGTGGCGCCGACGGTGGTGGTGGCGCCAACTGCGATGGTGGCGACGACGGCGGTGGAAATGGCGGTGGTGGTTGTGGGGGTGGTGGCGGCGACGACGACTATAGTGGCGGCAGTGGTGGTGGGGGTGGTGGTGGTGGTGGTAGAGGTAGTGGTGGGGCGATTTGAAACACTATTATTTTTTTTAAAGTACTTATGAGAAATAATTTTTTGAAGTACTTTTAAAAAATCATTCCAAACACACTCTTAGGGCCCTATTTTTCCTATTAAATTTAGGGTGTTAATATTAGCCGTTAGATTAACTTTAAAGTAAAATTTAAAGCGATCTCAACCGCGAATAGCAAAAGTCATTTTGTTTATCTTTTGAAATTTGAATTGTAAGCTACTTTATTATATATAGTTATAGTTATTGTCTGTGCCTGAAGGCACAGAGTAATAAAAAATGATAAACAATAAACATATTTGTATTCATATTCAAAATCAAATCACAGACATAAAAGAGAGATAAATGAATTTAAGTATCGATTATAGTGGAGTGAGAGGTGGTGGTGGTAGGAGACGGTGATGGTTGTGGTGGGTGGCAATGACCGTGGTGGCGGTGATGGCGGCGAGGGTGATGGCGGTGGTGGTGGTGGTTGTGGTTGTGGTGGCGGTGGTGGCGGCGGTGGTGGTGGTGGTGGGGGTGGTGGTGGTAGAGGTAATGGTGAGGCGGTTTCAAACACTATTATTTTTTTTAAAGTACTTATGATAAATAATTTCTAGAAGTACTTTTAAAAAATCACTTCAAACACACCCTTAGGGGCCTATTTTTCTTATTAAATTTAGGGTGTTAATATTAGCCGTTAGATTTACTTTAAAGTAAAATTTAAAGCGATCTCAACCGCGAATAGCAAAAGTCATTTTGTTTATCTTTTGAGATTTGAATTGTAAGCTACTTTATTATATACTAGTTATTGCCTGTGCCTGAAGGCACATAGTAATAAAAAATAGTAAACAATAAACATATTTGTATTCATATCCAAAATCAAATCACAAACATAGAGAAGAGATAAAAGAATTTAAGCATCGGTTTGTAATAGGGGTGAGAGGTGGTGGGCGATAGTGGTGGTGATAGGAGACGGTGATGGTTGTGGTGGGTGGCAATGACCGTGATGGCAGTGGCGGCGGTGACGATGGTGGCGGCGGTGGTGGTGGTGGTGGCGGCGGCGGTGGTGGCGGCAGTGGCGGTGGTGGTAGCGGTGGCGGTAGAGGTAGTGGTGAAGCGGTTTCAAACACTATTTTTTTTTTTTTAAGTATTTATGAGAAATAATTTTTAAAAGTATTTTTAAAAAGTCACTCCAAACACACCCTTATGGACCTATTTTTCCTATTAAATTCAGGGTGTTAATATTAGTCGTTAGATTAACTTTAAAATAAAATTTAAAGTGATCTCAACCGCGAATAGCAAAAGTCATTTTGTTTATCTTTTGAGATTTGAATTGTAAACTACTTTATTATATATATATATATATATATATATATATATATATATATATTATACACATATATGTATATATGTATATTGATTCGGTACAAATTTTTTAATCAAATTTGAATAGACTCAGATCCGACCCAAATTCAACCCAAATCCAATCTATTGTCAAGTCTATAAATTACGAAATCAAAATCTAACTCCGTAATTCGGGCGGGAACGTGTAAATAAGTAAACGTTTAAACGACGTCGTAACATGTCAAGGTTAGGTTAGCCAATAGGGAATCTTCATTAAGAGCATCTCCAACCCACTCTCTATTTCTTCTCTTTTAGCCACTTTAGCTAGCCAAACACAAAAAATTATCTCCAACCCACTCTCTATTCCACTCTCTATTTCCTAGTTAACCCAAATGGCTCACCAAATGTGGTGAGCCATTTGAGCTCTCTAAATTCTCTCTCTACCTTTTTTTCTCTCTATCTCTCTCTATATATATGTTTTACTTTTTTTAAATTATTGGAAGTTAGTGAAAGTTGGGTGTAGTAGTTAACTAAAATAGAGAGTGTGGTTGGAGTGAATTTTAAAAAATTGCTAGCTAAAGTAGTGAATTGAATATTTAAATATATTTTGAGTAGCTATTTTGTTGAGTGTGGTTGGAGATGCTCTAATAAGCCGGCTATAACCACGGTCAACTAACCACGGTTAACACACCTCCGTTTACAGTTTTCCGATCCCATCATGTTCCCCATCATTCCCTCCTCCTATATATATAAACCAAAGCCACAGAGCACATTGTGAACTGCAACAAGGTTAGACGGGCGTCTTCATACACGCCTACGAATTCCTTCTCTCTCTCTCTCCATTTCTCTGCGTTTCTAGTGATCCTTTCTTTGAGCTTTGCTCAGTTTTTGTGTTGATTAGCGAAAATGAGAGAGTGCATTTCGGTTCATATTGGTCAGGCCGGAATTCAGGTGGGCAATGCCTGCTGGGAACTTTATTGCCTCGAGCATGGCATTAAGGTATGTTTTTTTTTCTTTTCGTATCTTCGTTGATCACTCAATTCAGATCATCCATTTGCTGAATATATATTGCTTATACATCTATCTTGTTTGGATTTGATCGGATCTAAAATTTTGATACCTTAATTCTGATGAATTTGTGGCTCATTTTTTCTAGCAATTTTTATGTTAATGTTGTACCTCACTTATATGGATTGATTGATTCTTTTTAAGAACAGTTCTTATAAAAAAATCGGTCTCCTTTTAAGATCGATTTATCATGCCTTAGATCTGAGAATCATATCTTTCTATTTATGCTTCCTTTTATCCACGGCTCGTCAAGATTTAGATTTATAATGCACACTAACCTACGGCATGATCATCTACATCGACCAAATCCTGATAAGAGGACGCATAAATAGAGATCCATTACTCTCATATGTGTGGCACTGGCAGTTAGGGCTGTTAATCAAGCCAAGCTTGAACATTATTTAAGGCTCGTTTATGTGTTAATTGTTAAACGAGCCAGCTCGTTTATGTGTAAATTAGGCTTGACAAAGGCTCGAATTCAGCTCGATTAACAGCCCTACTGGCAGTATCATCTATATGCATCAAATCTATCTTAAATGAAACCAAATTTTTTTAAGTGATCGATCATTTATCAATGTGCTTGGATTATTTCTTCCAATCTTTTTATACAAATCTAGTATTTTTTTTCTTCATTTTAATTTTCGGTAACATTTTACAACAAATCTGTAGTTTTCGTACAGACTTTATGTTGATTTGGTGAAATGCTATTTCATAGTCTTGGAATTTATATTTTCTGCATTTTCTCCAAAAAAATTACCTGATGTTTATCAAGCATGGACACGTATAGTGTCCAAGAAGGTCACGGACACTCTTTGAAAACTTTTGGACTTTTATCCGTGTTCATGATTAAATGATAAATTAATTTCGGACACGTGTACGACACTTCTTTGGTGATGTGTCTGACACTTCTTTATACCAAACGTACTACTAACAATAAACATGTGTTATCTAGTGATTAACAAAGCTCAAAAAATTTGACAATAAGATTAGACATGTTAAAGTAGTACTTAAAATATAATAATAAAAGCAAAAGAAGCATAAAAGTTTTAAAAAAGAGAAATTAAGAAATCAATACCAATTATTTAAATTATATATGTAGAGTACACATTGTCTGAAAATAATTGATGTTTATCAACTATTATGATGCTTTAGTCTAAAAATTCACAGTAGATGACTAAACACAACAATTACTTATCATAAAGTAATCATTTCTTATGAATAATTACCAAGATTAGACATGTTAAAGTCGTACTTAAAATATAATAATAAAAACGAAAGAAGCATAAAAGTTTTAAAAAAGAGAAATTAAGAAATCAATACCAATTATTTAAATTATATATGTGGGGTACCAATTATTTTAAATTATCTAAATAATTATTTAGATTATCTAAAAATAATTGAAGATTATTAACTATTATGATGTTTTAGTCTAAAAATTCACACTAGATGTCTAGACACAACAATTACTTATCATAAAGTAATCATTTCTTATAAATAATATATAATTATCACTATTTTTGTAATAAATTATATAACTTTACATATAAAATACAATTATTTATAACGTATCCTCAACGTGTCTGTATTCTATCTTTTTAAGAAATATCGTGTCTACGTGTCCGTGTCCATACTTCTTAGCCTAATGTAATTGTTTCGAAGGGTAATGCCTAGTATAATCCTCTTAAAGGCAAGTGTGAAGAGGAAACTTTTTTGGTTGAAATTTTATATTTTAATCTCTTATTTAGGACACAGTTTGCAGACTTTGTGACTTGGGGGGGGGGGGGGGATTTTCTAAATTGAGGCAAATTTTCTGAATGGATTGTTAAATCCTGTTCATATATATTGTGGTTAAACAAATTACTTCAGTTTTTTGTAATATTTCCAAATGTTACACTTTTTATTTTTGAAGTTTCCATCTTTTCTCTTGTTTCAGTTTATTGCAACAATATCTGCAACATGATTCTAATCATGTATTTGTTAGAGAAGGAATAATTCCAACCATGTATTTCACTTTTCATTTTTCATTCAATTCAGAATTTTTTAAACAAATTCCTTTTCGCTTCACCTGATATTTTGCGTCTTTGACAGCCTGATGGGCAGATGCCGAGTGATAAGACCGTTGGAGGAGGGGATGATGCTTTCAACACTTTTTTCAGTGAAACTCGTGCTGGAAAGCATGTTCCTCGTGCAGTTTTTGTAGATCTTGAGCCCACTGTCATTGATGAAGTGAGGACTGGAACATATCGTCAACTTTTTCACCCTGAACAGCTCATCAGTGGCAAAGAAGATGCAGCTAACAACTTTGCCCGTGGCCACTACACCAGTAAATATTTTTCGCTTTTTTGGTCCTTTTCATTCTTCAATCAGGTTAAGTAACTGCCTCATACTATATTCATGTTATCAGTTGGAAAAGAGATTGTTGACCTTTGTTTGGATCGTATCCGAAAGCTTGCCGACAACTGCACTGGTCTCCAGGGTTTCCTTGTCTTTAATGCTGTGGGTGGGGGCACTGGTTCTGGTCTTGGTTCGCTTCTGCTGGAACGCTTGTCAGTAGACTATGGCAAGAAATCTAAGCTTGGTTTCACAGTCTATCCCTCACCACAAGTTTCAACCTCAGTTGTGGAGCCCTACAACAGTGTCCTTTCTACCCACTCCCTTCTGGAACACACTGATGTTGCTGTGTTGCTTGATAATGAAGCCATCTATGATATTTGCAGGCGCTCCCTTGACATTGAGCGCCCTACCTACACCAACCTCAATCGTTTGGTCTCTCAGGTATTGTGCATTTTTGCTTTTATATTCAACTTGATCCTTTTTACCTGTTCAACTTGGTCATTACTTCCTTGTAATATATGTTTCAGGTCATTTCATCCCTTACTGCTTCTTTAAGGTTTGATGGAGCCTTGAACGTGGATGTGACTGAGTTCCAAACTAACCTGGTCCCGTACCCCAGGATCCATTTCATGCTTTCATCTTATGCTCCTGTCATCTCAGCTGAGAAGGCCTACCATGAACAGCTCTCTGTTGCAGAAATCACCAACAGCGCATTTGAGCCCTCATCTATGATGGCCAAGTGTGACCCCCGCCATGGCAAGTACATGGCTTGCTGCCTGATGTACAGGGGTGACGTGGTCCCTAAGGATGTCAATGCGGCTGTGGCCACCATCAAAACCAAGCGTACCATCCAATTTGTCGACTGGTGCCCTACTGGTTTCAAGTGCGGTATCAACTATCAGCCCCCAACTGTTGTTCCTGGTGGTGATCTTGCCATGGTGCAGAGGGCAGTTTGCATGATCTCGAACTCCACCAGTGTTGCAGAGGTGTTCTCTCGCATTGACCACAAGTTTGATCTCATGTATGCCAAGAGGGCATTTGTGCACTGGTATGTTGGTGAGGGCATGGAGGAAGGTGAGTTCTCTGAAGCTCGTGAGGATCTTGCTGCCCTTGAGAAAGATTATGAGGAGGTGGGTGCTGAGTCAGCTGAGGGTGAGGATGGTGACGAGGGAGGCGAGTACTGAGGGGAGAATGTTTGTTCTTGGCTAGTCAGTTTCCTATCTCTTCATCGCCTATGTCATGTGGTCTCATTATTATGCCGCATTTTACTTGTTTGGAGCTGCTCAGGTTCTGTCTGCATTGACACAATGTTATTGTACCCGTCTTGGATAATATGAATGTGAATTTATAACAGAAATTAAATGTGTTGGTTGTGTGGTATTTCAAATATTGTAAAATCACTTATTAAACTTTCTGATTTGAACCATGTAAAGAATTACACCGAGACTGAGTTACTCTAACAAAATAGTAACAGTAAAGAGTTACACGAAAGAGATACATGAAAGAGTTACATCATTCTTAACGAAATAGTAACAATAAAGAGTTACATGAAAGAGTTGCACGTAACTGTTTGTATAACCAATAAAATTACTAACTCGATTGCAGAACATGAACTGTTATTGAACTTTAGGTAGATCAAGACTAATGTTTGACACTATGTCCTTAAGACAGATTTCGCCCCCACACACGGTGCTTATGGAATATCAAGCGTCTGCCTCTCAGGATACAATGATATTTACACGAGAAGAAGTAGCACTCCAATCTACTCATCCAGCGAACAAAAATTGTGTTGTGTACTCTCTAAAAATGCACACTTTTCGGACAGTCACCATATTAAAAGACACCACTTGTTCACAATCTCAATTTCGGACTGGAGGGAAGCAACAATTCAGAACCAGTGCGATCCACAGGTACCGAAGATTAATTTCTGATTAAGAAATTATCGTCTGATTAATTAAATGAATTTTCTCCAAAAACATAGGGCTTGGTCTAAACCACACCCACACCCGAGCATGGCCTGGTCTAAACCACACCCACACCCGAGCATGGCCATGGTAGAACCAAAGGCATGTAAGTGCTCGCTCCGCTCATAAAACTGTGGTACCCTTTGAGGCCCAATCCCTTAGAGCAAACTTGGTCTATATATGCCCATGTAAAACTTTTTCTTCAACCAATGTGTGATTGGTGTCAAATCTCACATTGCACATCCTTTATTTTCACATTTCAAGAGGGTCACTTTGAAACCTATTTTCTCATTCATTTCTTACTCGATTTGAGCAAATGAATATATTATGTTATTCTCCTTACGAGGTATACGAACCCATGAAATTTTATTCAAAATAACAATCGGGTCCTACTTTAATTTAAGCTCAAAATCGACCAAAAATTCAGTTTTTACTCTTAAAAATCTGTTTTAGTCCAACAAAATGTTGTTTTTTGCAATAGAAATTAATTATCATTAAAGTTTCGTGTGTTTTCACAAGGGTTATGCTCCATCCTGAGCATTGACCCTGGGGCCTCGGTTATAGGTCAGCAGGGACTCAAATCGAACCGGAGTATGATTCCCCAGTATGATTAGAGGAAAACATCCTACTTTGGCGTGGGTGGCATACTCTTACCATCGGACTGAAATCTATAAAATGGTTCTATTGTCTATAACAAGTAATGTCTTACTTACCAAATGTCCATATCAAATAAATGATATGGAACATTCATTACAATCAATAAATGAGTTCTATTAGTATTTCAATGACGGTAATTATATTATAACCATAATTTTATACAAATTTGTATGATATGGTATACAAATTTAATAATCATAACTTTTTATTTTGACGAATAAGAAATGCTCATCTTCTCTGAGTGTTCTATGGTATGGGATTTTGTTTCACATGGACTAAATAAGAGTGAGAAGTACAATTAACAAAACTATACAATTTTATTCTCCCGTCGACAATTGCTCTGATGAGGTAGGTCGCTTTCTCTTTCACTTGGTCTCAATTGCTATAACACCATTGTTTTGGGGTAAAGGCTATAATAAGTTCCTTTCAATTTAATCTCTTCTTTTCTTTTCTTTTCTTTTTTCAGATTCGAAAAATAGAAAAGATTTAAAAAAAAAAAATTGTTGCAACAGACCTGACCAGTGTACAACTGCATCAAGAACAAGGAAGAGAGAAAGCCGCTGGGAAGAAAAATATGTTCCTTACACGTTCCCGGGGGGGGGGGGGGGGAACTGAAGTGAAGACACTCGAACTTGGTCTCTAATGGCTCAGACCCACTATGTTTTCTCTCTCTAGAAAGCAATGTAGCTAATCTGTTGGTCTTCTTACATTGGGTATTTTTCTTGAATAGGGGAAAGAAATTGAAAAGAATTGAAGGGAGAAGCATAAAGAAGACGACGCAAATAAGTATAGTGCAAGGCATGGACAAGAATAAGGATCAAGAATTTGATTCATCTACATATCAAGAAGATAACCCGACACGGGATCTCTTGGTAATGGAATCTCTCTTGCTTCTTTTCTATCCACATTGTGCATTTCTCTTTTTTCGCTTCTCTGCTAAACCCTGGTCCCTTCCAAAAACAAACGCATTTCAAAATTCTGTGTGTGTTTCTTGGTATGTTGGATGTGTTTCTTCTGTATTTCTTGGGCATTAACAATGGGTTTATAGTGCATTCTCTCTCTCTCTCTCTCTCTCTCTCTCTTAGATTGTCAGGTTAGTGCATTTTAGGGGTGAAGAAAAGTTGTCGCACGCTTCACACTTGTAGTACCAGTGATTTGGGTTAATTCTATGGCCATCTTGCCAGATGGCACATGGTGTCCAGACTCCATCGCTAATTACACAAGCTGCAAGTCTGTGCTCTTGCGACAAAGACACTCACAAGCATTCTATGGCCATTTCTCTCCGGAACTCCTCTCTCTCTCTCACACACACACAAACCCACACACAACACTATAATTAGCTGTGTGTATATGTATACCATTGGGTTGAAGGTGGGTTTAAATGGGTGCAATTTCAGATTCTACTGTTTGATAGAGTTTCCATTTTGTTATTAATAATAGCCTGAATTTTTATTTTGATTGTGTTGGATTTTCTTTTTTTATTCAGGCCTTACTTACCAAACAGACCGAAGAAGAAGACAACAGTGAGGGTATCAAGGTAATTTAACCATTCTATTAATGGTATTAATTGTGCGAATTCATCCAAAAATGCATCTTGCACTCTTATCTTTTGTATTCTCATGAGATACCCCACTCTATTTCCTCTATCTTTCTCTCTTTTCCATTCTGTTGGAACTTGAGAAACCTCATTTCTCTTCGTCCATCTCTCTCTTCTCTCTATCTTCTTCTCTGTGTTTTTATAATTTTCCCCACGGGTCAGGAGACCGTAGGTGTACTCCACCTTCTTCGGTTGTCTGATTCCTCCTACCCCGTCGGTGATGACCACTGTAAACCCACCTGCAGACAACCAATCACCAACTCATTCAATCCTCAACTGGATTAACTTCAACTGAGTGAATGAATGCGTGTGATTGTGTGTACAGTATACCTGTGTGTGTGAGAGAGAGAAATGGTTTCTAAAGTAAAGGCAAGAAAATTACAAGTTTTTGTATGTTTCTTATTGAGAAATCTCGAAAAAAGAAAAAATGGGATGTACTTACTATAACATGTATGCATTGGGATAATGGGATGTGTTGTATGTACTTACTATCATAAAGTGATTGTGATGGTGTGTACTCACTATAATATGTATTTCGTTGTATGTTAAACAATGAGATTTTGATTTGTCTCTTGTTTGATGAGTTTATAGATGCATTGGGATAATGGATTTTGATTTTTTTTACTATGGAAATAAAATAAAGCTACTAAATATGACATAAATTGAAGTGCTTACCAAACATGTTTTCTATTTTAATTTTCATACTCTCTTAAATAGAAACGGTAACCAAACAAGTTTTTTGTTTTAACTTTTTACAATAGAAAAAACAAAAACTGTTTCTGTTTTTATTTTTAATTTTTAATTTTTTTTAAAAAATAAAAAGCTGACAACATTACTAAACGCAACCTTACTTTTTGATGGTTACGTGGCAAAGTATGATTTTTATTTTTTAATGTGTTATCTGGATATGGCGTCAAACAAATAAACATTTTTCCTAAGTAGTTTTAGTCATATGTTTTGTAGTTCTCTTCTTGGAATGACACAAGTAGTATTTTCCTTTGTTTCATGAGAGACTGGCAACATTTCAAGGGGTAAATGCTCTTTTTGTTCTAGCGATCGTGTTGTTGAAATAATTTCTATGACCAATAATTTTATCTCACTGCTATTTTTAGAAGAGGACATTGCACTAGTTAAAAATCACATTGTATTTCTTGAATGAGATGGCTTGAACCATGTGCAAAACAAGGAAGAACAGGACCACACTAGTGCCTGAAAGAATACCAATATAGGTAGCTCTTCACATGACAATGTGTCTTCCTTGAAATAGCAGGTTCAACCAGTTCCCAGGCAACACACAATCCAACCAGCTGTGGAACAATCCCCATTGATCCCAAGTCATTGCATTCCTAGTGTGTCAGCCTCACCGGTCATCCTAAGCAAACGGCAGCAATCAGAGCATCAGCAGCCAAATCCCACAGCCTTTTGGCTGGCCCAACAGCCTGGTTACCAATTATTTGGAGCTAATGCACCTGCTTTGTATCCGCCATTTACTCCTGTAGGAACAACTGATGTAACCTCACAAGGTCCTGGCATTATCAATGGAGGAGTTTCAGCAACAAACCAACCTCAGACTCCAGGATTTCGTTGCCATGTTCGTAACCCATGTCCAGGCTTTCCAGGTAAACTTGTGATCGACAGGTTTGATGGCTTTTGTTTACTATGTTGGTGACCCATACAAAACTTGCGATGAATTGTTTTGGTGTGATATTGTGGCAAATCCCCTTGAATATTCCTTGCTTCATTTGGAACATCTGAAATAATTTTTGGCTAATTATTCCTCATAAACAACGTCACAAGATCCTAAGAATTTTTCTATGTCAAAATTGTTAAGCAATATCTTTCTTTCTCGCGTGCTAATGGTTTTTTGAAGTATAAATTTGTCTGTTGGTAATTATTTGTCAATGTGAATAACTTTAATTAGAGTTTTTCTTGTTAGCAGGTCCTTACACTTCCACTGGACCAAGTGGCCACATTTCTTCACCGCCACGAATGCTTTCTTGCTTGGAACCCTCTGCAACATCCTTTCAGATAGTTGTCAACGGACTTTCTCAGCAGCTCTATCAGCTTTGGGAAGCACAAGTAAGAAAAATATTTCCAAGTCTTTTCTGCTCTACATATTTTGATTAGATGTATGTTAAACATTGTTATTTTATCATGGTGTTGGGCAGTCTGCAGTGAATGTTGCGTTATGGGAAGCAACTGGTCATTTGCAAGCTGAATTGGCTGATTACAGGAGCCGTTTTACAAAGCTGGAGGCAGACGTTTTGTCTCTCAAGCCCACAGTGGATGAGCCTGTTGCTCAGAGTATTGGGGATTCTTTAGTCGGAAAACAGATATCAAAGAGAAAGAGAACAAAGAGCCCAATTAGTACAGAAAATGTCTTACCTTTGCTTGACAAATCTCCGACACGAGGCCATGGTCCAAAGCTTCCACCATTTGATGCACAATGCAAGACTAAAGAACTCAATAATCAGAAAGTAAGCCCAAAGAAGGTGGAAGGTAAAGCTACTATTCAGCAGACAAATGATGGAATGCTTTACGTTACCCTTCCAACGTATAGTGGCAGTGCTGACTTCACTGGTAACAGCCCATCATTTCACACTCCAACTCATCGGGAAATCAATGGAGTCCAGATTGGTGGAGCTTGCAAAAGCTCCTCAGAAATAAATACCAGTGATAACAATGTCAGGAGCAACAATGTTTTCTCAATTCCACCCCATCATGTCAAGGGGAATGATTTGACAGATGTTAGTGTCCAGTACTTGTACAGTGATACAAATGTTGTTGGACAAGGATCAAAGGTTGTTTCTGGTCTAAGGTTTAGCAATGAAGTGGATAATTCTCAAGGTCAAAGCAGTGAAATCAGGAAGAGATCAAGATGCTGAACATACTGTCTGAACCAAAAGATGAGGGTTCCTAAGACATGGATGCTTTGTGATATAGCTAACAGCTTCTACAGTTTTTTTTTTTCTTTCCCTTTTTAGGAATTTGCTTGATTGACGATATGTTTAGAGTTTTAGTCAATAATGTCTATTCCAGCTCACATTGGCCGACTCCTTCCAATGCAGAGGAAAAAAGTCTAGCAAAATTTTGTAGACAAGCATGAATTCTCTCTTTCCAGTTGTAACAAAGATCACCGATACAGATGCTAAGATTCAAATACTTGATTTCAGGTTATATCGTATTTGTTTCACTTGGGGAGAAGGGTACTCATGATACGAGTTGAGCATCTTGCAATCAGAGACTGATCAACAGAAATGAAATGTTGGTATCTGTTGTGCTTTACCTTAATAATACTTGGTGTTGGAACATAGAACCCCACAACAAAAATTGGTGTGCAAGCTTCAGCTTATGAATTCCAGCAACATGTACATTAAATTCACATAAAACTTCACAATCCTGTGTACGAGTATATAGAAGATAAGTGGTTGAGGATCCTCTGCTGTTAATTTTTTGACAGTAGAGGTGTATGTATGTTGTTGATTAAAGCGGTGTCGTTTTGTTCTAAACTGACGCCATTTTATTAAATAGAACGATACTGTTTTGGATCAAAACTACGCCGATTTGATCCACTTGGACTCTCCTTTGAATATCTGTTACCCCTGGTAACATGATTGTGATTTATTTCTCAGATAAGATGCAGAAAAGTTTTTGCTGTAATCACACTCCTATCTGAGTAGCACTCTCTTGTCTGTTAGTCCTTATTTAAGGATGGATTTGGTCATCAATCGCTTTGCTTTGTTGTTAATCAAAACGATAAATGTACAAACCTTTCAGTTCAAACAAATAACTACACAAAACTAGGAAGTTATTGTCTTTTTTCTATCCAAGAGAGAGCATGCCAAAAATTAAACAAAATTAATTGCCACAAGGAGAATCATATCAAGGGATTTGACAGGGTCATAAGTTAATTTTGAATTATTGATTAATAAAAATAATAAAATATCAAAAAAAAAATAGAGATTCAATGGGCCTGTTTGAAACTGACTTTTTTGGGTGAAAAACTACGGTTTAAAAAGTTTCACAAAAAAGTCAAAATTAAAAAGTCCTTCAAAATCGTTTGAAATGTTCTTTAAAAAGTTGAAAAAGTCAATTTGGAGTGACGTTCTATCTTTTTTGCTTTTTGTGTTAAAATAAAAAAATAATTACATGTATGTATAAATCATGCATAATAGTTCTCAAAATATGAATTTTATATTTTTTACATCATTAATAATATTTTATGAATATAATAAATTAAAAAGTTATGTTGAATTCACGACAAAACTCTACAAAATTAGAAAAAAAAAAAAAAAAAGGTCATAAAATCAGCACCTTGAATCAATCTAAATAAATCTTTTTGGGTCCAAATTTTTTTTGCATAAGCTAGTAAAAGAACCAAAGTTTGTTTACGGACTTAACTTATTTTATTCTAAAGCTTTTAAAAATTACTTATTTATTAACTTATTTTATTCTAAAATTTTAAAAAATTACTTATTTATGTTAGTTCTAAATAGGCCCAATATAAAAAAATATATTTTTGTGATGGTGCCTCTAAGAAAAGACTAATAGATACAAATTGATATGTGTAATGTGTCACGACTCACGTGTCCTTGTGCAAAGAGTAATGCCATATGGAGGGGGAAGGAATGAGGAGGTTTTTATAGAGCCCAACACCCAGAATTCTAGAAGCTTCGGACTTTGTCCTAAAAGCATGTGCCTAAATAGAAATTTATAATATAAAATAAGATAAATTTTAATAA